>CM077445.1:32212245-32822245 GCA_039654765.1 Mylopharyngodon piceus
TGTTTATCAATTAAACCTCATTATTCTGTTTTCAAACATTTTAAATTGTGTAAAATAAGTTCTGATTTAATTTTTGATGAACATTTGATGTCATGAAATTGCATTATGGAATACTCAATTCTGATTGGTCAATCACAGCATACAGCAGTCAGATATTTCTGAATACTCACTGTTGACCATGGCAACACTGTATATCAGGGCCTGGGTGTAACAAGGGCTTGATTAGATTAGCGATAAATCATTTATATTTATGTCTTAACCAGACTGCTCATTCAGGTAACTGAAACCACTCGTAATGTCTTTATTTAAACAAACACAATGCATCTCATATATCTATTGTAGTGAAAATTACCTTAGAGGTTTTTATTACTGATATTACTATAATATTGTTGCAGTATGTGTCTTGTTGCTAGGCAGATTGTTGTGTACATTGCAACAATCTATTTTTTTTTTTTTTTTTCTTATTGGTAAGTTTAAAGGGATAATTTACCCAAAAATGAAAATTCTCTCATCATTTACTCATCCTCAAGCTGTTCCAAACCTGTATGAATTTCTTTCTTCTGCTGAACACAAAAGATATTTTGAAGAATGTTGGTAACCAAACAGTTGATGGACCCAATTGACTTCCATAGTATGGAAAAAAGTCAATGGGGCCTATCAGCTGTTTGGTTATCCATATTCTTCAAAATATCTTCTTTTGTGTTCAGCAGAAGAAAGAAACTCATACAGGTTTGGAACAACTTGAGGATGAGTAAATGACAGAATTTTCATTTTTGGGTGAACTATCCCTTTAAGATAATATACAGGTTATAAAGTAATTTAAACTCAAATCAATATTTCATGTTCACTGATTTGTTTGGTCATCCTTTCGGGGTTTATTTTGTGATAATGACTGGCGGGCTGTATCTTATCCCTTGCTTATTGTAAATCTAGTGTTTATAAGAAGTCATGGCATTTGCAACAGGGTACACAGTGCAATTGTTGAAAACCCATTACTAGGCACTCAGGCAGTCCATAATTAATAAGTAATCTTGCAGTCTGGGAGAGAAGCGAGAGCTGCGATTGTTCTTGGGCACATCCTAAATGGAACTTGAACATAAAGACTGTGACCTGACTGACATTTCATATCCTTGTGCTTTGTCAGCCAGATCTGCTCTTCTGGGATGGACTCACAGCCTCTGCTGATTCATTAGATTCTCTCACCCCTTTTAGACCACATCTGTCTGCCTTTCCATCCTTTCCTCCTTTCTGTGGTTCTTATCACTGTCTTTCTATCTCTGTAATGTCTATTTTTGTACTCAGTCTCTCCTGCGCCCATCTCTACCGCTCTCACTTTCTCCTTTTTTGTATTCCCCCTATTTCCTGCTGTGGATGTGAGGTGGCTGCAGACCGCAGGCTTTCTCCTATGACATACAGTAGCTCGTAGAGGAGATGTGAATTATTCAACAGGCCTGCAAAGTGATCCAGTGTTGGAGCTTAAAGACATGCCAGATTAATTAGAGGACAAGACCTCCTCTGTCATAGCACATATACTGAACTGCAGTGTTGAGGAATCACTAGCTAAATGTAGCAATGCTACTAACTGCATTTTTTAGTGTATGACAGTAGCTCTGCTGTTTAACCTTTGTAGCTTTTACAGTAACAAGCCTTTTTTTTTTTTCTTTTTTTTTCAAAAAGAACGACAAAAATGTTCCATTGCGGTTTTTAATGTCACTTTGTATTGCACACGCAGCTTTATAACTGGGTGAGCTGAGGGTGTCTAATTCAAACATGCTTTCCTAAAATGTCCTGTCTACCCCTTATATCTAACATCGGAACATTTTGGAAAGAATTGGTTTGTTTGAGTGGTTCATGTAAATTAATTGGTAAAAAAAAAAAAAAATTGCTGAGTTTTGCTTTTTTTTCTGGTCAAATAGTTGAAAGACTGCTGTTCATGACTGTTTGGAATCAGTTATATACTAGTGTTGTTGTTTTCATTGTTAAACCATGGCTTCATGGGGCTTATTGCTTTTATAAAATGGTTAGTCCATAAAAATATTGATTTTAATATTTAGACGCAGTGGCACAGTAAAAGTGTATATCACAGATGTATGCTTGTAGAGTAATTTACAACGGCTTAGAATGCAGCTCAACCAATCAGAATCACTGGAACTATCCTTTTTATAAAAGGTAGCTATCAGTTGCATCAAACTGGCAGGTCAAATTCTGCAGCAATCAGATCAATACCAAGCAAAAATTGCAGGTGAGGAAGGCTGAAGAAGACCTGGTGAAGTACATTCAAAGAGGACTTGGAGCGAGCCGGCGTTAAATGGGAAGAAGCTGAATCCCTTGCAGCCAATTGCAACCTGTAGCACAGACGGACCTAAAGAAGAAGAAGATCAGTGTAATAAAACAGCTGCAGTGGTTATATATTTTTTTAGCATTACCCATTGTTGCCTTGAAAAAAACCCAGTAGGATTTTTTAATTGGCTTTTGGACAACTGCAGAAAAGTTCAACAAAAAAAGTTCACATTTGTTTATCATGATATTCTTCACAAATAAACACAACTTATGAATTTGGAAGCCTAAATACAATCGGCAGAAGTAAAAAAGCTAAACGTAGGATGACTTTGTAACCACCATTAAGCTTCAGACAACTCTTTCATTCTTTATTTAAAAACATTTTCCCTGAACGTTTGAGTTAGAATAGATTGAATTAGAGTGATTATAAACACAATGAGGCTGTAAAAGCAGATGATGATGAGTTAGATGAGTTTACCTGTTCAGCATGATGATGTCTGAAGTCCCATTTAGCTACTTAGCAAGAGCCTTTTTTAAGCAAGTAAAAGCTTTAGAAAAAAAAAAAAATACTGATATATTTTGTCATAGAACAAAATGTGGAAATATCTTGGGCTTTTGTTCACCACAGACCTTATTTCAGGCATTTAACCAAAAACTCATTCAAAAAACTCATTGATTTCTCATTTTGTTTCCACATGGGTTAAGCATGAACATGTTTGTACATGATCACATTAGCATTTACAAAACCCTTGGAATACATTTTCTTGTCCATTCCATAATGTTTTTTAACTGAATGTAAAAGCAAATATTAAAATTAAAATATCAAAATTAAAATAAACAAATTCAGTAAACCCCTTGCATTCAGTCCCTGAAAAAAAAAAAAAAATTCAGTCCCTGAAAAAAAAAAAAAAGAATCTTATCAGAATTCAGAAAATGTTACTTATTTTTTCCCTAAAGAATCCTTCAGCATTCCAGTGCTCTTGTAATTTGGCCCCTCTTTGAGGTTCTTCAGACATTCTGCTGATCAGCGGCCATAGATGCTAATCTTCTGTCCTTGAAAAGGTCATACTGTAGTCACTCAGTCTCTCCCATCTTTATCCAGTCTCTGTTTTCATGTTGTTCTTAAACTCACAGATGCAAGAGCCAGTTTTGAAGTGTGACTTCTCCATGCAAATTGTAGGTTTGCTATGTATATTGCACACAAATGTTTGCTATTCAGCTGTTATCTCTTCCCGTTGCTGTGTAGAGCAGGTGGAAACCTTCTTGGCGCTGCGGTTCGGTGCCTTGTAAAGTGGGTAGGAGAGACCCCAGCCAGATGGCCTGGTTTTGGATGTTCCTGGTTGACAGATCCTATGGCCATCCAAACGTGCCCCCTTATCTCGTCCGGTTTGTACGTGCAGGGCTCCCTGGAGGTGGTAGAGCGGCCTGTTGTTCCAGCTCAGCGCTTAGGATAGAGTACACATAGCTTGGAGGCAGATAGCCAGGTGCAGTGGACACATGGATGATCCTCCATTTCTTTATCTTTCCTCCACCCCGTGAATCTCCACAACCTGTTACAGAGCGATGGCTCACTGTATGAGGCACGGGTCTGCACCATCTGTTTCTTCTCAGCTTATCTGTGTGAGATACACTGCTCTGTTTATCGAGTGAGGCTTTCACTGTTAATGCAAAAAAGCAGACTTTTTTCAGGAAAGAATGGCTGATGCATTTAAAGGGCATCCTTGATGAAAACCTTTGAAGCCTTTGAAGAATTGTTTCCATATATATTATATATATATGCAGTACTAATATAATGTCTGCGCCACATAAACATTACAAATGTTCTGTTTTTGGATGTACCAAAGAACATAAGCGTCTCCATAGACTCCTGGCATCAGAGCCACTAAAGACACATGAATTTCATTTATGAAGGAAATGTGCCCAGGAAATTAGGTAAAGTCTTATATGTTTGTGCAAATCATTTTACACTGGACTGCTTCGAAAACAAGGGTCAGTTCAACGCTGTATTTGCACAAAAGTGGTCAATACCTACTGTTTGTGCTCAAACTTCATATCCAGAACAATCGCACTTCATATTTTGTGAATGTTTCCAAATCGCGTTTCTGAATGTGCTTAGCATGCTGTATGGCTAATGTAACTAAAGATGATTATATAAATTATAACCGTAATTAAACAAAACTCTACCTGTTGTATCTCCATGCAGCGTATATTCTCTGGCTCTGTAGGCATCCTATACTGCAGTTCCCACATAAGCACCTGTAAAACAATTTATATATGATCATGATGGAACATGCTAATCGATAAGTTGAATAAAGTTAACTCCACAACAGCTACATAAATTCATCTAACTAACCATTTAGAAACATCCTGTTGCATTCTAAAAGTTGTAACTTCTTCTTGAGTCTCTCCATCTGTGTTCGACTCTGGTTCAAACATATAAGGCTGAACACCACTACTGACAATTTCTGACATTTTGGCTGCGTGAGATTCTCCAGTTTTGTTGTTAACGTAGTATATAATGGATGAGCTGTAATGGCTCTAGGCTCAAGGTTTTTATTAGTACCCGAAGGTAAATTTGTTGTGCAGACAGGAGAATCCATAAGACACATAAAATGTGTCTGACCTGTACTGTAGTGTATATGGTTTTAAATGTCATATTCATTGAATGTTTTGCCAATTACTAAAACAATATGTTGGTTTTCCAACAGGATGTGAATGAATGATTACCAGAATAATTATTTATTGATCAACAAAAAGTGGAGCTTGTTTACCAACTCTTATTTGTCCCTGATGATTATGACTGCACATAATATGATCTAAAAAATCCTCTGCAGGCACTTGATCGAAAACCATTCATGCACTTAATATTCTCCCTGTACAAAGCCCATTATGACATCTACTCTCTTCTGTTTTATTTTTGCTTTGTTGACCTCTGTACTAGCTCATATTTTTCTGGCTAAAATGGAAATCTGAATCACATTGTTAGCGTCTCCTTCGGTTTACTTGCTTTTGCTCATTTGTAATTCTCTTCAGATAAAAGCATCTGCTAAATTAATAAATGCATCAATGTGAAATAGCTTGCGAATAGTTAAATGTTACAAAATGTTATTCATATGTTTTATTATAAAGAAATATATCTGGATAGGAGAGCTCTATATAAACAGAAATCTCCTTTAGCATGGGCAGAACTTCAGAAAGTTTCCACCTGTCATTAAAGGCAAAACTTTGAGAAAATAGAAAAACTTTTGATGGGTTGGCTTTTACAATTTTCTCTCTGAAAATTATTCATCTTGCACTCTAGCAAGCATTCATGAATTTAGAATAGAGTCAAATGCACATATGATCAATGTCCAGCAATATTACCTCATTTCACTGTGTTCAGTGCAATTGAAACTGTCTATATGCAACACAGTGACAGAAGGTCATCAATACAGGTGGGACTGATGATATTTCTTTTATTTCTCTGTCATAGAGCCTGACAGAGTAATTCTTGGTGAATAATGTCTGGCCCGCCTTTTACTTACAACTACAGCCAAGCATCATTATCTACAAATGAATGTGAACTTTAGTGAGGCATTTCATCATATAGCATTTCTTAGGGCTACTTTTTTATAGCTTTGTTTACATTTGTTTAGAATGCTGTTTATCGTTAGTTTGTTATGTAGTTAACTAATCTTAACAAACAAAACCTTATTGTAAAGTGTCACCATTAAATCTTATTAAAGAATCCTAGTAGCTTGTAAAAGTGTTATTTTCAGAATACCAGAGGATTTTGATCTTGTTTTGATTGAGTGCTAATACTCAAAATTAATAAACACATCCTGAAACTAGCTGTAGAGATTTGGAGTCCATAATGGAACAAGTAAAAAAAAATAAATAAATAAAAAAGATAAACGGGCTTAACGGGTTAATTCACCCAAAAATGAAAATAATGTCATTTATTACTCACCCTCATGCCGTTCCACACCCGTAAGACCTTCGCTCATCTTCGGAACGCAAATTAAGATATTTTTGTTGAAATCCGATGGCTCAGTGAGGCCTGCATAGCCATAAATGACATTTCCTCTCTCAAGATCCATTAATGTACTAAAAACATATTTAAATCAGTTCATGTGAGTACAGTGGTTCAATATTAATATTATAAAGCGACAAGAATATTTTTGGTGCGCCAAAAAAACAAAATAACGACTTATATAGTGATGGCCCGATTTCAAAACACTGCTTCATGAAGCTTCGGAGCGTTATGAATCAGCGTGTCGAATCAGCGGTTCGGAGTGCCAAAGTCACGTGATTTCAGCAGTTTGGCGGTTTGACATGCGATCTGAATCATGATTTGACACGCTGATTCATAACGCTCCGAAGCTTCATGAAGCAGTGTTTTGAAATCGGCCATCACTATATAAGTCGTTATTTTGTTTTTTTTTTGGCGCACCAAAAATATTCTCATCACTTTATAATATTAATATTGAACCACTGTACTCACATGAACTGATTTAAATATGTTTTTAGTACATTAATGGATCTTGAGAGAGGAAATGTCATTGCTGGCTATGCAGGCCTCACTGAGCCATCGGATTTCAACAAAAATATCTTAATTTGTGTTCCGAAAATGAACGAAGGTCTTAAGGGTGTGGAACGGCATGAGGGTGAGTAATAAATGACATTATTTTCATTTTTGGGTGAACTAACCCTTTAACTCTTTTTTTTAATGCCATGTAGCTTGCATAGCTACTATGTTTATAGGTTAAAATGTAATATCTATGACTCAAAGTGACATCTGGGGCAGAAACATCATTGTCAAAAAGCATAGCAGATCATCAAATGTTAATTGGATACATCACCAGTGATGCATATGGGCGGAAACGAGTGCTTTCCAACAACATAATGATCATGGTGAACTTCCTAAGCGCTCTGGGCATGAGCCAAGACGAGTCTATAAAAAGGTCAATTCATATGGAATAAAATGGTGCTGGACAACAGAATAAATGGCAAATTATACAGTCTTTGCTCTGTATTGATTAAAGCATAATAGATCCAGCATGTATTCAAACACCCCCGTAACGGTGAAATAATGCTTTGTGGGTTACAGTCGTGTTCTCTGCACAACTCATAAACCAGAAATTGGCCTGAAGTGCTGGGATGAAGAGCCTTGGTTCATAAAGCTTTAAAAATGATTTATCTGCTCTAATAGGGCATAACTGTTGTATCTGATAATCATATAACTTGCTTGCCAGAGTGGTGTTGGCCAATATCATAAACAATAGTAATCTCTTTATTTATTTAGTTGAAATAGAGGGTTACATTTTATTTTGATAGTCCCCTTTAGACAATCTACTAACAATAAGTAGGCTAACTTTGCAATTACATGTTAGCTAACTGTCATTAATTTGCAACTTCATGTCAACTTACTCTCGTTAGAGTATTAGTAGACTGTAGTAGACCGTTAGTAGACTGTTAGGTTAGGATTAGGTGTTAGGGTTCGGGTTAGAATAAGTTGACACCTAGTTGCAAAGTTACTTAGTCAGAATGTCTGTTAGGTGACCATCAAAATAAAGTGTTAGCAGATATTAGGCAGACAGTCTACTAATCCTCTAGTGTAATGACTGCTAGTTGACATATAGTTGCGAAGTTTCTTATAGTTAGTAGAATGTCTAAAGTGGACTATCGAAATAAAGTGTTACCAAATATAGTTCTATAATAACGTGGGACACTCTGCTATGTATTCATTACAGTGTTTACTCTTAACACATAAAAAAATTCAACACAGACAATATATGTGATAAACACACAGTAAATTCTCTATTTATCACACTTAAACATAAATTGATTTCTATCGTATCTAAACATAGATGTTAATCATCCATTTCGAGCCATAAAAAAAAAAAAAAAACTTAATCGGTACTTTGTCTTGTTAAATATCCAATAATACGTAAACATCATTAACACAGTAATTTAAGTAATTTGCAAAATGCATAAGATATTATGACTTATTTTCAGAAAATATATCTTAATTAGGTTTATTTTTGTCACTGGCATTATATTTTATTTTTATATCCTGTTTAAAATTAGAAGGAAAAAAATGCTAAAAGGGTATGAAAAAATAATATTCTCAGAAAACGAGCCTTATCTTTACACAACTTATCAAGTAAATGTTTCTTGTTTTAAAGATGTTTACATATTCTTTTTTCTGGAAAACAACAGATTAGTACTTTTTTTTTTTTTTTTGCTTGTGGTCATCAACACGAGCAAACTCAGAGTGAGGGTTCCCAGATGAGCATTATAAGCAACCCAAACTCACAGCATATGCAGAGATGGAGTTTGTTAACCGAGCTGCCAAGACACGCTCCATGCATGTAAATGATAACACTACAGCACTTCACTATGAAAGTGCGTCAGACTTTATATGCATTCCCAAATGCACCTTATTGGAAACCCAGACAAACAGCACATGCAGAGACTGAGTGAAGCAGCATTTACTTTATTACTTTGTGTTTAAAACCAATTTGGAAATGGAAGGTCAAGTCCCACATTGCATTGTATTCTATGCAATCAGATCTTCATGTACTACAAAACAGGTCTGATGTTTCAAAGCCGTGAGTGATGCCAAATGCCAAAAATATGTCCTTTGTGTCCCATGCTGCAATGTGCTTTTTGAACAGCAGGTAAAAATACTACAGTAAAGTATTGTAGTCATTTTTAGGTCATCAGGTCCTCTTACAGTCAAATGCAGTTTGCCAAAATTTCTAATGACTCTCAGTCGAGAGCTGCTCTGGCATACGAGGACCTCAAACTGAGCTCAATTCAAAAGGACAACCCCAGTCTCTAACTTGCTCTCGTGGAACGAAAGAGATCTGCTGAGCCCTCAGGGTAACATACAATAGCACTGGTCTGGAGTGCTCCTGCTGCTTTCTACCCCACAATGCTTTGCTTTATCACGCCATGTTCAATGCAATTCCGACTGTACTGTCTGTCAATGTGACTGACTCCTGGCAAATTGGTCTGCGCCTATCGAGGTTGGGCACCGTTACCTGTGGAGGTGCATTTTAGCACCTCCTGTTGACCTATGGCATTACTTTCTTTTTTAATTAGAGGCAAGGAACAGCATGTCCTTCCCTTCGGTTTAAACTCCTGTTGAAGCTTGAAATGGTTGACTGACAGAGCCTGATGCTGGTGTGGAATGGGAGTTGTGTGTGTATGTGTGTGTAAGAGGAGCAACACAGGCTAAATGAGGAGTTGGTGCTCTCTTTGCCATGAACTCTTTAATATTTGATTTTTTCAGGTTTCACTAAACGGAGGAGCTACTTTGTAACATGCCTACAGAGACTCTTGTCAGACAGGATTAGAGGAATAATTTATACTTGTTTTTTTGCTTCACTTCATCACTCTTTCTTCTTGTACCTCCCTCTAACTGTGCTCCCATGTGTAGGAGGAGGAAGGTCACCTCATTTAAAGTGGATTTGGCCTCACAGCAGTTGTGGATCAGGGGAAGGAGTGATAATCTTCCTCTCTGTCTCTCTCAGTCAGTGCTGCTCTGCACCAAAACTCTCCTGCAAGAGCAAATGACAGACCTTAAAGGTAGGGTAGACAATGTTTTTCATATACACTTTTTGTTCTACAGGTTGAAACTCTCTTCACATCCTTAAAGCAATCAATAATAGAAGTGGTCTAATTTAGTGTTGTCAAAAGTACCGACCACGATACCAAGTTGGTACTGAAAGAGCGTCGTTGATGTCTATTTACATGTTATTGAAGCGTTGATCATTGTAGCCAATCACTGACATATCTGATGAGCGTGTGAACACATTTGCCAATCAGAGGTGTTGACGAATCTGCTCATCAGCGCTCACAGAATCACATTTTTAAATTATCAATACCGACTTGGTATCGCGGTCAGGACTTTTGACAACACTAGTCTAAATATTAAAAAAAAAATGAGCATATATCTTCTGTGGAAGTCTCAGGACCAAAAAATGTTCGTCCAATCATTGCATTTGGTCCGAATGCAATGATAGGATGTCCTAACAGTCTGTCAACCTATGTATTTCCATACCTCCATTTCCAACCTATGTATTTCCATACCTTCCATCTTCATATCTACATAATACATATACAGATATACATATTTGGTAACACTTTACAATAAGGTTCATTAGTTAACATTAGTTAACTACATTAGTTAACATGAACAAATAATGAACTTCACTTCTACAGCATTTATTAATCTTTGTTAATGTTAATTTCAACATTTACTAATTCATTATTAAAATCTTGTTAACAGTTAATGCACTGTGAACTAACATGAACAAACAATGAACAACTGTTTTTTCATTAACTAACATTAACGAATATTAGTAAATACAGTAACAAATGTATTGCTCATGGTTAGTTCATGTTAGTTAACACATTAACTAATGTTTAACTAATGAACCTTATTGTAAAGTGTTACCACAGATTTCAACACGATTTTAATACATTAATTGATCTGGCTGCCAAAAATTAAGACATTTCTTAAAATATGATAATAAACAACTACAAGCAAAGGTGTACGTTACATTCTGAACATTGGTTTTGCTTGTGGACATTCATGGAAGTATTTCAGGAAGGAAGCTAGGAGTGGATAAGAACAGGAAACCCTGTCATGAGCTGTCTATCACTTCAGTCAAAAAACACTTTTAATTCAAACACAAAAGGACCACATAGTCATCAGTAGCCTTACTTAAGACCTTCAATCTGACAAGGCTGACAGACAGGCCTGGAGAAATAAATGGGATGACAGAGAAGATACTTTGAAAAGACAAGCAAAAGACAGAGGGATGATTTTCATCTTTGCATCCATTAAGCAGTCAGTCATGTGGACCGAAGAATGAGGCAAAGACATGCCATGAAATCTGCAAGATAGCTTAGCTACCATCTGTGTCTCTGGGATGCTTCCAGTTTGGCATCCTCTCATGTCAGAAGACGTTCACTTATATGTTGAAAAACTTGATTTCTTTCCCCATTTTCTCTAAAGGAATAGTTCACTCAAAAATGTAAAAATCATCATATCAAGTAAAATGAAAAGCCAAACTAGTTAACAATTTTTAGCTAACAATTTTTTTTATTTTTATTTTTTTTATACTGCACATGTACTGTGCCTAAATTGCATGGAGTAGGACTATGAATAGCAATTGTGAAATATCACTGTGTAAAAATAGCCTACAGGTGCAAAGGTTGATGTAATGTGTTTGACACTATGTGTGACTTGCTTCAGTTGTCTATAACGGAACTTTCTGAGAGCCCAGCTTAAATAAACTAACTCTGTTTGATTAAAATGTAATTAAATATAGGTTGCTGTGGACTTCACTTGAAATGTGCCTTTGGAATATGAGCCACTCATGAGTGTGTGTAAAAAGACAAAATAGCTCGATAAAGAGCATGTAGAACAAGCACACAATTAATGGAAGCTGGTTTAGACAAAACAGAATCAAAGAAAGCTGAAGCTAATTGCATGGTTTCATTCATATCAATTTTTTTTTTTTTTCAGGTAAGGATCAAGCATCTTACATAATTTAAATATTTCACCAAATTAGTTTGTATTTTTGGTTTGTTTGTATATTTCAAGACAAGTTCACCTGCATTCATGAATGTAATGACACAATCCCAATAAAACAATGGAATGCTTGTTTAAAGGTAAGGAAGTGACTATCTGCCTACTTGATGACAAGAGGGCATGTTCAAATTAAAAATAAACAACTTTAATGACATTCATCCACATTTACATAGCTATTTCATAATTATCAAATTATAATGATAATCATAATTAATCAGAGGACAAAAATGGCTTGTAAATGCCCAAGGGTCTTGCTCCACATCCTCTACATTAGTACAGCTGGCGGTGGGAGGTGGGCTATAGGGGTCTACTCTTCTGTAACTGCCAGTTACAGTATGTCTTGACCTTCCATTTAACTTCCTGTTTTGTTAGTAGGCTAGTACTGCTGCTGTTTTGGTCTTAAACATCTGTATTTTCTGAAACCACATAGCCTACTCAAAATATGCCCAGTTAATAATCTCTAGCATTCAAACTATGTGAGCTTGTCAACTAATGTTTTTATATACACACACACTTTTTTCATTAATTAGCTACATCAGCTTAATTAAATAATTTCATTGATTAAAGACAAATTTCTGCAGTTCTGAACAGTTTAATAACTTATTTTCTAAATCCATACATGACAATCAACAGCTGTTTACTTGAAGATTGAGCTATAGCGCGAGCGAGAAAAGAGACATGTGGGGTTGCTCCCTTTTATGGAGATGTTTAGGTGTGTTTTACGCTACCGGGTTCGCGCGCCTCATTTACATTAATCCGAGGACAAAAATGGCTTGTAAATGCCTAAGGGTCTCGCTCATCTTTATGTTCTCCACATCCTCTACATGTTAGTACAGCTGGCATCAACAACAGAGCTAAGAGTTTGTGCGTGTGCGCCTGTCGAGTTCAGAACTTTTCTGCTCACCTTGTACGAAATGTTTAGTAAATGTGGCCCACTGTTCAGTAGGCCTACTTGCTGCAAAGGATATCTAGTAGCGAATGCTGGTTTATCGCTGACTTCATGTTGTATGTAACTCAGATATCACGACAGTGTTTTCAGCGTGTGTTAAATTGTAGGCGCGTATTACGTTACATAGCCTTTTCCTCATTTAATTGTCACCTGAAGTGTTTATGTTTTTATTACATTATTAGTTTATAGAAGTACGTCTTTTGATATTAGCTCTTCTCTTTTTACCTTGAGCTAGTTTTAAAGGTAAATCATAGACGTTTGTTTATTTATTTATTTAGAGTACACTGTAATATTTAAATGTAGTATATTTATATTATTTTTTAGTTTTGTCTGCACATTTGACTTTTAGCAGTTATGTATAAGTAATCTCCCGAAAGATTTCTAATTTCTAACAGATTTGGTAGACTCTTTATGTTGTTTTCTTGTTTACTGCTATGCCTTTGAACTGGGCCTCAACGTAATTGGCAGCTTGTGCAGGATTTGAACCCATAACCTCTAGCACAACATAAAGGAATCAACTTCTACCACCAGCAAAGTAAGCTTTGTAAAAAATGGAACAAGGCAATTGCACAAAGGTGAAATAAACAAAATCAAGAAAGCAAGAGCTGAATAGGGTCGCAGACAGCAGGCAGAATAAAAAAAAAAAAAAAAAAAAACGATTTGAAACCATGTAATTATGCATACTTAGGATAGCACCATATATATGGTTTGAAAGGGAGAAAAAGAGAAATAACATATTTTAAGTTGTTCATGTATGATAAAGAGGCCATGCATCCAATCAAGTTTATTTATTTTTTTTTTTTTGCAAAAAAATAATCTTTCACTTGGCAGAAGCTAGTCAAATTAGGCAGATTCCAAGATTGCAGAACATTAGCAAGCATGTATGAAATTATCATCCTCACAAGGTAACATCCAAATTTCACAAGGTAAAAGAAAATTTGACTTTGACCCTAATAAAAATGGGTTAAAGGTTTGGTATTGCATTTAGTCACCACTTGATATCTAATGTAAGACCTGTTCTGAACGACATGTAACCTATACACACAAAAACGTCATAAGTCGAGAGTTTGTTCGATGAGTGGAGCTTATATTTTTTTAGTCATACTAGCTGTTAGCCAGAGTTTATTAATCTGAAGAACTGTTCAATTTTCTTTCCCTTTCACCAGGTTTAAGTGCTGGTTCAAGAGCCACTGAAGCTTTGGCTGCAAGTGATTGGGGCATTGCTACAGACATTTCCTGCTGTGGTTCCGGGGAATGGAAAAGCAATTCCATGCTCAGGCCGCACTGAATCCGTCTCTGTCAGTTCCGCCGCCGGTTATTCTAAAATCAGTCGGGCTTACGAGCCTCTCCAGCTTCTGACCAGGCCGACTTTCAGAGGTATGTTTTCTGTTTGCTCTTCCTGTCCAAGATCTCTGAGGCCATTTGCACATATATCCTTGTGTGATCACATTTGCTTCCACTAGGTTTTTACCTGTGAAGCTCTGTCTCTGCTTGTCAGAAAATGCAGGGAATATGAGTCAGAGGCCCAAGCAGTTCATACTTCTGTGCAGATTCTGTTAAGTTCATTTTAAAATCTACAAAAAGATGCTTGGGGTGGTAGTACTTTTAATCGTCCCTTCATTTGCAAAAATTGTGCAACTTTTAAGAAAGAACCTTGCTTTTATTTTTAAAAAAGACAGTCTCTTCTTATCTTTTGAATCCTGTTGCTTTATTAGTGATCACTGCTCAATGCATGTACTGTAGCTGCAAAAACAAATGCTCATTACTGTGCTGATGTGATTCATCTCTGTGGGTTCGCACGGTTACTGAATCATCAACACACTCTCATAAGGGAATGTCATTCTCATATTCACTCTTTGTTTTGTTTCAGAGATTCAGTCTTTGGTTTGGAGGATGCAATAATTTTATCTAAGACTAACATCACTAGCTGCTATGTTTTTATCCAAAGTTGTGAAGTTAACTTATGTGCAAAATTGGATTATCGCATAAAACATTTGTGAATATAGCACCCTATATAAAAAAATTATCAGACTCAACTGAGTGCATACGTTTTTTATGCACATTTTTAGAATTTATGCGCACCTTGGCGTTTCCATCCAGTGTTTTTTTTTATTTTTTATGTGATATCCCAAAATGCACATAAAAATAGGAATGGAAACTACTGTAACAATATTTATTAGCTCAAAAGGGGAAATATTAATAATTAGTCATAACTCGTTATGATTATTAATATTTGAATCAGTTAATCAAATTAACTTAATGTAGCTGAATTAATATTACAATCAATTAATCTGTTCGGCCAGCGAACACTCAGTATTGATCGTCTATCAACTTTTCAAAAAGGATATTTTCCGTGGCCACAGAAAAATATCGCTTTCTTAGCATGTAGCTGTGATCTTAATCGTTATCAGGGACATTGGTTTTATAAGCAGATCAGAATCAACTTGCAAGAGTGCGCACACAAGTTTTATTTAACTAAATCACAAACACATAACTAAACTAACAAACACACACATACATGCATACAGTTTACCAAGGGAAAGAGAGAGCTGAAGCAGAATACAGGAAAACAAGAAGTTACAGCATTGTTTGAAATTCAGCACATCAGCCTTGAGCAAACCATCAGTTTAGTTTTAACAGGCCCTTCTTTAAAAGGGGTAAGGATACTTAATGTATCACATAATGAGACTAAGTTTGATACTTGCATGTCTCGCCCATTTGAGTTAAAACTGCCCTGATGCAATTTGTGGAGGCTCCCATTGAATCTTTGCTGATATTGTCTCGATGAAAGAGAACCAGTTGGATTCAGAGGATCTTTGAGGAATGGAAGGTCTAGGCCGAAGCCTGGCACAAACTTGGGGTTCCTTAGAACTTCCTAGTACAGCATCATCTTTTCATCAGCGTTTTTCAGTAAAAAAAGAAGAGAGACTGTGATCTTGTGATCAGCGATTTTAAAGGGTGAAGATGTCACACCCTCTTGAGGTGTCTGAGCCAATAAGGAGTTTTCCCTTCAGAGGGAAACTTTTACGAGTCTTTGTTCTGTAGCAAGATATTAGCATAAGACATTGGATTGGATGTTTGAGAGAAGAACCTTCTAGATTCTTATAATACTAATGTGTCACAGAGTTAGTAACATGTAACATAAATTACCGAATAGGAAACGAAAGTTGGAGTCCGTAGATACCAAACATGCTACCCATGTGATTTTAGGTAATTATAACTTTGCAACTCTGAAACATTAATACCAAAATAGTTCAAAAGAGAGAATTAATACATAGAATAAAGCCTATAAAAGGAAAGTCATGAGGTGGGAAAATTGGATACATGTTTATACATTTCTCAAGTGGTTATATATAGAATATATAGGATTAAGAGGGTTTATTTGTCCTTCTCAGAAAGAATGAAGTCAGAGTCACTATCTTCTCTGCACATTCCTGACAGCAATAAAATAGGAACAGGACACCTATTCTGTCTCTGTGTTGCAGTTGTGGGGGATGGAATTAACAGGACTTGTGAGAGAGTGAGTTTCTGGGTAATTCATTAAATATAATGAATAATTGTGTGTCTGATTGGTCCAGACGCTACACTACTTACTCAAAACCCGTGTTATTTTTTTCCATATAACAAAAAAATAGCTTTTTTGCAAGATGTCCAAGCTGCATCTTTTTAAATAATGAAAAAAGGAAGAAAAAAAAAAAAGGACAAAAGCAATATAAAACGACCTTATGATTCATGAACTATATTTCAAATCTTCTGAAGCCATGAGCATTAGCTTTTTGTGAGGAACACGCAGAAATTTAATCTCATTTTACCCCCTTCCATGTTTTGCATCATCTAAAAATGTGGGAGAAATTCATAAAGGCAATGTTTTGGAGGTGCGGGATAAGTCACGACTGCCCTGAAATGTTACTGTATATAAATTTTAGCACAGCTCTTTGCAGTTCCATTAACTCTAGTTCCATTGATATATCATGATTCATGATCATCATCTGTGGTGCGTCTCAATCAGCTCCCAAGTTCAGCAGTCAGGGCACTGATCAGGGAGTCGGCTATTATAAGGGCTGTCTCAATCGCAAAATCCTTCCAGTGCACTGGAATGTACGCTCCCTAAAAGAATCCCGCAATGCACCGCAAAAACCAGGGAGCACAGATGCTCACTATGTTCCCTTACCGGAAATTGTGTCACATTTCTGAAGTCTGAAACATAAAATGCACGAGCCAACTCAATAAACATAATGACATGCAATAGAAGATTTGAAATTATATTGTCAGCATAAACACATATACACATAGTGAACACATCAAGTTAACATTTATAATTAATATTCGGCTAAAATGTTGTAAGATATGTAACAGAACAATGTGTTTAAACAGCATGAAAAATTATATCAAAAAGATATAGAGACAGGTGATAGGTCCTGTTTGTTTTTGATTAATACCAACGGTAACGTTCTACAAAGTTGTACATTGACATTGTACGTAGTCATGTCGCTGGAAATGGAGCAGTCACTGTCCCAATGTGTAATGACCAGGGTCTTTTCCAATTCCCGGATTCGTGTACACAATATATTGATTCACGAGCTCGGGATCTAGGGAGCTGATTGAGATGCACCCTGTGTCTGTGTAGCTCAGTGTCTACACTGACAAATAATTGCTTGATCATGTAAAGATTTACACAATTTGTAGGTGAAGTGACAACAAAGCACTATCAATGTTGAAGTTCTTCTACATTTGTTTTATTTACATCTTCACTGCTAATTATTTACAAATATTGACTCTCTTCCCATTAATCTGAATGACAGGAAATCTTAAATGGGTAACACTTTATTTTAAGGTGACGTAGTTACACGTTACTACATGTACTTACTATAGTAATAACAGTAAATTTTGCATAATTGCAAGTATCTAAGCCTAAACCAAACCCTAACAGTAACTCTAGTAAGTACATGTAGTTAATTAATATTACTTCTTTAAGTACAATGTAATTACATCACTGTAAAATAAAGTGTAACCCTTTAATGTGACAGAAAATAGTCTGAAGAACCATGTAGATGTCAAATTTGTCAAGCAGTCATATGTGAGTGATGATGTACGGACCCTTTTTAGATTTCCAGGGTTCTCAGAAGCAGAAGTCGTCATAGTTGGGTAAACTTCTATAGCGGTGAATGGGAGACAACAGCAAATCTCATTTTTAGGGCCCGAGCACTGATGGTGTGAGGACCCTATTGTAATTGCTCAGTCAATTCTTCTTCTTCTCCGAAATGAATCGCATTTTTGAGGGCCTAAACATGCTCGAAAACTCATGAAACTTTGCACACGCGTCAGGTGGTGAAAATATACGTCAGATAAGGGTTTCTGAATTAGGTGTGGCAAAATGGCTCGATAGCGCCACCTACAAAATTTCAATTAAGCGCCATTCGTGCTACGTTTCACGTACAGGTACAGGTAATTCGGTAGACACATGTAACAGCCCAACACCTGCAAAAAAGTCCGGGTGCAAAATCTGAAAACCCAACAGGAAGTGAGATATTTTGAATTTTCTCTGCAAAATTTTTGCAGTTTTTGCCATTTCCAGACGTTGTACTTTAACGAACTCCTCCTAGAGCTTTAATTAGATCAAGGTCATATTTATGGAATCCCAAGTCTGCCAAAATTAAAAATAAATACATAAATAAATATACAAAGAAATGTAAAAAAGCAAAAATAAATAAATAAATATGTAAATAAATATACATAGAAAAGCAAAAAACAAAAACAAATAATTATTTATACATGTATTTCCTTATTTATGTATATATTTATTTATTTTTTCCACATTTATTTATTTTTTTTATTTATACATTTATTTCGATTTTTTTTTCGACATTTATTTGTTTATTTATTTATGTATTTATTTCCATATTTGTTCATTTCCACATTTATTCATTTCTACATTTCTTTACTTCTACATTGCTTTATTATTACATTTATGTATTTTACATTTCTTTGTCCGTAGGGTAATGAGGAGGGCGTGGTTTACCTCAGACACAGCAATCGAGCTCAGAGTAGGCGAGAGCGAAGCGTTGAGGCCACAGTGACACCTTGTGGTGTGCCCGAAATACAAGAAGTGTAGCCTACTGACGTTGATACTAGGATGAATGATTTGGATATTGCCAAAATCTTATATCACGGGTTAAGTAATATCACCCTAACTGTACTGTGTGACATGGATAGGCTACTCTTTATTCCGGACATGGCCGTAGAACATCGTCTGGTCTGGATTTGTAAAATGTCCTGCTCTGGCAAACATGAACAGCAACATCTTCAGCAGATCTGATAACAGGGACTCTGAAATGGAAGCGCTTGTTATTTCCCATTATTAATCATTTGAATGAATGGGCTTGTGTTTGATTGAGATTCGGGCACCGGTCAGAACACGGAAAGGATCGAAGCAGCGCACATATAGGCTACAGTGAAGTCGACGCAAGCATATTGATCAATGCATTTGAAACGACACCACAAATTCACTTCACATTCATATTTCCTACCTTTACATACACAACATGTGACAAACGCTTAAAATACTACGCATATTTCAAAGATCCAAAATAGAACGAGGCATCGGTTACAGTAGAACATTTTGTCGCGTCGCGTCTCCCCTCGTGGGGACATTCTAAAACGCTTAACGTGAATAACGCCTAACGTGGCTTAATGTACTAAGACAGTGATTTTAAAAAACCAAACTCACTAAACGTCATACTAATAAAGTATACTATTTACAAAAAATCAGATGAGCCCTGAATATGATCTCAACGCGTTTAATAACACGTTAAGCCTTTTCATCTCATAGAAAACCGTTATAAGAAAACGCTTAACGTGGCTTAATGTACTAAGACAGTGATATTAATTAATTTTGAAAGTTAATGTAACGTTCTCATAACGTTAATGTAACGTTCTCAGAATGTTAATGTAACGTTCCCAGAATGTTAGTTTTTGGTTTGTATAACGTTATTCTAACATTAATCTAACGTTCCCAGAACGTTATTCTAACGTTAATCTAACATTCCCAAAACGTTAGTTTTTGGTTTGTATAACGTGAATCTAACATTCTCATAACGTTATTCTAATGTTAATCTAACGTTCCCAGAACGTTAGTTTTTGGCTTGTATAACGTTATTCTAATGATAATCTAATGTTTTTATAATGTTATTATAACATTCAATCAGATCAAGGTCATATTTGGTCAGTCTAATCTAAAGGCCTTTGTGACGTTAAATTGCGAAGATCTTGACTTTTCACTGAAGGGCGTGTCCGTGGCGGCCTGACAAAGTTCGATGTTTCGCTATGAAACAGGAAGTTGTTGTAACTTGGGCATACAATGTCAGATCTGCCGCAAACTTCACGATTCATTAGAGTCCTGACCTGAAGACATCTACAATGCAATATTCAGTTACAGTCATAGCGCCACCTCCGGGCAACAGGAAATGTCATGTTTTACACTGTGATTAACTCCTCATAGAGATTTAATCAGATCAACATAATATTTGGTCAGTCTAATCTTAAGGCCTTAGCGATGTTGCATTGCAAAGATCTTGAGTTTTCACTGAAGGGCATGTCTGTGGCGGCCTGACAAAGTTGGATGTTTCGCCATGAAGGAGGAAGCTGTTGTAACTCATGCATACAGTGTCCGATCTGCCCCAAACTTCACATGTGTGATAAGAGTCCTGGCCTAAAGACATCTATATGCCAATATTCAGTTAGTCATAGCGCCACCTGCTGACAACAGGAAATGGCACAATAATTCACTCCCAAAAACACATTTGCCATGAAGTACCAAACATACTAGAAACTCGTTAAATCATGCAACACTTGGCTAAGTGCTAATTTTTGCGATTAACGCCACGAAAGGAAGTTGTTGTAACTTAGGCAAACAATGTCCGATCTGCTCCAAACTTCACATGATTGATAATAGTCTTAGCCTGAATTTGCATTTGCTCTAAAAACAAAAGAAAAAATGCATGATAGTTTCTACGACTTTCCAAAAGAGGGAAAAAATATAGAGAGATTAAATACAGCAGTCAGAAGAGAGAAAGATATCAAATTTGTCGTCACTCCCTGAGCCATTGTATTAGAAACAATTAGAAGCTTGTTTCCACCACAGAATAAAACAATTTAAAAGATAATTGCAACTTTTTATCTCGCAATTCTGACTTTTTTTTTTTTTTCAGAATTGTAAGATATAAACTCGCAGTTGCAAGTTACGAAGTCAGAATTGCAGGATATAAACTCGCAATTGCGAGAAATATAGTCAGAATTGCACTTTTTGACTTTTTTCTCAGATTTGCGAATTTATATCTTGCAATTCTGACTTTATAACTCACAAATGCGAGTTTATATCTCACAATTCTGAGGTAAAAAAGGTCAGAATTGTGAGGAAAAAAGTCAGAATTGTGAAATAAACAGTCAATTACCTTTTTGTATTTTTAGTTCAGTGGTGGAAACAAGCCTCCATAGAAACACCCTCGCAGCAGTGTTAATTTTTTTTTTTTTTTTTTTTGTCATTTACTGCCAATGTAAAATAATACAAAGTATAGCATTATAAATGTGTATTACATTTTTTAAAAATGAAAATATTGAAAACTTTACTAGATTTGTGATGTTGATAACTGTGGAAACACATCATCACAGTCCATGAAAAGGGTCCATTGTTACAGGTACATCCATTTTTCTTTAACTATAGTTAATCCTTGTTAATCATAGGATTCCTTTTATTTTTATACCTTGTGCACAGAGCCGTGCCTTCAGTATGGTGTAGGCTTGTAAGGTTACTGATGGTGTTATATTAAGGCAGGAGGATATTATTCAAGGTTATCGATTCTGTGGAGCAAGCCATAGAGGGCTATGGGCAGGGTAAATAAATTAGGATTATCTGCATGCATTTTTTTCTGTATGTATGAGAAATAACTTCTTGTGTGGGCAAACAGTAGAGATTCTTGTCCTGAACTCACGGATGGATCCGTGTTTGGTCAAATACAAATAGCTGATGCTTATGTTTCTGATTACATAGTGCACACTGCAGTTGCCATTTACTGCTGTTGTTCATTTTGTGTGTAATCGCTGTTTTTCTGTGATGACTGTATTTTAAATGAGAATATTATCTCATGATATTTACGTTCAGTCTGCACAGTTGTAAAGCCAATCATAAAAGTGGAATTTCAAAGCACTATTTTTATCTCCTTTTGTCAGACTTAATGGTAGAATCGAAGCTATCTGCTAGTGGCTGCCCAAACAGTCACGAACAAGAACAAGAGGTGAATTTACCGAGAATATTATGAACAAATACACAAGAAAGAGATTCATATCATCGGCTAATAATGAAAGTCCTTGCTGGCTGTCTGAGACGGTTGGCTTTACAATTACAAATGCCCTTTAGAAGAAAATGGATCAATTTTAATCCACACTTCAAAAGCAGGGATTCTCTTGGAGATAATTGGATGAATCCTGCAGGTAAAGAGCTCTGCATATTTCTGTCTGAATTAAGTGAATCATATGTGTAAGTGCATAGATATTTTGAAAACAAACATTTACCTGAAAGCAAATTTAGATATTTAAGTTCAAAGAGGAACTATATTTATAATAATATTGTTCTCATATAAAATAAATATATTATTATTAACCTAAACCAAACACAATGATAAATAAATAAATAAATAATAAGTAAATTAATTAATTCATTAATTAACATATGATATGTGTTTGGAATGTTATATATTGTCATATGTCTTCTAGTTCCATTTGATGGTGGTATCCCATTTCATTTGATGGATCTGCAGCGAAATAAATTTGAGATTATTATTATTGATGATGATTATGTAGTTAAGTATATTATTGATATGGAAGTTGTAAGTCTGTATCTGCTCTGGTCATTACAAAAACTCTCAGAGGTGATTGAGCGGTAACATTGGCTGATGTGTGTCATGGCAGTGCAGTTGCGAGCTGACTCACATTTACTTTCTGACACGGCGCTTTGTCACCTCTATCATAAACATTCAGTGGAGAAAATCCTGTTCTATCTTCCGTAACAACCAATAAATTTCAGCCCCAAAATGAAACTCGTCAATGTCCCTTGAACGCCAATAATTCACAATGGTAATCCCTAAATATACTTTCCTGTTTTTGTTCTGCACCAGGTGAGATAATGATGCATTTTGCTTTTTTTTTTTTTAATGCATCATGTTGTTCATCTAGCTGCAGACACATTTTCCCCTTAGACAGGCATCAGTTAGCACCACAGTCAGTATGTCTTCAGATTTCCATCATGCTCTCTGATGTCATTACAGATGGAGAGCTTGCCTTATCTAAAACAAGGCCAAAGCTATAAGTATCATTTACAACTATTGCTACATGGCCCATCACTATTTACCATAATTATGAACCATTCGATGCTGTTGTGCAAGGAATTCGAGGCATTTTCAGGCTCATAACTTGACTTAGGGCCTCTCCAAGGTCTGTGGTTGATGTAGTGGCCAATAAAGTATAGCTCTTGACAGACTTAAGTCATATGGCGCGGTGCTAAGGAGAAGCGAGAGAGCCAAAAAAACGGGATGAGAGATGCGAGAGGGGCTCTTGTGAGCCGAAAGCTGTTTGAGTCTGTCATTGTAAATGATGTGAACAGCAGCATCCACAAGAGGCCTTTTCTACACACACACTGACTGCAAAGTACTCCATACAGAAACACAGCATGACCAGTGATGGAGAACAAGTGCAGCAAAAAATCATCTTCTGATGACAGCTGTGATTAGCAGTAATGTTAATTGTGAATTATGTTGTCAAGAATGGAGAGGCCGTTATTCTTAATTGAAATGTGCTTTTATTGTGCTTCAATAGATATTTAAAAAGCCGTTTTCAGCTGTGTGTGTATGTGTGTGTGTGTGTGTGTGTGTGTGTGTGTGTGTATATATATATATATATATATATATATATATATATATATACGTTCAGAGTTAGACTGTTTTGTGTATGTCCGATTGAAATCGGATCAGATTATGAAATGTGACATTCATATAAGCTACATGCATATGTGGTTTGAAATCCTATTCCAATCGCATTTCTGGAAATCCGTTTCAGTCTGACTGCTCTGATCAGATTTTGCGTGGTTTCTTTCTTTCTCACGCCACATAAAACATAAATGTCAGATGCTGTTAAAGAAAACATGCTGAAAGTCACTGCAGAAACAAGGTTCTGTTGTTGCAAAGTGCTGGACGAGCAGAAAATGACAATATAACAGAGATGTGTTTTGAGACGATAGCACGGATAGCGCTCAAACCAGCCTCCTACATTTCTGCATTGTCATGTTGTAAATAAGACAACATCTGTATGCAAACCCCTCCATGTTGCCATGTTGTTTTTGGCGTATACCTACCAACGCAACGTCATTGCTATAGAAACCAATGCAGATATTTAGGAAAACGAAAGAGCGGCATGGGATACAAATCGGATCTGAATAGTTGCGATACACAATGTGGACAGTCTATCATTTAGATCAGATTCCAGTCAGATACACAAATAATCGGATTTGGACTGACAGTTTCAACATAGCTTTAGGCA
Source organism: Mylopharyngodon piceus (assembly GCA_039654765.1). Classification (NCBI taxonomy): domain Eukaryota; kingdom Metazoa; phylum Chordata; class Actinopteri; order Cypriniformes; family Xenocyprididae; genus Mylopharyngodon; species Mylopharyngodon piceus. The sequence goes on from CM077445.1 coordinate 32,236,650, forward strand.
TCTAGACATGGTCAAGACGATCTGCTAGAGTTCAAACTGAGCATCAGAATGGGGAAGAAAGGCAATTTAAATGACTTTGAACATGACTTGGTTGTTTGTGCCAGATGGGCTGTTTTGAGTATTTCAGAAACTGATGATCTACTGGGATTTTCACACACAACAATCTCTAGGTTTTACAGAGAATGGTCCAAAAAAGAGAGCGGCAGTTCTGTGGGTGAAAATGCCTTGTTGATGCCAGAGGTCAAAAAAATCTTACTGACCTTAAGTATTTTGAACAGTATAGTGTATATTGCATTGTATAGCACTTAAATGGAACGGGATGTTGGAAAATTTCTCTATCCTCTCATGTACTGTATTTATTGCAAATAATCCCCAATTACAGGGTTTTTGTATTACTGCTTACTCCAAGTAATTAAAGTGATCTAAACATGTGCAACTGAAAACCTTGAATATTTAATGAACATTCTGTTCCTAAAATGAATTTAACAGGACAACCTAAAAAGCTATTTGCAGTATTATTTCATTGCTCTGTTTGCAAAGCCAGGATTCTGCAATTATGGGGAAAAAAACAGAAATGAACATTAATGCATTCATTCAGAGATAATTGCCAGAATCATTCCATTTTATTGGTATGATCAAAATAGCTTTGAAGGAAGTATTTGAGTTATGAAGCAAAAAGGCATTTATGCAGTTCATTTCAGCATAATGAAGTGAGGAGCTTAAAATACAACATGACTGCTAGGCCATGTGCAAATGAAAGTGTTAAATGGTATTTTAACACGAGTAGAGAACGTATCTGATGCAACACACTTTGTTTTATCTGTTTGAATGAACAGAGAAGTACATTTTGATATGTTTTTGCTAGACCATTATTGTTTGGCTATGCATTTTTAACAAGAATTTGGAGAATTGGAGAGAAATATCCAAAGACTTTTCCAAATCATTACAGCACTGTACATTTACTCCAAGATCACATATCAGCCATGTTTTGTGTTTTACAAGCGTTTACTTCATGCATAGTGATATACTTTGAGATTGGTATGTGATAAAATATGTGCACAAGATATGTGCACATTGGTTGTTATAGTAATTATGCAAAACTGCTGTTCAGTCTACAAAAAGCACATTTGGAGAAAAAAAAAAAAAAAAACAGGCCCTGATTTCGCCATGCAGCAGGTTTGAATGATCTCATTTGCTTTCTGTGGTATTCAGAATAGCCACTTATAATAAATTAGTGAATTGTTTATGCCTTAACAACTGTGCCAAAAGTAAATCTTATGAATTTTTGGTAAATTAAAATGCATAAAACATGATTGATATGATTTAATTTAAAAGAAAAGAAAAGAACTCTGGAATATTCTAGCTTTATGTTCATTAAGATGTTTCTATATATCAACATGTCAGACGTGTCTGTTAACGCATTAATCTTTACCATTATAGTAGTAACAAATCATGTCTCACCTAATTAATAATCATGCTTTATTTTCAATTATAACAATGTGTCCATCTACTTTATTAAAATTGAGGCTTTAGGCTGGAGTGGATTAAGGATTTATGGTATTGAAATAAATTAAGCACTGTTCTGCCAAGTACTTCAAATGAGCAACACTAGAGTTTACTGAGATTTGATAGGATGTCTAAACACTATAGATCTTCTCAGGGCAAACCTATCTCTCCTGATTTATCTAATAATGTCAGTTCTGTCTGTTTTGATTAGCTGTAAAGGACTTTAAAGCATTAGATTGAGAAGAACAGACTTCAGGTGGTTCAGAAATTCATTTCATCTGTCCGCCCAAACCTTAGACCATAAGAATAGTGTCATTACACTGTCAGGTTTGTAGGCTGTCCATAGCACCATGGAAAAATGAAAGCGCATCTAACACAAGATTATGGCAAGACCCTCATGTTATTTCTTGCTTACACAGAGCATCTTTTTGTATGTTACAGAAGCCTGTTAAAATGATACAGGACTGCAAACATTTGATGAACAACTTGAAGGTGCAGGGAAGATATTAATTTTTCAATTTGCTGTAATTATGTGATTGCTCTATTACATTTCTGCTCTGCTTCATTCCAGGTGCACCTGCAAATAATTGATAGAGCATGATATTATATTTACAACTCGTATTTATAACTTCGATTGTGATATTATATTTACTCATATTGTGTTCATTACCAAGGCTTTATTTGTTTTTGTAAATTACTGTACAGCACTTAATTAAAATTAACTTTTTACTTATGCGTTTAATATGTTATATTATATTTTATGACCCCACCCTACAAGAAACCAGAAGCATTCGAAGGTTACAGTTGAATCTGCTGAAATGAAAGTATTTTTTTTTTTTTTACTGAAAAAAGTCTTTCTTGGATTCGAAATTTGAGCAAAACAGAAAAAAATAGCTGACCGCACACTGAATCCAAAAAAGACTGAAGAGGTCTAGAAAGTACAAAATTTATTTTATAAATTGCATGGTGCAATAAAGTGCAAAGTGCAGGTGAATTAAAAAAAGAGCATGAGCAGACGTTTCAGCAGATTGCTATCCTCAGTGCTCAATATGCAACAAACAATCACCCTCTTTCTAGAAAGACAAGCAATTCAAAGCAATCAGTTGAATCCAATTGTCACAATCATCAATTAACACAAATATCAATCAATTATCACGAGTGTCACTGCAAGAGAGTCTAGAAATTAACAAACATGGCACAAACTGTGTAAAACATACATTTAAAGTAATGAAGAAAAAAAAATAATAATGTTGCAGAAAACAATTACAAAAAACAAGAAAGTTCAAGTTCTTCATTCATGCCATCAGGAAATAAAAATTTAAGTTCAAAAATCCAAAAGGCATCCCTTTGCAACAATTTCTTGTCTCTATCTCCGCCTCTTCTATGAGGTAAAATCCTTTCGATGCCCAGGAACTTCATGTCAGACAAAGAATGTTTAGCAATGTTCAGGAGACGTGTCATCCTGTCTACGAGTTGCACTTATATGTTCAATCATTCTAGTGTGTAATGCACATGTGGTTTTACCAACATATAGCAGAGAACATGAACAAATAATAATATAAATCACATACGTACTCTTGCAAGTTATCAGTTGTTTGATCTTGTATGTTTTTTGTGTACGAGGATGTATAAATGATTGACATTTGACATATTTTGTGCAAGAAGTACACTTGTAGCATGGAAAATTACCCTGGGCATCAACTAGGGTGGTCGGAGAAGAGGCATGAGTGTCTGCATGAACAAGCTTATCCCTCAGACTAGAACTCCTAGAAGAGACAAAGAGTGGTAGATCATTAAATACATTCAATAACTGAGGATCACTTTGAATGATGTGCCAGTGACTCTTAATAATCCTCATTACTCAATGGGCTAAATGTAAATTTACCAGTGATGTGTTGCAGAAGCCTTTTTGTGGAAACTGTGATACTATTTTTAGGATTCTTTGATTAGTAGAAAGTTCAAAAGAACAGCATTGATTTGAAAAGGAAATCTTTTAAAACATTATAAATGTCTTTACTGTAATTTTTAAACAATTTAATGCATCCTATCTGAATAAAAGTATTAATTTCTTTAAAATTGTTACATACAGTAGACTTTATGTTCAGGCTAACATGTTTACTTATGCTTTTCTACCTAAACCAGGAATGTCCAATCATGCTCCTGGAGGGCCAACGTCCTACAGAATTTAGCTTCAACCTGCCCCTAACATGTATACTTGCCTGGGCTGCGTTCAAAATCTTAAAAATGCTGCCTTCTGCCATTGGCGGATGCAGTGCAAGGTAGGAAAGCATCAAGGCACGTCTGAATCCAATGTTAGCTTCACTGTCTGCTGTCTGCAAAGTCATCACCTGGTAGGGCAGTGAGGCAACAAGTCAGCTGCCTAAGTTTTTGGACGCAGCCCTCGAAGTTTGTAGTAATCCTGAAGACCTTTATTAGCTGGTTCAGATGTGTTTAATTGGGGTTTGAACTATGGACTACAGGACTGTGGCCCTCCAGGAGCAGGTGCAAGATTCTGTGCTCAAATGCTCATGTTTATCACTCTGGTTGGTTTTAACGTTCTACATTGATTTTTAATGAGACTGGAAGTGGAAAACAGGCAAAGGGAAACAGTTGTGCCCATTATTTGTTCTAAATCCTCATGGATACATTTGCAAATGGCTGACAAGTCTGACATTAACAGTTACTATATCTGGAATAAGTACTCTTTGTTCTCGTGTACATATTCATGTCAACAGTTACAATCATGATAAAAACCTGCAAGTGCCTGGGCGACTACACATTTTATTCATGTATGATTAGCACTGTAAGTAGCCGACATGTTTTACTGCCATTCACCATTTCAAGTGCTACTTCCAATATCTGTTGGAAGTGCAGCAGTTGCCTAGAAACAGCCGTCACAATTCAATCTATATTTGTGGTGTTAGTGGTTGTGCATTGTGCATTTCATCAGTTCAAGATAAACAGAATGTTCAGCAGCATCCCAGATGCTCCGAGGCTTCAGGTGCTGGTCTGATGCCCCGAACCCCGGGGCTGTGAAGACTAGGGATGAAATGACAGAGTTGATCAGCCTGTAATGTTTCAGTCACAGTGTTTACTGGCCCAAGGCCAGTGTGGAAGGAAAGAGAGGAAGTTGAGTCCTTCTTGCCAGAGGCTTCCACCATTTTCTCGTGTTTGCTCAAACAGGCTACAGTTGTAAAATGGGGCTGTAATAAAGAAGAGTCTAGGGAATGTGGCACAATATGGCCGAATCTAGATGTTATTTATGGTGTTAATACAGACTTCAGCACTGTTCTTTCTCCCTGTGGAACCTGAGCAGTCCATGACTCATAATGCTCTAATGACAATACAGATTCGATTGTGGGATTGAGACTGACACAGTCTCATAGTCCCTTTGGCAGGAAATAACATGCGTTTCAGAGGAAGTTGTTTGAGAACATTACATTCTGTTGTGGTTAAAACCACCAGCACCATAAACTCTCTCTCTCTCTCTCTCTCTCTCTCTCTCTTTCTCTCTCTCAATCTATCTATCTATCCACATGCTTGAATACTTGAATTTCAGACACAAGGATTTAAGGACTGGAAAGTATGTGAAAACAAACATAGGTCCTTGAAAGTGCTTGAATTAAACATATACAAATTTTTTAGTATCATGGTGCCATTACAAAAATTGGCCTTTATGCACTGCCAAAGCCAGAACAAAACAGCGTTACTGATTGTGGGGAAAGCAGGAAAAACCTGGAAAAAAAAAAGCGCATAGATCGTGATCATGTGCATGATGCATGATGAATGCGTGAGAAGCATGGAGCTATTTAGATAGCTCAGTGCAAAATCAATGATGGCTCAATATTGAGCTTCATAAAATTGGTTAATCGAAGTTCCAATGAATAATGCCTAATAAAGTAGTGTTTATAATCGCAGCGCTGCTTTGTTTACAGAGGTAACTGGGGAAACCAATATAGAGAGATTGAAATTGCATTTTCCTTCAGCACGTCTGCTATTTTTGTTCAGACCAATGCGAAGATCGACACATTTTTACGCAACTTACACGCAGTTTTGTAAATGTTAACCGACTGATTGATAAGAAGCGAATGTGCTTTCAAAAAATGTAGAATCATACGGTATCTAAAATATTATATATAATTATATTTTAAATTATTATGTATAATCATTTATCATGACCTTTTTTTTTTTTTTTTAAATGATTTAAACTGAAATGTGAGGTTTATATAAATGTTTTATATATATTTTTATAAAACTTGTTTTTGTCAAAACTTGTATTATTTTTACATTCATTTTATGGTTTAGGATGTTACCATAAACACTGATCTCCCCTAATATGTTATTCATTTTATTCGCGGGTCTTAAAAAAGGTCTTAAAAACCTTAAAATTGATTTTTAAAAACCCTGCAGATAGGCTGTACAGGTGATTAACAAATAATTTTAAATATTCTGAATATTTTTTAATGCCTTACAATTACCTTATCCATATAATTTCATTTAACTGAAAAAAGATGTATATAGTATAATATGTTTTTAATCAAGTAATGATTCATGAAAAAGAAAACTAAAAAGCAGTGTGAAATAAATGTTAAAAACAGGAATAAGAAAGCGACAATCTGCATCTTTCTTTCAAACTTGCTCACTCTCTTGTGCACTGTACCAGCCTGCTCTCCTCATTGAATCTGGTGTTCATGAAAGCGTGGGAACCCTGTATCCATCTACCAATCTCTCCATACTTTTGAATGTTCGCATGTGTCAGTGAGTGATGGTTACAACGGTCTTAGTCAAAATGCTACTTACTGGTCTTCAGTAAAAAAAAAAATAATTATTTCCTTATTTGAGAAATAGTATGTTTTTTATATTTAAATTTCTTATAATTTGTTAATATAAATATTAATATTTAATGTTTTAAATGTGTTAAGAAGCATATTTGTTTTGCTGTGGTGTCAAAATTGGTATAGATAGACATGACATTTTACCCATACTGGTATTGACTACAGAAATTTTGGTGTCGTGACAATAGTGATTCATAGTGAGTCATTTAATAGTGCTGACGTAGTGTCATGAAGCATTAGCATACATATAGACTTATGAAGGGTAGATCCTAGATCATCAGACTTCATCTTAGAAGTCATACTGAGAGAAAATCACACTGTCAGCATATACAGTATGTTTAATATGAATATAGGTGAGTGTTGAATAATGTATCTGGATGGATTACCAGACTTGTGTCAAACAACTGTAGCACTTTTTCAAAGGTCAAATTCAAGCTTCTTCTTACAGGGCTTGTACTGTAGGTTGCTAGTGAACACCATACTTACACATGCAAAAAATTCCCATCTGTTTTTTGCAATATTTAAAGACATAGGCATGTTCACTGTTCCACTGCATGGCTGGTATCCCTTCAGCAGCCTGTTAAACGATATATCATATCATATGAGACAGCTAAATGTATATGGAAATGCACCCGAAGCACCTGTCACCTGCCGCTGGCGATGGAAAAATATGAAAATGTGAAAGCAATGCTCAAAGTACATTAAAAGATGAAAACTGCCCCCAAAGGCCACAGCTGAATGCTTCACAGGCTTGATGAGAGAGATGTTGCTCTGTCAGATGTACCAAGATGACCATTTCACAGCCTTTTCCAGAAGCCCAATTCAGCATTCCTTATTCATGCTTTCTGGACTGGATGACAAACAGAAATACTGTAAGTGTCACGTAACTTTGGTTCTGCCTTTTTTTCTCTCTCTCTGAAATGAGCATCGGGGGAAAAAACGCAGACATTTGCATTAGGGTTAAATGCTAAAAAGGGGCCCTAGGGTGGTCTTATTACTTGTAGTGCATAATCAAATTGCTTTGTTTTTCTTTGTTCACTATAACTATAACTTTGTTCACTCAGTGTTTAGCTTGTTTAAATCTCTAAATGTGCCTTATCAAACTCCAGATAGGTTTGAGCATGTTCACTTAAAGTCAAGTTTTACTGTGTAGTTGCGTGTGGCTGGTTCATATGCTAGAAATAATGCCTTTAGCAGAGACTAGCATGAAGAACGGTACCTGGAGATATTCAGAAAGTACTGAAACTGAAATTCAGTGTTATGAATTGCCAGCTTCTTATTAGGACAAACGGGATGAATTCACTAAAGAATGCACCACTTTTACACACAGTATTTCAACACAAACACCTGCAGCTTATGTCTGCAATCCCCTGCAATCCTGCAATCCCCTTTAACCAGGAGCAATGTGCGCACTTGGCTAAACTGGTATTAAAGTTCATATTTAGAAGATATAAGCATTCAAAACTCACAGTCTCTCACTTACATGGTTCAATATAAGTGAGAGATAATATGGATGTGGATCAATGATTTTGATGACGTCACGCTGCACTTCAGCTTCTCATCAGATTTTCTGTCCAATCAAATGCTCTCTAGAATCTAAAGCGTCATCACTTGTTCACACATTTACTATTTTCTACATGGTGAATGGCACATAGTGCACTATATAGGGCATAGGGAACGATTAAGAGGCGAATGGAGTCTGGTTTCGTGTTAGTGTCATGCCAACCACCGCAGCACGCGAACAGTCTGCTCCGGTCCAGAGACACGATAGCACAGAGCGGATCATATGCGCGAGTCAGCGCATACCACAAAACGTATTAGACCCTTTTGAATTTTGCACAGAATGCGAAATTTTAAAGCGATATGGAGGAAAAGAGGAGAAACGATTAGAGATTAGAAGGAAACTGATACATTACCGAGCTCAGCGGCTCTGGCTGAGCTGTGACATAAACAAAACGTTATTGGCTATTTCAAAAAAGGGTAGGAGCTGTTTGATATGTCCCGCCCTTTCTTCCGTCAACACATTGAATAACGTTGCGTGTTTCAAGGCACTTCAGTGGGCCTTTAAAGGGTTAGTTCAACCAAACATGAAAATTCTGTCATTAACTACTCATCCTCATGTTGTTCCACAACCGTAAGACCTTTGTTCATCTTCGGAACACAAATTAAGATATTTTTGATAAAAATCTCAAACTGCCAAAGTCACGTGATTTCAGTAAATGAGGCTTCGTTACGTCATAAGTGTTTTGAAACGTTTCGAAATTTCAATGGTTTACGTGACTTTGGCAGTTTGATACACGCTCCGAACCACTGATTCGAAACAAAAGATTCGTAAAGCTTCGAAGCTTCGCGAAGCAGTGTTTTGAAATCGCCCATCTCTAGATATTATTGAATAAAGTCGTTATTTTGTTTTTTTGGCGCACAAAAAGTATTCTCGTCACTTCATAACATTAAGGTTGAACCACTGTAGTCACATGAACTGTTTTATATGTCTTTAGTAGCTTTCTGGGCATTTGAAAGTGTTAATTATCTTGCTGTCAATTGAGGCCTCACTGAGCCATCGGATTTTATCAAAAATATCTTAATTTGTGTTCTGAAGATGAACGAAGGTCTTACGGGTGTGGAACGACATGAGGGTGAGTAATTAATGACAGAATTTTCATTTTTGGGTGAACTAACCCTTTAAAGTCATTGTTTTCATAGATTCACAAATTTTTGTATTAATTTCATCAGAATTTCACATAAGTTTAAAGTGTTTTCTATTAATCATGGTAGCAGTATACTATAGGATAAAATGATGGTGATAACCTACAGTATAAATATATCCCAATGCATGATGTAGAAAAGTGCACTTTTGGTATTTTAAACCGCTGATTCAGTTGTGTGGATCACAGTGATGGAGAGATGCTGTACAGTCTCAGTAAAATAGTACTGCAAAATAAGAAATTTCCCCACAAAATTTTGCATGCTCCCTTTAGTCAATCAGATGCTAAAACCACAAAGAGGGTGCCATTCATTAAACCATTTCAGTAAACAAACTACATTCAATTATACATTTAACTGTACTTGTGTGGTATATCATATATATATGTGTATGGGATATATTGTGAATATCCAACTTTGCCCCCCCCTCCCTCTTTGTAGTATCTGAAAGAACAATTTAATACAAATGGAAACCAGCAGATGCTCAGACTCTTACAAGGAGCCGTTATCTCCTTTTTACCATTCTCCAGCTCATTGAAAACCAATGAATTCTTTGCCCCCACACACACAGACACACGCACACAGATGTCATTCTCCCATACCTCCTCCTCTCGCCCGTCTTTCCTGTGAAGGCACCAGAGGCTGGTTCTCTGAGGAGTGCTTAAAATCCTGAGAGATGGAAAGAGGACTGAGCATGCATTGAGCTCTCAGCCCATTCAATCTCTGGGTTATAATGGTTTTCACAAACATCAGAAATCCTCTCATCTCTAAACATCAAGCTCTATTCAAATCCCTGCCAGACTGGAACGCCTCCCCGTAAAATACTGCAGCTTTCATTGTCTCCCTCTCATTCACTTATGGCACTTCATGCCCCTCAAACACATCATCTACCACCAAATAATCAAAATGGAGCGCTCGCTCTCTCTTCTTTTCACGTCACCTCTTTATATACAAATACCAAGAATTCAAGTCTGTGGGCTTCATCCTTCCATTCGCATTCAGTGATAGCTAATTCAGTGGCTTTTTTTGTTTTTGGCAATAAAAAGTTTAATTCATATCAGACCCGTTCAGTTTATAGTAATGTTGAGTTTCGAAATTTAAACTTTACCTGCTCAAATGTAAACAAAACAAAAACATAAGTAAACAAGCAAATGAAAATGTAATTTAAATAATCACTTACTAATAATAATAATAATGCTAGACCTTAATGAGTTGGTGTCATAAGGGTCTAGCACTATTGTGTTTTTTTTATTATTATATTTTCATGTAATGAATCAGTCTGTAATTATGTCAGACATTTTAAAAGCTCTTTTTTAATTGGCTATTAAAAAAACAAATTCAGATCAGACCTGTTCAGTTTATACTCTCAACAGTACTATAAAGCTAAACATCTGTTACCTACTGTAAAAATAGCAAAACAGGCAAGTCAATAATTGATAAGAAGCAAATGAAAGTACAACAATTAAAATAATCACAATAATGTCCACTGACACCCACTCAATGTAATGAGTCAGATTAGAATTACATCAGCCACTTTAAAAGTTATTGTTAAGGATTTCATGGTGCAACAAATGTTCCCTCATTTCTCTGGCAACATGCATTTTTGCTTTGCAATCAAAGCTAGACGTGGGTAGCTTATAATGTACTGTGCCTTTTGAAATTAGGGTTAAGCATTCTGTGCACCTGCATTTGCCTGCTATAGAAACAAGGATGTTAATCAGTGTACTGTGACGTTGGGGACAGGTGAGAGGATGATTCAGCCCACAGATGACGCCATCACTGAGAAAAATGGTTTGTGAGGTTAGGTAAACAACTTAATTTCACATTGAGGTCTTTGGTTTTGTATCTGAGAATGAACTACATCTACTGATAAACAGGTTTAATATTTTTTACTTTTAACGAGATTCTCAGACATTGCTCCTGCCCTCCAATGCAGTTTGCAGAACATTTTTATTCATTGAATTATGGGACTCAACAAAAGGTTTTCCAAAACTCTGAATAAGAGAAAAAAGTGTTTTGAAATGCAGTTATATTAACCAGTGAACTATTTTCAAAACTCACGATATGAGCGATACAAATCTCTCCAAATTTGGTTTGTGCACAAGGACACAAGGGCTCTTGTTCACATTGCCAAATGCTTGAAGCGGCCTTTTCTACTAGATGAGAGCCTCTCTATTCAACATGTCCCTCAACAGTCTCTGTTTGATCGTAATTTAGAGAAAACCAACTCTAGCAGACATATTCATGGTTATTTTTATTTTATTTTTTATTATGCATCAGCTGTTTAATTATAATCTCTATCTTAATTGTGTTTATATATACAAACTATATTTGTATATTTAGACTGTGTATATGTCTGATCTTCCTTTCTGCATCACTAAAAAGGGTGCTTGTTTACATTCCTTGATCTTATGAGAGTGCGCCACAGACATGAACCAGGCCAGCACAAAAGTGGTGATAAACAGGCATTATGAACCCACTCTGTTTCTTCTAAGTATGTCCTGTTCAGTGTAAAGGCTGATAGGCTGTTGTCCAATAATATACTGTAGAGCACAGCTAAGATAATCTTTTTCTTAATATTTTTGTCTTGTTTATAGAAAGTTGCATTTACCTGAGAAGAAAAACTGTAAAATAAAAAGGCTTGTTGTGAGAGATTTGGCTCAGATGTTTTTATTCATTTAAAAGGTTTCACTGTTCTAGTTAATTATGTGAGGACAAATCTAAATCTAAATGCTACACCATATGTTTGCATTGTAGAGAATTGTGTTCTGGTATCTTTTGTGCAGGGTCCTTCTCTATTCGAATATGACTGTGGCACAAAGCAAGGTCCGTTTAGAAATTGTTTACTGACTCTTGTGAAAACTTGATTGGCCAGCACAAAGGCCAGACTTGAACCCTATAGAACACATTGAACCTTCAAGCCAGACCCTATCACCATCATGTCAGCATGACCTTCCAGACACCACTTATATCTGAATGGGAGAAAATCCATGCATCCATGTTCCAACATCTAGTGGAAAGGAAGCCGTTATAGCAGGAAAGGGAGTGATCGATGCTATTTGCCATGCTTGTGGAGGCTAATCAAGTTCTTTTGGTTAATTTTGGCCATGTAGTATATCAAAATGATTGTTTTTCTTGTTTTTATTTTTGTTTTTTTCAGCTTATCTAAAATTTGATCAGGTTTACGGTTAACACAAGAAATAAAAACATTTAATAGATTAAGACAAATCAACTTTAATTTGTATTAATTCAGGTTTTTAGAGGTGGAACCATGTTTGATATGGAGTGTGTTTTTACATTTACGTTTACAGTTTACAGTTCACAGTTAATGGTTTTCCTGGGAATCAAACCCAGGAATACTCTTCACCATACATTCATAGAAAAAACACTACAGTACTTTAAAGGAACACAAAGGAAAGCATGCATCTCATCTCTGCTTTGGCTAATGTGGTTTGTTATTTGGTTTGGGAACATAACAGTGCAAGCAGATGGAACCTGAAGTCTCAGTCAATGACACTTTTACATATTGTGCATTTGTGGCAGCTGGCTCGTTACGTTGAGTTCACCTTTGTGTCTGGGTCACAAGATTCGCTCAATTAAGTGCAACTTGCATATTTTATATATAGATTTAACCTATGGCTTTTATAAATATGGTTAAAAAGTTTTAAAAAACATGATACAGTTAATTTCTCATAATCTATCTGCATCTCTGAACAATAGCTCACAGAATGCTTTGTATTTGTATATGTTTGACAGCCTATATGTGGAATATTAGCCACATGCTTATGACTAAGATGAGGTTGGCAATCAGTTGACAGTCTAAAACTATATTGATTAAAGGTAATGTACGATTTTTTTTTTTTTATATTAAAATGCATTCCCTTAACCTAGTTTATTACTCATTGACTACTATTAGTATGCCACTAATAGTATTTATTTCCAGCTCAATCAATTGAGTGTTTGGGCGTGTCTACAGGCAGGCAGAGCCAGAGGGTGTGTAGTCGCTGTGGGACCATGACTAACGCGTTACATGGGAAAAGAAATTCAGCTTCGGTTATAGAAGTGCAAGCCAAAATATACTGCATTCAGACCTTCAAAGAGTAATCAGGTCATGAACACGTCAAAGCGAACAAGGCATTGCAACACGCTACAATGGATGCTTTAAAGCAGGGGTCTCAAACTCAAATTGGCTGGGGGCCATTGCTGTGATTGACACCTCATAGGAGGGCCATTTTAACATTCAAGCACAAGAAAGCGCAAAATTTCTGAAAATTTACTTTCCTTTGCATTATTTCTCATTTACTTCAAATTTCATTACTAAAATATTTTTGTCATACTTAACAAAAAATGTAAACAGCACTATCATTCTTACATATGGTATTAGTTTTTAACAGTTAGTGCAAATATTTTTCCCTTACTTTATTTTAGCTTAAATAACATCAAAATCTTGCACTGAACAACACTGTACTAAACAAATGCAATCCCTGAATACATTTGTACATTCTATTTCTTGTCAGACACCTGGCAGCAGCGCTTCTGCTCACACAGCTGAGCCAAATTTGTCCAAGCTGCCGTTTGAGCATCGGTAACGTTTATTGGTAGCATCGGATGCATTTTGGTGGTTTAAATCGACGCTCGCGACTTGCACGAGTGCTTTTACTGTAATTTAGGCACGCGCGCTCATAATAGAAGCGAAGCACATGCGGTGCGGCGTGCTTATTTTTCCAGGCGGGCCTATGCCGCGGCGAGATGAAAACAATTCAACTTTTCAGAATGCCGCAAGCGCACCGCAGGTCATGTGACAAGGACCAACCGATCAGCTTCGGCCTTTCCATAACAACATCGAAAGCTCAGCCAAACAGCTGATCATAGCCGTACAGGCCGTGTTTTTATTTCTCATCTCCATAAATATATCTAGTAGTAGCGGTAATGCAAGGACTAGAAATCAATTAATACTTTGCTGAAACTTCCTTGTCATTGTAGAGAGCGCAGTTCATGGTTGCATAGGCACGACAGACGCCACGGGAGCGAAAGCACTTTGGAAAGAAGGAGAAAGCGTTTTTTCACACGTTTTTAGACGCGATATGTGAACGGCCCGTTAGAATGGCGACTTTTTCTTTGCATATCAGACAGGTAGCGTTTCCATTAAACTCCATGAAAAAAATACAGCAATGTCCATCTTTCTTGAAACTGTCTGTGTTCCTCATCCAATTTCCTTTTTGGTTTGGAAAAAAACATAATTCATTCGCACTTTGCAGCCAAACAACACACTAAACTACGAAAGCCCCGAACCAGCTCTCATAAAGATATTTTTGATGAAATCCGATGGCTCAGTGAGGCCACTATTGCCAGCAATGTCACTGAACCTCTCAAGATCCAGAAAGGTACTCAAAACATGTTTAAAACAGTTCATGTGACTACAGTGGTTCTACTTTAATATTATAAAGCGACGAGAATACTTTTTGTATGCCAAAAAAACCCAAACAAAATAACGACTTTTCAACAATATCTAGTGATGGCTGATTTCAAAACACTGCTTCGAAACCTTATGAATCTTTTGTTTCGAATCAGTGGTTCGGATCGCGTATCAAACTACCAAAATGCTGAAATGATGTGACTTTGGCGCTCCGAACCACTGATTCGAAACAAAAGATTCATAAAGCTTCGAAGCAGTGTTTTGAAATAGGCCATCACTAGATATTGTTGAAAAGTCATTATTTTGTTTTTTTTTTGGTGCACAAAAAGTATTCTCGTCACTTTATAATATTAAGGTAGAACCACTGTACTCACACGAACTGTTTTAAATATGTTTTGAGTACCTTTCTGGATCTTGAGAGGTTCGGTGACATTGCTGGCAATAGAGGCTTCACTGAGCCATCTGATTTTATCGAAAAAATATATCTTAATTTGTGTTCCGAAGATGAACAAAGGTCTTACGGGTGTAGAACAACATGAGGGTGAGTAATTAATGACATTATTTTAATTTTTGGGTGAACTAACCCTTTAATACAACATCATCATGCATTCATTCAGAAAGACAAATGTTCCCATTTGTAATGTTTACTTTGATATGTCCAGTGTAGACAGCCTCAAACAATTGTGGTCAATGTCAAAAATGCACAAGTTGAATGGGTTTATTATAAGCAAGATACTCACGTTCACTCTACACAATGTTAGTCTACTCAATTGCTTACTCGAGTCCTGACACATAGCAACACTGTTAAAAGTGTTCCTAATATGTTGGACCTTTTATTGAAAGTAGCCTCATTTTACCTTTTGAGACATGCCTTCACAAGCACCCCTAAGAGCTGTATTTGTGATGTTTGAGTTGGGGCGTGATACATGAAAGGGGCGAAATATGCTTTATTTTTGTAATTCTGCTAGGTGCCACTAGTGTATAGCAGAAACTACAAACTTCACCTTTAAGTTTAAGTATTTCTTTTCTATTGTCATAAAATGTAAAATGTTATATAGTTCTATATTGTTAAATTGAAACTTTTGTCTGTCTTGTATGATGTTGTTTTTGCCTCTATGCTGAGAACTATGGCATTCATGATGAAAGGAAATGACAGCCTTCAGTGCTATTTTCCTTTAATAACACAATAGCATAGCGTTTGTCAACAAAAGAGGCAGTAAATGACTGCCAGCTTGTGATAAAGACCTGTTTATTGAATGCTCAGCTCTTTTAGTAGTTTTATACAAGCTTAATACAGGTTTCAGCAAAACACAGGCAAAACCTAATCTGTCAAATAGCTACTGGCTGTACAATTCAGTCCATGATTATCTGCGACTGAAAATTCATCCTAGAATTCATGAATAATGTCCCACGTTTTGCACGAGTACCTAGTTGTTTTTCAAAGAAAGTAGATTCAGTGAATCGCTTTTCATTTGAAAGGAAGAATAGGCACAAGCAACCGTCTGTAACTGATAGCCGAGCTGTGCGGCAAACTTTCAACATTTTCAATATTTTATCTGTGCAGTATCTTTAGTTTATAAAACCTCCACCTCTCTTCAATCCATAAATCAGCATCAGCTTCAGGCAAATGACCTTTAAAGCAAAGCCCTGAAACTGAAGCTTGGAAAACGAAGATTCATTTCCTGTCCCCAGAGTTCCTTTCCTGGAGCATAATAATAAACATATTAGGTCTATCACACTGCTCATCCTATCTCAAAAAATCCGGTGGTACCTGCGTCAGATATGTGTCAGCATTTTAAGCAAATTATACTAATTCCCATGCAAATCTTTACTTTTAATCCTGCTGACTGATTTTATCGAGTGGTCCCGTGCAAATGGAGTTAATGGGATCACAATAGCACAACAATTTTCCGTAATGGGTCAGCGGGTCTGGATTGATGTCACCGTGATTTTGTTTGTGATGCAATCTAATGTAATGGTGTGAAAACTAATGTGGGAGCTGATACAGAGAAGTTAATTCCTACGAGGGCTTTTTTGGCCCATTGCTAATGCTGTCTGCTGTGACATTTCATTATTCATTGCTGGCCTTCATCCCGATGCAAACAACCAGAGTTCTGCAGTGACAACTAGATGCATTCTAATCTCACTGCCACCTAAAATAGCTTCCGTGAATCTCAGCGTGACATTTGAGTGAAAGCACAAAGTTCTGCCTGTTAATTTGCCACACACCTGTAATGTCCAAACCTCAATTAGAGCGGTCTAACCAGCAGCACTGTTAGCAAAATCGCTTGACATCAAGAGATAAATGTGGACAGTATGCAGTCAAAATGGGCACAGATGAAAGTTTGAGTCCGATGGGTCTCGCTCTCACTATCTCTCTCTCACACACATACACAAACACACTTTCTGAGTATAATGACTGGTTTTCATGCACAAGAATGGGTAGCCGGCTGTCTGAGTGTGATACTTGTAATGAAAGCTTCTTGCAGGAGCACATGCCCTTGGTAATATTCCTTCCAATGTGAACATTACACATCCTATGCAAATGAGAGAAGTAAAACCCAAATTACTGCTATTTCCTTAAGGAAACTTAAACTAAAAGATCTTTTAGCTAAACACACACTGTGGAATAACAGTATACTAAACTGCCAATAATTTCACCTTTGGCATGTTAATACCTTTTAATCGTTTTACTTTAAGGTCTCGCTTCAGTCACTCTGTCTGAGCCTGACATTTTATGTTCATAGTGTTGCTGCACACTTTTTCAGATATTTTTCTGAATATTTTATGTGTAATCCAGAGGATTTTATAAAGTGAGCAACTGGGTGGCTGTTGTGCATTGACAATCCTTAGATTAAAACAACATGGTAAAATGCTCCATTCAGCTCACTTGATGAAGTGTCCATGGTTTCATCACAATAACGTTTACAGCCATTGCAAGTATGGGACTAAATTGTGAAAGCATATAAAATGGATTTGGCACTGAATGATTTGATGGAATGGAGGGAGCAGGATGGATTGTTAGTCAATATTTATGAATTGTTAGCCAATATTAAAAGCATTCACGTTATTGGAGGTATAATTTCACCTGTAGTAAGTCAGTCTTACCAATAGGAAACAAGCTTTGGAACATGAAAAAAAACCCTTTAAGTGAATTACAGTAAAAAAAAAAAAAAAAATTGTATAAAAACAAATTGTGTAGTGTACGTAAAAGGAGGTATTGGCACAATTTCACCTGTAGTAAGTCAGTCTGGTCACTACTACAACCTTTAGAACAACAACAACAAAAAACCAGTGATTTTTTTCTGAAAATAATTGTTTATTGTAAGTACATGAAGGGAGGTATTGACAAAATGTCACCTGTAGTAAGTCAGTCTTACCAACAGGAACTAACAAGCATGTCTAGAACTAACTAACATGTCTGTTTTTAAATGTTAAAACAAAGTTATTGTAATGAATACAAATTATTCGTTTTAACCACTTGGTGGAATTGGCAGACGTTCGCATCATGTGCCGTGGTAGAGCGTCAAATCATTCACAGGTAAAAATATGAAGCTATTGTGCACGTAGGTGATTTTGAATTAATATTTCATGTCGATATACAATGTTTACATACTTAAAACTAATCATGGTATTGATATCTTTGTAAGACTGTCGACTCTATAGAACAGTGGCAAGGAAATCTAACTTTACCAAGCTCTGAGAGCCCCCTAGTGGTCGGGAGCATTTCCGTTGTGTTGTGGCTCAATTTTGTTGTGTTGTGACTTGATTTCGTTGTGTTGTGGCTTGTTTCCGTTGTGTTGTGACTTGATTTCATTGTGTTGTGGCTTTATTTTGTTGTGTTGTGAACTTATGTTTGCTTTTTTAATTTCATTGTGTTGTGCACTACTGGGCCACTGTATCACAAGACGAGGTTCCAGCAGATTATCATAAAAGTTTTAGATGTAAAGGAATGTCCAAAATGAGTACCCACTTTGAAACCCTCATTTTGGTAAATGCATTTTCATTGAGCGAGTCCAGCATTTGATAGTTATTGTTATTGTAAGTTCTTATACCACACCAACTAGCCTCAGGATCCATTTTCATTCTTTTACGTATTTGAATAGCCATTCCAAAATGTCCTGATGGCATTTTTAGGCATTCTAATTAAAACCCCCATATCTAATCAGATCTTTTAATTGGCAAAGCAATATAGAATTACTGCCTGACAAGCTTTCAAATACACTGGGGGGTAAATGTACGCCCTTGTAGGACTTAATCATCTAGTGGGCTCAGCAGTTTCATGTGCATATCAATCCAGCAGGGGGACAATTAAGGTCGTGGATAATTCATTTTCACCGGTACACTCCAATGCACAATACTATCTGAATGAAGAAATGCCTGATGTCTTACAGGATACAGCAGAGAGTTGCAGAAATACTGCACACATTTCTGTGATTTCTGCATTGTCCTTTCATCTTCTAAGACAGCTCTGCATCTTTGTTTTATAGCGCTTCTTTGTGACTTGGGCTCCGAGCTGCTCTGCCTCCACATTAAGCAAGAGGGTCCCCTGAGAATCATGTTTATTGTGGCCGTGGGGAAATTGAGAACTCCAATAAAGATGTCACGCACATTATGATTCCCATTATAATCATCTGTGCCTCTGTATCCTGTTACTCAAAGCTATCTCGGCATTCCTTCTGCTCCTTCCTGTCTGAGCAGCTTCATAACTTGTTAACGCTCTGCAAAAAAGTACCGAAATGCGTTTATGGAGTTATTAAACTTTCTTTTTATCAGTGAAAGGCTGAAGTAAAACTGCAGCATATCCTCAACTGCACAACAGGATTAAGTAAATGCATTGTGATAAGTTTCTTTTGATTATCTACAAAATGGTATAACAAGAAAATCATCATTTATCTCCATGATATAACTGCGTGTCAGAAATAAGGAGGCTGCATTTACAAATGCAGGAGAAAAAGTTCTTCAAATGCCAAAGCAAATGACATTTGCTTGGCAATTTAAGAACAAACATGCAACTAGATAAGAAATGTTTAATGACTTGAAATAATCACTTGAAGATTGCTGTGTGCTGTTTCATTCAGCTCAAGACAGCTACATATGTAAATGGCAGTCTGTATTATTGCGGTCAGTTGTTCCATTAATGTGTGCCAACAGCTTTTGTGGTGTTTTGAGATTAATGGAAGCTGATAGATTGTTTTTAGCCATAGACCAACACCGTAAACAAGAACTTGTTTAGCTTAGTTCCTTACAAACTTTATAATTTTTTTAGTAGGATCTCATCTGAATATCCAAATAATGTGCAAAAGATCCAAATAAATAGAATAATGATTTTAAATCTGCCCCAATCAGTTTTTATGACACAATGAATACAATTACTAATTTTCAACAGCAATTAAATGGAAACTGAAATGAAACCGTTGGACCAATGTGTTTTGATTAGTTGAGATGCAGTGCAAGATCCTGTGAAATACAGCATAATCAGTGTGTTTTGATTTTAATTAGCATATTTACATCAACTTTCTTTTTATGTATTTTTGTTGGAAAGTATCTGTTCTAAGACTTTAGAACAGTATAATTAATTCACATAATAAACATTATTTAATATGAATGAAGTTCAGGCACTGGTTCAGACATTTAATTTTTCATCCTTCTGTATCCCACACTAGTCAAAAATTTACGAATACCAAAAAAGTTGATGTACTGATTCTTTATTTGACCTGTACCTTATCTGTTTCCTTACTTTTATTTTTCAAACCATTGGACTACTATATTTCCATACTATTTCCAAAGGACATTTTGTGCATGTAACATGACTGTTTTCAAACATTTTCTTTTATGTACTCTTTTATTAAAGTTTTAAGAATTTTTGCTGTGGATGTACATATTTAAATTCGCAGCAAATTACAATGAAGCTCAGTCAGCCATCATAAAGTTTGCATAACAACCACACCAGTGTTGTTATTTACGATTCAGTGGAAATGCAGTTTCTATTTAGAATGAACTAAGAAAAAACACTGAAAAATCTAACTTTTAAATTAAACCTTGTTCACCTTTGAATTTCAGTATTAGCACATCTCTTGTTAGCATTGATATGCATAGCTGAACCTGTGCAACCGAACTGTCTCTTCAGTTAGTACTAATTCATGTGATCTTTCATGCCATAATTAAATGCTTTTGTGCCTATCCTTTTTTTCGGATTTTGTACGTGCATTCATATTGACAGTTCTCATCTTTATCCATACTTGTACTCTCGAAGTCTCAATACCATACGGATCCATAAACTATGTCTCACTGGGCAATTAATTGTGAGAATTTATGAGCTACATCTAATTAAGGAGCGGTAGCAGTGCATTACGCTCACATCTGATGAATGAATTAGTCTGCTGTGCCAAGTGATGTGAGGCCCTGTCACTGGGAGTACATCATTAAAGAAGCAGAAGAGTTAACAGCGCAAAAGTGCATAGCCTCTGGATATGTCTGAGAAATGATTAGTTGATGCATATAAGTATTCAGCCTGCTATAGGCATATACTGTACAAGTGTTGCATCATGGAAAATCTTGGCCGTGTGGTAGATACTGGTGAATGTGATTTCACCAAGTACAACATGTTCCTGGATCAAAGTCTTTGTTGATCCTGGAACAACATTTGAGGGGACGAGTTTATATTTAATATTTACAACCAGGGTTAGGTGTTTCTACATCAGTGTTTTTTATCTATCATTTCCTTCTGATTTTAGGGATAAGTTATGGGTAGTGTTACGTTTATGAGTATGTATGGGGTTAGGACTAAATTTTAATTTTATGAATGTTGTTTCAGGATGAACAAAATATGTTGATCCAGGAAAATATCTTAGTCTCCAAAATCACAGTGACCGGTAGACACTATGTCCACTATTTTAGAAAAGTATTAATAAAGAAAGTTATTGTACACTTGCATGGCTATGTTAGTCAGGAGCTGGTGTATCTGTTCAAATCTTGTCATAATTTATTCACCTATATGTCCTTTTTTTAAAATTCTGTGGAACACAAAAGAGATATTTTGAGGAATTGTAATGGTCTTATTTTAATCAGTTAACCATCCTAGCTTTCCCTTCCTGTTTGACTTGGTTCCATTTGTGTGATTTGTAGCAGCTACACATGTTGGTCAAGGGCTGGTGCAACTCTAATGCCTCTGTTAAGTAGGATGTGTTGAGAGATTCTTTAGACAATGAAGAAAAGTGTACTGTACATGGACTAATTGCAAATCATTTCGACTGGCGGCAGCTCTAGATGAGATTGTGGTATGCAGTGCATGAAATTAAAACTCACAAACTGTAGAGGTCCAAAAAATATAAAATGCTGCAGGCTAAAGTGTATATTTTTATCATTGAAAGGAGGACATTGTTTGCAACACTAGATTCTATTTAAATATTTTCATCAATATTAAGTGCTCTTTATAATTACTTGGGTAAAGGGTGGGGGGCTTTTCATGTGCAACATTAACTTGATGATTGTACCAAAAAAGAGCCAATATGTGGGTGCCTTCCTTGGTTATGATTAATTTTATACTTATTCCGATATTTATTAGTCAAATATTCCTTCTTAAAGGGGACCTATTATGCAAAATTCACTTTTACATGGTGTATGAACAGCTGTGTGTCGGCAGTGTGTGTACACAACCACCCTATAATGGTAAAAATCCATCCACTCCTTTTTTTAATCCCCATAAATCATAAGCAGTGTCTCAGAATAATCAGTTTGCAGTTTCTATGCAATGTGATGTCACATTGCACTGGCCCCACCCACAACTGCTGATGGACTCTGCCCTATTAGCATAGACCCTGCCCTGAGTATTCAATCAAGAGCAGTGAGTGATTTTTCTTTTAGTTTTTCTTTTGTTGTTTGATTCATATTAACAGTATATATAGCAGTAGGTACTTATGCTGCTTACACTTTAATCCTCAGATCTAATATACACATGCAATTTCTTTGCTTTCTGTTTACGTTTACAGGCAAAACTAACTGCGTTGATGTGAACTTTGTGTGTTTTTGACATAACCTTGTGTGTATTTGAGAGTCTAAGTGCAATAAGTCATGAAAGAGAACTTAGTTTAATACTCACGGGATGTGCCGTCTGACAGCCGGCTTTCTGTGTGCGTGCTGAGGATGTGTGCGCTCAGAAAAGTTTAGACTGATATGGCTTTAAAATGCATGCAGATAATAAACTTTCATGATGATAAAGAACTGCAATGTCACGTGAGCATGACCGCGATAGAGATGATAATCAAAACCACACAGATGTTTTAGTTTTTGGCAGAGTATCCGAGGCACGAGCTGTAAAAGCTCTGTTCTCTTCTGGAAAGGGGGCCGGGAGCAGCAGCTCATTTGCATTTAAATATACATGCACGAAAACAGCATGTTTTTCCTTCCACTCAAATATGGCATTTAAAACATGGTATAATAAATGATCTGTAGGGTATTTTGAGCTGAAACTTCACAGGCACATTCTTGGGACATCTGAGACTTATATTACATCTTGTACAAAGGGGTATAAAAGGCCCCCTTTAAACTTAGAGCTAGTAAAATAATTCTGTTGATTTAATTTCATGATTCATTTTAGCAGCTTTTTTGATACAGAGATGATTTGTGCTAAATATTTAAGAACATTATTTTTTGCTGTACACATCTGAAGGTGTCTGTTGTGTACAGAACTTTTTTTTGTTATACAAAATATGGACAAACAAAAGAAGACAATGTAATACATACTTTGAGATATTCCAAGCCACGTTTTTCACCTTGATTCTCAATCTGGCATTTTGCAAAGCAGATTAATATGAAATTAACTTGTGCTTTATTATATTCCCTTAAACAATTACATTGATTCAGCCAGAGTGACTTGTCAAGGGCCGGCAAAAAACATCCTTATTGTTGCCTGCGCAGCTGAACAGTGACCTTGAGGCAGGCAAAACAAGTCAATAAGAGCTCACTCTCGCTCCTGTTTCACAGCACAGATGTTTCTCTCTCCCTCCGGTAGAAACAATAATACAAGCTTGGAACTTAGTTTGATTTGTCCTCTCCATCAATAGCTTCCCGCCGGCTAAGAAATCCATAGAAACAAAGACACTATGGGACATGTCACTGTAACTGATCAATTGTGGGAGGCTGTGCATGAATATAGAAAACTGCCTCATGAAGATGGTCTAATATGTCTTTTAGGCTCAGGGCAAGCTCTTAGAGGCCAGACAAAAATCGATATGACAAGATCCTTGACAAGTACAAGAAGTATAAACAGAGGGAAAAAATTAGCTTTTATGGACTGCTTGTGAGAATATTTCAGGAATTTAAATGACAATAAATACATTAGCAGTTAATTGATATATATTGAGATATTTGAATATTAAAATGTAAAGAAAGCATTTTTGTAAAAGGGTATTTGTAGGCCTAGAAAACTGAATATTCGAACAGATTTGTTCAGTAGTCTGTAGCTGTTCAGAGTATCACTCATACAGGTATATATATATATATATGCACATATGTCTTAGACCATTAATTTAACCAGTGATTAAACCAATCCTGCATTAAGGAGGTTCTGGCTGAGAAAGCTAATATTTACCTCACTAATCTAAAATGCTATGCAGATATCATTAATGTAATCATAAACAAGATTGATATAACTGCATAAATCATATCTATACAACAAATCACTTTCATTACGTCCTACCCCACCCACGCAAACTGCACACACATTCAACAACAGAAGTCAAAGTAATTGGTGCTTATAATCTAGCCCCACAGCACTGATAAAAGGTAGAGAACAAAAACAAAGCTTATTATGATTATAATGAAAAGAAATTTCTGGCTATAGTTCTGCATGGTTAAAAATGATCACACTGATAATAAGCAGGAGAAAATTCACAACTCTGTTTTAATTAAAGAGCTTAGTCAAGTACTTGTATGAGTTATGGTCCAAAAGCTTAATGGGTGATTTTTTTGCATGCTTTTAAACAACGATTGGAATTTTCACAGCTTGTTGGGAATTCTGTGATGTGAAAACTGAAAAACAATTTAAATTCACATGAGTGGAAAAATATTTGACGAAGACTTTTATTGATGATGCCACTTGAAGTTCCCTTTAGTGTTTTAGCATATGATTCCTGGCATCTGTATGCACAGCATAATAGAGAATATGTTCTACAGTTGTCTGAGTATTTTCAATATGGTAACAAAACATATCACAACAGTGATAATGTGAGGTTTCTAAGGGCTTTTTTTTATTTCAGTTCAAATTGTGATCGGTTTGATTAACAACTAAGGGCTGCAATTATGTAAATGGCACACTATAGTTGTTGTTGTTGTTGTTGTTGTTTATAAAAAAATATTTATTTATTTATTTTTGTACTAAATTAGTTTAGGTCAGTGACTCTGATCAGAAGTCATCATGCCCACTCAAACTGATTGTACACAGTGATATTATTATTATTATTATTATTATTTATTTGACCCAATTATTATTGCTAGTAAAATTATTTGAATTGTCTACATTTGTCCAGTCCAGTCCAGTCGCACCTTCTGCGGCAAGAATTACAGTCAAAGTAAACATTCTAGCATCATCTGTGAATGTCTTTGCATTAGGCTATATAGTAAAATATCAAACCAAGTGGCATTTATTTTACAGAAATGTAATGCAAGCTACAGCTATAAGACACATATTTGGGGACTTTGTGGTTTTCAAAAGAGACTCCATAAAATTGTATGTTCCACTTGATTTAATGTTTTGTGTCTAATGTTTAAGTGTGACTCGATTGTCCTGATAGGAGCCACTGTTTAGTGTTTAGACATATTTCTTACCTCGTCTAGGGCACCGATTCTGCCAGGAGTGTCTCTAGTGACCCCTCAAAAAATTGGTGTGCGATGCCCTTTTGAATATTGATTTCTCACTAGTTTGTATTCACACTGGAGAATTGTACCCATTCCAGGTATTATTCAAATGTGAATACATGAATAAATAGTGTGGATGGATGCATACATGGCCATCGGCTAGATTTACAGCTGAATCTTGTAACTGCAGTAATCACTGAATAGATGAGAATGTCCTCAGAATAAAAATTGAACAAATCAAAAAACTATTTAAAATTTAAAATATCTTTGTTGCATATATTTGTAATTAATAAAAATGCTACATTTAAACTTTTCACCTAAACGGACTAAACATTATTAATTCAATTACATACTGTACATTACAGAAGTGCCTGAATGTTTTTCTGTTGCCTCTCAGAACATGTGTTACCTGATTTATTGAACATATGCTAAAAAAAAAAATCCAAATGAAGTCAGAATTAATCACCACAGCCGCATGGCGGAGCTTAAAAATAGACTCCAGTGTGAACTGACAGCACAATCTGCTGTACAACCTTCTGTCAGATTTCAGTCACATATAGTGTTTTGTGTGTATGTGTATGTGAGCGTGTATTTAGTCTCATAATATTTTTCAAAGACTTGCAGGCAACAAGGCTTTACAGGGATGAAGGAGATTATCTCACTGACTCTTTGTGTGGTTGATTTTTGTTAGGAAAACAATAGGGAAAGAATTCATTAAAAAATAAACATATCGTTTGACGTGTTCTCGTTTAACCCACATATTCTGTTTTGGGGTCAAAAATGTACTTAACATTGAAATAACATGCATTGTAGCAATTTTCCTAATACTATATTTATTATAAACAAAGTTTCAATTTGGGAACCCAGTTTGAGTGGGTTTGTCCTCCATGGAAAATGTTAATACAGCATAAAATATGAATTATTGCAGAGATATTTTAGAAGCTGACATTATCTGACTGGTATACACTCTTTCCAGTTGTTTATTTTCCCTTTTTTATTGCATTTTTGCAGGGGTCAAAGTGACACAGAGGAACAACATGAATAGACTGAATGCCAGTCACTTTCTGAACTTTCTGAAAAGTTCATGCCAACTTTGTGATAGTAGACATATTATTCAAGCTTTAAAGGGTTAGTTCACCCAAAAATGAAAATTCAGTCATTTATTACTCACCCTCATGTCATTCCACACCTGTAAGACATTTGATCATCTTTGGAACACAAATTAAGATATTTTTGATAAAATCCAATGGCTCAGTAAGGCCTGCATCACCAGCAATAACACTCCCTTTTTCAATTCCCAGAAAGGTAAAAACATATTTAAAACAGTTCATGTGACTACAGTGGTTCAACCTTAATATTATAAAGCAACTAGAATACTTTTTGTGCGCCAAAAATAACAAAATAGTGACTTTATTCAACAATATCTAGTGATACTGCTTCATGAAGCTTCGAAGCTTAACGAATCATTTGTTTCGAATCAGTGGTTTGGAGCGCATATCAAACTGCCAGAGTCACGTGAACTATTGAAGTTTCAAAACACTTATGACGTAACGAAGCCTCGTTTACTGAAATCATGGGATTTTGGCGCTCTGAACCACTGATTCGAAACAAAAGATTCGTAAAGCTTCGAAGCTTCATGAAGCAGTGTTTTGAAATCGCCCATCACTAAATATTGTGGAATAAAATCTGTATTTTGTTATTTTTGGCACACAAAAAGTATTCTCGTCGCTTTATAATATTAAGGTTGAACCACTGTAGTCACATGAACTGTTTTAAATATGTTTTTAGTAGATTTATGGGCATGGAAAAAGGGAGTGTTATTGCTGGCAATGCAGGCCTCACTGAGCCATCGGATTTTATCAAAAATATCTTAATTTGTGTTCCGAAGATGAACAAAGGTCTTACGGGTGTGGAACGACATGAGGGTGAGTAATTAATTACATAATTTTCATTTTTGGGTGAACTAACCCTTTAATGTTCTGTTTTGAGAAGATTAAAATTAAAACAAATTATGGTAAAATAATAAATTCAATAATAGATCAATTTAAAATAAGTAATTCAGGTTATTTAACCAATTCTTACTTTCTACTTTACTTTCATTGTGTAAAATGAAAGGTATTTAGATCTGTTTTTCATATGTCTGAATCTAAATTCTTTTGGCAGGTTGCAGTTGGCAGGTGAATGAAAGGTTTTTGTTAATATGGTAAAGAAATGAACTTGAATAAATGGCAGCTTTGGAGTGTCATGCTTAACCACTTCATTTCTTTAATTATTCATCTTTGTTTACTAGGAAGGGCCGTTCATGGTTCATTAGATATTCTGTCAAAATGCCTCTGCTGGGAGAGGATTCAGATCCAACATTTTTCTTTTGGTAGAACAGACAAATGTTTGCTGGGAGGTGTATCAAACATTTGCAAAGCTGCCTATTAGTGAAAAAAGGATTAAATGGCTACTATTTATTCTGCCAGTTGTAGAAGGAGAGTTACCAGATTATTTTGGCCAGTGGCAATGCTGAATGTTATTAGCCTAATGTGGTTTTGAAGACTTGAATTATTCAAAGCAAAATAAACTTACCAGCTTACATTTTGTAGTAAGTAAATCATTTTAGAGAGAGACCAGAAGAAATAATGCAATGCAGTTTTGGGGTGAATGCCGTATGGAAATTGAGGGTTTTCTTAATGGGCTTCTGTGCAAAATTCTTATTTATTATTTAGTGACAAAACAAAAGCTTCCATACAAAGAAAGATTTGGCTTTTAATAATCTTAGTGGTACAAAGGAAATGAGGCAAGAGGAAAAAATGGACACATTTATTTAGACAAAATACCATAGAAATTGAATATTGGCTATTTTGTTGGGCAAACTCTAGATAATGTTAATTCACATAAATTATTTCTTAGTTCTTGTGTAATGAACAAATGAAAAGTTCAATTCACTCTACCTTCACACACTTCAGAAATACTCTAAAAATTATTGTAGACATCCCCCACCTACCCTTTCTCTCTCTCTGGCTTTGTTGTTTATCAGGAGCCTCCAGCTGTTGGTAGACTGTCCACAGAGACTGTTAGGGCAGAAGTCGAGTTGGCAACAGATGACGCCTTTTCGTTTTCCTAATTTCATTTCCTTATTTACTCCTCCTTTCCTCTAGTAATCCAGTTCACTCAGTTTCCCCTCACTTTCTCTCTGTGGAATCTATATCTCCTCTAATGAAACACACTCTCATTCTCTCACAAACACGTACACATTCGCACCTTTGTGGTATTCAGTATCAATCTCAAACCCTTAAATCATCAGGGTTTGAGATTAGAGATGTGCTTTAAGCTTGTTACCCTGGGGAAAGATGGGATGTACTTTGTAATAACACCATCTTCTACTTCCTGCTTTAATCTCATAATCCTGTCAGTGAGGATTCAACAGGTTTGGATTTCCATTTGCATCTGAGAATGTCATATTTCAGAATAGTGAAATTAATGAGAGTCCATTGTACAGAAGATTAGAATAATTTTATTCTAGATGATTACAGTTCCAAATGCGTGTCCTGGTCAGGTGGTTAGATCAAGATCAAGTATATTTCTGTCATGACAACTCTTGGAATGTTTGGCAAGGTAATGGGTATGACAATGTTGTTATGTTTGGTCTTGGAGGAATAAATCTGCTATGTTGCTGCTGTTGCAGAGCAAGTACAGGACTTACTACTGCCAATACAAACGACACTCTGCTGTGAGCAATTAAGACATGCTGCTGCTGTACAATATAGCGTACATGAATTACCTGTAGCAGATCTATACAGGTGGAGCTGGGGAAGGTGGAGGTGGTTTCTGAAAGCGTGCTGCACTAAGGCAAATGCTACCCAAGTATTTTGAAGGTTGAGAACGCAAGCTCATTGGCTACTAATACAGCAGGAACCAATCCGCTGTGCCCTATAGATAATGATGTGATTACGAGCAGGTTGAGTTAAAGGACCTATTAGCCTGCGCTATATAGAGTTTCATGACAGAACAATTAAAATTGTATTATACTTTATATTTATGTCTTTTAATTTCAGCTACTACTTTACAACCTGAATTCCGGAAATGTTGGGACGTTTTTTAAATTTGAATAAAATGAAAACTAAAAGACTTTCAGATCACATGAGCCAATATTTTATTCACAATAGAACATAGATAAATGTTTAAACTGAGAAACACTTTTATGCACAAAATGAGCTCATTTCAAATTTGATGGCTGCTACAGGTCTCAAAATAGTTGGGATGGGGGCATGTTTACCATGGTGTAGCATCTCCTCTTCTTTTCAAAACAGTGTGAAGACATCTGGACATCGAGGTTATGAGTTTCTGGAGTTTTGGTGTTGAAATTTGGTCCCATTCTTGCCTGATATATGTTTCCAGCTGCTGAAGAGTTTGTGGTCATCTTTGACGTATTTTTCTCTATAGGTGAAAGATCTGGACTGCAGGCAGGCCAATTCAGCACCCGGACTCTTCTACGACGTAAGAAGTCATGCTGTTGTAATAGCTGCAGTATGTGGTTTTGCATTGTCCTGCTGAAATACACAAGGCCTTCCCTGAAATAGATGTCATCTGGGGGGAGCATATGTTGCTCTAAAACCTTTATATACCTTTCAGCATTCATAGTGCCTTCCAAAACATGCAAGCTGCCCATACCGTATGCACTTATGCACCCCCATACCATCAGAGATGCTGGCTTTTGAACTGAACGCTGATAACACGCTGGAAGGTCTCCCTCCTCTTTAGCCTGGAGGACACGGCATCCGTGATTTCCAACAAGAATGTCAAATTTGGACTTGACCATAGACCATAGAACCATCTGACCATAGAACACATTCCACTTTGAAACAGTCCATTTTAAATGAGCCTTGGCCCACAGGACATGACGGTGCTTCTGGACCATGTTCACAAATAGCTTCTTTTTTGCATGATAGAGCTTTAGTTGGCATCTGCAGATGGTACGGCGGATTGTGTTTACCGACAGTGGTTTGTGTAAGTATTGCTGGGCCCATTTAGTAATGTCATTGACAAAATCATGCCGATGAGTGATGTAGTGTCGTCTGAGGGCCCGAAGACCACGGGCATCCAATACAGGTCTTCGGCCTTGTCCCTTATGCACAGAGATTTCTCCAGTTTCTCTGAATCATTTGATGATGTTATGCACTGTAGATGATGAGATTTGCAAAGCCTTTGCAATTTGACGTTGAGGAACATTGTTTTTAAAGTATTCCCCAATCTTTTTATGCACTCTTTCACAGCTCTGCCCATCTTTACTTCTGAGAGACTCTGCCTCTCTAAGACATCCCTTTTATAGCTAATCATGTTACAGACCTGATATCAATTAACTTAATTAGCTGCTAGATGTTCTCCCAGCTGAATCTTTTCAAAATTTCTTGCTTTTTCAGCCATTTGTTGCCCCCGTGCCAACTTTTTTGAGACCTGTAGCAGGCATCAAATTTGAAATGAGCTCAATTAGTGGATAAAAGTGTAAAATTTCTCTGTTTAAACATTTGTTATGTTGTCTATGTTCTATTGTGAATACAATATTGGCTCATGTGATTTCATTTTATTCAAATTTAAAAAATGTCCCAACATTTCCGGAATTCGGGTTGTACATCAGTGATTACACTTTGATTTAAGCTATTTATTATGGTCTTTTATGAAGTTCATTCATTTACCATCTTTTTTTTCTCTCTCTTTAAGTGTTGGGCCCTGTTTACACTAGTGCATTTTTGTTTTAAAACGGCATTTTAAAATGAAAACGATCCTTGTCTACACTGGTGTTTCCACAGCGTATCAGAAACGATCTCCGTCTACACTACACGGCCGAAAACACATCACATGACTGTTCATGCACACTGGGTATGCGCATACAAGTGTAAACAGTTGCCTCTTGCATATGTAGGTAGCTGCAGTATTAAAAAATGCTGAGTTTAACTGCACAATGGCTGCTAAAAATTACAACAAAGCCAGCAAAGATTGCAGTTCAGTCTCTATGTTATTGTTTACACAGTCTTCAAGGATACGCAGAGCGAACGTGGGCAGCCACGCCATCATTTTCAAAAGTCTCCGTTTTGGTCCATTTATACTGAAACGCTACCCCGGCGTTTTCAAACTAAAACGGGGTCTGCAGCGTTTTCGAAAGTCTCCGTTTTCGAGGTTCGAAAACGCCGGCGTAGTGTAAACAACAGGCGTAACCGTAGCAAAACGTATGCGTTTTAAAACAAAAACGCACTAGTGTAAATGGGGCCCTAATGTTAATTTTTTGAACCCTGTTTACACCCTGGAATCTTTTAACTCTTTCCCTGCCAATGTTTTTTTTTTTTTTTTTAAGTTGCCAGCCACCACCAGCATTTTTGATCATTTTCACAAAACTTTTATGGCCCCCAGAATATTTTGTTGTATGAATATCTGAACAAGAAATATATCAAAAGAAAGAACAGAGCCTCTGCTTTTAAACAAACAAATTTTATCAACACTTGAATGCGGGTAAGTTTCATAAAAAAGCAACATTTTGCAGAGATTCTGTACTCTTTCAGAAGATTCGTAATAGCGTTCCTTACAGTATAAAAAAATCTGTCAATGGCGGGGAAAGAGTTGAAAGGTTTTAAAAGAGACACAAACTGCCATCTGACTTTATGAAAAGAGCATTGTGTGATGTTCATAATGCTGTATTATTATAAAAAGCCTCATGTTCATAGAACACCATGTTAAAGTGTGATGATTCCTGTACACTTGTTGACGTGATAACAGCACTGGTCTTTTCACCTTATTCATAGCATTTCTCTTTACGGTTTTCCAAGCTATCATTACACAAACAACACTATCCATCCTCAGAGAGATAGAGGGCTGAAGGTCATCTCCACATTCAGCAACACTAATCTTCCTCCATTCCACCCTGCTGGGGGTAAAGCCACTTCAGAGCACAGCTTGAGAGAAACCTCCATTACCGCGCACCACGTTCTTCCTTGTTCCTCCAGTTTAGGGTCAATGCGCACTCTCCGTGTTAGTAGTGGTGTTTACCATGCGCCTGCTGCTTTATCATGCGTAAACATGGATACGCCTTGGAAAGTTTGGGCTCACGTTAAACCAGACATTACATTCAAAACAGTTCTCAAAGTGAGTGATATGACAGTGGAAAAACCACATGAAGAGAGGAAACTGATTAGATTATAGATTGAGTTCTTACAAGACAGGAGCAACATAGGGAGGGGATTCATGTGACTTCAATTTGATATCATTGTCATTGCAATATGAATCAGAAAAAAATTAAATAACAAAAGTACATTTTTATAAATAGAACGTTTTTTGTTCAAACACCTCTCAAATTATCTTTGCCTGATCCCAAATGAGTGCCTTGAGCACAGTTAGTCAGTTTTGACAATCCCTGTTTGAGGATTGAAGTGATTCAATCAATCAAGATGAAAAAGAAGACATGAAATTTGAAATAAATTCCCTCTTCATGAAATACTACACACATCAGTGGCTGATTCAAGATTATGATTTCTTATGGTGTTTTGTGTCAACGTGAGCATGTGTTTGGGTCCAAATGGGTTCTGTGATTGTTGTTTGTTAGCACAAAAATTATAATACAGGTTAATGCAGATAGTTGCTGAAAATTGGTGGTGATTTTGAGGTGAAATTACCCACGCAGCACTCTGGGTTTTGACATAAACATAGTGAGTCATTCAGTGAGTCAATCAATGATTCATTCAAAATTTGATTGGTGGCATTGACTAGAAAACAAACTCAGACAAATTCAGAATGGGACCATCAGCGTCACGAGGGCTGCAGACAATCTAGTGTTGTACGTGATAGAACTCTCCTCATATGCTCCTATGTGTTCATATTAAATCAGGTTATTCGCTATTCGCTCTCTCTTTCCATGGCCCGTCCATCTGGATAATCTCGTTACGTTTAGTTTTTCCAGAGGGCCAAATTCTGCTTGCTCGAATGTGAAGTATCACTTCCACATCAGTTTCATTTAGAGGCGACTCCAAGGGTTTAAACTGTTACAACCCTCAAGGTTCAGCTGTTCAAGCCAGCCAATCGTATTCGAAGATATGACTAAATGGTTAACACTGTCAAACTCTGGCATAAGAGAATGTACATATCTGCAATCCCTTAAGTCAGAAATGGGTTCTCATTACAACTGTGATATTGCACTATGAAAGGGATAACATTGTAAAAGAAACTACATCATTGAAAATACAATCACGTCTTAAGCTTCCATTGTTGCTGTTCTGATTTAGGGTTTAATACCAGCTGAGTTAGATCTGAATCACCCTGCACCTAATTTCATTTTGGCCGGGCTTGATAACGTATGTTGTGCTCACGCGTAATTAAATGACTGCGCACCACTGTGCACAGGAAGTTCATCTTTTTTTCCATTGTGTTGTAGGTTTTTTGCTGTCCATTCACACTCTGTTGCCCATGGTCTTGACTGACGTCCTGCACACAGCAGTTTTTATATTGATTGTATTAGAAAAGAAGGTAGCGGAAAGGGTGAATACCTTTTCAAGACTGTTGTGGCGGAGATTCGATTCTACAATAATGAGCAATCATGAAATCATTTGCCAAGACGTCTTGCCACAAACTCTTTATGGAGGATAAAGACGCTGCCTGAATCTGACAGTCTTTTAAGGGGTATTTTTTAGAATAGTTATTTTTCATTTTTGCAGGCATACTGGAGTGATAAAGCTTTTATATATGTATTGTTTTCTGTTGTATACGCAATCCCTGTATGCTTCCTTTTTATTTTATATATAGGCTATATCATATGTGATGCATCATGCATGGCAGAGTGGTGTTTAAAGGCTTAAAGAAATTCTCTTTTAATAAGCTTTAAAGACTCTCCGCTAATTCAGCAGGTTGTGCTTATGCCACCAAGGGTTAACTACTCGGTTTAATTTCTCACAAAAAGACCAAGAGACGTGGATACTTTTATAATAAAAATGTAAATCTTTATTGAATAATTAAACAGTTAAAAATTGTCTAATGCAATGAAGCAAACATAAGAATCACTCAAGGCAACCAGCAAAAAGCTACTGACGTAATACAAATTTATCAAAAAGACAATCAAACAAAACGGAGCTGGGGCTTACCTGTAGAGAGGCAGGCTAAATGCAGGGCTTCAATAATGCCAGAGAAATAACTGCATTTACCACCACACTTTTTGGTAAAAAATATTGATCACAACAAAAATGTATTTGATTTAATTCTGCAAAACAGGAGCAATCATTTTTTACATACTGGCGTGATGCGGTTTTATAGTGCTCTTATTTTAAACACTTTTACCTTGAATAATATCAAGTAAAAAGTTAATTATTCATTCTTCTCCACCCTTTTTTAATGCCCTTGAGGTGTTAGAGTTCAAACGTGCCTATATTTTGCTTCAGTGGTTAATGGAAAGACTTTTAAATCAATCTTATCAAACCTTATCAAACCCGGTCTATAATTACTAGCTTGTAAGATATGGAAGCTCCACCATTATTCTTTAATTAAAATGGAAGCACACTGCTGTTGCAATTTTTCTGTAATAGATCAGAATCACATGACATTAGGAGCTTAAAAAAAGTGATTCCGGCAGAAAACAGAAGCTGTATACTATTTTTAGAGTAGCTTTAAACCTTTTGTTCACAGACAGCAGAACGCTATCCACACACATATACACATACATGCAAAGACATGAATTGCCTTTGAGTTTTGACAATTTGCATGGATAAAAGTGCTTTGAGTAATGAGAGGCAGCTTTCTTGCTGGAACAAATCCAACTGAAATGCTGGAACGTCCATCTGTTACAGCTCAAGTCAGCTAGGCAGCTCATTTTCGTCTCATCTCAATGTTGAAGAACTGGCATCAGAGAGGAAAAGGAAAGGAGAGAGAGAATCCAAATATTACATTGGTCTTGACTCTTGGACTAACATGTTTACACTGACAGGATAGGACATGTTTCAAGCCGCTTCAAATGACAGAGTTCTCAATATTGTATAGCTAATAAACTTTGTTCTCTCTAAACTTAAATTAAGAAACTGTAAGGTAATCAAATACGATACAGTAGGTATTTGAAGTATTTAACAAAAAAATAATTTTTAGTAACTTACATTTTGGACACAGTATATTGTCAGTACAGTAACTTTGTCCAACAAAAGAATAACAAAAATAAATTCCAAACAAAGCCATAGCAGAACCATGATTGCATGCCTCCGAGCAACACACAGTGGTGGCATCTTAAATGAATCAGTGTTTTTGAACGAATCAGTTGAGTGAATGATTCAATGATGCATTATTGAATGGCCTGTCCAAACACCCACACTTGCGGTCTTTGCACTTGACCACTTATCTACTTTCATGACATATTTCCTGTATTTGTTCAAGTGGACGTGAAGACCACAAATGTGTCTAGAACTTTTGATTACCCAATGGGACACACTTATAGTGTTGTAAAAATGCAGTGTTTTCAGAGCTTTATTTTGATTTTCAATACTTTGCATTTTAAAATAAACTTCTAAATGTCTGTTCAGTAGTCCCTATGTAAGAGACAACACAATTTAGTAATTGTGGTGCTTCTAATTAAGTGATAAAAAAGCAGCTGCAAATGTTGTACAAAATACACAATCATCTTTGCACCAATAAATGTGCAGCACTTTGTTTTACTACCAAATTATATGTAGAATCTAATTAATTTACCTTAAAGTGGAATGTTTTCCTTGACATCTCGCAATTTCGGGGCACTTGAGTTCCTGAACATGATGTATAATGGCTCCGAAATGATTTTTAAGATGTTGGTTTACTTCCTGTTGCGTGCATGCGCTCTCAAGTGGGTATTTGGACAGATCCAATGACAATTTGTTTCCTTTCTGAATGAATCAGCATTTTTTTTTCAATGATTCAGTTAAATGAATGACTCAATGTCTCATTCATAAAGACACTACAGTCATTGTACTGGCATACCGATGTAAGAGATTCACTGAAAAAAAAAGAAGAGAAAAGAAAGAAAATTAATAAAAAAATATATATATTCAAAGCTTTTATTGCATGGTAATTGCAATGAAAAACATATTTTTTGGTGTGATCAATTACTATAAATGATTATATACAAATATGGTACAGTAGAAAATGCAAAATTATGAAGTGCAAAGGTCTGATATATAGTTCAATAAAAATGTTCTAACTAATATTTTATATGTCAGTAATAATTAAACCTTTTGATGTCCAATGTAATGTCTAGGTCCTGAAGTGAAACTAGTTGAAAACTAGTCTCTAACTACTTAACTACTTTAAGTTAAAACATATGTTGTAAAACGCATCTATCCAATATAATCATGCAGCAAAGCTGAACTGTTCAGGTGGATGACAGTCTAGGTGTGTCATGGTGTCACACTGGAGCCAGTCTTTTGTACAACATCTAATGAATCAAAGTGGTTCCTCCTGGCCTCATCATTATTTAAAGAAAAGACACTGATTGCCTAATGGATGACTATAATTTCCCACACTTCCACATTAATCAATTCTCCAAATTGCTTAGAACCATTTTTAGTGCTGTTTATTAATGTAGTTTCACTACTGCTTTCAGTGAGGGTTGTTGAATAGTATAACATTTTGTTGCATTTTCTCTGAATAAACAATCTGATTCAGCAGGTGTTTTATAACCTGCTACACTATGCCAATTTTTGATCATACGCACATAAATATGCTTAATATATCTTTGTGCCAGTTTTTCCTTTATCTTTCTTCTCAGTGTAAACAAAAAAGATACAAAGGGTGGCGCTATTCTTTCCAAGGTCTGACAGGTTGCTGTTGTTTTTCTTCTGTTCAAGGAGCACTGGCCCAGTCTGGAGGTCAAGGCTATAGTGAAGAGGAGGGGGGCTGCTCTGTCAGAGATAAGAGAGCAGAAAATGATGTGGCCAAATGGCATGGAGAGAGAATGGGAGGTATTATCTGATATTCCCAGGATTTAAGCTACACTGTGAATGCCATCCAGCACCAAACAAGATTCTATTCTTTCTCTCTGAAAGTATTCGTAACTGTTCGACCTTTTAGATTTTTTTTTTTTTTTGGAGGGGCTCAGCAGGAAGGGTCTGCTTTTGCTTTGTGCTGTGGTATTTCCAACATGAGGGGATGGACACTCATCAAACCCTTTAAAAAAATAGATATGAGGACAAACATTTATTTTTAGCTCAGCCTGTCGCAAAGTAGGCCACATCTAATGTGATACATTGTCTATTATTGAAGCAGAAGTCTGAATGGCTGGAACTAAAAACACAAGTATACCTAAAGTATTTTAAGTATTTTAACATTACAGAGTAACTTGAGCTATAATGGTGAGCTGTACAGTCCTCTCAACCTCTCATAAAACTAATCTACGGTGCATATGTTGGATATTTTAACCATTCAATGCTGCCTTGTCTTTGTAATCACAAATTAATCCCAGCTTCAGTATTGATCAGATGTTGCTCTTTCGTATCTATTGAGTTCAGATGTTTCCTTTAGGTATCAGCTTTGTCTTAGACATTTGATTGGGCACTTTTATATAGTTGGAAAGCAATGTTTTTGAGACATCATTGTGATTAAGAGGAGACTCAAATGAGATTTACTAGGGTTTGTTCCCTGGAGACATTCATACATTCTTTTATTTATTTATTTATTTATTTTTTTATTATTATTTTAGTGAGACCATCTTTTTTTGTTTCTGTCACCATTTTGAACTTTGTTGGAAATTCTGTCAATTTACCAGTGTTTTTGGTTTGTGTCATTGGCAACGTCGTGTTATGAGAGTATCTGAGAAATTTGGTGACTGCCACTTTTTTTTCAATGTTTATGCCGTTTGCTCACCCTGTAATTGCTACTTGCAGTTTTGATATATTTTTGCTCTGTTGGAACATCACCCTCTGATGCCACAGCGATCAGGGTGTTTGACAAGCCTTAGATTCAGGCCAGCCAGTCGTTTGACCTTTGAAATATTCGTCCTCCTTATGTCAGTGTTCGTGCTGACAGCTTGTTAACGTCGAAGCTAGTAGTACAGAGTCGATCATTCCGATCTCCCTCTAAGCCTATCTATAGTGACAGACCTTCCCGTTTTCAGGAAATCTGCAGTTCGTTCAACTTCATCCATCTTATTTTTCTCATTATCAAACACCGTAGTGCAGCTGTTATGGTTTTTTGATTAAAACTCCACACTTTTTTTGTTCTAATCCTCTCTGTCTGTGATCCTTCACTGTCTGTCATCTGCCATATTTTCAGTGTTTTAGAGCTTTGTAGATCACACGTAAAACGCATATAACCAAAATCTTAGAATCCAGCCAAACAAACACTTTCAAACCTTATGCTGGCTTTTTGAGAAACCAACTGGAATTGGAAAAAAGTAATTCCCTAAACATCTGATTTCCTAATGGACTGCATAATTGGTTTTTGTTAATACACATAAAACAAAACAAAATCTTCTTGGTTTTGAATGTTTGAAAGCACCATAAACAACCAACACTGGGAGATAAACACATAATGGAAATGCAAAATCACAAACAGCATTTGCTCACCTCATTTTTCAAAGGCCAGCTGTTGGATTTCCAATGTGTTTGGGTGCAAAGTAATTCCAACTAAACGTGTTTAGTCATAAACCCTTGATCCTGGTAAATGTTAGTTTTGCCGAAGCACAGTGCTGGAAAAAGTTTACTCATTTTGAGCACTTAAAATCATTAATTTGTTTTAGAATTGTAAACAAAACTGAAATGACTAAAATGTTGTTCATTGTAAAATTATGAATAAGATGATGTTCAAATAGGAGGAGGAAGACAATTTGTTTGGCCTTTCATTCAGTTGGGGTTGCTTTTATAATATAAAGGTTAGTTAGAGACATTTCAGTCCATCTTCTAAACAGATGAGGCAGACTGAGTTTAAAAACAATTTACTTTAATAATAGTATATGTGCATGTGTACCTGAGTGATGCACATTTTGCTTGCTGTGAGACAGGTCATTGAGTTTGTCATGTTAGCAGACTATAGACTCATAGCTAATTCACTAAATTTGCATTGCACCATCCATTTAAATTAATTGTCATTGTTTTCAGTGCACACACTTCCATTCTATGCGAACGAGGCCTGTTTTAGATTCTTTTTTCTTTACAAAATTCAGTGCTATTTAATTAGCATAGCACTTTTATCGCACACAGAAAGAAAGCAATAAATGGATCTTTATTGGAAAGAGATGTTCGTGTACCTTTCCTAGTAATCATGGCAGCAGTAACCCATCAGATGTTTGAAGAAGGTTGTAAAAGATCATATATCCATGCACACGGTGTTGTCGAGCACACTTTAGCTTTAAAAAGAGCCAATTCAAGTGCCAGGATCACAGCAGAGAAGCGATGAAGTGAAGTATGCTAGGTTTCAGTTGTGTGCACGTAACACATTACATAACTTAATTTTACATAATAAATATTTTATGTATTTTACATTTATTGAAAAAACATTAGATGATAGTCTTTGATTAGTGCATTTGACGCACCAACTGGCTACTGTACAGTGATGCTGGTATTTTAGGCATTTGAAATTGCAGCCAAGTATGCAATTTTAAATTTGGTTTTCATAGAGTCAGTCAGATAATACCATGTTAGATATCTGGAAAAGCCCATTAGATAAATGAGAATAGACTAAATCTATTAGGAAATGAGCACAGAGCGAAAAAGAGATCTAATGATGCCTTCATCATTTTGAGCGAGAATGACAGTTCCAGGTGCATTCATGCTGATCACCAATTGACCACTACCTGTAACTTGTCTTTGCCTGAAAAGCTTGATGAAAAGGACACAATTTGACTCGCGTGTGAAAATAATGTGTTTTAGAGGGAGAAAAAGAAGGGGGAGAAAAATCAAATCCAGTGTGCTGCTGATCAGTACTAAGTCAGTGAGTGAAATCTGTGGTATTTCAGCCCTGTTATTTCCGTTCACAAAGATTTTATTCTGCTTGGCTGGATCTGGCTCTTGTTAACAGTGATTGCCTGGTGGCTCAGCTACCTACCAGCAGGTCTCCAAATGCTCTTACTGAGAGACAGGCCTGCCATCAGCCTCATGATTATAGGACACCGGACCCCTGCTTGGTCCTATTAGACCCATCCAATCAGAATAAGCCCCAGTAACTCTTTGATCAGAACAAGGTGGCTTGTTCAGACAGTAAATATGATTTTAACAATGAATATTTAAAAAAATCAAAGGGCGTGTTAAAAACCCTCAATTTCACACTTAGTATATCTTGTAAGTCCATGGATACTTTAAAGTTAGCATGTCTGTGATGTGTTGTCTGGGTTTCTTATCTGTGTATAGGTGATTGTGAAGCAGCTTTAAGGCAGTGGTCAAGGGTTTTTTACATTTTATTTATATATATATATATATATATATATATATAGTCAAACCAAAAATTATTCAGACATTTTTGATATTTTTGATATATTTTTACTAGTGGGTGCAGGATAGCAAAGTAAAGTAAACTGTGAAATATTATACCCAAAAATTCTTCATACAGTGGACTACCAGTAAAATTGTGTCACGGTTCAAGGGTTCATTGACTCGCCCTCGTGTGGATGTTTTAGGACGTGCGTGAGTATTTGTGGGTGTTACCTCGTTTAGGACTGATTGTGATCCGTGTCAGCTGTGTCTTGTTTCAGTGTTCTATTTAATGTGTGTGCCAACGTGTCGTGTTTGTCAGATCGTTGCAGGGTGTCCTGGTGTGTGCTTGCTCCCCTTCCTTGTGTCTTCCCGGATTTTGGATCCTCTGGACGGTTCGTGTGTTTGCCCTCTTTTCTGGGCTGGATTATTCCCTCGGTCTCTGGTACCCATTGCAGCCCTGCGTCACCCAGCCCACCACCCTCGGTTTTACGCCTGCCTGTGATCTCGCCTATTGTTCTCTGAACATCTGTCAATAAACCTGTATTTACTCGCACTTGGATCTTCTGAGCTTCTTTGTCGGTGACAGAACGATCTGACCATATGGATCCAGCGAGATCGTCCGATTTACAGGAATATCTGAGTAAGAATGCCCAGCGCATGGACCAGCAAGAGGAGCAGGTTTTGGCTACTGCTCGGGCCGTACAGGCTTTGGTGACGCAGGTGACCGAGCTTACTACCCAAATTCAACATCTGTCATCGCCCACTGCGCCAGCCACGCCGTCCGTTTCCCACCCACCGATGAACATCAACAGCCAACACGAGCCACGTATTCCAACACCTGAGAGGTATGCTGGAGAACCGAATCTGTATAGATCATTTTTAACAAAATGTT
The DNA here is from genome assembly GCA_039654765.1 of Mylopharyngodon piceus. NCBI lineage: Eukaryota > Metazoa > Chordata > Actinopteri > Cypriniformes > Xenocyprididae > Mylopharyngodon > Mylopharyngodon piceus. The sequence goes on from CM077445.1 coordinate 32,278,239, forward strand.
CTATTTTTTTCTCTCTGCAACCTATAACGTTTTCTTCGGAGGAGTCGAAAGTGGCGTTGGTCATGACGCTGCTGTCAGGACGTGCGGCGTTGTGGGGAACGGCGGTGTGGGAGAATAACCATCCGTGCTGCTCCTCGTTCCTTACACTCTCCCAGGAGATGAGGAGGGTCTTCGATCGCACTGTGGTGGGTCGGGAGGCAGCACGTAAACTCGCTGATCTTCGACAAGGAAATAGACCCGTTTCGGATTACGCGATTGAATTCCGGACCTTGGCAGCAGAGTGTAAGTGGAACGAGGAGGCGCAGTGGGATATGTTCCTGCATGGGCTGGCTGACCGTGTGCAACAAGAAGTCTACACCTTGGAGTTACCAGTAAAACTCGACGGACTGATTGAGCTGGCGTTACGAGTGGATGCCCGTTTACAAGAACGCGTGGATCGTATGCGGCCAGTGTCTAGGTTCGATTATACGGAGGACGCTGGTGCCAGTGGGTGTAACACGGTCAGTCATCCAGTCGAACACGAGCCCATGCAGGTGGGTAGAGCTCGGCTCTCCCGGGAGGAGAGAGAACATCGAAGAGAGAGAGGACTTTGCATGTACTGTGGTAAAGCTGGACATTTCCTGAGAGAATGTCCCGTAAAAGGTCTAGCCCGGCAGTAGTAGCGAGGTTACTGTCGGGTGGGTTAACCATGGAGAAATCCTCTTCTGCGACTCTCCTTCCGGTGAGACTGCAATGGGTATCGGGGTATTACAGCTGCCAGGCACTGATCGACTCAGGAGCGGAGGGGAACCTTCTGGATTATGCATTGGCTAAACATTTATGTATTCCTATATTTCCACTTCATCAGTCCATCTCGGTTCATGCTCTCAACGGTCAAGAATTGCCGACCATCACACACACCACGGGATCGCTAACACTCATCACATCCGGTAATCACACAGAACAGACTTCTTTTTTCATCTCCAGGTCTCCGCTTGTGCCCGTCGTACTGGGTCATCCGTGGCTGGTCAAGCACAGACCCAGGATTGATTGGGGCCAGGGTTCGGTGGCTGAATGGAGTAACCACTGTCACGCCTCTTGTTTGTTGTCTGCTTGTTCTTCTGTGTCTCGTTCTGTGTTACAGGAGGAGTCGGTGAACCTGTCAAACGTGCCAGAGAACTACCTCGACCTGAAGGAAGTGTTCAGTAAGTCCCGAGCTGCTTCTCTTCCTCCGCATCGTCCCTATGACTGTGCCATAGAGTTATTGCCAGGAACTTCTCCGCCTAAAGGCAAGTTATATTCACTTTCTAATCCGGAAAGGGAGGTCATGGAGAAATATATTTCTGATTCTTTGGCAGCTGGACTCATCCGCCCTTCCTCGTCTCCCGCGGGGGCAGGTTTTTTTTTCGTGGGTAAGAAGGATGGCTCGCTGCGGCCGTGCATTGATTACAGAGGACTGAACAACATCACGGTAAAGAATACTTATCCTTTGCCGTTGATGTCTTCTGCCTTTGAACGGTTACAGGGAGCGTCTCTTTTCACGAAATTAGATCTGCGCAACGCTTATCATTTGGTCCGCATAAGGGAGGGGGATGAGTGGAAAACGGCATTTAATACCCCCAGAGGGCACTTTGAATACTTGGTTATGCCGTTCGGCCTGTCCAACTCACCGGCCGTTTTCCAAGCACTCGTCAATGACGTGTTGAGAGACATGGTCAATCAGTTCATTTATGTCTACCTGGACGACATATTGATATTTTCTTCCTCTCTCCAGGAACATGTTCAACACGTCAGACGAGTGCTCCAGAGGCTGTTAGAGAATGGGCTTTTTGTCAAGGCGGAGAAATGCGTGTTTCATGCACAGTCAGTTCCGTTTTTGGGTTATATTGTCTCGTCCGAGGGAGTACGAATAGATCCTGACAAGGTTAAGGCTGTGGTGGATTGGCCAATCCCAGATTCCCGCAAGGCCCTGCAGAGGTTTTTGGGATTCGCTAATTTTTACCGGCGTTTTATTCGCAATTTCAGCCAACTAGCCGCTCCTCTGACCGCCTTAACCTCCACCACAACTACGTTCAGGTGGTCTAATGCAGCTGAGGCTGCATTTTCCAACCTCAAGAGCCGCTTCGTTTCAGCTCCCATTCTTGTAGCCCCTGATCCATCACGTCAGTTTGTGGTGGAGGTTGATGCGTCAGAGGTGGGGGTAGGCGCAGTTCTCTCCCAGCGTACCGCCGCGGACGACAAGATGCACCCATGCGCGTTCTTTTCTCATCGTTTATCTGCTGCCGAACGCAATTATGACATTGGTAACAGAGAGTTGTTGGCGGTCAAGTTAGCGTTGGAGGAATGGCGTCACTGGTTGGAAGGCTCGGGGGTACCTTTTATCGTCTGGACCGATCACAAGAATCTGGAATACATCAGGTCCGCTAAACGACTGAACTCTAGGCAGGCTCGGTGGGCCCTTTTTTCGATCGCTTCGATTTTTCCCTATCGTATCGTCCCGGGTCTAAGAACATCAAGCCCGATGCTTTGTCTCGCGTTTTTGATCGTTACGAGCGCCCATCTACTCCCGAGTGCATTTTACCCGAGAGACTTTTTGTCTCTTCACTCACATGGGAGATCGAATCGAGGGTCCGCACGGCCTTAGAAGGGGTAACGCCTCCGCCCGGGTGCCCACCGAGTCGTTTATTCGTGCCAGAGGAATTACGGTCAGACGTCATCCAGTGGGGTCATGGTTCTAATGTGGCTTGTCATCCAGGAGTCAGTCGTACCAGTTTTTTGGTCAAGCAACGATTTTGGTGGCCCTTAATGGCTCGTGACATTCGAAGCTTTGTTTTGGCTTGCTCAGTCTGTGCTCGCGGTAAGAATTCTAATCGTCCCCCAGATGGGCTTCTTCAACCGCTGTCTGTCCCTTCGAGACCCTGGTCCCACATAGCGCTAGATTTCGTTACAGGCCTCCCTCCTTCACAGGGTAATACGGTAATTTTAACCGTAGTGGACCGGTTCTCGAAGGCGGCACATTTTATTCCCTTGCCCAAATTACCCTCAGCCAAGGAGACAGCGGTTACTGTCGTAGATCACGTCTTTCGTATTCATGGCCTCCCGGTAGACGTGGTCTCCGACAGGGGATCCCAGTTTACTTCCAAATTTTGGAAAGAATTTTGTCGTTTGCTGGGAGCGACGGTCAGTCTATCGTCTGGGTTCCACCCCCAGAGCAACGGGCAAGCTGAGAGAGCCAACCCCCAGAGCAACGGGCAAGCTGAGAGAGCCAACCAGGACTTGGAGAGAACGTTACGATGTCGGGTGGCTCAGAATCCTTCCTCCTGGAGCCAGCAGCTCTCATGGGTGGAGTACGCCCACAATTCATTACCAGTGTCTGCTACGGGTCTGTCGCCATTTTAGTGTAGTTTAGGGTACCAACCACCTATTTTTCCTGATCTGGAATCCGAAGTCGCGGTCCCCTCCGCCCACGCCTTCGTCCAGAGGTGTCGTCACACATGGAGAAGAGCCCGTGAGACTCTTCTTCAGGTGGGAGCGCGCACTAAGGCTCAGGCCGATCGCCACCGGCTGAAGCCACCCACATACGTTGTCGGTCAAAAGGTGTGGCTTTCTTCTAAGAACATTCCTCTTCGCTCCGTTTGTAATAAACTTGCACCCAAATTCATTGGCCCGTTTCCTGTCACTAAAATCCTTAGTCCGGTGACAGTCCGCCTCAAATTTCCTCCGGCGTACAGGAGAATCCATCCCGTTTTTCACGTGTCTAAAATCAAACCCGTTTTTCATTCCCACATTAATCCGCCGGTTCCGGTTCCCCCCCCCGCCGCGTCTCGTAGATGGGGAACCTGCTTATTCGGTTCGTCGTATTTTGGACGCTAGACGGAGGGGACGCGGATTTCAGTACTTGGTGGACTGGGAAGGTTACGGTCCGGAGGAGAGAAGTTGGGTTCCTGCCAGGGACATCCTGGATCACTCTCTGATTGATGATTACAGTCAACAGGTAGGTTCTCCTGGGAACGCCAGGAGGCGTTCTTAGGAGAGGGGGTACTGTCACGGTTCATGGGTTCATTGACTCGCCCTCGTGTGGATGTTTTAGGACGTGCGTGAGTATTTGTGGGTGTTACCTCGTTTAGGACTGATTGTGATCCGTGTCAGCTGTGTCTTGTTTCAGTGTTCTATTTAATGTGTGTGCCAACGTGTCGTGTTTGTCAGATCGTTGCAGGCTGTCCTGGTATGTGCTCGCTCCCCTTCCTTGTGTCTTCCCGGATTTTGGATCCTCTGGACGGTTCGTGTGTTTGCCCTGTTTTCTGGGCTGGATTATTCCCTCGGTCTCTGGTACCCATTGCAGCCCTGCGTCACCCAGCCCACCACCCTCGGTTTTACGCCTGCCTGTGATCTCGCCTATTGTTCTCTGAACATCTGTCAATAAACCTGTATTTACTCGCACTTGGATCTTCTGAGCTTCTTTGTCGGTGACAAATTGATAAAAATGTGGAACCAAAAATTATTCAGACACTTTGACCTGACCATGTTTTGCTTAAGCATTATCTGACATAATTAAGATTTTTTTTTTTTCTGACAGTTTAACTCTGAGATCTTGTCATATTTTATTACCATTTTTTTAAACTATAGTGAATAAACTGTATTAATGAATGAAATGTTCAAGGTGTCTGAATAAATTTTGATTTGACTGTATATACGCACGCACGCACGCACACACACACACACACACACACACACACACATATATATACATGTATATATATATATATATATATATATATATACATATATTTTATTTTGATGACAAAGACTTCTAAATATGATCATGATCCCTTTGCAACCCTCTTCCTAAAATATAAGCACAGCTGTATAAGGATATTTTTATGTAGAAAACCCATTTGTGCTGTTTATACTAATTATGTCCTCATTTTTTTTTTTTTTTTTTTTTTTTTTTTGTGTGTGTGTTCTGTTTTTTGAAAACCAATGTTTTACATGACCCACTTTTTCTTGTTCTTCCTTTTGGTTGAGTTGACAGACAGATTTGCAACATTTCAGAAATGCATGGTTTGCTTACTGAGCTTTTTAATAACCAAAAAGCATGCAGTGACATGAATTGGGTGTGTTGAAAGATTAAATCCTGTCACAGGCACAGCATGGACCATAACCTATTGTTTCAGATCGTCCTCTGTGTCAAACACAAGATGAAACCACACACCACTAGAAAAACAATATCCGGGAGAATGATACAGCATAGTGACTTTATGAATTAGTTTTATGTTATTGACAAATCCTCACTGCACCTGACAATTTCATCCGCAGCTGCTTAATGAGGAAACATCGCCATGTCACTTATTGAATGTCTGTACCCGCTCTTTTAGAGTATTGTTGTGGATCATTACAGAGTTAATCTGTGGCGTCTGTGCAGGTGTGAGCTCCACACCGTTGTTGCTTATCAAGTGTGACACATTGATCAGTGACCTTAATATCCCTGTATTGATTTCAGTTGGCTTTGGTTTCATCCTTAAGCTACCAATAAAAACCTCATCCACCCTTTAGCAAAACTTTGGTTTCCAAGGTGATTCTGGGGAGGATAAACCAATGGCAATCTTAAAACAAAACATGGCAGCATTGAACACGTATTTACTTCCACTATAAATCACTATGATTGATTTGGTTTGAAAGATTAAAAAAAAAAAGGAAAACGCAGGGCCCTTTTTATCTTCAGAGGTTTCTGGCTGTGGAAGTGAATTTGCAGCTTGTGAATGCTTTTTGGACGAGTTCTTGATCTTAGAGGTACGACAATGCTGCTTTTGAGTGGATTGGGCAGGTTTACATGGTAATCGCTGCAGATGGCCACCAACCAGCATGTTTACGCAGGATTTAAGGGAATTTAAGACAGTGAAATCATGGATGAGAGGGAGCTGGAGGTGGAAAGAGCTGATGTAAGACAGCTCAGCTGACTGGCTCCATCAAGTTCATCCGCTTTCAGAATTATTCCCTCCCAGCCTACATTTTTGGAAGGCTTTCTCCAAGAAAGAAAAAAAAAATCCACATTCACCACATGCACTTCTGAAAAATGGCATTCTGCTGCACATCCCAAAGCCTTCTTTTGTGACTCAGAGAGCACCAGATACACAGCTCAACTGTTCTGCTCTCGTCCTTCAAAGTGGTGATGCAAGATAAAGACCTAATTCTCAACAGGTCCAGCAACAGATAAGACTTGAGCTTCAGGGCACTTCACATGATAGAGCTTCTCGGTGAGCTCCCAGAGGGCCTTATCTGATAAAAGGAGTTCTGATCAGAAACCGTGGAGGAGTGGGATACATCCCAGGATGATTCTTTCCTCCACAGATGTGACCATCAGTACACCTGCCACATACCTTTAAGCTTATATCTTTTGCATTACAAAAAAAGACAAAAACTACTGAGCTTTGGTAAGTAAGAATAAATCTGCTCCTTGATGTTTGGCAAACTGATAACGCAGCCTGTTTGAGGGTTTGGAATGTAGATGTGAATAAGGTGTGTTGGAGGGGAATGCATTACATGTAACGCAAGTTACTTAATCAGATTACTTTTTCAAATAAGTAACTTTGCAAGTTACTTTGTTTTCCCTGACAATGACTGACACCTCTCCTGTCTGCATGAGAAATTGGGAGTAAGAATGGCAGCACTACTGAAAGGTTTATTTGAGCTGCTCCCTCTACTGTGCAGGCAAGAATTTGCACTTCCTTCAGCCTGAGACTGACACTTTTGGTGTGAAAATGCCTTTAGATTTGCAAAAAAAAAAAAAAAAAAAAAACTTTTTTTTTTTATCTTATTAAAAAACAAACAAACAAGCCCAGCCTTGGTGACAAAAAGTAATGCAAAAGTAATGTAACGCATTTCCATAATAAAGTTTAAAAGTAACTTTCCCCAACACTGTAAATAAGGGAATCTTAGTAAGAGCGGTGAGAGTGACTTTTTATACAAGAGTCTGGCAACACAGTGATTTTGATTTTGCATGTTTTGGAGAGAGTTCAGATACTGGATGAGCTGATGTAATATGTAATTCTGACCAGGGTGCAAAAATGTAGTATATGCAGTGCATAGGGGCACTGCCAACACTGATCTTGCACAGCAAATGTGCACTTGCGCCCCTTATTTTAACATCCACAAAACTCTTTTGCTTACACTGCAAAAAAATGTTTTCTTACACCGTGTCCTAGCCAGCCACGACGCAACGCTGCGACACGTGATTACAATGTATCTTTTTCATGTTAATCTAAGTTTTTGTCCTAACCAGCCGCCATGGGGATACGCACCATGGCTGAAACAACAACATACAAAGTATGACAATGATAATCTCAGGTACTGATTATGTGCTTTATTTAATGTTAAAAGAATTTAATGTGAGTTTGAATATTATTTTGCGTACCTTTATAGCATACTAAAATAGCCATCAGTTGATAATTCACCTCAGATCTTGAAAATAAATTAAAGGTAAAGAAGTATGTTTAAACTGTCAACGCAATGTGAACAAACAAGTGTATTCCATGACAAAGATTGTTTCAGTTACTCATTATGTATTTTTGATAATGTTAAAATGGTGTAATATTTATGAATTTGAGATAGTACTTATTCATTCTGTTGTGAGTACAGTGCTCCTGCAGAGAAAGCTCCACCCACACAATCTTCTGATTGGCTGTGATTTTTTTATTGATTTTTTTCACGTCTCGTCATGTCGCATCTAGTATGAACAGACAAATCGCTTGTCACTGGAATTTTTTTGCATTACGTCTGGTTAGGGCACAGTGTTACAATTTAATCAGTGTTATTTTCCAGTAATAATATAAACATATAAGCTATTTTATATATATATATATATATATATATATATATATATATATAAAAGTTGCATGAAATATTAAGATCTAGATAAATTTTTTTAATATTATATGTACTTTTTCACCATTCTTGTGGAGAAAAAAAAAAATAACATGGAAGGTTTGTCTACCATGTCTGTCTTCATGGATTTTAAATTCACAGAGAGATGATTATTTCCAGTGACTCTTGATGAGAACATCATTATATCTTAGTTTAGTCAAAGATGGCTAAACACCATTATAAGACCCCAAATTAATCTTGAATGGATATTTAAAATGAGCAAATGATTGAACAACCACTTAACACTAGAACCGCCAGGGGTTGCTGTATACCTAAAACCGCCATGTGGGTAAATTTTACCCGCGCACATTACACCTGTTTTTATATGGCTAAAGAACATATTATTTCACTGTATTATGTCACTGTCTTCACAATTGAGTCATGTCTAGTCATCAACTATATTTTTGTCCAGTTGTTTTATGTTTTTTTTATGCAGGCTACACTAATCACTTTTCATAACGGTCAAGCTAAACAAGTCTGCACTGACAACGAGAATTAGAAGGAAGTAAATACATATTTGGGTGGTGTAATATTATAATTAATCATATATTAAGATAACCCATGTTATTTAAATTACTAAAATAGCCTATAGACAATAATGAACAATAGCCTAATAATTCACCACACTGCATAGGATGTATGATGCGATGACAAATTCAAGCGCACAGCTTCACCCAATTAATTACATCCAAAGTTTATTGATGCTGTCCTGTCCTGAAGAACAGACTCAGTCAGTCTAATTTTTCACGGAGGCTCTGGATCGCTGTCAGATGAGCCGTCAGATGCTGAGCCGACCCAGGACACATCACTGATCTCACCAAAATCAGACTCTCCATCACTCATGGTATTTAGGGCTTCTAATACCTCTTCGGCATCCATAAATCGCCGCCTTTTACTCATTGTGACTTTATTTATGAAACCGATAACCGCTAATTCAGTGAGTGAAAGGCGTTGCCTAGCAATGTACAATGTTTAAACATAAGGGGCGCGAAAATGAGAGCGCGAAAATACAGGCATTATATAGCGGGTAAATTTGACCCGTGCGGCGCTTATAGGTATAAATGCCCCGTTTTTTGATCTGGTTTTATCTAAACAATTTTTAACACCAAGGGATTGTAAATTACACAATTTTAATAAAAGTCAATGACTGGGAGACTTGAATGTTTTATTGAAAACCTGTTATGTATATTTGAAAAACAGCCACGGGTAAAATTTACCCCGTGGCGGTCCTAGTGTTAAACTCATAATTCTGCATCAATTTTAGAAATAACTTAAAAACTCCACAGATTTTGGGATTGGCAAACTAGGTCTCTTGACCAACATATAACACTCTTTAAGAGGGGAATTTGCTAAGAATGAATTGTGCAAAACAATAGTGTTATTTAATTTATTATTTGCACCACATTTGAGAATAAGGCACAATATTATGAAAATGTGTTCACACAGAAAAAAGTTTGTTAAACTGATTAGTGAATAATGCAGATTTTTCCACTGAAATGCCAAATGCAAAAAGTGATGCAACAGTTTAGTGAATTGGCCACTAAATTTATGTATTTTGAAACTGAAAAACTCAAAGTTGAAAGATTTCACATGTTATTGACAATCTTTCATAAGGGGACTCTCAGCCATGGGATTGTAGAGAACAGGATGAAAGATGGCCAGAGATAGATACACTTTCATATCAGTTCAAAAAGAGGCCTGGCTGCTTTCACCTCACAGGAGAGATCATACAAGAGATCAAGAACCCATCTCTTTTTCATGGGTTGCCAGGAATTTAAGGTGAGTCAGAATTTCATAGACTTCAGGTTGTGCTTTCTCACTCAAACTTTAATGTTCATGAGATCTCACCTATTTATCGCTGAACTTTAGGCTGGATTTTTGCAGTTTTAGCATCTCATGGTTGTTTTTTTCAAAATCCAGACACAAAATCACCTACAGTATATGTAGGTTGCCTGAATCAGCAATATATTTTTCTGATTATTAATTCATGTTAGATCATTTAAACTCACTGCTGCTCAGAAATGTCAGCATTTCTGTTTCAGATTCATGATGTAAAATCTTAGTGTACATGTATTAGACCAGAAACAGAGAGAGATGAACTGCATAATATGTAAAATTGAGTGTTGCATTTAAAGCCTGGCCTATAATAACATGCGCATGGAACCATATTAATGTATTTACACGCTTTATGATGCTTGCATTTCAAAGCCATTAAAATAATCATTATTGATGTGCAGAGTAATATACTTGTACATTACATTTTAATTTCACTCAAAGCATTTTAATATTTAGCAGTTTTGGCTTTTAAATTTTATCTTTGGTTGAAGTTAACTTAATTTTGTATTTCTGTTTAATAAATATTTATTTATAGCAAAAAATTTGAATAGTCATTCTACTGTACCACTGACTCCCTGTTGAAGATCCCTAATTTAGACTTTTGTTTGTGGATTTTATTGTTGTGTTGTTTTTTATTATCATTATTTCTTTTTTTAATTTTTATTGTTTGTGGATTTAGAACAGACTAGCACAGATCAATGTATCACGGCCACATCAGTCGGTAGATCACTAAACAAAGAAACAATTTTGGGCAGTAGCATTGCACTACAGTAAAAAAAACAAAACAGTGAAACCATGTTTCTCAGTAGCGAGATGGTTGCATCACTAATTTTGAACTTAAACCTGCACATTGTGAAATTCATGCTATAATATCTTGTACAGTACTTATACAGTACATTAAACAAATTATTATTTTTTAGCAAGGCTTGGGTGAAGCTTTCTCATGACTCGTGCCTGTTTAGAAACATCTCTGAGAATGAGTCTGTACTGGAAAGAGGTTGCACAACTTGTTCGGGAAGTAGCGGTGACAGCTTGAATACAAGACTCCACCGCCCTCCTATGAAATAAATGGCCCAGTTGTTGACATGATCAAAACATTCCAGGCACCATCATTTTCCAAGTGCAAAAAAATGAAGACCTTCACATCCATTAACCAGAAGTCACAGCAGCAGATGCACTTTCTTCACCAGCTGAGTAGAGTCTGTCTCTAGCAGCCAATTTTCAGCCACCTTCCGCTGACATCTCTGAGTCCATTTCAGCCACAACAGTCACGGTCTGATTTGGTCCTGCATCTCCCTGTGACACAGGACAGCTGCAGTCGCTCTCAGACTGTCAGAGAGGATCACACACTGTCACCTGCACTGAATTCCAGCACTGCTCCAGGCAACATGTGGCTAATCACACATCATTGTTGACCCATGCCTTTTCAATCGGGTCAATTAATATCATATTAAGAGTGTGGAAGAATCTCCAACGATTCACTGTGAAAACGTCTAATTGCCCTGACCAGCTAATTATTTGACTGTCACAGATCTTTATCCCACGCTCCCATAGGAAAGAAAAATCATTCTCAAATCTTTTTAATACCTCAGTTATTTCTTTAAGAGAGCAATGGCATTAAATGCATTGGTCTCCTTCTCAGATTATTTTTCTGATAAACAGACTCTCTCAAGAGTAATCTCGCAATATCCTCTAGAGATTCCGAAGCGATCTCAAAAATTGTCTCAATATGTGCTGAGATTTGTCAAAGTTTCCAATCAAAATCAAAGATCTCCTTATGAACTCAAATATTTCTCATAAAATTACTCCAAGACTAAATTATCTGAGCTTTGCTATATAACACTATATTCTTACTATACTGTATGTCATCAACGGTTTCATGCTACTTTTAGTTCAGCTTAAAGTTGCAGTCCGTAACTTTTTTTGGTTAAAAATTATCCAAAATTAAATTGTTGAGCAAGTACATAACCAGCCAGTGTTCAAAACTATCTCCTTACCTTAGCCCGATTCATAACGGTAAGCTTGTAATAATTTTTTCTAATTCGAGTGGTACTGGTAGGTTTCCGCGGGAAATTCGAGCCTGCCGCCGTTCGTCTTTGTGTCATTACATCACGTCTGTTTACATAAAGAATGAGTCCCAGCTAGTAGGCTATATGACGTGAGGATGCTGCAGGTGGCGGATCATTTATAGCCTTTTCTCCCAGCAGCTGGAATAATTAAACTTATCATTTTGATGGCGGATTGTATGGTATGACAAATTAACATTAGAGATTAGACTGTACAGAAATTTAAATTTACAAGTAACGCTAATACGCGCTAAATACACGTAGTCACTCAATGCTGATGTTGTTAACATTAACAGTTTGAGAACAAAGTATAACAATAATAATAATTTGCACGGTTTGATGTGATATGAGCTAAGCGATCGTTAGATTTAATCACCATTGGTAGCATGATTTATTGTAATGCTTTTTTTCTCAGTTGGTCAGAACAGAAGTGGCAGATTTGTTATTTGTTGATATGACATTTTCCAGTGAAAATTCTTATTTTGGACATAATTCCAAGACTACAATCTGTGATTCCGAAGTACTGTATCCACATCGGTGTGGTGACTGACAGAAAACATTAGATTAATCTGCGCTGAGGAGCCGTGCCGTTGCACAACCCACGTAAAGATGATAATCAGCAAATAACTGCAATTGCAGGTTGCAAACAGAGATGGCGACAAAGAGGCAAAACTTGCGGACTGCAGCTTTAAAGAAAACTAAATTTAAGATAAAACATCTGAGACAAAGTTGATTTTTAAATACTGAAAGGCTTAACAGAGAGACCACAAAAAAAAAAGCAATAAAACTTTTCTCTGGGCTGAACTCTCTCAGCTTGCAATGAATATCTACAGTAGTTTCTCTGCATGAACTGTTTGATTTGCAATAACAACAATATTATAATTATTATCTGTCTTCAGAAAACGGCTCCAGTCAGTTGATTACCGTCTCTTTACCACTTCAAAAACAAAGAATGTCTTTTTGCATGCACTGCTTGCCATAGACTGTGATTTTTGATCATTTCGTGTTATTTTCATAACATATTACGTGAGTTGCGTCGGTTGAATGACAAACATGTTGAGATACAGTGCAGTTTTTAAGTTCAGTTTTTAAATAAATGTTTTGATCTAATGTTGATGTATGTACAATGAAATTAGTGTTGATAACTAAAACTATTAAAAATTGTTTTTGGTCATTTTGCTATTAAAGCTGAAATAAAATAAAATAAAATATAAGATGAAAAAAAAGTTAGAAATCTTGCCTTGGCAACTAAATGAAATTAAGTTTAAATTGAAGTACAGAAATTACTAAAACTAAAAATCAAATAAAAATTAAAGCATACATATATAACAAAGCATAACAATATTACTAAAACTTAAACTAAAATGAAAATAGAAAATATACAAACAAAAGATTCAAAATATTGATAATGTTTTAGTATATAAATAATACTAAAATAACACTATAAAATACAATAATTTATATGCAGGCCTTGTGGCATGATCATTACATATATAGTTCTTTAGAACAGGATTGTGTACTTCTAAGAAATGCTGAGTTACTGCCTTACTGTAGAGAGATTTCAAAGCATGGCCTTCAGTCTGTATCCACACTCCAAAAAACTTTTATCTAGACCAAAATGCACATGCTTCCTTAGCCTACTGCATGTGAATACTAATATCTTGTGCAGTCTGCATGCTCGTGTTGCTATGGTAGCTTGTCTTCTCTGAGGTCTTGTCGATAAATATACCTACACTGTGATAGAAATTTGCCATTACTTTCTCATTAGCAGTCTCGGTTAATTGCCATTCTGTAGTAAGAATTAAATTCCACAGAATTGTATGGTACTGGATGGTAATGGATGATTCTGAGACTGTGATTTTCAGATTTGGCTTTATTTTCACTGGCCCCATCAATGGCTCAATAGTTAATGCTTTTGCAGTGAGCAGTAAAAACATAACCTACTTTTACCACAGTGAGAAAAGCATGGGAGATAAAAAGGATAATATAAGCGAGACTTAACTGAGGAGACTAATTCTAAAAGTTCATGTCAGCATCCGCTGATTTATTAGCCAGTATAGCTGCATGATAATGCAGAGACTCATTCAAAGCATGTGTGATCGTAGATATGAGAAATTGTGTCTATCCGACTGAGATTTATATTGAACCGTTTCTGTAATGTATTCCACACTAGACTTATACTTTCATGTTTCCCGTAGTGCTCAGTGACTTATAAGACACAACTCACAAGAACTGATTTCTCAGACTAACGAGGTGTTTCTTCAGTGTAAGAATCCTCCTAGTTTGCTCATCACACCCTTATCTCATAAAAAAAGTAATGAAATTGAAAGAAAAAAAAAAGGTAGATAGCTTTTTCTTTTGTTATTTGAACTTTTTTTTTCTTACTAATGGGGCTGTGGGATACATAAGACTTGAGTTCATTATCACAAAACAGAAATATGTTCCTTTATGCTCATTGTCATTTAGGAGTATCATTAATATAAGTCACTTTAAACTTTATTATCATAAAAAAAACATTTGAAAACTTAAAGAAAATGATGTAAGCTCATTTCTGCTTTAACAATTTCTGATTCCCAGAACCTTCTGGAAAGGTTAGTTTATGGTTGTGAAATAAAAATTTATGATAATTATTAGAGAACATTTTGTATAGGTTCTCTTAAAAAAAACATCCTGGGTTATTATTATTATTATTATTATTATTATTATTATTATTATTATTTTTCTGAAATAAGAGCATATGTTCCTAGAACTTTATTATTTTTTTTTTTTTCAATAAATAATCATTTAGGAAGCATATGCTAACGTTAGAGGAACTTTCTTGTTTGCTGGGAACAAGCTTTCAAAACACACCCACCAAGTTGTCACAGTTATCTGGACTCATTCAACTTTAGTTTCGTTTTCATGGACTTTGTTTTGTTTTCATCACTCACATGTGTTCCTTAGTTTGAGTTTTCTTGCCAGTCATCAGTTCCTATGGACACTCATCAGACCATCACACCTGTTCAACATCTCCTCATTTTCATCGTGTATTTAGTTCCTCACGTTCACTTTGTGTTTGACGATTGTTGTTTGTGTTTGTGTATCATGCACCCTAGGCCTGTACCGTGAAGCCGGATTAGCTGGCTAGTTAGGTAAGTTTCAGATTAGTTTGCACCAATCCTGGGTTTTAGGTACCATGAAAATGACTTGGCTTTTAATAGTGTTCATCACCATAGTAACTTGCGCTCCACGACTAACCTGCTCTGGGGTAGGTTGTGTTCTGGGTCAGAGATCTCAAACCGAAATTGGGCCATTCGGATGTGAGCTAAGTGAACTGACACATCCAACTCAATAAAGTCACTCCCCCAGTTTCTCTTCCTCCAAATTAAAGGTCACTATATAGTAAACAAATATTTAACGATGAAATTGTCTGGCTTTAATGATAATTACTTAGAATTATTTTTATGATTTATATATGATTTATATAATATATATATATATATATATATATATATATTGTTATTATTATTATTAATCCATTACACACAAGCAGTTTTAGTTTAACAGTTATTATTAAGCATTTCGTTTCAATGAATATTAATTAGGGCTGTCAATAGATAAAAAAATTTTTTATCGCGATTAATCGCGCACCCTTAATCGTGATTAATCACGATTAATCGCGCACTTATCGTGAAATTAAGCATACACCATTTATCTTGTTTAACACGTCCATTTTGCCATCATTGCCTATATCCAGCAAAGTAAACCATCAGATTGAAGTGTGATTTTCACAAAACTGTATTTTTCAGGTTTTTTTTAAGGTAAATTTAGATGTCTTTCCAAAAAAGGACACCAAATAACCAAATGATATGATTTTTATATAATTCAAACATTTATGTAGGCTACACCAAAGCACCCATAAAAAAAATCACAGCAAAAAACATTTCAGAATTCACAATGTATAGTAGGCCTATGTGCAACAGCAAAGACCTTGTTTACAAGTCAAGTTGCGATACTGAACAGGACCACATGGAGATGCCAAAAAAAACCTAAACCAACTGCCTTGACCTGCATATATACTAAAGTACACAGCAACATACATAGGACAAATCCAAACATTATCCTGAATGTGTGTGAAAACAGCATGAATGTACTGATATGTGTCTGTGCACAAATACAAATGGCGATCAGTGTGTCGAGAGCGCTCATTTGCGCATCAATATAATGGACTCATGCATGCTTCTGTATGTCACCGCAATCATCTTTACTTTGCAATCCTCATCCATCAAAACTTTCATAGCAAGAAGCTGGTTTGCTTTATCCAGCCGAGAAACATTTTTCATATCATCTGGCCATACAGCGGTGGGATGTTTCGACGTTCCGTTCAGACAGGAACAGCGCGATGCGGGAGGGCTCATGCTCTTCAGATGCAATGACACAATATGACAGAGAGTTTGTGTTTTAAAGCGAAACAGACACTGGAATGAAGAATTCTCTCTGCCATCTCTGATATAATCAGCATGGAGTTTAAGATCATCTAACTGCATGACGTAAATTATGTTATGACGCAATTTCACATGCTTCCGTAATTTTTTCGCGTTAAATGCGTCAAATTATTTTAACGCGTTAAGGATTTTGAATTAATTGCATGCATTAACGCGTTAATGTTGAAAGCCCTATATTAATGTATAGAATTCACATTTCACGAGTTTACACGTACATGAAATCAAAATAAAGTAATTCGTATAGTAATTTATGCTTATTTGGCGTGCTGTCCGGGGGAGGGCTCTGAGCTCGGAATTTGGCCTGAACCCAGAGTACTCCCCCTCCTTAACTGGGATAGAAACCAGCCAAGAGTGAGGTGATGGGGTGGTGGAGGGATGCTGTGAAACTTGTCGCGGGATAGAGGTGAGAGACGGCTTTATATACCAGCTTCCTCTTGCACTGATTGGTTGATAATTTTGTTAAATAAAACTTTATGTAATATAAATAAGCTGTAAATTCTTTAAATATGACTACATGTGTAAATATGACTAAATATGACTACCTTACATGTTTCAGTCTAATTCTTCATATTCTTTAATCTCTTAACCTTCAGCAAAAGAGTTCTGAATCTCGCTGCCTCTCTCGCGAGATGTGAATCGCGGTTTCTCTCTGTTGCAAGGCATGTGATTGGCTGTTTGCCACTGATGTCACGCATTCATGTGCAGGCGCTCCACAAACTCAGGATCAAAGCCTTGACAGAAAAAAGTTGATGATCAGCTTCATGGTAACAACAAAGCCAGATTGGAGTTGTTTGGTTTTGTCAACTCGAAACTAATCCTATAACCCTGAGTTTGTTCAGCTACCATCATGGTACAGGCCCCCTGTTACTTCGTCTTGGATTACCCTGTGTTTATTCTTTTATTAAAACCTTCGTGTTGGAACTCTTCTTCGTCTTCGTAATCTTCATCTGGTAACACAAGTAGCTTATTTTTGTTCTGTGGTAAATGTCATTCACACATAAATTATTTCTTTAAATTAATCATTTAACTCACAGAATCCTACATCCAGAATTTACTAAAAGAACCCACAAAAAATTCAATGGAAAGACTTTTAAAAACACCCATAGTATGCTTAATAGTATGCTAAACAAATGTTAATATGTAAGAGAGAGACACTGATTAATGAACAGCTTTCAAGTGATGTTTGGGTGATTTGATGAGGGGAAATTGCAGTAGCCTTCGTCTTTTGTGTAAATGTGACAAAATGACATCTCGGTAGATTTCATTCATAATACGATTATGCTAAAATTGTGACAGAGCTAATTGCCTGTGAAAGCGTGTTTACGTTTTATTCTCCTCATCTTAGAGGTGCCTTCATTTGAATGTCTTAGTGCATTTCCAGCTCTCTGAAAATTAAAGCACAAAGTAAATGAGCTGCGAAAGAAGAGTGCCTCTTTAAATACCTGCCATCTGTAAGTGCCGCGTACCTGCCGCTCTCTCGCTTAAAGTGGCTGAATTCACTTTCATTTACATGACAATAACAAAAGGATAAATGCTTATCTGCATAATTCAGCAAAAATGGAGCTTGTCAAGATGGTTCCGCACTGCAGAATCGATCACTACATAGTGGACTCTCTCTAAATGACCAGTACAGATACTTTATTGTGAGTTTTTCATTTAAAAACGCATCCAAAATCATAATTCATTTCACGGAGGAGAGCATCTGCAGTCTACGTGAAATACTTTTCTACATGTGAGAGTCTGCGGTTTGAAAGGACTCATTCAGCAAACATGGCGGAGAGCCTCGACTGGCAGACTGCCACCAAATGCAAATGGCCTCATTAATGACAGTGCGCTGTCAGTGGCGAGGGACAACATGTGTCATTAATGGGTAAATTACACCATTATGAGAGGGTCCTTGTGAGACGCAACCTATAAAGAGTAGTCTTGTTGGAGATCTGGCATGCTGGGTCACCCGCAATATGGAATAACCACCTGTGTGAGAGCTGCTTGTGTTGTAGGACCTCTGTTTTGCATAATGGCCTGCTGCAAAATTTGATACATATTCATAATGCGTCATTCAACCCATATCACAATTATTGAGTCCCATTGTTGCAGGTTTGTCGCTGATTTTAATTCAATAACATGCTCCAAGGACTTTGCAAATACATAGATGGTAAAAGTGATTTAAAAATAGCTTTGGTTAATATATTCTGAAAGGTCCTACTTTCTCTCCAGATGATAGGGTTTTGATGCTGATGTAATGCTTAAAATGGACACCTGCATCACATCTTCAACTTGTGCAACAGCTTTACTAAATGAATGACATAATGTCTCCTTGAAACTGAAGCAAAACGCTGAGAACAAAAGAAAAAAGACAAGGGAACAACAATACAAATAACAAGAAATAGTGAAAAGAAAAAGGAAGAAATCCAATTTCTGAGTTGATGTGTGCAGCAAGGGCCCTACGGGTCTTCAGTCTGGGAGCAACTTGTTACTCTGTGTATTGCGGGTGTTGCAGGAAAAACAATCTCACTAATGGATGTTTCTGTGCCTTCCTTCTGAAGGGGAGAGGTGATGCAGAATGGTCTTGGAGGAACATGAAACAGGACATTTTTTTTTCTGCTTTTTCCCCTTTTTTTTCAACCAAGATGTGATGCATGAATTCCTCACACAGTAACTGATAATTGGAGTCTTCCGTCTAGGGCAGAAACAAGCATAATAAAAATACACAGTCCTACTAACTCATATGACAAAATATATATTTTCAGATTCTTTAAAATATCTTTATATTTCAAAATATGGCAAAATACCTTGCTGATACACATTTACACATTTTTGACAAGTTTTAGTTACTTATAGACCTTATGCGTCAGAGGAAACAAGCACGCAGCCAGAATTTTGTTGTTTGACATTTCGTTTTTGTAGCTCTGTATATTTCTATGGCATCGCTGTCAAAGAGTAATTAGCTGAAGTGGATTTACATATTGTAGAGTTAACGAAAGTTATTATGAGCATTGTAATATTTGAAGCGGATATTTGAGGTACATTTTGTAATATGTTTTGGATTTTGAAGGTTTAAATATATTTTCAATTTAAATATAGCTGTGCTATTTACAATATATATTTAGCATATATTTGAAATATATTTTGTCCAGAAAAAAAATATCTGGCTTTTACAAACTAATTTTTAATCAAGGACCCCTTTCATAACCCTAAACTGTTTGTGGACCATATCATTGTTACTGATTTGATCATATGATTAGCTGTCCATTAATTTGTTTTTCAAATAATTGTTTGCTTTGAATCAAACATTGTACTGTTTTTATTTATCTTGGGGGTTTGGTTGGTTTGGTTCATCTCTTTGTTGAAGAATAGACATTTAAAAAAGGCGAAAAAGTTCTTCCGTAACTAAGGCCACTACAAAAGTAAGCAGTTGCTGTTGTGCTCTATCATATTGCCTGGAGTTGTGATGAACCCCAGTTTAAGAAATCTTGGTCCATAGGATGATAGGAAGATTTGTAATGTGCATTCATGTTTATATTAGCATGTTAAACAAATTTATCATTGACTCGATTGCAAAGTATGTGGAGATTTAAAATCCATACATATAATTCAAATGTGTAAGACTTAGTAGGTTATTGTGTTTGTTCTTAGTCTAATCATCCACTCACAATGTTCTCTGAATGCATGAATCCTTTGCAGAAATATCGTATTAATTAGTAATTTGAACTTTTTTTAAAAAGCCTTTTGTCTGGCTCCACTCAGAGAGGGCGATATTCCTAAGCCCACTCTCATAAATCTTTGGCAAAGTCTTGGGAGTACAAACACAACTGGGCCAGCAGCACTTGCTGTAATAGGCCTTATCTTACTGTAGGATTAGCGCTCAGCAGAGCAAAAAACGCCATTTTGTCACAGCCATTTGGGAGAGCATTAGGAAGTTCCACATAATGCTTTTTCTTTGTGATCTTTCAAAAAAAGAAAAAAGAAATCAAGTTATGCCACTCATGTTCAACGTCCTTTACAAAGGGCTTCAGTGGGAGCAGAAGTATTGTTAAATGAAGTAAAAAGCAGAAAACTTTAGTTATGGAAAAAATAAAGTGACACATGAAACTCACAGTTCATTGTGCTGTAGTCATGAACACTAGGTCTTTGGTAAGCCATGCTGTCACAAAAATTTGCAAAAAACATTTGTTCTTCTATTCAGAAGTACTTTGCCTCAAATTTTGTGGTAAGCCAATATGCAATATGCCTGTAATTCATTTTAAAAAAAAGTTTAAGCACATTGGAGTGAATGAATGTGGCAGAGGCATCAAAGGCCCTTTGATCAGTTAAACCAGAGGGGATTTTTTTTTGTACAAAATCATGAAAAGTAAGGGGAAGAGGTGAAGACGCTGAGTTGATATGGTGTATAACGGGGGCCCGGGGTAAATGTTTCAAGTGCTCAATGGGGTGCTCAATCGTGCAGGTGCACGTCTTTTGTCACAGTATAGCAGGCAAGCAGGGCACTCTTGGAGCATCCGGCTGCTCAGATCAATAGCTTCCCAGAAATGTGTTAGCTTTGAGTCAAGGTTTGGCTGTTTGAGACACCATGTCTTATTTTGTTTCATCTCTTGATGAGCGTCAGTCATTGACAGGTGCCATCTATGTGACTGCGTGATCAATGTCGCTCAGGCTGGTGCTGACAGGTGCATAGAAGGCCTGCTGTTGGAACGTTCAAATTATTCCTTGTTATTTTAAAGCTGCACTACAGAAGTTTGGCCTCTCTAACTCTATGGTTTTTAGATGATTTCTGTTGAATTAGCAAGGCCATGCTACTAAAATCGATTTTGTACTTATATACTGACATCCACCATAATAACACTGAGGGTAAAGAGAAAACCACATGATGAATCAAAGTTCATCACAAGTAGCTTTTCCACAAGTTGAGGTAAATAGTAATGTCCATTGTCCAGTTTACGAATTAATCATTCTTTTGAACCAAATAGAACTGAATCATCTGAAACAGTTTGCAAGTCAGCACAGATCTACAAGTTACTCAATCAAAACTCATTTTCGGACGTGTCTGACAGTCACTCAGACTTGAAATGAGCCAAAATCCAGGATCCTATGATGCCGTTTTTTACCATCTCATTCGGTACTTGAGTTAGTCCAACTGAACTTTTGGACATATCTGACATGCTGAGAACTGTCTGCTGAGGGTTTCATAAATCTGATGTCTATATTTGAAATATAACAGTGATCCAATGGCAGTGGTTCTTGAGTCAATAGCAGTACACTTGATAGTTGTTCTCTCTCAAGTCAAAAGTCAGTTAATGGTTACGACAAGTCACTAGTAAACTGAACTGAGAAAACTGTATGGACTCAGACATGTCCGTAAAGAACCGATGAACTGCTGATACAAGCATGTGTGAACCGAGCAGTTGACTTGAATGAGGGGGCGAAATGAAAGATTTTATGGTTTCTCATTGTTTATGTAAAAAGGTGAGTTGATTTAAGACTAGTTTATTCACTTTACATGCTTTAGACATGTAAAACATGCGTGTTTCACATCATTAATGGGTGCTTTAAAGGATTAGCCATCCTAGGTGTATATGACTTTCTTCTTTCTGATGAACACAATCGAAGATATTTTAATAAATATCCTGACGCAAGAAAGTGAAAACTGACATTGCGTCAGTTACACTTTTTCCGTAAGTTGAATATGGAAGGCGTAGGATGTAGCGTAAGCTTTTTGAACTTCAAGAGTTTTACACTTTCTTCCTACGTAGAATACGGAAGGTGGTCTGGTGGAAGCTAGATATTAGCTAGATATAAGTTACTTCATAACTTGTTAAATATGGATATTTTTTTACACAAACGCATCGTTTCGCTTCAAAAGGCCTTTATTAACCCCCCGGAGCCATGTGGAGTACACGTTTATGATGGATGGCTTTTCACTGTAAATTATAAGATGATTTGTTCTGTGTGCTTCCAAAAATGGTACAATGTAAGGTTTTCTCTGTTATAATTACGTATAAGCATTTGATTATTAAAAATTTGATCTCTTTCTAATGATAATATGCGTAGATTCATAAAGTACCGTAGATTCTAAATACACAAATATAATATAACACACAGTGTTTTTTTATTATTATTTTTTAGAAAGAAATAAAGTTAATTAAAAATTATTTATATTCATTCTGTCTGGACTTGGCATATTAAAGTTGAATAAAAGAAAAATGTAGCTATTACTGACTTAAACTGCACTTTATACAGAATGATTACATTTACATTTAATCATTTAGCAGATGCTTTTATCCAAAGCAACTTTCAAATGAGGAGAACAATAGAAGCCATCAAATCAACAAAAGGGCAACAATATGTAAGTGCTGTGACAAGTCCTAGTTAGTCTAGCACTAGAAAATAGAATAGAATTAGAATAGAATAGTAAGAGCTAGTATTAATGGGTTGAGTGTTCTTGATTTTTCATTTCTTGAAAATGGCTAAAGACTCAGCTGCTCTGGTTGAGTTAGGCAGGTCATTCCACCAGCAGGGAACAGTCAAGGTTAAGGTCTGTGAAAGTGATTTTGTGCTTCTTTGGAATTATAATTAGGCAGTTAAACATTTAACTGCAATAAAAAAAGTTTAACTTTCATGCTGAGTCACTGAAGTTAGTAAACTCACAGCTGGGTAACCTGGTACTACTTACAGTAAATGTGAGTAAATGTTTCAGCTATGCAGTATACTGAACCAAAAGCCACAATTATCCACTCTGAATACTCACTTTCAATCAGCTCAGCTCCACAAGAAGTCCTGCCCTCTGACCCAAACTTGATTCTGTTACTCTCGAGTAGGGATCGATTATTATTTGGGTGGTGATAAAGGATAGTGCTGATGGAGGAGAGCATGAAAGCGTATCCAAAACAACTTAAAACTTGATGCCAACAATTCTCCTGCGCTGATCTTTTTTTTTTTTTTAACTTTCACTCAAACAAGCAACAATCCTTTTCCCCTACTAAGTTTTTAAAGTGAAAAAACAACCAAAACCAACACAAAACAAAGTCTATCCACAATGCAATAGAGGATATTAAATTATGTAATCTTTATGAAAGCCGTGGGGTCAGAGTTACTGTATTCTAAATTCTGAAGATGAAGTATTTAGAGCATGACATATACACTCTTATGGAGGAGAAGCTGTTTAAATATTGTTTGAGACATTTTATATCATTGAGTGTCTAAAGAGTTATATAGCCCTCAATTCAAAAGACACAAAGAGTAAATTATGGATGTGTTCTCAAAGTCTTCAACATAGATGTGTATATAGTTTTCAAAACACTGCAACTCAAAATATAAGACCTTTCATCACCACAGCAGACAAACAGTCCAAACATACACAAACCTTACTCTTGTAACTTTACCGTTGCTTTATTTAAAGAAAGAAGTCTATCAAATTCCAACAGATTATAAATTGCTGTAATTCTCTGTAATTTTTTTTTATTTTTTTTTTATCACTTGCTGGATTAAGATTTTATGTGAATTTTCCAAGCCATTAGACAAAAGGATTATTCATACTGCCCTGCAATACCAGGGGCATCGAGATGAACTTTCTTCATTCACAGTGGAGGCATTTTAATGATGTAGCTCTATAAATTTTTTATCTCCTACCTTTGTGTTTTAAAAGTGCTCTTGGCTATGCAAAAAGCTTGACTACTTAGGCATCAAAGGCCAATAACATTTATTTTTCTTTGCTGAGGATTGGTGATGCTCTCAGCTGTGTGGTTAAAATGGTTTTCTGCTTCTGATAGGAGAGATGTTTTACTTGTTTGCCAAGCTTGTGTTAGGCGTTATTGTTGTGTTGAGTAGATGCACAGTGAAACATGAATAAACAGTGATTTTTATTTTTTTTTTCTGTCTGGAAATGACATATATTCTGTTCAAAAGGTGAGCAAGTTTTCTTTTAAAACGAAATAATATAATGCATTTTTTTTTCTTCTATTTTTAAAAAAGGCAATTGCACAATTGGTAAAGAGTGGTTTGTTTTGGTTTAGTTTCTCTTTCTAACCAAATGTACAACCGTTCCCCTTACGGCTGAATAAAACCCATCTGAACATGTGCCACGTTCCCAGGTGAATCTGTAATGTGAATTGATGAAAACAGGAGCACTATAATTTGTTTCCATTAAGCAATCCTTTTACAGCCAAATATTCTGCATTGAAATGAAATGCCATAAAATGACTAATGATGGTAAACCGCAAAAGTTACTTGATCTCTCTGACACAGTGAGCTCTCTGCAAAAACAAACAAAAACCCAGGGAAACATGCTGTAGTATATTTATGTCAGTTTCACAACATGTTAAGTGTGAGTTATTGATTTTGTTGTTTATCAGCAAAGACAAAGCGCAAGAGATCTGGTCTGGAGTGAATCGGCTGGATAATATTGGCAGGTTGTATTGTAAAATGCCACTTTGTTGGCATTATTATCTTTCACTGCCAGCATATTGTCCTTTTATGATGAAGGATATGTTTGAATGGTAATTTGGCCTGCAGTTCATTGAAGTATGGGTTTTGTGATGCAAGTGGAAAGCTATTGATTTCATTTCAAGGGTCTTATATCACTCTCCCAGGTAGTTTGACTTTTAGTTGACTTTTTTAGAAAGGAGATGTGGATTTGGGATCTCTTTGCAAAAAAGGAGCTGCCCAATTATCGTGCATTTGTTAAGAACCTTAACAGACCAAAAGTCTTGTGAAAGGGCTTTG
Source organism: Mylopharyngodon piceus (assembly GCA_039654765.1). Classification (NCBI taxonomy): domain Eukaryota; kingdom Metazoa; phylum Chordata; class Actinopteri; order Cypriniformes; family Xenocyprididae; genus Mylopharyngodon; species Mylopharyngodon piceus. The sequence continues at coordinate 32,303,242 of CM077445.1, forward strand.
CTAATAGCCTCAAAGATCTGCACTTTGTCCCTTTGGGGTTAATGTTCCAGTAACCAATTACATTGGCAAATCAAGGGGGGCCAAAGCATCGCTGGGTTCAAGAGTTGGCATGCACTGTGCAGGTTCACTTGTTAAGACACAGAGGTAGGGTATTAAGGTTTATCAAGGGTGTCAGACAGACATAATTCTCAGGAACAGTAAATAAGAGAGAGATTAGGAGGCCTTACTATTAATAATGTATATCTTGCCATTTACAGTATCTGTCACTTACAAGAGGCCAGTGTGATGTTATAAATTACATTGCCATTTGAATTCTCATATGCTGTATTTGCCATGTAGTTTTCTAGGTCATTTTGGTTAATTAACTGCTACATATTTAAATGAAAAAATGTTTAGCCTCTAGTCTTTTCTAGTCACTCACACACCAAATGAACTTTCATTTTAATTGGTTCTTTGCATGTTGTCATATTCTCATTGGACACTATAAAAAGCATCATGATTTTTTTCTTTTTCTTAGTCTTCTTTTATTTTGCACACATTTAGATTTCAGTGCCTAAAGTCATTTCAGTGCCTAAAGTCATCAAAATCTTTGCAACTACATGTCAACATATCTACTACCCCAAAGCCAGTCTACTAATACTCTAATGAGAGTTATTTGACATGTAGTTGCAAAGTTCCTTACAGTTAGTAGAAGGCCTAAAGTGGACCATCGAAGTAAAGTGTAAACCAAATAAACTAATAAAATGCTATTTATATACAGTATATCTAATTTGGTGTAATATCATTTGACTTGAAAGACTTGATTTTATGGACGATATTCTTTTTTTTTCTTCTTCTTTTTTTTTTCTTCTCTGTCCAATGCAGTTAGTCATCTGTTAAAATGTAGGAGGCATATTTTTGATGCCATATGTTAGCTTCAAAGGAAACAACTGCTTTTTAATGCTCATGTAGAAACGTTAAGCTATCTTGTCAGTGAGAAGTAAAATTACATTGACTTTTTAAAGATATGAGAGGAAACCAAACTTCATGTTTGTTTCTTCCTCACGCCCCCCTCTTTACTGTATTTACTCTTTGAAGTAGTTGAGACAGTCTGTAGAACCAAAACCGTGCTTGATATTTCCCAAAGGTATTAAACAAACACGGCATCATGAAGTGCAACACTCTCCCACTCGATTGCCTATGTGCAGCCCCATGGGCAAAGCTGTCAATGTGAATCTGTGCGCTTACACATCTGCTCCTCAGGTATGAGTTTATTCCAGGCAGCACGCGATTCAAATCCAGATTTAATTACTGGAGAGTTTGCCGCTTCGGGCCCTAGGAAGGTAGTTCTTTTGGAAATCCCAAGTGCAAGTAGAAAAGACATTTATTAAAGCTGCTGTCAGCTGGTATAGTAGTTTTCCATTAGCTTCTTAAAACTGTGCCTTCCTTGATTTGTCACCCTGTTCACTCTTGCATTTATCTGTAAGAGTGTTGGGAAAAAAAATCTACCTGGAACCTGTAGATTTCCAGGTTATAATATACACAATTTAATGTAGTTAAACTACAGTCAAGCTATTTTATAAAGAAAATAAGCTGATAATAAAAAGTAGCTAACTACATTAAAGCTTTTTAAGGTAATATTCTCTTTTTTTAAATATAAAACTATGAGATTAAATCTTTTTTTTTTTTTTCTTTTCTTTTCTGTTTTTTACAGTCACAGCAGTATTCTTCTGGCACAAAAAAAAAACAATGGTGATCTCAATTAGGGTGGCAGTATTAAACTTGAATGGTACATTTGGTGCATTTACATTAAATACAACTAAAAACATTCAAGTTCAATTACGTCATTCATCATCACTGTTTTCTGTTATACAGATTAGATACTGAATCAAAAACAGTGATATAAAGTAGAATTTATCCGAATATGTCTCAAAAAAGGATGTAAATCCTGCATAGGCATTTACTGTGAATACAGAGGTTCAGATGAATCAGTGAATAATTTCTGATTAGATGAATCAAAATCAGTCCCAGACTCCCAGTGCTGAGACAGAGAATATGTGTTGATTATTGCCTTAGCCCTCTTGGGTATCGCTATTGTTACATCCCTGTGTTGTGGGAACGGCGCACTCTCTTTCTCTCGCTCTCTCTTTCTCTTAGATTCTCGTTGGCGGAGACTGGCACCAATCACCGTCCACCCGCTGATGTCACAACCAATCCTGTTGTTCCAGTCAGTTTAAAAGACCGCTGTATACCAGTTACTGTACACACTAACTTTTGATATTGTCGATTCCTTGTGTTGTTCGTCATTGAGACTTTGTTCTGGTTGTTTTCCCATCTGCCTGTTATTTGTTACTTACAGTTCTTGTATTGCTGGTTCTCGATTTATTTGTAACGCTGGGGAAGCGTGGACAGGTAAGTATGTCACGTGACGTACATTGCGCACACGTAGGTATTGGGCATTTGTAGTAGACACTAGGTTAGGGGTGAAAACCACCCACTTTTGTTTTGTGTGTTAGTGTAGTCAGGGCGTCACGGACGCTAAAGATCTTTTCTTTTCCTTTCTTTTTTTTTTTGTTAGAGAGACTAGATAATTTTTCACTTACTCACGGGGCTTGTTTTGCTTTTATTTATTTCTTTGATCTGGCGACGCCTGCGTCCCGTTTTCCCCTTTTGTTGTGTGTTGGATTAATCCCCAAACTGACCTGGGGAATTGTAAATACTGTAAATAATTTTCTTTATCTTCCATTTATCCTCCCTTTACTTTCTCACCTTGGCCTTTGTAACAATAAACACTTGCATTGCAACATGGCACGCATCCTGTGGTTTGTCTCGGGTACGGAGCAACCTACAATAAATAATGTTATACCTAAAATACCCCTTATAACACTCATGGTTTATAACACTATAGTTGCTTTGCAACACTGACATATAAAATGCAGCTTGTTGCTGTTTTATCAGGAAAATTATTATTCAGTCATCATATGCTAAAAGACAGTTTTACACCAGAATCCTGTCTTCAGCTGGTGTATGTTGTAGTGGTATTTTCACAGACTTTATCTTAAGACTAAGCATTGTGAGAAATATTGTTAGCATGAGAATTTTGGTAGACGTGTTGACCATATCGCCTGTGTCTGCTTGAAACTACAACAAAGGCAGCAGATCTTATCGTGTGCTGGTTTCTTCCAGCTTTAGTGTTGGCAGTGATAACACGACGCAGCCAAGCAGATGGAGGAGACACGCTTCTCTCCATTGTACAGGACAAGACAAGCTGCTGAGAGGGAAACTATACACAAGATTTAGTTGCAGAGCATATGCAAGAGCCGCAAGCCAAAAAAGAGAAAGAAAACAAAATCTTATGGAAGTTAATGGAGGCAATCAATCATCTAGTCCCAAGAGACACAATTTCTTGTGATATGGGGAATTAAGATTCATACAGAGGGAGATGGATGTCGCCTTTGCATGATGGTAAACTTCAGTGTTGTAGAAGTTTTGCAAAGCTACAAGCTACTCATAATTTAAAATCGCTTGTTAGCTGTTAGCAACAGAGAAAGAAGGGAAAACTCAAGAAAAGTCATTGGGCAACTACTTTAATCAAAACGAATGCGCAGAATATGGGTTATACTGAAAAAATATCAGAAATGACACTAGCCATTTTATGTAGACACAGCATTGCAATTTACATCAATCATTGGAAGTTTAATGATCTCAACGCTGAAAGCCATTTTGATAAATTATCTTCATTCACTTGTATTAGAAACCTTTTTAGTAAATTGGGAAAATCATATATTAAAACTGCAAGGCATGTCTCCAAAAGCATGCAGTCTCACCAGTGATTTATTTTTGTTTCTGTTGATCTCCACCTGAAAGCATTCAGTGACAATTTTGTGATTATTCTTGAGTTTTGTCCTTGAAATGCTTCACAAAAGAACAGGGGAACAACTGCTTATTGATTCCTAGCTTTTGAAATTACATTTTCTTTCATTACCTCAAATATCTATAGTGTCTTTTGAGTCACAGCACACTTATTGTCATTAGCCTACATTTTGCAAGTGTTTTTGAATTCATTGTGAAACACACAAAGCAAAAGATTTATATTTAATACCTAACAAAACCCCTCCTTGATCCAAAGAGTATTCAACAGCTGAATGCCACACAGTGTCAGCTAAAATACTGCTTTCCTTCATTAGCCACTTAATGGCTCTGTATGTTTTGAAGGTTTGGCTGTATTGACAATAAATCCAGTTCAGTGAATTGCATATAAGCCACAGAAGTCCATATGTCCATTTATATAACTTTTTTATTTATTTATATAACATTAATAAACTTAAAAGTTTTTTTTGTTTGTTTGTTTGTTTGTTTGTTTTTTTTAAGAAAAGGATAAAGAGACACTTCAGGGACAAACACCACATTCTCTTCAGTACTGTATATACATACATACAAGTTTTTGTGCACATACCTGTGTACTGTGACAGAAGAAGGAACAAAACACACTCCAGAACATGATAGTGTTTTCATGTCTTTCATCTGAGTGCATGTCGTCTTGATTCAGCTCACTGCTTCTGATTGTATGACAGAAGAAATGTTTGACATGTCAGGGTTATTGTTTGACCTCAGAGGATGGACCAGCTCTCTTTTGCTTTGATTAGAAAAGTCTGACAGGAAAAGACAGATGACTGTTTGTGTCTATGACCGAGAATGAATGCATTTACTGAGTATACCATCAAGTAATGATTTTTATTATATTTCCTTATTGATTTCTTTCAGCCAAATGTCGTCTTGTATTTTTCTTTCTTGAAAATATAACGTAAGTGAAACATACGAGGGGAAACAGCATATTTTATTTGTTGCTGTTTCATATACTGCTCTGCACAACAATACGATAGATAGATAGATAGATAGATAGATAGATAGATAGATAGATAGATAGATAGATAGATAGATAGATAGATAGATTGATTCAGTTTTCACAATTTACATAATAAACAAGGTAAGATAGTCTATGCTTATTATAATAATGAGTCCTCAACTATGCCCTCTGATGACGGCGAATAGCCAAGAGAAACTGAATCTGCAAACCATAAAAGACTCCCGGTGTAGTGAGCTTTGCCAACACAGCAGTCTATTAATGTCATCACCTTTAGACCATGTCACGAAGCCAGCAAAATAATTCTGCATCGATCAGGATTAATTAGTATTGATTGTGAATTAATCTAGCAGAACGAGACCAGTCTGTCCACATATGGCTGTTGTTCAGGGCTCAATATTCCAATATGTGAAAGTTACCACGTGTTGTTTCATTATTTTTATGATGAGCATTATTTAAAAGTGGTGTTTAAAATATTTCTGGATGTATAATGAATGTATGTTTATTAATTTTCTCAGTCAAGATTGGCCAGCTATCTTTAAGACATAATGGATTGGATTTGGTGTTGATGAATACATCTAAATGAAGTCTGTGAGGGACATTTTAACAGTGTTGTCTTGTATAACTGACAACCAGGGTGAAAATTCAATTAAAGCTGTCAGAACAGATGCTTTTGCAGAACTGAAGTTCTTAAAGCAACGTGACACTGCTGTCAGGTTCAAAAGGGCCATTAATGTAACATGTCAGCAAGACAATGTTGCATTTGAAACTGTGCAGAGCTGCGTATTGAGACACTGAAGGACGAAGAAGCTATTAAACATAACGTCCACAAAAGGTTGAGAACATTTACATTGCCTACTTAAAGGCAACCAAACCACATTTAGAAGGTGTGTTGTCTAATTAATTTCAATTCTGGTAGGGATTTTTCTTTATCTTTGGAGCCAGACTGGCAGGATTAAAGGTTTGCTGGGGATTTTACATTTATTCATTTAGCAAGAATGATGGGACTGATGGGGTTATACCAGCCATTACTAATACACAGGTAATTTTATTAAGGAATTGATGATGGCAGGCGCATTGCGGAGCCCGGCTGGCGGACAGAGAAGTATTAAATCAATAACAGCAGTCAACAAGTAGAACAGATGTTGTCACAATGAGGACAAGGTGGACCTTGGCGACGCCATCAGTCCCAAATAAGGCTATGACTTTCAGAAAGTTAATCTGTGTGATTCTGTACTTCTGATTAATTTAAATGCAAAAGGTATATTGTAATGTCACTCCCTGTCGCTCCCTCACTTGCATGTTTGTACAGCTGTTTAAAAGGATGCCAAGTATACGTGGATATAAAAACACTTTCCAACTTCATTTACGCATCATTTCCCATAGTCGCATACAGGTGACTCACTCAAACACACACAGGGCCCTATTTTAATGATCTAAGCACATGGTCTGAAGGTGCACTTAGGGCGTGTCCGAATCCTCTTTTGCTAGTTTAATGATGGAAAAAAATGCCATGCGCATGGTCCAAAAGGTTTGTACCTAGTCTCTTAATGAGTCATGGGTGTGTTTTGGGCGTAACGTGCAATAAACTAATCAGAGTCTCATCTTCCATTTCCTTTACAAGCCAGTTTCGCTTACACCATGGCGGATTTGCTATTTACATGGCGGAATTTGCAAGCGGAAAGACTGAACGCTTCTCCAGAGAGGAATTTTTTTTAATTTTTTTAATTTTAATATTTAGAAATGTTTGTGTGCTGCTGAGAGTGTCCCTGTGTGTGTAACAAGCAGAGTGTACACGCGTTGTGAACCCGCCTATAGGCGCATATTACTAACGTGCCTTTTAAATAACAACAACAACAAAAAAAAATACTACACCATTGACTTTAGACCAGGTTTTTGTTGGTCAATGGCACAGTCATTTTCAGTTGCCTCATAATAGCAATGCGCCAACAATGCGCCTAAACACGCATCGTTTTCAGACCAGCACGCCCATGGGCAAACAGATGAGTGCATTTGCTATTTAAACAATGTGGCGCTGGATGTGAAAATGATAACTGCGTCAAGCTGAAACTAGCAAAAAACACTTGCCTCGCATTGTGCCGGGTGTATGATAGGGCCCACGCTGTGTGGGTGGGGCGTCGCCCTCTTGTGTCATCACAGAATAAATGACATGCTTATACATTATAAATTTACTTTATATTTATGTATTTGGCAGATGCTTTTATCCAAAGTGACTAACTTTGTATTCAAGGCAAAAATGTATTTATAAATAATTTATCAATTTATAAATAAAAATTAATACAAAATAAAATTGAATAATTTCTAAATAAATTATAATAAAGCATGCATAGATAAATACAAATAATAAAAATAAATAAAATAATTTCTTAATAAATTATAATAAAGCATATATAAAATACTGTCAAATAATAAGCAAAATAAATTCAAAAATCAATCGATAAATAACTGATCAATGTATAAATAAAAATTAATACAAAAATATAAAAATAAAATGTCTAAATAAATAATAAATAAATAAAATCAATCTAGCAAGCAAGAAGTTGAAACAATTTTGTTTTGAAAAAGAGGATACAGTTACAGACAGAGATGTATAGTGTTGGAATGAACACATCTAAGACAGATTTCACCTTGTTTTGTCTGTTGGCTGTAATTCCATAGTGTTTGTTATTCATTTAATATGAACGGAGTGCACTGCATGGCTAGAAGTGTGTGGACACCCAAACTCCATGCACATGCACTCAGAACCATGCACATAAATTTTTCCCAGCTTGCGCTGTTCTTGTAAGACTTTCTATTAGATGTTGGAACATAGCTGCAGGTATTTGCTCCCATTCACATACAAGAACATCAGGGAGGTCAGGCACTGATGTTGGGCAAAGGCCTGGCTCGCAGTCGGCGTTCCAGATCATTGGATGTTCAGGTCTGGGGTTTGTGCAAGTCAGTCAAGTTTTTCCACACCAGACTCCTCAAACCATTTCTATTTCATGGACCTTGCTTTGCTAAGCTGGAGTAGGAAAGGACCCTTCAGAAACTGCTGCAAGAAGGTTTACACTATATAGTGGAGCATTCAGTTTTGTCTTCGCAGAAATTAATATAGCCAAACTCATTAATTAGAAGAGCCCATGAAGTGTGTTTATTGTTTTTTTTTCCCTTGATGTGGCCACCAGCATGTTTGTATTTACTGTTCTGACATCACATACTATTTACAGCGCAGCAAACTCAATAATAGAATAATAGGACACATTGTCTCTGAGCCCTCTGGAAAAATATACAAAGAGTTGTTATGAATGTAATTTAATGGGACAATCTGTGCCAACAAGATTGCATTCAGCATCTATTATACTGAATGCATTTGCCATGCTCTCACTAATAATGGAACCATGCAAGTCAAAAAAGACATCTTTTTGTGACTTGATGAATTTAGTTTGTTTAATTACACTTCACGCTTACATTTTGGTTTGTCCCTGGGGAAACACTTGAAAGTCAGAAAGCGTAGCGATTATATCTCTTGATGCAGCGTTAACTCTTCAAAGCGCATCTCAAACAACTGTCAATAATTTAACAGCCAAACTGAAATATGTTGACACAGTCATGAAAGGAGACAACCTTTTAAGTGACAACTTGACTCTGAATTATTCACAATGCCAGATCATCTATGCACAACAGAAATGAGTAGGCATAGAAAGTATATCGCTTAATGGGATGTCTTCTGTGGTCTACTGAAAACATGAAAAAAAAATCAAAGAACTAAAAAATAAATAAGTAAATAAATGCCATGGCACAATTTAAGGCTTGTGCATCGACGGTTAAAGTGACTGAGGATGAGAGACAGAGAGAGGGAGAAGTGCTGAATACCGCCGTCTGTTCCCCAGGAAGAATTTAATTAATTATCATAATTGACATGAATAGCAGCTGTCAGGCTCAGTGACTGTGCTAGAAGTGTGGCAATAGGAGAAAAGTGGTGCCGGTCTCTCAGGGGCACACTTACTGTATTGCTTCTCCATTTGACCTGCTCACATGGAGGCCTCGGGCTTGAAGAGAGTCTGTTAACTCATTGGCTTCCATCAGCAGGCTGCTGTCTCAAGCTGTTTATTCTTCATCATCGTCCTGTCACTGATGCTGTTGGCAGGGGCAGAAATGATTTATACACCACTATTTAAAGGTTTGGGGTCTTTATATATATAGAGTTAATATATATATATTTATAAATATATATATTTTCAACAATGATAATTATAATAAATGTTTCTTGAGCACCAAATCAGCATATTAGAATGATTTCTGAAGGATCATGTGACACTGAAGACTGAAGTAATAACTTTTGATATTAGTTGCTTATTAGCTTGCATATTGGCTGTTTATTAGTACTTATAAAGCACATATTAATGCCTTATTCTGCATGACCATATTCTACATCCCTAACAACTACCTACTAACTATTAATAAGCAGTAAATTAAGAGTTTATTGAGGCAAAAGTCGTAGTTAATAGTGAATATGTGTTCCCCATGCCAAAGTGTTACCTAACTTCTTTGATTTGCCAATTTTCAATTGAAATAATATTTCATTATATTACTGTTTTTTTACTGTATTTTTGATCAAAAACATTTTAACACATTTAAAAAAATCTTACCGACCCCAAACTTTTGAATCGTTGTGTACATCTAAGAACATCTTTTGCACTTTAAAGGTAGTGAGGATGTTCAGTGACTCTTTCTGCAGGTTCCATCATTAAAGCCTGATTTATATTTGAAGCATCTGCAAATTTGCTTGGGTGTGTGCTGCAAAAATGATGTAATCGCGGATGAAATCGCGTACTAAGTAGGTACTACATTTGAATTTGAACTTCGTGACCATTAAAAAAGTATGTTTTATATAGTATATGGGTAGTGTGAATGAAATTTGGATCTACTACATCCGCCATGTTGTTACTCTCAGTGTCACATGACCTACCAGCCTCAGTTGTGTGGCTTCACTGCCATTCATAAATCCTCTCCTGTGGCCTCGTTGGATAGTAAATTGTCCATCATATGCACACTTCAGGATCTCACCGGAAGTAGTAGGTCATATGGGTACTTTTCGCATACTGTTTTTTTATAGTAGGGTATTCGATTTCGGATGCAGCAATTGGGGACAAAAACAAGTGACTGTCTTTAGCCGCTTTTCCACTGCAGGAACTTTCCCCAGGAACTAGGGACTTTGGGTACTCGATGTGTTTCGACCAAAACACACCGAGTTTCCCTCTCAGAAAGTCCCTGCTCGTGAGGTAGTACCTTTTCAAAGTTCAGAGGTGGGACTTGGGCGCTGAACATGCTGATTGGTTGAGTTCACGCTGCATTTTGATTGGTTGACTCCACGCAGCATTTTATTTCAACCACCATTTTTAAAAGTCTGTTGCAGAGCATTTAGTAAGAGTTGTTTGCTATTCGATTCAAAAATGGAGTTTAAAAAATAGGACAGACGGACCAACGACGAGGTTCAGGCTTTATTAAGCTTATATGCGGAACATCTTTTTTACTGTGTTTTTCTGGAAGAAATTCTTCCTACTTGCTTTGAAATATTGCCCCCCTTCCCCCAGGGAAGCTTTGGTATAATTCAACCACTGCCTATAAATTGACCTTGTCACAAAGGTTCTCGCCAATTTTACTATAAAGTGCCCTTAACAAGTCCTCTCACTACACTTTGACACTCTTCCCAGAGATTAAGACCAACCCTGACCAATTTTTTTTTTTTAACCACTCCCTGCGGCACAATGCCGCTGCTTACTTAGCCATTTCAGTTTTATCAGTGTAACATCCTACTAGGGTCCTACAGCAGTGGTCTTGTCTCGCTCTAGACAGCTTCTAATGTTGCTTCTGTGGGCGTTCATTTGTTTTGCTACACTGAGCCTTAACAACAGGACATGAGCAGAGCAGTGTGTTTCCTTCCAAGCAGGTTATGCAACAGCCACTTGGGTCTAATCAGCATCAGTTGTGACGAATCGTATGGAAAAACATTTCAGAGCGAATCAAGGTGGAGAGACACAACAGTGCCTAGCACTGCTCCTGTTTCTGGGACAATGACCTCTTCCTGTAGGAGCCAAGGGCCAGTGCCACCTTAACTTCATGGTGACGATTACCACACAATTAGAGCCCTTTCTCAATTTACATTCTTGTCTATACTTGTGTCATCAGTTACTGTTCCAGTTCAAAGTTCACATCTAGCCAAGTACAGTTCAAATCCCCGGATGTGTTCTTGATCCGCCCCTTTTATCGATGCATCAGGAGGTGATTTGTGCGAACTTGAGACAGCCAGGTATCCCAGAATGCATCTCGCGTCAACCAGCAAACGTCAATGGTGGAGGAGAAAACTTGCATAATTTAATACTATTTAATACTACTACTATAAAATACTACTGCTATTGTGTCTCAAAATGTAGTTTTAAGAAATTTCCAGACGAAAATGTAGTTGTTTAAAACTCAAATCTATGGTTTATTTATAAAGATAGGGCCTATTTGAAAATTTGCTCTGACTTTTTCAGAGTTGTGAGATCCAGGCAATAACTGGACTCTCAGCACTCATGTACCCCGCCAAGAACAGCCTTACCTCGGCTAGTCCATAATCTCTGACCTTTGTACTAGAAACCTGACTTTGTACATTTGACTGATTTGTTTGCCTGTTTTTATTTCCTATTGTATAAGCTTTGTATACTTTATACAGTTATAATGGCTATTATTGTTCATTAAAACAGATATTTAACAAAAAAGAGACAGGGTTGTGTTTTATGTCATATTTAATTTTATTATTCATATACATATAGGGAAAATAATCAGAGTATATATGCACATATTGCCTGAACCACATATTAATGTTTATATATACTATACATATTTTAAAATGAAAACGAAAAGAGTTTTATATTATGTTTTATATTTTGTTTTGATAAATGTACTGTAGATGCAGTGAAAATAGTTAAGTATATGCATGCATTGCATATACCACATTAATATATTTATGATTTTTTAAAATGAAAACAAAAATATGCAGGTTGGGGTTTATATCATATTTAATTTTATTGATAATACACAGTGAGGATAACCGGAGTAGGAACCCTTATCTATAGTACATTGTAACATTTTTGATAGCATAGCTGTCTGATTTATTTTTTATTTATTTGGAATTTTTAACATTAAATTTTATTATTTTATTTATTTTCAAATAATTATTTATATATCTATCTACAGTATACATACATAGTACAATTTTTGATAGTGTGGCTATCTTTTTCTGTGGCTTTCATTGCTCTCCATCTCATAATCTAGTTGTGCAGAAAGTGTGTGCTTAAGTGTGAAAGAAAACAAGAGGAGAAAAAGAGGGAGAGGGAGAATAAGGGGCCTTGGCATTTTTATTGCGCTTGTACATTTGAGGATCCAACTAATTAAGCAAATAAATCTTGGGGTCGGTTTACACTGCCGGCAATTTGAGCTTCTCTGCCTCCATTGATCGCCGCTCTTCGCCTGGCTGAGCATCACTGACCTGGAGAGAGTGAAATTGAGATATTGCACATGTAAGAATCTCTCAGAGGGGTGTACTCGACAGAGAACCATGCCATTCGTTTCAACGCCCAAGGGGTCACGCTATAGAGCCATAAACAAGATTTAAAAACTTTGAAGATCAAGCAGTTTGATGTCCTTACACTTTACAAGGTTGTTGTATGATCATGAGGCAGTGGCTAGCAAGCAAAACTGTCTTCAGGTTAACCCTACTCAAGTCTCAGTGGATTTACTTTGTTCCACTAATCTAAGGTAAACAGCTTTTTTCTTTGCGAAACGTATAACAGTATTAATATTTCAATACTAGGTTTTTAAAGTGATATTTATTCATATATTTTATCGTTATAATGAGAGATTCATAGCTGGTTATTTTCCCCCGCTTGCTGTTTTGTTTGTGTTGCAAATTTCAGTACTGTATGTGTTTTTAAAATTCCCTTTGAACATCCTGGTCAATTTCACGGCTCAATACATCAGACAATGACACATTTACAGCAGATCCCAGTGGCCGGTGTGAATAATTAAGAAGAATCAAGCCTTGCAGAGATGGCTCTGTCCTGTTCAATTAATCTTTCACTGATCATTTCAGTGCTTAGAAGTCTTCCTCTGCTGGGACTGGAGAATGCCCATTCCCACTTTTTGTACTGACCAGTAGAGAATAGAGAAGTAGCTGCCAAATAACTTTAAAATATATTATATTTTTATACAGCAGCTTAGCTGATTGCTGATTGATTAGTCTTGTATGAGGACCCTTTGTGGTTACTGGGGCGTTTCTAAATCCTTCACATCACCCTGAACAAAAGATGTTTTAAAAAATAATATGCCAAAAAATCTATATTGTATGAAACACCCACTGACACATTGACAGAATCCTTTAAAGAAGACTAAGGTTTTGTGCATGTATAGCTTTTCTTGCAACCATGGCAAATATCAATTTATTAATTTATTACTTTATTAATTGTATTATTTATATTTCCATTTTTATTTTATCTTCTTTTTGTATTTTTTTTTTAAATATTATTTTATAAATAATTATTATTGTATTATTTTAGTTATTTATTTTAATCACTTTTCAATTAATTTTTAAATTCAATTAAAGGATTAGTTCACTTCAGAATTAAAATTTCCTGATAATTTACTCACCCCCATGTCATCCAAGATGTTTATGTCTTTCTTCAGTTGAAAAGAAATTAATTAAGGTTTTTGAGGAAAACATTCCAGGATTTTTCTCCATATAGTGGACTTCACTGGGGTACAATGGGTGGAAATTGCAAATTGCAGTTTCAATGCAGCTTCAAAGGGCTCTACATGATCCCAGCCGAGGAATAAGGGTCTTGTCTAGCGAAACGATCTGTCATTTTCTAAATAAAAAAAAAAATATATACTTTTTAACCACAAATGGTCATCTTGCACTGCTCTGTGATGTGCCACACATTACGTAATCACGTTGGAAAGGTCACCCGTGACGTAGGCGAAAGTACCGATCCAGTGTCTACAAAGTGAACGTGCAAAGACTAAGTCAAACGCCCTTTACAAAAAAAAGGGGTAAAACATCGATGTCGGACAATTTTGAAGTTGGAGGAGAAAATGAGATGGAGATTTTCACCCTACTGCGGTACTTCCGCCTACGTCACGCATGTTCATTCCAACGTGATTACGTAATGAGTGGCGGATCGCAGAGCAGTGCAAGACGAGCATTTGTGGTTAAAAAATATATACTTTTTTTTTTTTTTAGAAAATGACCAATCATTTCGCTAGATAAGATCTTATTCCTCGGCTGGGATCATGTAGAGCCATTAGTCAAAGGTTGAAGCTAGTTCAACCATGCGTTTTCCAGGTTGAATTAAAGGTCAATTAAAAATTTAAGGAAACACTGGGCTTATGCTATGGAAGCGCCTCATTCAGTTCTGGGATATTGGAAAAAAAAAAACTCTCAAAGCCTTTTTCTTTCATCATGTATTGTGTAATATCATACTCTTACCCATAGAAGGAGCAAAACTTTTATCAGCTATACAAGATGAAAGACAGAAAAAAAACGATCTCTGTTATCTCTGCAAATGAGATTCAGTGGATAAGGCCCCTGAAAAGATGCAGTGAGCAGGATAATTTTGCGTGGTTAATAAGTGACTTTGATTCGGAGATATGCAGAAAGACCAACGCTCCTCTGTTCCTTCAGGGAGAAAAAGCAATCCGCTCACCCAGTATGAGCTCACCTCTTTCTGACACTGCTGTTTTGAATAACAATTACATCTGCCTGATTCTCAGAGAGACGTTTCTCTCTCTCCTTCTCCTTCTCTGTGACTGTTCATTTCACACACTTTGATGGAAGATTTATTTCTATTTCTGTTATGAGAGCAGCCATGTCAGTAGGCATTTGGAGAATGTTTCTTAACCTGTTTCAAAATGCTCAATGTCTGTGTTTTCCAGTCTACTGCACATGTAGCACAAATAAATATTCTTTACCGCTGGATTAGCCCTCTACTGTTGGAAGTCCCTCACTCCTGCATCTCTCAATCTGTCAGGTGCATTGCAGGGATGAAGCTGGTGTTTTTCATTAACCTGTGCCCTGCCTGCCTGTGTGGTGTTTGGGGACAAAAGGACCTCTGGGCTTGCTGTCTGTCCTGAGTCATGGAGAGCTCAATCATGCGCCCTGCGGGACCCCACACACTGCATCGATTGGATGCTGTGGCCTCAAGGGAGATTTAAAGGGTCTCCATATACTCTGACTCAGCAGGGGAAAGCAAGACATTTCCCATAATCCTGTATATACTGCAAATTCTTAAAGAGCAGGCAAGCTATTTAGTATTTTCATTCCAGAAATATAAAATATATTAAATATAATTTTTTAATGAGATATATATATATATATATATATATATATATATATATATATATAATATATGATGTGATCTGCGAAAACCCATCACATGGTGAGATTTTACCTATTATTACCTATCAAGCTGGATTCGAGCCCTTTCCAAATCTGTTTTTACTTCTTTCATAGCTTGCCTGTAACAAAAGTTATGGTTATCTGAAGTCGGCTGATCGCTCTGATTTTCAGGAACGGAATTCTGAGAAAAACAGGTTTAAATAACTATCCAAACATAAATGGCTGTAATTCAAGAATGCTTTGGAATATAGACCTAAGGTTGGTCTTGTTTTAAAGAAGTAGAAGTGAAATAAAGTATGAAAGTGAAATAAAAAAAAGTTATAGAAGTTTAATTTTATGAAAATGTAAAAATATAATTGTATATATTTTATATTAATAAATTACAAAGCATGTTTTACTCTTAAACTGCAAGAAAATAAAAGCCAAAAATGTCAACATTCCAAATTTTAGGTTGAAATATTTCAAAAATGAGCTTTCAGTAAGATTTTGTTTGGGCGCAGTACCAAACTTTTTCAGTAGATGACACCCAAGCTCCATATCTGATCATTTAAGGGCGCCTCCATTTATTTGAGTGATCTGAACCATATATTTCCATATTTTCATACATTTTATGAAGTAGACATTCTATTCAGAAGTAGTATGGGCAGTTTGGCAGTATTTGATTAGAATTCAACCTCTAATAATAAACACATAATTAGAACATGTATGTTCATTATAGCTCCGTTGTTCTCTTGTGCTCCGCCTTCTCATGATAACGTTGTATTAGAAAAAAAAAAAAAAAAATCTTTGCGTGCCGTAGTTTACACAGGACTGGCGGGAAATTTGCATTAATACACTTTCATTCTACATGTTATGTGGTTTATTTTGATAGGTGAACTGTCTTTGCAGTGTTAAGAGAGCGAAAGCTATGGCGGTTTTTTTTTTTTTTTTTTTTTTTTTTTTTTACCTCCGCTGGGTGTTCTTAAACAGTAACGTTAGAGAAAGACAGCCTTGCCACTATAAATCGCTATTTTTCTGCACTTAACAGGCACATTTTGCCAAGATATTTTCAGAGATGATAGACAAGATGTTAAAGAATGATAATTTAATGAAAACCCAATTTTTACAAAAAAAAAAATGACATTCGATCTATTTTTTGTCTTTACTAAAAACGTTCCATCGCGACATCCGACGGGTTCTCCCAGATCGCATCACACACACACATTTTATATATATACAGGTGCATCTCAATAAATTAAAATGTCGTGGAAAAGTTCATTTATTTCAGTAATTCAACTCAAATTGTGGAACTCGTGTATTAAATAAATTCAATGCACACAGACTGAAGTAAGTCTTTGGTTCTTTTAATTGTGATGATTTGGGCTCACATTTAACAAAAACCCACCAATTCACTATCTCAAAAAATTAGAATACTTCATAAAATCAATAAAAAAGGGATATTTTAAACAGAAATGTCAGGCTTCTGAAAAGTGTTCATTTCTATGCACTCAATACTTAGTTGGGCCTCCTTTTGCATGAATTACTGCATCAATGCGGCGTGGCACGGAGGCAATCAGCCTGTAATGGAAGCCCAGGTTGCTTTGGTTGCTTTGCCTTCAGGTCATCTGCATTGTTGGGTCTGGTGTCTCTCATCTTCCTTTTGACAATACAGGTTCAGGTCAGACGAGTTTGCTGGCCAATCAAGCACAGTAACACCATGGTCATTGAACCAGCTTTTGGTACCTTTGGCAGTGTGGGCAGGTGCCAAATCCTGCTGGAAAATGAAATCAGCATCTCCATAAAGCTTGTCAGCAGAAAATTTCCTGGTAGATGGCTGCATTGACTGTGGACTTCAGAAAACACAGTGGACCAACACCAGCAGATGACATTGAAACCCAAATCATCACTGACTGTGGAAACTTCACACTGGACTTTAAGCAACATGGTTTCTGTGCCTCTCCACTCTTCCTCCAGACTCTGGGACTTTGATTTGTAAAATTGCAAAATTTACTTTCATCTGAAAAGAGGACTTTGGACCACTGAGCAACAGTCCAGTTCTTTTTCTCCCTAGCCCAGGTAAGACGCTTCTGACGTTGTCTGTGGTTCAGAAGTGGCTTGGTACGTGGAATGTGACAGTTGTAGCCCATTTCCTGAAGACGTCTGTGTGCAGTGGCTCTTGATGCACTGACTCCAGCTTCAGTCCACTCCTTTTGAAGCTCTCCTAAGTTCTTAAATCGGCTTCCCTGACAATCTTCTCAAGCCTGCGGTCATTCCTTTCACTTGTACACATTTTCCTACCACACTTTTTCCTTCCAGTCAACTTTCCATGAATATGCTTTGGCACAGCACTCTGCGAACAGCCAGCTCTTTCAGCAATGACCCTCTGTGGCTTACCCTCATTGATGAGCAGCAAGCTGTAATCATCAAAATGAAAACAAAAAAGTCTGGAAATATTTTACTTTACTTTTATTAAATTACAGAAAAAAAAAAGAAAAAAAAAAACTTTTTCATGATATTCTAATTTACTGAGATGCACCTGTGTGTGTGTGTGTGTGTGTGTGTGTGTGTATATATATATATATATATATATATATATATATTACAACCATTTACCCTTATTATAAAGTTTATTGTGTTTATTTATTATCCTTTGGAATATACAATATATCTTTTGTATATTGCATAATCTTCGAATCCTCCTCAAAACACCTATTTAAGGAAAGAGAAAGGTCTGATGTCACAGACACAGATTTTGGGTAGTTTAGAGTTCAATTTGACATTATAACACATTATAATGCGTCATCACCTTCGTAATGGAAGAAAAATATTTACTGTCCAATTCACTATTAGGCCTGGACGTTATTCTCTTGCATTGACAACATACAGATCTCATTTACATTTTGCATCGTGAATGCAAAGTCAGTTTCAGACAGCAGGCGGCAAAAGCTTAGAAGAGAAAGTCGCTTCAAATGTCTGTACATATAAATCAATTTCAGCCTTCAAACCAGACACCATGAAGAATTCCCGCTTTTGACAAGATGTTTGTTTTTTTTCTGCCTCCAGCACAAATCTGTTTTCAGTGTTTTTCACACTCATGCATTTTTAAGTGCCTTGCGGGTCTCCAGCTTTACTCCAGCAATCACAACATGTTAAAAATCTAAGTAGTCGTCTTATATATTCGCTACATGAGTTTTCCCCCTGAGATCTTTTCATTAATTAAAGCAGAATGCAGTTTAATTGTAACGTCTGAAACAAAATCCTTGTTTAATTGAACGTTGTGCTTAGATGAAAACCGCTGACACCCACAATCACGTCTTACTTTTAGCTTTCGCCACAGTTAAAAAAGCACAAAAGTGCAGGAGTTTAAGCTGGTAAGTTAATGTATGCAATATGCCTTCAAAACTCTTTCACTAACTATTTCTGCAAGAAGGGTATGCATGCAAAATTAATTAGGTGACACAGAAACGCAGAGTACATCAATTGGAATGACACCTACATGACATAGTGGGTTTGCATTTTAGTAACTGGCAACCCAAGAAAAAGTCATGCATTTCAAATGTTTATTTTTTATTTTTTATTTTTTTTTATTGTTTATTATTATTATTATTATTTTTTTATTCCACAAAAAGAATATATGTATGTCCAATCAGTCATAAACATAAGTGCTAATCAGATAGATGATGCGTTTGACATTGAATTTGTAGAAATTGCTTTAGGGAAGGTGACTTAAATTTTATTAGATGAGGAGAAATTGGGTATACGTCCACTGTACTTCAGAATGTCGTCTTACATTTAACACGTCAACTCTCATAAATACTTTTTGACAGCTTTTGGCCTCATTTCTGTGTCTATCTCCATCGCTTTGTCCAAAAACATGTCATCGTGAGTTGCCATTTACAACCCATTTTACCTCTGTAATATAGTGATACAGGATATTTACTGACAAAGCTTGTAGAGCAGGAATTGGTCGTAAAAAGTGGGAATTGCATGCAAGAATTGCAAGAACCAAATTACAGTTGGTTAAAATAGCTAAATGGCTGTTGGTTAACATTATCCAGTAGAAAGAAGAAAAGCAAAATTGTTTCAGAAGAATGTTTTGCTAAAAGATTACAAAGACACTTTTTTCTTTGGAATAATATGAACTGTTGAATCTTTAACAATAAAGGCCCTTTTACACAGGACACGACAACGGCAACACTGCGCTATGAAACCCATTTATTTCAATGGCTTGCGCAGCGGAGCGCACCATTGGCGGGCTCGCTCGCACGCTGTGGTCAAAGTTCAAAATAGTTAAACTTTCGTCGCTGCGCTCTGTGATGATTACCCGCGCGGCCAATAGAAACAGGGCATCAAATGACAAGACGTATAAAACTCCTGCTAAAAGTTTTGAAATCTCCACCTACTTTGCTCTGGCCAGCGTAGCGCAAATGGCTTTGTATCTGAAAGCTACACTGAACCCAGCGGCCAGCACAGCGCATTCCGCGTCCTGTGTGAAAAGGCCATAAGACCAGAAACACGCATTAAGAAGTTTTGATGGCATGTCGACTAAGTTCTGAGGTTATTTTGAGTGTTCATTAATGCAAATGATTTATAACTCAACAATTTTGTTGAGATTCATTCTCAACAAAATGATGAACTTTCAGAACTCAACAGAGAATTTCTGCTCTGTTTGGATTGGGGGTCTGTGCTCCCTTGAGACCAGGTGCATCAGAATGATTTGATATGGGCTCAGGTGTTTTGGTTCACATCAGTAGAATCAGAGATGGGAGAAAATAGCCGTTTCTCAATATGCATTCTTGTCTGTACTTTTGTCCTAGTGGACTTGTGAAACGTCATCAGTCGCTGCCCAAGTACTGTTCCAATTAAAAGTTCACATCTAGCCAAGTACAGTTCAAATCCCCGGATGTGTTCTTGATCCGCCCCTTTTATCGAGGATGCATCGAGAGGTGACTTGTGCGGACTTGAGACAGCCAGGTATCCCAGAATGCATCTTGCACTAACCAGCAAGCGTCAATAGGCCTTTTTCATAAGAATCGGAAATCACGTGACACGGGGTAAAGTTAGTTCTGCTATGGGTCTACAGCTATTAGATTGATGTGCTCTTTTCTCAAATATCGCTTCTTACCTTTTCTGTTTTGTCTGTTTTCCAAGTTGCTGTTGAATAATCTACAAAGAAATTATTTTCTACTTGTTTGTAGCTTATACGGCCACTCAGAATTTACCGGCAGGTGGATTTATTTTACCAGCTGTCATACAGTATAGGCTACGCAGCTACCCATTCCCCCGATCTTATCACGTACGACGAACATTATTTATATAATTTATTCATTAAAAAAATTAACTCCCAATATATACTTCAATGGGGGATATAAAGTCGTGAGATACATAATATTGTCGTAAGTTTAATACGTTTTAAAAATATATAGCATGTATTAATCTCATATGGCATTACATCCCACATTCAAGCATATGTTATAACTAATCCTGATCGATTAAAATGATTAAACTAAGACATAATTAATTTCCAACACCACACTGTACACAACTATCAGTCTTTGCATTAATGTTGCAACAGCACAATAATACTGTGCATAATACACACTTTAAGATGATGACGACAGGAAAATATGAGTGAGAGATGACTGAAGTGTTTATATATATCCAGAAATATCCAGGGTGCGAGCGGTCCTGTTTCATGAATCAGAGGATCAGGCTTGCGTGATAAGGGAGCTGCCAGCTGATCATTTCCCCAGCACGTCGCTAAAAACACTCTATACGTCCCAATGTTCATACTATCCACAATAGTACTGAATATTACTAAAGTCACATAGACTACTATTTAGGATGGATAGTGCACGTTGAGACGCCGGCACTGTCTTTACAGCACAACACGCGATAATGCACAGCCGCGCCAAACAGACACGAAGAATATAACCAGTTTAACCGCCATCACTTCGAATTATTTATTAAATTTAGCTCTTAATGAGAGCTCTGTAGTCTCACCAATAATTCACCAAGACCGTTCAAACATTTTCATGACATTTAATTCGTAAAACGACTTCCCGAGCTGGTTCTGATCGAGGCTCGGCTATCTATCACTGTAACCGGAAAAACTTTTACCCGGTGTGGATCATTCCGGAAGCCAAAAACCCGGAAGTGTGAAATATGCCTATAGTAAAGGAGAAAACCAGCGTAATTTAAACATTACTGTTATTATGTCATGAAATGTAGTTTTAAGAGTTTTTCAGGCGAGAATGTACTGGTTTAAAGCTCAAATGTGTGGTTTATTGATAAAGATAGCACCTTTCTGAAAATTTGATCTGACGTTGTCGGAGTTGCGAGATCCAGGCGATCACCGGGCACTCAGCGCTCATGTACCCAGCCGAGAGCAGCCTTACCTCGGCTAGTCCTTCTGACGTTTGCCGCTGGCTCTGATGTCTCTGTAGCGGTTAAACATGACATAATTAGTCTTTTGTATATCTAACGAACGATCTTTCGTCTCATGAATCTATAATTTGTTCCGTGGCAAATCATTTTGGCTGAGGGCAAAGTGACGTTTCATAACTTTATATATTTAGGCTATTTAACTTTACCGTTGTATCCTACTAAAGTGCTAATTTTGTACGCTTGACTGAATTGTTTGCTTTATTTCTTATTGTATATTCTTATACCCTTTATAATGGCTATTAATGATCATTAAAACTGACATTTAACAAAAAGAGACAGGGTTGTTAACAAGTTAACAACCCTTAACAAGCACTAAACAAGCACTAAACCTTGACTTCAGTGAATTTGAACTAACGAGTGTCTAAAGTGGCTTAAAATTAAAATGAAAATATTCAAAATATAAATACTGTAATAATATATAAATAATACTAAAATAACACAGGAGCCTCCGACATTTCAATTTGATGCTTCAGAACATTTTTTGTACAGAGACACATTTCATAACACAAAAATGTTTGGAATAATTAAAAAGGCAAGATAACAAAAATGATAATGACAATTCCCTTAAAAATGCAGTTGATAATAAAATGTAATCAGTAACAGTGATAAGAAAGGGGCAAAAAAAGATAAGACGTTGTCCTACTTTTGCTGCTGTCTCTCCGTGGCTTTAGCATTAAGCTCCGAGCATGTCCGCTGAGTGACAGAAAGCAAATTGCTCTGAGATGAAAGAAAAGCAAGGCAGGATTTTATTCAAGGGACAGAGGGTCACATACTATTTTTTCAGCTCTTCCACAGTTTGATAACTAGAGATATACTTTAGTTTGATTAAGCTCATTATTTTTATTGTAAAGGTTGACGAGTGCAATTCATTGGAGTGTGTGACAAATGATGGCCTTTTAATGTATAATTATAACTCTGAAATGAGCACCATTGTTGTACAATGCAAGTTGCAATTCTACTTGTATTCACAGTATCGTCTGTCGCATGCATTCCATCTGCACAGTTCCTGGTCAAACAAGGGTTCTTTATATTCTATTACTGCGTTTTGATAAAGCCTAACCATAGCCACAATGAAAAGCATATGTACACTGATAGCCTGTAGGCGTTAAAATAGTCCAGTACATTGTTCAGTCTAGACTGACAGTGCTATATGTTTCCTTTATAATGCCAAAGTGAGAAAGAGTACATTTCTAAAAAGGCATTCAAACCATGATGACAAGCCTCCCAGGAGAATTAATGTTAGCCCTTTCCCTACACCACCTTCTGTGTAAAAAGCTCTTGTCTT
Organism: Mylopharyngodon piceus; assembly: GCA_039654765.1. Lineage (NCBI taxonomy): Eukaryota > Metazoa > Chordata > Actinopteri > Cypriniformes > Xenocyprididae > Mylopharyngodon > Mylopharyngodon piceus. The sequence goes on from CM077445.1 coordinate 32,326,234, forward strand.
TCAACTTTTGATCTACGATGATAATATTTCAAGTCTGCCACAGCAGTTCAACATTTATGTGACTCTTGAGTGCTTTCTTTTTGGCTAGGTTAAGTTTTAGAGTTGAGTTGTAAACCACAAGTTCAGATATATACATCAAGTCCTGTATATTTGGTTTAGTTTTGATAGTTGAGACTTTTTAGTTCACTCTAACATACTAAAACTAGTTATCTAACTAAGGTCCATGACACACACAAGCCAAGGCTAAGGCTGGCCACACACTTGAAGATTTTAAATCCGATTTGCACCCCTGAACGGGCCCGATTCAAGGCTTGTCGCAAACAATTTTTTGTCCAAAAAATCCTCTATTGTGTGGTGTCATTATTTAGTGTGTCCCCGATCTCAAATCGTAAATATCAAACATAAATAAAACTTTTGATCGGTCTGCCTCTGACGTGACACCCGCAATAGCCAATGAGAGTGAGCAAGCGTCATCTACCGGATGTTGCGTGCTTCTTTACCTGAAACTTGGCAGCCACAAACATGCCATGAAAGTGGAGTATTGAGAAAGATCACCCATATTCTTTTATTTCTATTTTCTTTTTCACTGTAAAGCAGAACGCGTGGCAGGAGAGCCAGCTGACAATGTTGATCGTCCTCCATTTGTTTATCTTCTCAAGTCACGTTTGATCTCGTGAGTCTCCGTGAGATCTCGTGTGATTGTGGAATCGTTCCTGCAATCAACAGGTGTGTGCTCAACAGGTGTGCGTTCAGAGGATTATAATGCAAAAAATCGGTTGAAACTGTCATTATGTCTGTGGTCTCCCACAGTTATAAAATCGGTTAAGATTTGAAAATGACCTAGTGCGTCCCAGGCCTAACGGTGAGCGTCTGCTGAGCTAGTTTTTGTGGTGTGTTCAACGCGTCGGCTCTAATCAGGCTCATGTAGACAGCAGTTCACTCGATTCCGCATGTTGAATTGGTGTCTGGGCCATAATTGAGAGAGATCGCTCAGATTGGCTGTTCAGTTTAGCGAACAAGTCAATACACAAGAATAAAAGCGAAAGTGATGAAAGCGAGCAAAGGGGTCAAGATGGTACTGACAGAAGGCTGTTCTAATTTTACATCATCTTACCTGAGCATTCCAATATGCGAATAACATAAGATGAGCCGCCTGGAATTAAGAAAGTGATCAGCATGATTGATATTACAAATGGGAAGCTAGCGCTGGTTTGTTTACGGTTAGTATTTCTGCAGTTTCAGTTTCTTTCAGTTTCCCTTTTTGAATGACAAATATAGACTATTGATACCTGCTGATACAGACAGTTATTTCCTTACACTCAGATGCAGAATGCATGTGCTAGTTGGCAGTCTTTGCAGCTTTTTGTCCCAGACACAGCCGACACAGTTGGCTTTCGTCGCCGCTAGTTCTTTGACATCGGCTTGGTGTGTCGCGGACCTTAAAATAGCGCAATAATGCTGCTTTTATTTTGTGCACAAAGTATTTTGAAAGCAGAAGCAACTTCAGACACTCATTTGCTCAAATTCACTGCAGTCAAGGTTTAGTGCTTGTTTACTGTGCTGTAATTGGGTGACGCCAATAGCTGACAATTTTCATATAAGCAAAATGTCATGCTTGTAGCTCTTGTATATTTCCTTGTCATTCAGGGCACTCAAGGACATTTTGTTACAGACAATTCATGGTGCCAATGAGACATACTTGCCATTCATGCTGTCAACAATCTGCCAATTCTTGTTATGTATTGAGGATAAACACATAATTTTACTGTGTTTGGAGAGAATTCTGTCACAGAATTGAACTTCTGACGCTGACTCCATCCTTAGAAGTGCCTGCAATGAACAACACACAAATATATGCTGGTATTGTTTTTGTGTGTACTATTTCTTTAATTTTCTAACTCGTACCTTTTTCTCGGTAGGCTGCGTTTCCTCCACTTAGCAAGATCTGACTCCAGTTCAGTCAACGGTGACAGTCGTCTAAAGTCTGTGGTTCATAGGAAGTGCTGCAACCCTCTTAGATGTGTTTATTTCACACAAATGTGTGAAGGATTAGGATAAACTCGTCAAAATGCCAAGCTTGTGATGGTTCCCTGAAATTCAGAATCAACCAGGCTTAAACGAAAGCCGTCTGTATGTTCTGGGAAGTGAAGCAAGTTTACACAAAGCAAAAGGTTAGCTAGCCTGGTTTTGTGTTTTTTTTATGAGCTACAGAACATATACATCTAAAGTCAAGAGAGAGTGACAGAAAGGGAGAAAAGTTGAGAATAGTGAAAAAGTTTAAGAGTAGTGTTTTCAGTGGCGTTAGATTGTAATTTTTACATTAAAGGTGCAAAGGTTTGGATATGATTTATCTTTGTTTCATATATTATGCTCACCAAGAGTGTTTTTATTTGATGAAAATACAGTAAAAACAGTAAAATTGTGAAATATATGTACAATATAAAATAACATGTCTGTATTAATATATTTTCTCTTCAGTGTCAAATGATCCTTCAGAAATCATTCTAATATGCTGATTTGGTGCTCAAGAAACATTTCTTACTATTGTCGATGTTGAAAACAGTTCAATATTTTTGTGGATTTTTTTGTAACAATGTAAACGTTTTAATGTCACTTTTGATCATTTTAATGCATCCTTGCTGAATAAAACTAATTTTAATAAAAATTTACCAACCCCAAACTTACATCACTGTATTATAGTTCATCGCTTATGTAAAAGGGTTGAATCAGCTGTTTCCATTCATATGTATGATATATTATTTTCAGACCCCAGAAATTCTCATTAGAAAACTGAATGGGGACTTTGCATCCCTCCTCTCCCACCACAGCTGATGAGTTCCTATAATGCATTGCAACGACATCCAGAGCACTGTATCTCTGTTCATTAACTAGACACAGGGAACTAAACAAAACATCAAAGACAGAGAAAATCTAAGTCACACATCCTTAAACTAATCCTCATTCTACTCCATTCCCAGCAGTCTTCTCCAGACTCCAGGCATGATGCTCCGTTAGGGAGCTCAGCTTCCTCACCTCTCCACCACAGCTCCGGGCGGATCCCTTTCTGCCCGCCTCATTACTTCAGCACAGCTTTCTCTGACTTTATTTCCTAACTTTATTCCAGTCCAAGGGACAATTTACAGCTCACTTGAAGAGTGGACAGAAAGGGACATATGTTAATAAAAATGGTATAAAAGCAGTTTGAGATGCTTTAAATCACAAATACAACAAAGAAATGTCAGATAGTTCAGGTCAAAGATGCATTCATAAGGTTCAGGATGTCTGTAATTGGTCATATAAATGTGAAATCGGATATTACATGTGACTGCATCATGCTTTACATCAATGCAGCTGTGTTTTACACAGTCAGATCTCTGAAGCGAGGTGTATAATGCTTCCTCAGAGGGAACCAGCCCCCTCGGGCTTTCATGCACAGTGTGTGGTACGTAACGCATTAATTATCTGATAAATCCAAGGTTTTTGCATTTATTTATGTCTTTATCCAGACATAATTTTTCTAGCTAAAATTGTGACAGCTTAATAAAGGGATTTTTCATGCAGGCCAACCCCACAGAGCGCTCAGCAGGTTGTGCGCCGAAGTTGTGAGGGCCATTAATGTAAATCAGCCATTTTAATTTGGTCACACTGGAACAGTGCAAGAAGCAGGAAAAAAATCAATATGAAAGCCATATTTCTTCTGATCACATTATCAAATTGTGCAGAATTTTCTCAGAACAGCGTTGTTTCGTTAGATTTGTCACGCTGTGGAATAAAAGAAAGAAAAAAAAAACCTAGTCACAAACTAGTCACAAAGTGACCCTCATGTCGTTCCACACACCCGTAAGACCTTTGTTAATATTCGGAACGCAAATTAAGATATTTTTGTTGAAATCTGATGGCTCAGTGAGGCCTGCATAGCCAGCAATGACATTTCCTCTCTCAAGATCCATTAATGTACTAAAAACATATTTAAATCAGTTTGGCGGTTTGACGCGATTCGAATCATGATTCGACACAAAAGATTCATAACGCTCCGAAGCTTCATGAAGCAGTGTTTTGAAATCAGCCATCACTATATGTCGTTATTTTGTTTTTTTGTCGCACCAAAAATATTCTCGTTGCTTTATAAAATTAATACTGAACCACTGTACTCACATGAACTGATTTAAATATGTTTTTAGTACATTAATGGATCTTGAGAGAGGAAATGTCATTGATGGCTATGCAGGCCTCACTGAGCCATCGGATTTCAACAAAAATATCTTAATTTGTGTTCTGAAGATTAACGAAAGTCTTACGGGTGTGGAACGGCATGAGGGTGAGTAATAAATGACATTATTTTCATTTTTGGGTGAACTAACCCTTTAAGAATGGAGAGAAAACTCCAATGAACTCATGATTATTCACATTAGTTTAATGAGATGTAAATAACATCATGTAGTCAGTTATGACGTTCACAAGTATGAAGGTCAAAGGGGGTTTCTGCGAGCTACAAAAACAAGCAATTATGATTTGTTCTGTGATAGCTTGCCAGTTGTTGCCCTTCAAAAAAATCTCTAAAACATTTTAGGTGCTAATCCATCAACAAAGTAGAACATTCAAGGATGGGATATACAGTACATTTATATAAAGTATATTTATATGAATGTATAAAAAGCGACTGTTCAACAACAACAACAAAATCTAAATTGTCATCATTTACTCAGCTTTATGTTGTCCCAAACCTGTATGATTTTCTTTATTATGTGGAACATAAAAGAAGACAATTTAAATTTTCTTTGTGTTTATTTATGTATTGTTTGTTATATTGACAATACAGTGCAAGTGAATGGGGTTCCAAAGAAATAAGTGTTTATTTATATATATTTGTCCATACGGTGCAAGTGAATGGGGTTCTGAAGAAATAAAGTCATACAGGTTTAAAATGACATGAGGGTGAGAAAACAATTTTCACTTTTGGATGAACTATCCCCTTATTCATGTGATCCCAACAAACATGGATTAAGTAAACTACTACAAATTTAAAAGGATTTCACACATTGTTCAATTAGCTCATTTAAAAATAGATTTTTAAATAAAGCTAAATGAGGTATTCAAAAAGATTACCTTGCATGATGGCCTGCAACTTACATTACAAAAATGCATTGACATTCTTGGTTTATATTTATGGATACTTTTTTGGTTCAGGCATAAATAGTTTCATCCAGAACAACATTGACTGCAAAATGGCCTCCCATTTTTCATTGGCAAGATTCTCAGCCCTCCAACATCCATCCCATTTGGGGGACAAAGAGTGTTTTGGTATAGCAAGTACATCAGCCAGACTCCACAGGGCTCTGGGAATGCAAGATTTGTCACCCTGTGGGCGGCTCGTTCTGTATGAAAGGTTTGCTGAGGCAGACTCTCAGGAGATGCAGGGTGATGGCAAGCTGTCATTCCATTGGTTGGCAGGTGAAAGGGGAGGCTTACTCCCAGCCACCCTATGATTGATGTGTTATCTCTCGCTCCATTGGCCACTTGCATTTTTAAATGGAAATGTAGAACTGAAGTTGGGAGCAGTAGAAAGTTTGGGGCTGGGAAAGGAGCGGTACTGGAGAAATGTGAACTGTGCTGGAACAAAATGAATTTCAAAGTTCGTTCATATGCAGTCAGGCATGTTAACATAGACATTGAGATAGATTATGTCTTCTGACCACTGTTATTGCATTCACAAACTGGGCCTGATTCAGTTGCATCTCAAAAACACTTCTCAGCTTGAAAAACATCAAAACTGTGTCATATGATTCTGTCAGGAAATATTTCTGTGCATTACAATTCATTTTACTACTAATGAATGCACTATACAGCAGTTTCTACAATTTGCAGATAAGTACGTACTGTACCATAAATCATATCTTAGTATGCAGAAGCAGATGAAACATAGCACAGCTTATAGAAAAGATTGTGAAATGGATCGTGAGAAATGGATGTGACAGTTTAACTACAGTTTAAATCAGTTTAACCATTTAGAAAGTTGTAGATTTTAAATTAACTTTAATTTGTAGTAGACAAATGTGGGAATATTTCAGAAAAATACTGTAGCCCAACAAAACACGGGGTTAAGCTGTGTCCAGAATTTCTATTGCGTGTCGAAAGTTCGTAGGCAAAATCCAGTCATTTCAATAGGAATCCGCACATTTAGAAAAGTTTTGTGTGACCACCAAAAAATTTGCCATGCTGACATGAAGTGACTTTTGTGTCATTAGTGCTTCATAAATCGCTACCTTATTGACAATAGACGATGGAATTTTTTGGCAGTTAAATTTTGCTGAAATATCAGTAATGTGACAACAAAAGCAAAAATGTTTTCCCTATTTCTGTTATTTTTCAGCATAAATCATAGTACAACACAGCATTAGCACTGATACAAATCAACATTGTTTAAAATAATACTGTGCCATGCAAGATAGCTCCACTCTCCATGATACATATGAGCTCATTAAGCTTGCAGAAATTGCAAAAATATCAGTTATCTCAGTGTGTTTGAATAAATTTGCAAAGCCATATTGCTATGCATACCACTGATGTCATGGTGCTGTGAACATGTTTTCTCATCCACTCAGTGCCAGTGTCTCTTTTGTGGCCTTAATTACAATGATGGGTTCACATTCATGTTTACTTAACATCTACACTCTCTAGGAATGAGATTACTCAAGTTGACAATCTTAAAAAGCCTCAGAGTACGCTTAACTTCTGCCCTTTTCATGTTGAGTCGGTTGTTTTCAAGATGTGGTGACATACTGCGAAGTTTAAAGCCTAACAAAGAGTGAAGGCTGGGAGTTTGTTCCACTACTAGGAACAGAGAGAATCCATAATTTGGATGAGTGAGTTTGTTCCCTCAAATGTGAGGGCACAGGCAGCAGATCAGAGTGGTCCGGCAGGGGTGTAGGTATGTAAGTAATGGGGTGTGAATGGAAAGCCCTAAGCAGTCATGCAGTCTACAGAGTTTCAATCTTTGGAACCACTAGAATAACAACTTCCTCAATGTTACCAGAAAATCCTATGATATGGACCAGTGGATTTGTGGGAGGGAAGATAGAAGAGGGCACAGACTAGCAGATGTTAAGGCGGAAGAAAATGTGGGAGAGAAAGATTTTATTTTTGCTTTTCTAAAATTAATAATGCTTCCTGTTCAGGGCAACCAAACACACCAAAGCACACTAAACTTTAAACCTAGAAATAAATTAAGTTTTAGAATTTTGAAAAACCCAAAAAGAAAAAAAGAGAACATATCACAACACTTTACAATAAGTTTTCATTTGTTAGCATTAGTTAAAGGGTTAGTTCACCCAAAAATTCTGTCATTAATTACGCACCCTTATGTCATTCCACACCCGTAAGACCGTTCATCTTCAGAACACAAATTAAGATATTTTTGATGAAATCCGAGAGGTATATGACTCGTCCATAGACAGCAATTCAACCGACACTTTTAAGGTCCAGAAATGTACTAAAGACATAGTTAAAACAGTTGACGTGACTCCAGTGGTTCAACCTTAATTTTATGAAGTGACGGAATACATTTTGTGTGCAAAAACAAAACAAAAATAACGACTTTATTCAACAATCTCTTCTCTTCCCTGTCATTATCCTTACGTAGTTGCTGCAGTAAGCACAGTAAAGGCTTCCGTGTTTACGTTCGAATGCCGAATGACGCAGGAGCCGGCCAATAATGAGTCTGCGTTCTGACGTAGAACCTGGGAGCGATGGATGTAATCAACGTATGAGAATGACACAGAAGAGAAGATATTGTTGAATAAAGTCATTATTTTTGTTTTGTTTTTGCGCATAAAATGTATTCCGTCGCTTCATAAAATTAAGGTTGAACCACTGCAGTCACGTCGACTTTTTTAACAATGTCCTTAGTATCTTTCTGGACCTTGAAAGTGTCGGTTAACTTGCTGTCTATGGATGAGTCATATACCTCTCGGATTTCATCAAAAATATCTTAATTTGTGTTCCGAAGATGAACGAAGTTCTTACGGCTGTGGAGCAACATGAGGGTGAGTAATTAATGACTGAATTTTCATTTTTGGGTGATCTAACCCTTTAACTCATTATTTAACATGAACTAACAAAGAAAAATTCTTCTAAAACATTTCTTTATCTTAGTTAATGTTAATTTCAACATTTACTATCACATGATTAAAAAAAAGTTGTATCTGTTAATATTATTTAATGGATCTGAGTTAACATGAACTAACAATGAACAATTCTATTTTTTAAACTAATATTAACAAACATTACTAAATACTGTAACAAATGTATTGCTCATTGTTAGTTAATGCATTAACATGTTAACTTATAGGACCTTAATTAAATAAAATCAAAAGTAATTACAAAATATATAAGCAATATTTTCAGTAATGCTCAGACCCCATTGTATTTTGAGAAAACTGCAAAAGCAGACAGGTTGAAATGCTGAACCAACATGTATTATTTTTGCTTTGACTGTGATGCATTGCTCTTCTTCGTGGAAGCCTGAAGCCTGTCTCTGGTCCCTGTATAATGAATGCGCTAATTAGAGACAACAGACAGAAACATGGCTTGGACACATCTCCTCTACTTGGTGTGCCACTGAAGCACGACTAGCAGGCTTTGTTTCATTACACCCATAATGAGGAGCCAACACTAACAACTGAACCAAGGCCTGTTTGTTTAACATATACATGCTCATAATCACCTCGTGAAAATGTTCAGAAACACATGCCCTACTATAATTTACAAATATATATATATATATATATATATAAATATATGCAACAATGGCAGCATTTCTGTTTGGTTAGAGGCTACAGAGGCGGTAATTATCCTCTTATGTGTTTATACAATATCATATAGTGTTTATTCAGTTATAAAGGCATGTTTCATTTCCATTGCCTGATAGCACTGTATAATCTAATTTTTGAAATAATTGTGTATGCGATGTTCTTCATTTCTCTCCATTAAAAAATTTTCATCGAGATATATGCTTTGTACATAACTTATTTAGATACAACAAATGCAAATATTTACTGTGCTTGTGTAGGCGTTCAATTTGCATATTTGCATAGGAAAAAGCAGGAGAAAGTATTTACATAAAGAAAGATGGCTAATTATATGTAAGGGATAATGTATAAAAATCATCTGGTCACAAGAGCTAAATAAACCTATAGAATCATTATGAAGGGGTTTATTTTGCAGTAATGACCAGCTGATTGTAGGCCTACTTTGTACTGGATGACTTCTTGCCAAATAAGTAAAAATGAAATAAAATAAAAATACAGCAAAAATAAACAAATCACAAAATGCTGATTTGTGTTAATTTTATTATGCTAGAAGAAAGATACCATGTTGCTATATAGCATGAAAAACACTGAGCATTATTCACCACTCTAAATGAGCATAATGTCTGTTCCACAAGGTAAAACCTCCTTTGAATAGCAACAGAAAAGACTTCAGACCTCTACCTTCTGAAGGACTCTCCCTCCCACCCTGGCAGGATTATTCATGAGCGTGTCTCCTGGTTTGTAATTGCTTAAATTGTGCTCTTCCATTAGAGGAACTAATTAGCGTTTATCGTTTGTGTGGTAGCCCTCTCACTGTCTCCTTCTCATTTGTTTTGATTTCCATGGCCTGACTGTTGTTGTCAACCCAGACATCTGTACGTGGGGGGCTTTGGCTGGCTAATTTAGTAAAGTAATGTTTCATTAATGATGTTGCACATCAAATATTAAATGAATTCTTTTTTGAAGTGATGTACTATTTTTTTGTTCTATCTTTTTATTGTATAACATATTTCTGAAGATGTTACTTGTTTTATGTCTGTATTACTGAACAGAAGCATATCAAAGGCAATACATTTTGCAATCAAGCTGTCAATCTTGCTTGCATGTCATGTTCATTAATGCAAAACTATAGCATTGATTTTTGTCTCTATACTCTTCACTTTTGTAAGCATGTTGTTTTAGTTTTAGTTTTAGAAACATGTCAAATTGTGTGGACATAATATTTGATTTTTGGCCAGTCTGTCAAGCAAAGAAATTATGAACACATGCAAAAAATAAGAAAACCAACAAAATATTGGGTAACACTTTAGTATAGGGAACACATATAAACTATTAACTACGACTTTTCCCTAAATAAACTCCTAATTTACTGCTTAAATTAATAATACAATAAGTCATGCAGAATAAGGCATTAATATGTGCTTAATAAGTACAAATAAATAGCCAATATTCTAGTAATATGCAAGCTAATAAGCAACTAGTTAAAAGACCCTAAAATAAAGTGTTACCAAATATTGATTATGTTGCAGTCAATGTATGCTTTTTCCTGTGAGCTTTTTAAAAAATTAAACCCGTAGCTGTAGTTTGCCTTTTTTCCCAAATAATTTTGTCAGATTAACCTTAAAGGGTTAGATCACCCAAAAATGAAAATTCTGTCTTTAATTACTCACCCTCATGTCGTTCCACACCCGTAAGACCTTCGTTCATCTTCAGAACACAAATTAAGATATTTTTGATAAAATCCGATGGCTCGTGAGGCCTGCATTGAGAGCAAGTTAATTTAGACTTTCAAACGCCCAGAAAGGTACTAAAAACATATTTAAAACAGTTCATGTGACTACAGTGGTTCAACCTTTTGTTTCAAATCAGTGGTTCGGAGCACTGCCAAAGTCACGTGAACCATTGAAATTTCCACTGAAATCACGTGACTTTGGCAGTTTTAGATTGTTTGATACACGCTCTGAACCACTGATTCGAAACAAAAGATTCGTAAAGCTTCGAAACTTCATGAAGCAGTATTTTGAAATCACTCATCACTAGATATTGTGGAATAAAGCCGTTATTTTGTATTTTTGGCGCACAAAAAGTATTCTCGTCGCTTCATAACATTAAGGTTGAAACACTGTAGTCACATGAACTGTTTTAAATATATCTTTAGTAGCTTTCTGGGCGTTTGAAAGTCTAAATTAACTTGCTCTCAATGCAGGCCTCACTGAGCCATCGGATTTTATAAAAAATATCTTAATTTGTGTTCCGAAGATGAACGAAGGACTTACGGGTGTGGAACGACATGAGGGTGAGTAATTAATGACTGAATTTTCATTTTTGGGTGAACTAACCCTTTAAGACATTAAAAACAAATATCCCCTCTGGACATCGCTTTTGGCGACTACTGTGTATTCTGTTGACTTTTCAGTTGATCCTTTTTTTTCATGACCTTAAAATTATGCAATTTAAAAAAATTAATGAGCCATATCTTTCTTTTAAAAAAAGGGCCTCTATTTACAAATTATAAAAAAAAAGTATATATACAGTACTAGTCAAAAGTTTGGAAACATTACTATTTTTAATGTTTTTGAAAGAAGCCTCTTATACTCATCAAACCTGCATTTATTTAATTAAAAAAAAAAAAAAAAGTAATATTGTGAAATATTACTGCAATTTAAATTAATGGTTTTCTATTTTAATATACTTTATTTCTGTGATGCAAAGCTGAATTTTCATCAGCTATTACACCAGTCTTCAGTCACATGATCCTTCAGAAATCATTATAATATGCTAATTTATTATCAGTGTTGGAAACAGTTGTGCTGCTTAATATTTTTATAACCTGTGATACTTTTTTTTAGGATTCTTTTATGAAAAAAGATAAAAAAAAAAAAATGAACAGCATTTATTTAAAATGGAAATCTTTTGTAACAGTATACACTGTTCAAAAGTTTGGGGTCAGTAATTTTTTATTTTTTTTTTTTAAAGAAATTAATACTTTTATTCAGCAAGGATGTGTTAAATTGATAAAAAAAAAAATTGATAGTAAATACTTACATTGTTAGAAGAGATTTCTATTTTAAATAAATGCTGTTCTTTTTAACTTTTTATTCATCAATGAATCCTGAAAAAAGTATCACAGGTTCCAAAAAAATATTAAGCAGCGCAACTGTTTCCAACATTGATAATTGTCACGATTGAGTCTCCTGCACCGGATCTCCCGAACCGCCAGAGGGAGCCGTCACCTGAGTATTAGTTTACATTGGACTTCATTTCCCATGAACCCACATACCTGGGACTGATTACTCTTGCACCTGACGCCAATCATCTTCACGCTCACCCACTATAAAGCACACACTCACACTCAGTCCTGTGTGAAGTCTTGATTAGCCACGGTTGTCATTTCTGAGCGGTTTCCTTGTATTGCCTTATTGTTGCTGACTTGGACTGATATTCTGGACTGTGATTCTTGCTGCCTGCCTCGACCTCTGCCTGTTTATTGTTTATCCCTGTCTGCTGCCTGCCTCGACCCATTGCCTGTTACTGTTTTGCTGTCTGCTGCCTGCCACGATCCACTGCCTGTTTCCTGGTTTATGTTACCTGTACTGCCTGGGTTTAAGAATAAACTGCAAATGGATCAATACTCTTCTGACTCATCACAGAAGACTTCGCTGATAAGCGATCCAGCAGCCATTGTTCAGTTATCTACAGAGCTGTCTGCCCAGGCCAGTCAGCTCGCGGTTCACCAACACCAACTGGCCCGGTTGACTTCTCTAACAGAGGATTTGGTGAGATCGCTACAAGGCCTCAATCTGCAACCCGTTTCACAACCAGCGGCCTCCCCACCAACGCCAAGCCATCCTCCTGAGAATCTACCCGCCACTGTGAGTCCACGACTGGCTTTCCCCGAGAAGTTCGACGGTGAATCCAACAGATGCAAGGGCTTCTTGTTACAATGCTCTGTTCGTCAATCAACAACCTACATTATATTCCACCGACTCAAGTAAGATTGCTTTTGTCTGTTCACTGCTGACGGGAAAGGCTCTGGATTGGATCACTGCTGTCTGGAGATCCGACGGGTCCAGTTTTCATTCATTCGACCATTTTATGCAGCGTTTCAGAGAGGTGTTCGAGCAGTCAAACAGCGGACGCAGCGCGGGTGAACATCTGCTTGTGCTATCCCAGAACACTAACACAGCAGCCGAGTATACACTGCCCTTCCGCACTCTTTCCGCCCAAACTGAATGGATAGAGGACACTCTAAAGCTGTTATATCGTCGAGGTCTAAATCAAGCCCTACAAGCAGAGATGGCCTGCCGTGATGAGGGTCGGTCCCTTAACGAATTCATGGATTTAACTATTCAGATCGACAATCTGATGCGGTCACGCCGTCCTGCACGCCCCGCTTCTACTTCAACTTCTCTCTACTCGGGCAGTCCCAAACCCATGCAGCTCGGTTACACTCACCTGACACCCGAAGAACGAGAACGCCGAGTACAACGTCATCTCTGCATGTACTGCGGCCAGTCCGGTCACTACAAATCATCATGTCCAGTACGACCCACCTCGAGTAACACCAAGACGGTGAGTGACCAGATTCAATCCATCCATTGTGTCAAAGTTCCAGTTAAATTACTCAGTGGCAATAAATCCATAGCTGTGGAGGGACTATTAGATTCTGGGGCTGCTGGTAACTTCATTTCCAGAGAATTCACTGACAAATATAATCTTTCTCTAACGCCCTGTACTTCTCGCTTGGCAGTGGAGGCGCTAGACGGTCGGCCCCTCGGAGAGGGTCGAATTTCGCACATCACTGACCACTTGCAGATGCAAATCGGCCTGCTTCATCATGAAACTCTCCAGTTCTACGTCATCAACTCACCCATTCATTCACTAATCCTGGGATTACCTTGGTTACGCCAACACGATCCACACATCTCGTGGAGAGAGGGGGAAATCACTCGGTGGAGCACATCCTGTCACCAAAACTGCATCACCCACAAATCGTTCATTCCAGTCAGCACCATCTCTCTCACCCAGCCAAAACCAGACGTTCCTGGACTTCCCAGTGAATATGTTGATCTCTCTGAGGCCTTCAGTAAGACCAAGGCTTCCCTACTGCCACCGCATTGCTCCTGGGACTGTTCTATCGACCTGCTTACTGGCACTACACCACCTAGCCAATAGTCCGTCTGTGTTCCAATCCATGATCAACGATGTGTTCAGAGACATGCTGGATAGGTGGGTGGTAGTATACATCGATGATATCCTCGTCTATTCAAACACCATGGAGGAACATATTCAACACATCCGTGCTGTCCTACTTCGTCTCATCCAGCATCAGTTATATGCAAAGGCAGAGAAATGTGAATTTCATCAGACGAAAACGTCTTTCCTGGGTTACGTCATCAGTCAGGAGGGAGTTGCGATGGATGATCAGAAGGTGAGAGCAGTGGTGGACTGGCCCCAGCCTCAGACTCTCAAGGAACTACAGCGTTTCCTGGGCTTTGCAAATTTCTATCGGCGGTTTATCAGAAATTTCAGCACTGTGGCAGCACCTTTAACTTCCATGACCCGTCGTAATTCAACCACTCTCGCGTGGTCCCCCGAGGCTTGTCAGGCCTTTCAAGAACTAAAACATCGCTTCACAACTGCCCCCATACTTCATCATCCAAACCCCAGTCATGCTTTCATCGTGGAAGTTGACACATCCAGCACAGGAATAGGGGCGGTTCTCTCACAACGACATGAGCCATCCAACAAAGTATTCCCCTGTGCTTACTTCTCAAGAGAACTTTCTACGGCCGAGTGCAACTACGATGTGGGGAATCGAGAACTGTTAGCCATGAAAGCAGCCATGGAGGAGTGGCGTCACTGGCTCGAGGGTGCTCAACAGCCCTTCATCGTCCTGACCGATCATAAAAATCTGGAGTATTTGAAATCTGCTAAACGTCTGAATCCACGTCAAGCCAGGTGGACGCTTTTCTTCACTCGCTTCCATTTCACTGTCACTTATTGACCCGGTTCCAAGAACACCAAAGTTGACGCTCTGTCCAGAATTCACGAGGGGAATGAACAGGCCAACACAACCGAAACTATAATTCCCGAGAATCTGCTTGTAGCACCCGTCCAGTGGGACATTACCACCGAGATCAACATATCTAACACCCAGACACCACCTCCCGAGTGCCCCCCAGATCTCTCATATGTTCCTGAACAACACAGAGATAAATTGCTGCATCACATCCATGACAACCCAAGCTCAGGACACCCAGGTATCACAGCGATACTCCATTTACTGAGAAACAAGTACTGGTGGCCTTCTATGTCCGAGGACACAGCTCGCTTCGTCTCTCAATGTGCAACCTGTAATACATCTAAGTCATCACATCAAGTACCAGCCGGTTTGCTTCAACCACTGCCCATACCACAACGCCCCTGGTCACACATCGCAATAGACTTTGTCACTAATCTCCCCAACTCACACGGTAACACCACCATACTGACAGTAATAGACCGCTTCTCCAAATCATGTCGCCTAATTCCTCTGCCCAAGCTGCCTACTGCCATGGAGACCGCCGAAACTCTCTGTAACTTTGTGTTCAGATTCTATGGTTTACCCGATGACATTGTGTCTGACAGGGGTCCTCAATTCACGTCCAGAGTCTGGTCTGCTTTCTTCCGCCTCCTGAATGTCAACATCAGTCTTACCTCCAGGTACCATCCGCAGTCCAATGGCCAAACTGAACGTTTGAACCAAGAACTCACCCGTTTCCTCAGGACTTACTGTCAAAACAATCAGTCTGACTGGAGCAGGTACCTAATGTGGGCAGAATATGCGCAAAACTCACTACAAAAATCTGCCACAGGGCTCACCCTGTTCAAGTGTGTGTTGGGCTTCCAACCTCCATTATTCCCCTGGTCAGGGGAACCATCTGAACTACCAGCAGTCAACGAGTGGTTGCAACGAGAGAGACCTGGAACCGTGCCTACATCCATCTGCAAAGAGCTGTGAGGAGACAAGAGGTCCAAGCCAACCGTCATCGCTGCCCTGGTCCCGAATACACACCAGGTCAGTGGGTATGGCTATCCACCAGGGACCTCCGCCTTCGGCTCCCGTGCAAGAAGCTCAGTCCTAGGTATGTGGGTCCATTCAAAATTATTAGACAAATTACACCTGTTTCATTCCGTTTAGAACTTCCTGCTACTTATCATATTTCTCCTACTTTTCATGTGTCTCTGCTGAAACCTGCTGGTGGTCCGGGAGAGGGTCAGGGGACCGCGGGAACCGAGGACCAGAGACCCCCACCTATGCTGATCGACGAGGAGGTGTATCGACTCTCGACGTCGCAACGGGGTGCTTCAATACCTGGTCGATTGGGAGGGTTACGGCCCGGAGGAACGGTCCTGGGTCAATGCCAAGGATATTCTCGACCCCACACTCACTGAAGAGTTTCATAGGACGCATCCGGAGAAGCCGGCCCCCAGACCCAGAGGGAGACCCCGACGTCGCTTGCCGCCTCGCGTCAGGAGCCGCTCGCAGGGTGGGGGCTCTGTCACGATTGAGTCTCCTGCACCGGATCTCCCGAACCGCCAGAGGGAGCCGTCACCGGAGTATTAGTTTACATTGGACTTCATTTCCCATGAACCCACATACCTGGGACTGATTACTCTTGCATCTGACGCAAATCTTCACGCTCACCCACTATAAAGCACACACTCACACTCAGTCCTGTGCGAAGTCTTGATTAGCCACGGTTGTCATTTCTGAGCGTTTTCCTTGTATTGCTTTATTGTTGCTGACTTGGACTGATATTCTGGACTGTGATTCTTGCTGCCTGCCTCGACCTCTGCCTGTTACTGTTTTGCTGTCTGCTGCCTGCCACGATCCACTGCCTGTTTCCTGGTTTGTTACCTGTACTGCCTGGGTTTAAGAATAAACTGCAAATGGATCAATACTCTTCTGACTCGTCACAATAATTAGTATCAAATCAGCATATTAGAATGATTTATAAAGGATCATGTGACTGAAGACTGGAGTAATGGCTGATGAAAATTCAGCTTTGCATCACAGAAATTATATTTTAAAGTATATTAAAATAGAAAACCATTACTTTAAATTGTAATATTAATTTTTTTTTTTTTCTGTATTTTTGATCAAATAAATGCAGACTTGATTAGCATAAGAGGCTTATAATTTAAGCAAATGTTTGTTTTATTTAAGTTGCAAAATCATAAGCCATCTAAGGGCATGTTGAACTCTTGCACAGAAATTCATGAGCTGATGCTGATGGAAAAACCCAAAAGGATCAATTGAAAAGTCAATAGAATGTATAAGTGCTCTGTATTAAAGGGACAGAAATCAATGCAATGTTTTTTTTATTAATGGACTTAACATGCAAGCAAGTTGGTGACAATTCAAAAGGGAAACATTAAGCTGTCACCTTCATCATGTCAGTTTTCAACACCAACAAGTTCCAAGTTCAAACCTCAACTCTGACTATTTTCCATGAAGCCTCCTGAGTCTGAAACTGTATGCTATAATAGTTGTCTTTATGAGAGCTGTGTTCCCTTGAGAGCCTGTGAACACGTGTAGTCAACCTCGCTGGACTGCTGCTGATGAAAGCTCTGATAGCATCTCACCTTTAAGGGGATAAAATGGTGGCTGCAGAAGGCCGTATATTGCTCCACTTTCAAAAGGTACTTTGAATATCAATGCAGGATCAAACAGATGACCCAATCACGCAAAGCCAACAGAGAAGCGGTGCACAGGGGGAAGTGAGGCCCTCAAGCTCCCGGGCAAACGAAATCTGTCAAACAAACCTGACCTTCAGATAGCTCAAAGGGAAGGAGAACAAAGTTGTAGATAGCTTTAGTTGGCAATGTGTTTGAGAGATTTAACAGCCACCAGCTATAATAAGAGTGCTCTCCAAGTGCATAATAATGTCCCTGCCTGATTCAAAGGTTTCTTGGCTGATTAATTCAACTTTAAAGATGAGGTACTAGATAACAAATAATTGTCTCCATGTCTCTTTTATGATGATTTCTTCTTCAGTTGATTATAGAGATTAATCTAAAATCAAATACCAGTCTATGCCAATTCTCTTTAGACCCTCTCAACTCTTTCTGAAGTACATCAGGGCTTTTCAGACAGGGGTCCATGTCCCCCAAATTTGAGTGAAATTAAAAAAATAAAAAATTACATATGTTTGTTAGGGCTGTCAAAAGATATTAAATGTTTAACTAAATAACACATTTATCAAATTTTATATTATTGTTTCATTCTGCTTTCCAAAAATGTTTAGAAATCATGAGATCCCAAGATCGACAACCCTAGTTTTAGTGTAGGTAAAAGATATGCTGCCATAAATAGTCTCTAAAAATTTCAAAGATTATAATAATTTATACAACAGTTCTTTCTTGTTCTCGAATCTGATTGGCTGAGAGCCATACGACATTCTAGTGATAACAGCATTCCTACCTTTTCACCGTTTGTATCGGCTGAGCAAATCCATTGCATTTTTTTTTACAAATAATACACTTGTACCACTTAGTTGTACCACGAACCATAATTAAGTTTTTAGGTGAGAATGTAGTTGTTTAGACCTGAAATATGTGACTCATGTTTAATCAAAGTGCCTATTCTACAATTTGATGCGAGCTCTAGGCCGTCAGCGGCTGTTCAGTGCTCGTGTACCCGCCGAGGACAGCTTCATCTCGGACAGTGCTTTGAGGATTTGCCGCGGTCTCTTATAGTGGTTAACGATGAGATATAATTCATTTTGGGTACATAAAACGGGCAATCTTTGGTCTTATTAATCTATTACTTCTTCCCGAGCAAATCAAACTGGGCTATGTTAAATTTAATAATTTAATATTAAGGCTATATTTAACTTACATCCTGTAGAGCACTGCTTTTGTACGTTTGACAGAATTATACAATTGTGTTTATTTCCTGTTGTCATTTATGATGGCTATTGTTGTTAATTTAAATATTGTTGTTCAATAAATATTATTTTATATAAATAATATTGTATTTGGTATTGAAAAAGGGTCCATTAGTGCGTAATATGGATTGAGTGAAAGTTACATTAACATGCCATTAGATGGCGGCAAACTTTACGAGCGAATGAGTCGCAAGAGACTTTTAAATTGAAAGGACTTTTGTAAACAAAAGACTAATGTAGTTAACTAATGAACCTTATTGTAACGTGTTACCGTAATAACTATAAACTATTCTTAATTACATGCTACTAACCCTAAACCAAACCCTAATCTAACCCTGTGACCAGACTAAGTACATGTAGTTAATTAATATTACTCAGTACTTAAATGTACAGTATAAGGACACCTTAAAGTGTAATAATATAATATAATATAATATACAGTTTTTTTATTTGCTTTGGTACCATTTTCACATCTAAGGTGTACATTTTCAAAACTCTTAGTACAAAAATCCAAACTGATCACACTTGTAACACAGCTAGTCATTGTTTCAATTTTGTTCGGATTATCCGTATTGGCAATTGCAAACAAAGTAGAAACTATATCTATACAGTCTGTATCTATAGAAATCACTAAATGATTCATTAACCATTAAGATCATTTGGATTAAATAACAGACAAATGTATTAAACTGAACGAAAAGAGATGCAAATTAAAAGTTTGATAGTAATAGCATTACAAAAGGCAGTTACTATGAATGAAACATTTATATAGATGAAACACTTATTTTGCGTAGTGAAAAGGATACTTTGTGATTTTGTGTATTGTACTAACACAATTGAAAACATGCTGAAATGTTTGAAAAAAGTGCACTTTTAATCTGTTGTGATATTAGTACTAAGAGTTTTGAAAATTTACCAATTGCTTGTGAAAACTGCACCAAAGCAATTAAAAAATAACTGTAATATAATATAATATAATATATTCTTGAGCATCAAAAAGTTTGAAAACCCCTATATATTAATGAATCATTTCTCACAGGCATCATGCTGAATCATGCTATTTTTACCTTCATCCATAATGTACATGACAAAAACTGACCACTTGTGTCTTCTCTACATATAACATCTTCTTGACACTGGCTTTTGAATTTAAATCTGACTGAGCTCCACACTTCCTCTACATGTAGTTCTACACCAATGTGCTACTACTGTTTTCCACCCAGGATCCACATGTCAGAAGCTCATCCTCTCAACAGATGCTCTTGTATCCAGGACCTTTGCCAACACTGCACGATCTGTGACCAGACTAAGATATTAAGTGGCTGAAAAGAGGAGAGAAAGGGCCAATCTGCTGAGAGGTGAATGAAAAATAAAATATTTATAGGAGAAATTGAATCAGCCTTGGCTCCTCTCTCTTCCTTATTATTCAATAATGCATAATCCACAGTCTATTACTTCAGTGAGGGAGGGTGATGTCAGTGCAGGCCAAGCCTCAGACTCCCCCTCCCTGAGCTGCAGTTGCCGGCTACGCTCCACCGAGCTCTTGTATCTGTGTCTGATAATACCTAATGCAATTATGTGATGGAACAGAGGTGCACTTGCCTGTAAGAGGACACAGGAAACATTCCACAGAGGAGAGTATGAGGAAGACGGCTTTAAATTGAAATCTTTATCACATTAAATTCTCGCTATAATTGCTGATTTCAGTCGTCGTCATGCAAGTTAAATGAATAGTTTAGAAAATTCGATCAGCATTTACTCAGCCTCAATGTGCTTCCATTTTGAGGGTACAATGAACACATGGAAACTGGTCCATCAATCTCCAAAATATCAAAAAGCACCATAAAACAACAACAACAATAAACATACAGTATAAAACTGACCTCACTCTGTGCATAGTTTTACTTATTTTCGTTATTTTAATGTTATTTACAGTTTAAAGTTGCCTACCCCATACAGACAGTTATGAACAAATGATTACATTCAAGCATTTCATTCAATGAGCTTAAACAGCTACCCTTTCACTGCAGTTATTCTCCACAAACAAATTAGTCATCACGTATAACCTTAACATGATTTCCATTTACAATAAACAATACTAAAATTCGCCATTAGTAACTTACTTTTCGTGTCATCAGTTAAAACCTCTGCATACTCGAGCTCTGAGGATCATATTACTCGCTGTTCTTGGCTCATTTTGAGTCAGTCATGACTAATTCAGTGAGTCATTAACTGGAGACTCGCTCCAAATGAATCGGTGAATCAGTTGTTGACCTGCAGTCAGTCCAATTAGCTAATGAATCGTTCATTGTGATTTGTGAACCGATTCATCAATTGGTTTGGGTCACAAGAATGATTAATTTACTAAACAGACATCGCTATTGTGTCTGATAAATGTTGTGCTTTAGTGCTTTATTCTTTAAATCAGGGGTACTCAAATATAAACTTGAAAGGTCCACTTACCAAATTTCCATTCAGTCCGAGGTCCGGAAAAGTGATGGTCAAATTCCAAATAGAGAACTCCAACAAAAACAAAAAAAAAAGGCAATCCCCAGAACTTTCGAACTATACACAAAAAAACGACATGATAGGCCTTTTAGTGTGAAAGGTGACACCTTCTTTGTGCCACCAGTTGTTTAAACTTGGGCATAAAAGGTGTGAGGGCCAGGCGGATGCACTGATGTAAGTGTTCATTGGTGAGTGTGCTGCGGTATGCGTTTTTCACCATGTCCATGGTTGAAAAGGCAGATTCACAGCAGTATGTTGAGGGAAACATTGTGAGAATCTGAAGGGCCATCTTCTGCAGGAGAGGAACACCTGCTGCAGTGACCATCTTTGTCCAGAAGGTGACAGGGTCACAGTGAGATTCCTGCAGTGCTAGGTTTTCTTGGAGCTCAATTAGCTCTGTTTGCAGAGAAGCAGCACTGGCCCATTGGAAGACTTTCGTGGCTTCAGTTGAGAATTCTGCAATATTTTTGACAAGAAATGGATTTTCGATGCACAGCAAGACTTGTTTTCCCAGAGGGAAATCTTCAAAGCGAGTTTGGAAATTTTTAATCAGCTTGTCCAGGAATTCAGCATAATTGTGATGGTGATGTTTTCCTGCAGTCTGATCCAAAAGTCTTGGGAAGTGAAGCAGGTCCTACTGTAAGTCACATTTGAACACCTCCAGCTTCCTCTGGAAAGCACGAACAGCTGACATGAGGCCACACACTGTGCTGTTTTTGCCCTGGAGCTTCATATTAAGGTCATTGAGATGGGAAGTAATGTCAGTTAGAAAAGCAACAATTTCCATTTCCTCTTCATTCTTCATGAAATCCACAAACGGTTTGGCTTTTGCACTCTTCTGATCCAACAGAAATGTCTCCAGCTCTTTCCGCAGTGCCCAAAACCGCTCCAGTACCTTGCCTTTACTAAGCCACTGGACGTGGTTGTGAAGGAGCAAATCATCAAATGTTGCATTCACCTCTATTAGAAATGAGCGCAACAAACGATGTTGCAGAGCAGAGGATGCTCTCAGATAGTTGACAAGTTTCATGACTATTGTCATGACTTCCGAGTACCTTTCTCCAAGGCTGGCACACAAAACCATCTGGTGAATTATACAGTGGTATGCCATGAGGTCAGGGTGGTGAGCTCACATGTGTGACACTAATCCCCTCTCTCTCCCAATCATACATGGCGCTCCATCAGTAGCAATGGAAACAACATGCTTCAGGTCTACCTCTCTATCTCTAAGCATCTGTGTCACTGCTTCATAAATATCATCCCCCCTTGTGTGTCCATGGAGGTTTGTGACACCCAAAACATCTTCATGAAATTCTCCCTTTTCTTCATAAAAAAATCTGACAAAGACCATGAGTTGTGCATCATCTGTGTTGTCTGTGGATTCATCCACAGCCAATGAAATGAATTTGGCTTTTTGTTCAAGCAAATCATCAGCAAGTATTTCAGTTCGTCTTGCAGCAGTGGAATCAGAACAGGGTATTTGGCTTATTTTCTTGATTATTTCATCCTTTTGAGTCCCTTCAAACAGAGCAGTCACCACTTCACTCATACACTCCTTGACTATTTCAGCATCAGAGAAGGGTTTCTTGTGTTTTCCCAGGACCCATGCTACTCTTAGTGAGGCTTCCGTTGCCTGCTCCTGTTGTGTGGCTGATCTAACTATTACACTGCTTGTAGCTTCATAAGATGATTTCAGCTGGTTTATTTTTGTGGTCCTCAACTCTGTGTTCTGAGGGTAATTTTGTTCAAAATGTGCATGCTTGGTTTCATAATGGCGTTTCACATTACCACTTTTGATGATTGCTACCGTGTCGTTGCAGATTAAACAGATTGGTTTTGTGCTTCCCACGGGGAGCACGAATGCATATTTTTCGGTCCACTCACTTTTAAACTTGCGGTTTTCAAAATCAACTTTTCTTTTCTTATCAAGAGGCAGCTTTGAGCACGCCATTTTCACTTTTAGTCAGAAAAAAAAAAAAAAAAAAGAGTCAGTTACCGATATTTGCACTGCTCTGCACTGCTCGCAAACGATGAGACTGCCTGTTTACCTGCTGGCCCAGAGCACGTGACCGGTGGATAAATCTGGCTGCCTTGAGTGAGTGACGTTGCTATAGCGATGCTGTTACAGCTGATGTGATCGGACATAGATGAAGCAGCCAAACCGAGTAGAAGCCTCAAAGATACAGGTGCTGGTCATATAATTAGAATATCATCAAAAAGTTGTTTTATTTCACTAATTCCATTCAAAAAGTGAAACTTGTATATTATATTCATTCATTACACACAGACTGATATATTTCAAATGTTTATTTCTTTTAATTTTGATGATTATAACTGACAACTAAGGAAAATCCCAAATTCAGTATCTCAGAAAATTAGAATATTACTTAAGACCAATACAAAGAAAGGATTTTTAGAAATCTTGGCCAACTGAAAAGTATGAACATGAAAAGTATGAGCATGTACAGCACTCAATACTTAGTTGGGGCTCCTTTTGCCTGAATTACTGCAGCAATGCGGCGTGGCATGGAGTCGATCAGTCTGTGGCACTGCTCAGGTGTTATAAGAGCCCAGGTTGCTCTGATAGTGGCCTTCAGCTCTTCTGCATTGTTGGGTCTGGCATATCGCATCTTCCTCTTCACAATACCCCATAGATTTTCTATGGGGTTAAGGTCAGGTGAGTTTGCTGGCCAATTAAGAACAGGGATACCATGGTCCTTAAACCAGGTACTGGTAGCTTTGGCACTGTGTGCAGGTGCCAAGTCCTGTTGGAAAATGAAATCTGCATCTCCATAAAGTTGGTCAGCAGCAGGAAGCATGAAGTGCTCTAAAACTTCCTGGTATACGGCTGCGTTGACCTTGGACCTCAGAAAACACAGTGGACCAACACCAGCAGATGACATGGCACCCCAAACCATCACTGACTGTGGAAACTTTACACTGGACCTCAAGCAACGTGGATTGTGTGCCTCTCCTCTCTTCCTCCAGACTCTGGGACCCTGATTTCCAAAGGAAATGCAAAATTTACTTTCATCAGAGAACATAACTTTGGACCACTCAGCAGCAGTCCAGTCCTTTTTGTCTTTAGCCCAGGCGAGACGCTTCTGACGCTGTCTGTTGTTCAAGAGTGGCTTGACACAAGGAATGCGACAGCTGAAACCCATGTCTTGCATACGTCTGTGCGTAGTGGTTCTTGAAGCACTGACTCCAGCTGCAGTCCACTCTTTGTGAATCTCCCCCACATTTTTGAATGGGTTTTGTTTCACAATCCTCTCCAGGGTGCGGTTATCCCTATTGCTTGTACACTTTTTTCTACCACATCTTTTCCTTCCCTTCGCCTCTCTATTAATGTGCTTGGACACAGAGCTCTGTGAACAGCCAGCCTCTTTTGCAATGACCTTTTGTGTCTTGCCCTCCTTGTGCAAGGTGTCAGTGGTCGTCTTTTGGACAACTGTCAAGTCAGCAGTCTTCCCCATGATTGTGTAGCCTACAGAACTAGACTGAGAGACCATTTAAAGGCCTTTGCAGGTGTTTTGAGTTAATTAGCTGATTAGAGTGTGGCACCAGGTGTCTTCAATATTGAACCTTTTCACAATATTCTAATTTTCTGAGATACTGAATTTGGGATTTTCCTTAGTTGTCAGTTATAATCATCAAAATTAAAAGAAATAAACATTTGAAATATATCAGTCTGTGTGTAATGAATGAATATAATATACAAGTTTCACTTTTTGAATGGAATTAGTGAAATAAATCAACTTTTTGATGATATTCTAATTATATGACCAGCACCTGTATATAGCGCGGAATCACAATTGCGCACTGCACTGAAAACTCATTTGGATTATGATTAAAATAGCGTGTTGGTTTTGGCGTCAGTCCAGATTTAACCGTGTCTGGGTCCGGAAACGGACCGGAGTCCGCCTATCGAGTACCCCTGCTTTAAATTATAGTGAAGTAAGAAAAATATTTACTGTCCAACTCTGCATATTCTGATATAATGCAAATATGAGCATCATATGGACTACTTTCATGATACTTTTACTGTTGCTTTTTGTCATTTTAGAGCTTGAAAGACTCTTTTGCATTATATTCAAAAAAGAAACCAGGACATTCTTTAAAAATTCATCTTTTTGTGCCACAGAAAAAAGTAGGTTACATTTTATTTTTATGGTCCACTTTAGACATTTAACTAACTATAAGTAACTTTGCAACTACATGTCAACTAACTCTCATTAGAGTATTAGTAGACTGTTAGTAGACTGTTAGGTTAGTCAGTAGACCACTGAAAAAAAATGTTACCAAAATGTAAAACATATGGTTTTGAACCAACATGAAGGTGAGTAAATGATGACAAAATTTTAATTTTAGGGTGAACTGTTCTTTTTATAAGTGGTACGATATCAATTTTCACTTATACAGTATCTAGCTTCTAATGAGCAAATGTATAAAGACAAAAAAGCAGAATTATCAAAATTTCACAAGCCGCATAAGCATTGCCACACAGTGACATGCAATCCATTAAAAATATGATCAAATTAGCACTGCTGTGTAGCTAAGCAGGTGGTCTGGGCTGATATTATCCCAGTGGGCCATCAATCTCGCTATGCAAACGTAGACATTCCCAAAAGAATGACCCGAGACAGAATCTGAGAGCACCTGCCGTGTGAGAATGTTCAACCTGCACACAAAAGCCTGTAGAGGGGATAACAAATCAATATAGTAACCTATTAAACTTTTTCTGAGCAGGCATTTGGTTGGAGAAAAATGCTCCCTGTCAGGAGTGTTTGCATCTTTGCAGGTTCCATTTGTACTGGCTCCCAAAATAAAGAAATTGCTGCCTCCCATTTGCTTTCAGCTGAGAAGAAAAAAAGCAGTCGATATTTGCTCCTGGGGACCTGGGAGATGACGCAGGCATAAATCACCCAGCGTGCACCTGTCCAAAGCGTCAGGCACAAAGTCATGTGTCATTGCGTTTAGGATCATGCTGTGGCTCCCCTGTGGTGGTGAATCAAAGCACCTTGTGGTGCTCTGAGAACCTGCCCCACACCTCTGGCACAGAAGGAGAAGCTTTTCCACATCCACCAGGATTGTATTCACACGCTCTCTCTTTTTTTCCACCAAAAAGAGGCAGATGTCCAAATTGAAGCATCATTCAGTTTGGTGATTAACTGTACAATCTAAAAAATGCTGGGTTGTTTCAACCCATGTTTGGGTCAAATATGGACAAACCCAACCGTTGGGTTTAAAAATGTACTTTAAACCAGCGGTTGGGTTTGTCCATATTTGACCCAAACATAGAATGAAACAACCCAGCATTTTTTACAGTGTTTATCATCATTGACTAGTAATATTAATTTAAGTCTCCAGGCAGAGTTTTGGCAGTTTTTTTCTCAGCGAATGGCTGTCTGATGTTTACCATAAAACATGTAAAGGAACAAATGTGGAAATAGCGCAAACAGAAATTTTTCATGCTCATTTGAGAAACAAAATAAATCTATAAACACAAAAAGAAGTCTCGCATCGTTTCCCATGTCATTGCTGTGGTGGGAGGGAGCCGGGGGGTTGTTTGAAGTGCCATGGGCTAGTAAGAAATCATTATGAGAAAATGGAGTTGTGTGTGACAAGAAGAGATCGATTATTTTTTTCTTTTTCCCCTCCATCCACAGTTCTCTCTATCACAAACTACAGATTTAGCGTTCCCTCGCGTGAACAGTAGCCACAGGTTTTTGTTTTTTTCAGATTTTCCTTCTAACACGTGTTTGTTATATGATAGCTGGAGCAACACTTACAGCTCTAAGATTTTGTTGGCTGTGAGCTGGTCACACCGGAATAAATGACATTAAAGCTAACTGCTGTCTTAACACTGAAGCAACAGAAATCCTACAGTTCTCATCCTCCACACTGCCACACTTTTTATCTACTTTTATTCATTTGGCAGACCCACTTATCCAAAGCAACTTAGAGTGCATGCAAAGTATTTTATTAGGTTACTAGAAGTCAAATCCAGGAGAACAGTTCAGTAAAACTTGTCCAAAAAGTCATGCAGAATGCACAGAACAAGGGTTATGATTATATATTAATTAGATAATGATTATATATATAGATATATATAATTATATAAGACAAGTCCCAGACTAAAATGCATATTTGAGCTGTTTTAACTGAAACCAATTTGTTTTTAATAAGGCACGCTTATAAAAGCTACTTAAATGTCCTAATTGACCTATACTCCTGGCTAAATCTAAGCCCTCTCTATGAGACCAGGCCAATAATTAAACTATATATGTATGACAGACTATGAGTTACAAACAGGTACAAGCCAGTTTCTTAAAAGAATATTAGGCTATGCATGGTGCTCCTCAGAGGCTTTTAGTGGGATTTAAGCAGGATTTAAGCAAAGTTTTCAGCTTCTTTCTGCTTAATAAAAAGACAAACAAGTCCTATTACATTAAAGAAGGTTACTGTTCTACTTTCTTCACACAATTTTTCCTACATCTGCACTGTTATGCTTTTTCAAAGCTAATTTGTTTACCCACAGTATTGCACACAGAATTGCTCAGTTATGTTGAGAGTTCCACATTGCTTTTATCAGCAAAAGTGATCAATCACATGCTGTACCAGGTAACACTAAAACCAATTTTCAGAGCAGAGTGGTAGTGTCACACATATCACACTGTTTTGAAGTTGAGCACAATTACAAGGACAACTTCCTGGTTTTCATTTTAAATGTTCAGGCATAACAGCTCACTATTACATTGAGTGTGATCTTACACCGATTATACTTAACCAGACACACTGTGAGGTCATGCAAGTGTCTTAAAGGGATAGTTTACCTGATATTTTGCTGAATGTTTCAACTGTTTATCCTTACAATGAAAGTAAATGGGGTTCACAACAACATTGGAATCCGTTGACTTTTACTGTATGGTCAACTATTTCCGTTGGTGTTACATAGAAGAAATAAGGTCAAACAAGGTTGAATTTACATAGGTTTAAAAAATAAAGACTTTATTTTAATTTTTGGGTGAACAATCGCTTTAAATGGTGTTTTTTTTTATTGTGAAAGTCAAAAGTGGTTAAGGAAAATCTGTTGGACGTATAACTTTTGTCCATTGCCCCGATTTTTAGATATGTTACTATTGTAATAGTAACATATTATTACTATTACAATAATAATAATAAAAAAAAAGTTTTAAATTTTGTGCAAACACTGATTTTTGATCGTTTTCAGCATTTTATAGTCCATGTAAACACACTCAGTAACTCTACCACAGAGATGTGCAATGATAACAGGAGGGGACCACAAAAAGTGAATTTAAAGTGTTGGTCAGCCAGAGTCTCTAATTTTCTACCTAAACAGGGTTGGTAACACTTTAGATTACAGCCCGGAAAGTACTGCGTAATTACAACGAATTTACAGTGTAACTTTCGATAATTATAGTGTACCTATAAAGTAAGTACGTAAGTATAGGGGAACAATATGTAAAGTCTTGGGAATAAAGGGGTAACAACCAGGAAAATAACAAATTATTTATACTGTAAGTATTTTAGAACTAAGGGGTACTTATACTATTATGATAGACAACAATCTTACGTTTGGGAGCAATTTAGCGAGAAAGTGCACTGATTAAGTTGTTTCAAGGCAAGTAGAAAGAACTATTGCAATCTTTTTTTTAATACATGGGGAAATATACTTTTGTTTCATATAGTTACAGTGTAAGTATAACATTGCGGGCTGTAAATTAAAGTGGTGCTTGTTACACTCTTGTTTCATGTAGTTACAGGGTAAGTAATAAAAAAAACAAAAAAACAATCTGATATCACTTTGACTCCGAAACCTTTATTTGAAAAACAACTTAATTAAAAACAGGTCTACAACACTTATTATTCATTTATTCATTTTTTAAAATCAACTTTTCATCTCAAATTCTAAAGTCCTGACAGAAAGTAACAGGTTTTGTCCCATTTTTTTTTTTGTTGTTGTTTCTCTTGCTTGGCTTCCTCCTCCTCTTGTTTCTCAACTGATGAATCTTAAGACAGAATCCCATTAACAAAAATACAGTACACCCAGAAATTTTCTCATGATTTAGGCTATTCATCTTTTCGCTTCCGAACTGTCACCAACGCCCGCATGAGAGTCGACTTTGCGTTCGACGAAGCACATTGTAATGAGCAACGTGAAGCTTTCATGACGTTCTCGCGGGAGATTCATGTGAAACTCGCGCGAGAACTGCCATCTCTGTTATTCTGCCTTGTCTGTGTATTTTGTTGTGAGTGTTAATAATAATAATAATAAAAAATAAAAAAAAACTGATGGCATCCGACATCCGCGTGACTTTTCGCGTGAGTTTCTCGGCCCGCTTACGTCACGCTTCAAGTTACGTCATGCATGAACTCTCAACCCTCTCATGCACGCGCAGGTGACAGTTGGTCGAAAGTTTAAAATTTTAAAATATCTGGTATTTTTCTTACAATTCTTCCGTATTGTTTCACTTCAGAAGACACTGATTCATCCATTGGGGTCGTATGGATTACTAATTGCTGTATGTGCTGTTTGATGCTTCGACTTCTAGGAACACATGAGCTTGCATTATAAAGCATTCCCAGAGATTATTTATTTTTCTAAAAACCTTTGTGTTCATCTTAAGAAGGAAAGTCGTATACATCTGCAGATGGCATGAGGGTAAAAGATGAGTAAACGGTGAGCACATTTCCGGGTGTACTGTATTTTCTTTTAATACAGAATAGCAAATGACATGGGATTCCCTCTTAAGATTCATCAGTGGAAAGAAAGAAAAAGAACAAGAGGAGGAGGTAGCCAAACAAGAGAAACGAATAAGAAGTGTTGTAACTTTAAATATGTTTTGAAATAAGTTGTTTTTCAAATAAAGGTTTCAGAGTCAGTGATATCAGATTGTGTGTTTTTTTATACTTACCCTGTAACTACATGAAACAAGAGTGTAACAAGCACCACTTTAATTTACAGCCCGTAATGTCATACTTACCCTGTAACTACATGAAACAAAAGTATATTTCCCCATGTATTAAAAAAGATTGCAATGGTTCTTTCTGCTTGCCTTGAAACAACTTAATCAGTGCACTTTCTCGCAAAATTGCTCCCAAACGTAAGATTGTTGTCTATCATAATAGTATAAGTACCCCTTAGTTCTAAAATACTTACAGTATAAATAATTTGTTATTTTCCTGGTTGTTACCCCTTTATTCCCAAGACTTTACATGTTGTTCCCCTATACTTACATGTACTTACTTTATAGGTACACTATAATTATCGAAAGTTACGCTGTAAATTCGTTGTAATTATGCAGTACTTTCCGGGCTGTAATCTAAAGCGTTACCAAAGGGTTTTATTATAGCACAGGCTACAAGTGGTTCTGAAGATGGGCCTGTAAAAACATAGACCGGTGAGATGTGTGACCACCTCATGCTGCAGGTGTGTAATTGAAAGAAAGCATGGCAGGGAAGATGCAGGCGGTGGAACAGATTTCAAACTGTGAAACGATTACATTATATTGCTTTATATTCATCTCAAGACTGACTCATTAAGCCAGTTATCTTCTTAAACAGCCTGCCACAGAAAGACAATCAGGTTAGCTAAAACCATTATGCACCTTTCTCTAAACATGTTCTCTATGCATTTCTTTCCCAATATTTAAATTATCAGTAAGACTGTTTTTTTTTTTTCTTTCTTTTTTTTTTCTTCTTCCCACAATATTTTGTCATAATTAGCATGCCTATATGCTCCCCCGAGGTCCACAAGGTTCAAAATATAATGGAGAGAAACTGGGAGTGGTAAATTTATTTGTAAGCTCAGCAATATTTTAATAAAGATTCAAAAAACAAAGGCCCAAAACTCATTTGGTAAAATGCTTTGGTGTGATCTTGCCCAGTTTAAAACAAACCAGACCTTGTGAAAAACAAGATACTAATGACAAACTGTTTTAAATCCACTATTAGCAACAAAGAAAACTTGTTTCTTCTTTTGCAAAGTGAGTAAAGTGAAGCCGTTTCTACTTATAAAGGTCACAGTGATAGTAACAACTGTTTATGCATCTAATTGACACATCAAGGTCTTGGCTAAAGAGAAGCCTTAAGGGCTTTGCTCGTCAATGCAGATTATCTTGAGAGGGAGATCTTTAATTTGTGTCTTACAGACTCTCAGAGGACAATTCATGCTCTCAGAGAGAAAAACATAACACCACAGTCACCAGGGGGTCATAAATGAGTGATATCAACAATAATGTTCTTATTTCTTTATTAACATTTGATTTAGAATTGTAAGACTACACTGAAGTGAAACTTTTTAAGAGGGTTTAAACTCTTCTTTACCCAGATTTCAGATAAAGTGAAATTGAATGTTAATTTTAAGGCTTTGTTCAGAGACAGGCAGCAAAAACCAAAGCAGCCTAAATCAGAGCAACAATACAAACCCAATCCAAACCATACCCATATGCGGTTTGAAATCCAATTAAAATCAGATTTCTTTTGTAATGCATCTCAAAACAGATCAGACACGATATGGAATCTTGCACGAAATGTGCTATATTCTCTGGAGCTTGATAAATTAGATATTGACAATACTATTTGAACAAATGGATCAGATTTCATCACTTGAAAAATGATGGTGTGAACTTCTTAAGATCAGATTTGAAAACCAAATCAGATTTGTGTGGATTGCTTGCTATTGCAAACTGACTTAAATCTATGTGGCAAGATACACCTTGTTTTTTCAGTAACAAGTTTGTTAGTGTCACAATCCAGAATGAAGATGAAGGCGAAGTAAGTATAGCAGATCTAATTGCAGTGATACTTTATTAAATACAACAAAAGAGAACAATCAAGGCAAATAAAGGCGACTCATTAAGGCGAGACACCCCTGATGAATTGGGTAAAAATAATTAATAATAAATATCACCGCACTTCCTTAGTTGATTGACCACTGAATAAAAGTATTAAAGGAGTGGTTCATTGCGATTTCACTTTTTTAACTTTAGTTTAAGTGTAATGTTGATGTTTGAGCATAAACAGTATCTGCAAAGTTACAGCGCTGAAAGTTCAATGCAAACGCACGGTTTTTCCTGGGTCAAAAATGGTCTTCGGTGGTGGCTGACAGACATGGTCATCCACACAAACAGCAAAAAGTGATGATCTGCGAGCCCAATACTGACAATAAAGTACCTGCCACTCTCACTGTAATCCTTTCTTGCCCTCTTTGCAAAAAAATCTGTGATTTCATAGCTTTGTAAGAGAAGATGCTTCTCTGCTAGACCTGATAATTATTTTGGTATATATATATATATATATATATATATATATATATATTAATAATTAATATTAAAAAGTAGCATTTAAAAAGTTTATTTTAACCAATAGTCTAATTTTCTACCAATTGAATGC
Source organism: Mylopharyngodon piceus (assembly GCA_039654765.1). Classification (NCBI taxonomy): domain Eukaryota; kingdom Metazoa; phylum Chordata; class Actinopteri; order Cypriniformes; family Xenocyprididae; genus Mylopharyngodon; species Mylopharyngodon piceus. The sequence goes on from CM077445.1 coordinate 32,358,902, forward strand.
ACCTAGCTAACAACAACTTGCTTTGTTCTGGTTTCACCTAACTCCAGTCTAAACTAACTGATTTTATAGGTAATTTACTACACATTGTAATATAAATAACCTGAAAATACTGTGGATTATTAAGGCTAAATCTTACTAACCACTCTTGCTAAACGAGGCAAGCACACTTCCCAGATAGCAAAATACACTCTGCCCAGTTCCGGTTAGATTCTAGCCTGCCGGAAACTTACCACTCAGCCCGCTTCTGTCTACAGCGATCGGGCCGGATGCTTGTGTACTCACTGCCGTTACCTTGCCGACACTGCCGCAATCAAGCTGGTATTGGGCCATCACTAATGCGCACAGCGCGCCAGGCACGGCCCAGCCCCGTTTATATATCTACCATACTGTTCATACATTTTCCATTTAAATTTGATACCCAGCCAAAACGTTTACTTACATTTTAATTATAATACATAAATAATATTACTTAAATCTATACAAACATCACATTATTATGAAAGCAATTATATGACCATTTGTAAAGAACTCACTTGATCTGGTTGGCATGAAACATTTTATTTACAAAACAATTACAAAACTATATTACATCAGATAACAGCAGTTGTTATACAATTATTGTGAATAAAATATTTACCACATTTTGAAAAATTATACACCGGTATTTACTTATACACAGACTGTAAAATTGAATAAATATAGACAAACTTAAAAAAAATGTATTAAACACATTGGTAAATGGAAAAAGTTTTGCTGTTAAACATATTTTGTACTTCGCAAAATAATTAGCTCAATAACTTAGCTGAACTCTGCAGGCAGGTAGATCTCCAGGAACAGGATCGGCAGTACTTTATTACATAAAAATACTAACTCAAAAAACAACAAACAACAACAAAAAAACTAAAATAAATAAACCTTCAGCTGTACAATTGAAGATTTTTTTGAAGATCAGTCTTTTATTTTTAAAACCCTGTGACTGTGTGAACAAGTGCTTCTGAACATGCTAAAACTGAAGATCATCTTCTATAACAACTGCAGTGCTTGAAGGACTTGTTCTTTCGTTGACCACAATGACAAAATCAGTGATGTCTGGCTCTCCCAACGCCTCCTGAAATAAGCATAGAGGGTCCAACTGTAAGTTTCACTCAGTAGACTTTAAGTAGACAATTACATTCACCGATACTAGCAATTCTGTTAATGCACTGAATACTTAAATTTCAAGTCTTGAAGAATTGTGGGTCCTCCTCACACAGGTACACTGAGGAGCACGGAGGGCTACAGTGGGTTTCATGTTGATATCATGCACACCCTTCAAAGTCAAGCAAAAATTAACATGTTAAACAAGCAAGCCAACTTAATTTTATATACAGTGAAGAGGTAGTTAGGGTTGACAAATTTCAACTCACCTGAAGATCATAAACATTTAAAATGTCACGCAGAGTCTCTGAAATCTTGTTGATGTGTGCCGTTTTCAGTGATATGGTGTAACTTTGTACATACCTAGAAAACCAAAAACACACAAGTGTATAAGCAACAGTGGATGAAGAAAAGAGAAAGTCAAGTCTGTGTCCAGTTATCTGAGGAGACATCACGCAACTTGCATTTCAACTCAATTGAAGTTACCTTAAGTGTTGAAGCTCACTCTTCAGTAAGCATCCAGTTCAGCCTGCAAGTAAAGAAAGATTGTAAAGGTTTACTAATCGCAGATAAAGCTACAGCTAGTTTATTCACATGAATGTAGGAAGAAAATCACATTTCTCAGATCAGTGCGCTTAACAAAAAGCAGCAACACACTTATATAATGTAGGACTGCGATGAGAGGAAAAAAAATGGTAGCTAACCTTAACATTGTTGCCCTACATTTTCTTCATTAAGATATCCTTACAAAAGCAAATAAGAAAAAAACAAAAAAACAAATGTTTTGCTTTACTCACATAAGTTCGCTCCAGACGCTTGCAAATATCTGCCACGCTGAAAGGATTCTTCTGGTAACGTCGGTTAGAGCAATGATGTGATGTGGATGACAGCAGTTTACGTCGCTCAGTAAACTTAGAAATAATCATTAAAGCAGTGGCGTTTACTCAGGTTTACATTCCACCTGTAAAGAGCAAATAGTATACAAGTATCTATTAATAAAGGTAACATGGTCTAACTGAATGTGCCAAACTTTACTTGAACTTACCAGATTTCTCATTTCTTAGATCAAAGATGAAAAAGATTTCGTCCGTTTATTAGCTGTAGGTGGCATACCGAATGTTTTCAGGCAAGCCAAGAAAGCTGCGTTCCCTTTCAAAAGGGAACTCAACTCTGCATTCAAAAACGCTATGGGGGAACGCCTCCGCGTGAACCAGTGTCTGAAAACAATATCAACTCACGACAATCCTATTGGCCGGCGACAGCCTATGACATTATAATAGCGCGACCCGGAAGTATATAAGGAGCGCCTAGAGAACCAGTCAGTATCTTTTCGTCTTCAGGGACTGTTTTGTTTGAAACGATATCAAACCGATTTTAAGGTAAGACAATTTATGTCTAACAAACGTTTCAGGAAGTGTGTGCATCCATGTCCCATAGTGTTGACATCTGATCACATACATACTTTTAACGTTGTCTTTTATGAGAACAAAAGAACATGTACAGGCAGTTCTTGAGGGATCTGTCTGTTTGTTATTGGAGTGTGTTTTACTTGTAAAATGCTCCACTCTCTTCTGGTCTTTTCCTCGAGAGGAGAAGGACCGGCAGCTGCACCTAATGGTTCGGGTCTTACTCTTGCTGAGGCAGAGTAGAAACTAGATCAAAGGGTTTTCAGCTGGAGCCTGTTGAAGAGTTGAAGGGGTGAAATTCCCCGCGACCTTCGACGGCTGACGGGAGAGAGCTGTGTGATTATTATGATGTGTTGTCTATGACATCGTTAGATTCAGCAGCAGTTGCTCTTCTTGTTCTAAGCCAAACAAGAGAGCAGGAGATGGCTGATGAGGATGAAGATGGTGAGCCTTCTGAATCCTCAAAACCACCCTGCCCCCGCATATGTACAGCTGTGTGAGATTATGGAACGCGCCTCTGGCAGACTGCAGCTGCCATTGGAGCAGGTTAAGAAAGAAACTGCGGATTGTTCGTCGAATGGTTCCTTTTTTGCCATAATCCTCCAGCCACCGTAATCTTTCCGTTCCTTCTTGATCTTCATACTGAGATCGAGAAGGCATGGAGGGACCTGTATTCAGCTCGCATTCATCAACATCAGCAGGTTAATTCGCTGGTGTTGATGGAGTGAGTATGGGTATGCGTCGACGCCTCCTACTGACGAGATGAGTGCAACTATCTCGTGATATAGGTAGGCTCCAACGCTCTATACGCGGCAGCAGGTCAGGCGGGTGTTGCTTACACACAATGTCTGTTTGTAAGCATATCAGTTAGACCTGCTGAGATTGGCTTGGTAGGTTTCTTATTTATATCAGTTTCCTGTTTATGATGCGGACTAGGGCCCTGAAGTTCCATTAGTTTGGCTGGTACGATATATTATTAGGGTAGTACTTTGTTTGTCCCCTTTTTTGGATGTGTTGGCTTCAGATAATTAAGCCACCGTTCATATGTATTCAGATGTCGGCTGTAATTAAGCCGCACTGTTAGCCACCTTTTGGTTTATTAGCTTTCTCCTCTGGTAAATGCTAGAGTTTTGAGATTAGCTTTCACTAACTTCAGATAGATCTATGTTTAGCGTCTGCCTTACAGGCCGCCTGACATTGTGTGCTTTAGAGGCTGTTGTTTTCTTAGCCCCAGGCAGATCTATGCTTATGTGTTGGCCTTATAGGCCCACAGCTATAGCTGGCCTAGACTAGAACTAGGGTTTAGGCGGTCTGCTAGTAGCATTTACGCCCTTTTTATGCTACCCCTGTTACATGAGTGTAGTTTTCCTAGTTCTGGCCGCCTCTTATCAGAGTTGTCAGGCCAAGGCCCATTGTCCCTTCAGTGTAGGTGCAAATTAGATAGCAGCTAAGGTAGCAGACTATTGCTAAGTCTCCCTGGTGCCGTTGTCTCAGGCGGTGTAGGCCCTTTTCACTATGTGAATAGAAACTTTGTTGCTGTGGCCCCGCTCCCCCAGAACTATCTAGTGGTACTTTGATTTCAGTTTTTCCCCTGAACCCCTTGAACTATGTTCAAAATTGAATGATATAGTTGTAGCTTTTTATGAAAGCTCCTGATCCCTAGGGTTCAGTACAGATTGTATCTGTTTTTGGTGAGAATTTCTGATGTGAAGTACCCACCCTGTATCTTTCAGGGTTGGATTAATAGTACTCCCTTGTTGTTCAAGATTTTTGTGCTTTAATAAATTAGTTCTGATTCCTGCCCTACACTTTGTGAGCTCAGTAACTCTAATACTGCCACAGGCTAGCACCCATGTGTTCTGGAGTAGTAGGCCTGACTTTGGCCTCCTTTAGAGTATGGTGACGTAGTTTGTACTCCCCTTGCTGTATGGTAAAGTGTTTTTACTGAGTATATTGCCTGTTGGAATGTATAAGCTCAGGTTGAGTTTATAAAGCTAACCTCACTACATAGTTTGGTTTTCATATATGGCTTCCTTAGAGCTTGAACACTGCCACAAGCTGACACTTGTGTTGTGTGAAGTAGAAGGCTCCGTTTGGGCCTCCTTCAGAGCAAAATAGCTTGTTGTATTTCAAGGCTTGTTGGTAGATGTTTCAGTTAGAGTTTGCTCACTTGGAAACTAGCACTGCCACAGGTGGACACCCGTGTCATTCTGAAGTCGCAGGTCCTGTTTGGACCTCCCTCAGAGCATGATGGCGTAAGTTTGTACTACTCTTGCTTAAAGAGTAAAAAGTGTTGTTGCTGAGTACATTGCCTGTTGGTATGTGTGGATAAAATTAAGCTCAGGTTGAGCTAAGCTAGTTAACCTCACTGGATGGTTTGGTTTTCAGCAAAGATGGGCACTCGAGTTAGTGACTCGGACTCGAGTCGCATTTTAATAGACTTCAGACTTGACTCGGACTCGACCTGAAATGACTTCAGACTTGACTCGGCACAAAAGACTCGTGAATATTTTAAAAATGACTCAAGTCTTTTACCCTTAACTACTGATATAATAAATAAAGAATTTTTGTTGTATTTGAATGGTTTTATAATATTTGCATCACATATTTCCCTATTTGTTGTGGTAGATCGGACTCTTATCATAGAATTTGATTACGTATGTCCGTGTATTGCGCGTAAACTCCGAAATGTCATAAGAGTCCCATGAAACATGACGGGAGCCACTGTGCTATGTTTTTTCGTTTGGGTTTATTAACATGTCAGATCGGCTAGATGCACAGAATGTGGGAAATTAAAGACAATGTAACAACAACATCAAATTTTATGAGACATCACATCCACAAAGGTTAGTCACATTAACTCGCACAGCTAGCTATTATACTGTGTAGCAGCTGCATGGATCATTTGGATTGCCAGCCTGTTAAAATATGAGAAAAAAAAAAAAAAAAAAATCTAGCCTTTAAACTTAGCACTACATTTTTATCAATCTTTTTGTATTATATGCAGCTTTTCTCTTTCTTAATGTGGGTCCATAAGAGAGAGATATAGAGATGTTAATCCATTTATTACTTAAAGCTAATATTTTAACGTATCGCAATCAGCATGTGTAGAGTTTTCTATTGACATTCTTAAACATTGTGAGGTTTGATATTTTCTGATAATGACTGTCGTCAATAACAACGAAGCTGTATAACAAACTGCAGTATAACAAACTGTGACTCACTGGCGCCATCTTGCGTCCACTTAGCAACTGTTTTGAAAATGACTACTGGTGTTGCCAGGACGATCGTTTTGTACATTTTAATGGATTATAAAGTAACAGGCTGGATTTACATTATCCCTTACATCATAGGACCTTAATTTCAAACAAAACAGATGATAGAAAGATCATATTATTTTGTCTATATAATACAACTAGGATAAAAAAAAAAAATAGGATTTGGTATTTGAATTTTTTTTTTTTTTTTTTTTTTAATGACTCGAGAATCGACTCGGACTCCGACTCCAGTGATAAAGACTTCAGACTTGACTCGGACTCCAGCTTAAAGACTTCAGACTTGACTCGGACTCCAGATAAAAGACTCGTGAACATCTTTGGTTTTCAGATTTGGCTCTCTTAGAGCTTAGACACTGCCACTAGCTGACACCACATGTCTTTCTGGAGTCGCAGGCCCTGTTTGGGCCTCCTTCAGAGCATGATGGTGTAATTTTGTACTCCTCTTGCTTAAAGAGTAAAAAGTGTTTTACTGAGTACACTGCTTTTTGGAATGTGTGGATAAGATTAGCTCAGGTTGAGCTAAACTAGTTAACCTCATTGGATGGTTTGGTTCTCAGATTTGGCTCCCTTATGCTGCGTTCACACCGAACGCAAATCGCATGTCAGATGCGTCTAGTTGGACGCTTGAACATTTTGAAGTCAGACGCGCGTCAAATTCGCTCTATTCGCGCATCTAAACAAAGTGTGTTCAGACGCGAATTCGCGTCATGGGAGGGGCTTCTGCCTGGCGTGCTACCTGTGCTAATCATCTCGTCAGTTGGAAACTAGTGGCGATTTAGCTCGGTTATGCTGGCCGGCTTTTGCTAGCTAGCAGGCGGGCTAGTATCAACGGCTAAAATCATGCAAAGCGTTTTACAACTTACCAGATTGTCCGATTTCCTCGCTTATCCTCTTCCAGGCAAGGTCCTTTTTATTCCTGTCTCGATAAAAATATGATGACACATCATAGAGCTCAGGGTGGCCACACACAGCGACTATTAATTTGTCCTCCATCTTTGTTCTGGTCTCCACCGCTGATCACGTCATGAACACGTGACTACCAAAGCAGAGTCCCTGATTGGTTAACACGCCGCGAATATTCGCCAAAGTTCAGATTTTTCAACTCGGGTGTCTAGGGCGTCAGACGCTCGATTCGCACGTCAGACGCGTGAACGCTCAATTCGCACGTCAACGGCCGATTCGCGCCGCGCTAGACGCTTGATTCGCACCGCAGGATGTCTAGACGCGCGTTTACATTGACTTAACATGTAAATCAGACGCCCCAGAAGCCCCAGACGCGTTCAGTGTGAACGCAGCATTAGAGCTTAGACACTGCCACTAGCTGATGCCACATGTCTTTCTGGAGTCGCAGGCCATATTTGGGCCTCCTTCAGAGCATGATGGTGTAAGTTTGTACTCCTCTTGCTTAAAAAGTAAAAAGTGTTTTTACTGAGTACACTGCTTGTGGGTATGTGTGGAAGGAAATTAGCTCAGGTTGAGTTAAACTAGTTAACCTCACTGAATAGTTTGGTTCTAAGGTTTGGCTCCCTTAGAGTTTAGACTGCCACTGGCTGACGCCCATGTTATTCTGAGGTCGCAGGTCCTGTTTGGACCTCCTTCAGAACATGATGGTGTAAGTTTGTACTCCTCTTGCTTAAAGAGTAAAAAGTGTTGTTGCTGAGTACATTGCCTGTTGGAATGTGTGGATAAAATTAAGCTCAGGTTGAGCTAAGCTAGTTAACCTCACTGGATGGTTTGTGCTTTAATACGCCTAGGTATGACCCGTAGGGGGAGTGGTTCTGGCACTTCAGTTGAAGCTGCTAGTTCTGACGTTTATCTAGCCATTTGTGGCATGCACTCCCCTCAAGCATGGCGGCGTGGGTATATCGTTCCCCATAGCGTTTTCGAACGCAGAGTTGAGTTCCCTTTCGAAAGGGAACGTCTCAGGTTACGTATGTAACCATGGTTCCCTGAGAACAGGGAACGAGACTCTGCGTTTCCTAGCCATGTATCGGGGCTGCCTGCTGAACAGTCCCTTCAGACGATAAGATACTGACTGGTTCTCTAGGCGCTCCTTATATACTTCTGGGTCGCGCTATGATAACGTCATAGACTGTCGCCGGCCAATAGGATTGTCGTGAGTTGATATTGTTTTCAGACACCGGTTCACACGGAGGCGTTCCCCCATAGCGTTTTCGAACGCAGAGTCTCGTTCCCTGTTCTCAGGGAACCATGGTTACATATGTAACCTGAGACATTCGCGGCAGTCACGTGAAGTTAACTTTAAGCAAGTTCCTTTATAAGCGTCTGCCAAGTAAAAATACTACAAATGTAAATGTGCATTGATGCTTACCAGAACTGTTTTGTCGAAATGACCCCATACATTAATATCTCTTGGTAAATCCATTGTTTTGCTCGCGTCTGCTCCAAACCGCACAAACATGGCGCACATCTTTTGCGGTTAAACTGACTAAATCCATTAAGCAGCATGCATATGGGTGTTTACAGGTTACGTCAGTCTGCTTCCTTACCAGATTGCTAAGATCTGCCGTTCTTGACAATGTACCTGTAAATTTAGCACTTACTAGCATGAAAAACAAATAGCCTGGCATAAGGATCATAGAGATCAGTTTAAGATTCAAACTCTTGATACAAAACATACCTTTTCTGAGTTCTTGTTTTTAATGATGATAATATTATAAGAGCAAGAATGCAAATCCAAATATCCACACGTTTGCAAATGTGACATCGATTTTATAGAACAGTTCAACAAAAAACGGGTAATATTAAGTGATGTTCTTCAGTATTTACTCTATTTTGCAACGAAATAATAGTTCCAACGAAAGCCACAGCAGAACTACAACAGACACAGCGGTATATCGTGAACGAATCTGTGACTTTGAACGAATCGTTCGTAAAAAAGTAATCGATTCAATGATTCATTCATAAATACAGCCACTTGATTCGTTACTGAATGGACGAATGACTTGGTGACGCATTAAGACTTGCCGCCACCTACTGGCGGTTTTAGTATGTAAAAGAATCACTTTTCACGTTTTCATCATCATTGCATATTTTACTATTGAACATTTTTTTATTTAAAACATTATTAATGTTGTAAAGGTATTTATGAAGATAAAAATGCACTGGAAAGTCAATTTAGGGGCAAATATTGTCCCTTAATGGAAGAGGTACAGTCTAAGTGGAAGCGAGGGGGTACGCAGAAGGATGGTGAATGCCTCAGGGGGTACTCCACTCTAAAAAGTTTGGGAACCACTGATTTAGATTAATATGTGTTATAACCGTAAAACTAAACTATACCTGTTCTATCTTCATGCAGCATATATTCTCTGGCTCTGTAGGCATCTTACAACAGTTCCCACACGAGCAATTTATAGATTATCATGACAGTATATGCTAATCAATGACTTTAAGATAGTTAACTCCACATCAGCTACATAAATTCATCAACTAACCGTTCAGAAGCGTCCTGTTGCATTCAAAATGTTGTCACTTCTTCTTGAGCGCCTCCATCATTGTCCGACTCCGTTTTGAACATAAAAGGCTGAACAGTTTCTGACATTTTCAGTGAGTCTGCGTCTGCGTGAAGTAATGTGAGGTGCTGCTAAGTGCTAACACGAGCTCCTGAAACTCTTTTGAAACCTGAAACTTTTTGACAGCAGCAGCTCATTTGCATTTAAAGGGACACACAACAACAGAGCGTTTTTGCTCACCTTCAAGAAGTGACAAATTTAACATGCTATAAAAAATGATCTGTAGGTTATTTTGAGCTAAAACTTCACATACACACTCTGGGGACATCAGAGACTTATTTTACATCTTGTAAAAGTGTCATTATACCACCCCTTTAATTTCTTTAAAGGTAGATTTTTAGGTAATTAAGATTATTTTAATTACATTAAGGTAATTAAGATTCTTTTTATTTCAAGTCATCTTAGTTCACTTAAAATTGAAAAATCTGTCATCACCTACCCTCATGTTGTTCCAAACCTACATAACTTTCTTTCTTATGCAGAAAACAAATAAGATTAATTTGAACAATGTCGGGGTCTAAACAACATTGTTTTCATTTTTGGGAGAACTATCTCTTTAAGGTCCCCTGGTTGAGAACCACTGTTAAAGGTGCCTTAGAATCTCCATTTCACAAGATGTGTCCAGAATGTGTCTGTGAAGTTTCAGCTCAAAATACCCCATAGATTTTTTATTATACCATGTTTTAACTGCCTATTTTGGGGTGAGATTAAAAATGCTCTGATTTGTGTGTGTACACCTTTAAATGCTTGTGCTCCCCACCCCCAAGCTTGCGACTTTATAATACATTGCATAGACAATACAATAAGTTCACACAGCAAATATAACTCTCAAAATGGACCATTACAAACTGTTCATGATGCAGCATATCAGATCACGTAAATATGGCATGTATTTTGTGGATGTTTACATTCGATTCTGAATGAGTTTGATAGTATGCTGCACGGCTAACGGGGCTAAAGCTAACGTTACACACTGTTGGAGAGATTTATAAAGAATGAAGATGCGTTTATGAATTATACAGACTACACGCGTTTTCAGGTTAAAATGAAAATAACGACATGGCTCTGGTCTCCGTGAATGCAGTAAGAAACAATGGTAACTTTAACCACATTTAACAGTACAATAGCAACATGCTAACGGAACATTTAGAAAGACAATTTACAAATATCACTAATTATATCATGATATCATGGATCATGAACAGTTATTATCGATCCATCTGCCATTTTCGCTATTGTCCTTGCTTGTTGGCTTCACAATACCTGCAGAACATCTGATGATTCGGCTGTGTAGCTCCACAACGTTAATACTGCCTTGCCTGCCTAGAACATGGGCTGGTATATGCAAATATTGGGGGCGTACATATTAATGATCCCGACTGTTGCGTCACAGTCGGTGTTATTTTGAGATTCGCCTGTTTTTCAGTGGTCTTTTGCACGAGCGAGATTTACATAAGAAGGAGGAAACAATGGTGTTTGAGGTTCACGGTATGTGATTACCATGTACAGAACTCTTATTATGCCAAGGTAAATTCAATTTTCAATTCTATGGCACCTTTAACTTCCTTGAACATCCAGTGCAGAGTGGTTCAGGTCAGCTTCCACGTGATGTAGGAGGACATCTGGTCTTGCTTACACAAAGACACAACATCTAAGCTTTGGCAGAACTTGGGATGTCTCTGGTATTCTGAAAGCATAGAAAGTATAGAAAGCGATTTCTCCTGCTATGAAAGAACCAGTCAAACTGTAAAACACAGCAACCCACCTCTTAGTATTTTCACCATGATATGTGAGCCGAATAGAAGGTGTAGAGTGATTCTTTGGAATTGACCACTGGGATCTTTACTCAATCTGGCAAGTAGTCCCAGCAATGCAGACGAGTCAATAAACAAAAGCCGATGCGGTGCAGAGGTGGTCCGCCCTGGGTTGCTGTGAACTCAACACCAGTCTGGTGGCCTGCACATCAAAGGCAGAAACTGGGACTTTCATCTAGTGCTGAAAATGAATCATTCATAATGAGTTGTCGCTGGCCCCCTCAGGCCACTCCTGCCTATCACCTCTGTACAGATTCATTTTTATGTGGAAACTGCATCTCTTTAAACTCTTTCATTTTGAAGTTCACAAATTAATGCTTCTAGTGTTTTTATATGGCTCATTTACCATATTTGCATTATAGTCTGAGTTTCCATCAGCTCCAGTTTGAGATCAGCTGGCACAGATGCAGTGTTGGGGAAGCTACTTTGAAACTGTAACTATTTTGCACACATAAAATGCAGCAAGAATGGCAACACTAAAACTGGAGACTTCAAACTTCAAATGATTTCATACTTTTTTCTCTTTTTTTTTTTTTGGATTAAATTTGAATTGATTTGATATCGATTTTACACTCTGTTTTCTCTGAATCTAAGCTGATTCAAACTCACCAATCACAGGACAGTCATAGTCAAAACTCGTGTAGCATTTTGCCTTTGATGGGCAGCAACATTTAAAGTGGTCAAGCTATCCATGCTGAAAATAACAGCTTAACAGCTTTAAGTTGGTCTCCCAGCCCTACCATGTGAAAATTTGTCCAAAAACCAGGCTGACCAGACTTGAAGACCAATTAAGACAAGAAAACCAACTTAGGCTAGATTGAGAGTTTTAATCCTTTTGAAAATGTAGCAAGAAATATTATTTAGCAAAATATTTGTAATTAAACTAATATTAATATTATATGTAAAAAATATTACTTTCACTTTTTTGATGCATTAAATCCGTCCTTGCTGATTAAAAGTATTAATTTCTTTTAAAAACATATTACTGACCCCAAACTTTTGAATGGTATCATTCATTGTGATTTATGATAAAATTACACTAAATACCAACAATAAATCTAGACAACACCATAGGCTGAGACAAAACAAACTGAGACAAAAACATGAGCTGAAATATATTATTTAGCAAAATATATAAAAATATTATAATATGTGTGTACTGTGTCCACGTAGGCACTTGGTTCAATTAAGGCCCTGTTTACACCTGGTATTAAGATGCGTTTTGGTCAATCGGATCACAAGTGGATGAGGGAGACACATTCCCGTTTACACCTGGTGTTTTAATCCATCTCTTTTGTCCACTTTCAACCACTTCTGTCCTGATTTCTTCAAGGGTAGGGGTCTATGGGCAAGTGGACAAGCTCAAAACGTTTCAGAGCCCATTTGCACCTGTCATCCACTTGTGATCCGATCGACCAAAACACATCTTAATACCAGGCGTAAACAGGGCATAAGTGAACACTCAGAGTGAACCGATTCACTAAAATGAATCACTTCCTGCTGTAATATTGTGGAATTGAGCATTTTTGATTACCAGTTTTCCAAGCAGTAATGCTGCATGTGCAGTACAATGTTACAAATCTAGCAATGGGCATTTTTAGCTACTGAAAAATGTAGCATCTCTACTTTTAGTGAAAAAAAGATAGTTTCAAATAAAAACAAAAAAGTTAGTAGCATCAATACTTTTTGTTTGTTGCTCCCCCACACAGCACAGATGGAGAATCTATCAGCAAAGAAAACAGGATCAGGTCATATGTCTAAAATACACAGTGCTTCTGCTCTGTCTGGGGCATAGTTTGTAGAATGTAAACAGAGCAAGAACTTATTAGGATTACCCAGCCTTCCTCTCTCAGTTGATTACACCAGAGAACTGGCCTCACTTTCAGCCTATCACCTGGCGTGTGTGTGTGTGTGTGTGTGTGTGTGTGTGTGTGTGTGTGTGTGTGTGTGTGTGTGTGTGTGTGTGTGTGTGTGTGTGTGTGGGCAAGAGATAGCTTTCAGTTACTGAAGCATCTCCATGTAAATCTGACGCTTACTCTGATGTGGTTAGTCTCTCCCTGATGATATGCAAATACTTAATGATTGATTCAGCAGGAAGGCTGCTTTTTTTATTTATTTATTTATTTATTTTTTACATGTGGAAAGTTGCGGAGAGAAATAAATTCAGAAACAACTCATGGATCCGGTTAGTGAATGCAGCTTGAGTTTTCTCACTTTCTGCATCTTTAGTGAATGCAGCTTGAGTTTTCTCTCTGGCCCTGTTTACATCTATTAAGATGGTTTTGGTGGATCGGATCTCAAGTATATGAGGCAGTCACATATACGTTTACAACATGGTGTTTTAATCCGTCTCTTTTGTCCACCTTTAACCACTTATGTCCTGATTTCTTCAAGGGGAGGGTCTATGGGTGGGTTGTGAATGTATGGGTTTTTTCAGATCTTTTGATCTAGTGGAAAAAACAAGCTTGCGCAATTTATATATGAATTTTCTTTTATTTTCTTATCTCTTGTTGTCTTGTCATCTTGTTGAGTCTTGTCTTGTGTGTTGTGAGTCTTGTGTTGGATCCTGCCCTGCTGTTTCCTGTATCCTGTATCCTCCCTGGCCACTTATCCCTGCCTGGCAGCTAGACTGGTGCAGCTTCAGTCACATCTTCAAGTGTCAACTCTCTGGTTCCTTGTGTTGCTGCCTGATCTCCATCTCAGTAATTCTGCGTAACTTCACTGGGACTGGTCTCAGCGGACGTCATCTACCTGCCAATGTTGTTTTTGTTATTCCCTGACATTCTTCAAGGTTTGGAATGAGGGTGAGTAATGGATCACCCAATTTTCATTTTTGCAAATGTCGTAAAGAGTAAAACAATGAACACTAAGATGGTAGTTTACATGATTAATTCATGTCATGGGAATGTAAAATGTCATATTCAAGCATAAAAGTGCCTTTTCATTTATGAAACATACCAGACAACAGAGAAACATGCTATGGGGACTTATTTATTAAATCTTATGACTTTTCTTGTAATATAAAGAGCTATAGTAAGAAAACAAAATAGAAGAGATTAATTCTTAAGACAGTTCTTGAATTGTTTTATGATTAACAATAATATATACTTTATATAGAATGTTAATAAATTACCTTCAGAATGATTGCATTTAAATTACAGAAGGTTTCAAGAGCAAATCGTTGTGAAATGAATGACACTAATTTGATTAGTGAGTAATTTGATTATTGTTAGTTACGACACTAATGATGATTATACTTTAGCAGCTGAACAAAAGCAGCAGGGAGAGAGGAAATTAAAAGAACTGAGAGAGAAAAGGGCTGAAAATGAAGAGAAAGAATGACTTGACAAAAATGTTTTACAGAGCTGAGACGCCATAAAGTAGATGTTAATGTTCCATAAACATCAAAATCTGAAATCACACACAGCATTTGTGTTTATCAGGCTTCTCATACAGAGGTGCTTCAGACTGCATCATGCATCACTCTGAAATTCCTCCAGCTGAAAATATCCACCCTCCAGATGGGACAGTGAAGCAGATGTGGTTTCTTTATAGCTCTCTCCAACAGACCTTAACAGGAGACCAGGGCTCAGATCTGCTCATCAACACAGCTGGCTATGGATGAAGGCGTCTGTCACATTTCAAAGCTGGCCAAACAGCAGATGCAGAAGGTCACTGCAGGAGTTTAGGAAAGCCGTAGTGATAATTGTCAGATGTTCATATTCAGCAATGAGAATCTGTGTTCGGTAAGCCAGTGAAAGGATCTGTCATCCTCTAGTACTAATATCTGCAGAAAGAAACGACCACTTCCTTCATCCAAATCAAAGCAAGTGCGTCACACTCTTTCAGGTCTCAAAAATACTCCCTTATGACACTTTATTTTTCCTTTTTTATACTATGTTCATTCTACTTCAAATAAATGCCTCTCAGAAGCCTGTGACCCTCGCCTACTGTCTGTCTTTGCTCAATTTTCTTCCCCCTTCACATCTGTCACAACAATTTTAATTTATGCTTTACCTTTGCAATACATCTCACACATTTCAAAAGGGCATCTTGCCTTTATTATTTATTATGAATTTCTTAAATCACCAAACTTCAACAACATAAGGGCAGATCCTTTGAGCGCAGCTAATGGCGCTTTGAAGTGACGCTTGAGTGATCAAGTATATTCCAATATACTCCAATAAGATTTTCTTCGATTCCTCTGTCCTCATTTTCTTTCCTTGCATCCTTCCCTCGCATCCTACTACAGGGGGTGGAACTGAGATGTGAGAAAAGGAAACGAGGATGCACAAATAAGAAATAAGAAGCACCCATCATCTACCTGTGAACCTGGTAAAGAAAAGAGAGAGCATGCTTCTCAATACTCAAATTGATGCTTCCTCATTTCCTCGCTCCTACGTCCTCAAGTGCCTGACCTGAAAACTGATCAAATTCAGCCATCTTGAAGGTCTCAATTCTATAATTGCACCGCGAGGAACAAGGAGCGAGGAAGCGTCCTGAGGAGTCATGAGCGAGGATACACAGGCGTATCCTTCCCTCGCATCCTAAGGGGGTGGAGCTAAGAACCGGGAAGGAAATGAGGATGCACAAAAAAGAAGTGAGAAGCACCCAAAGTAAAAGAAGTGTCACTGGTAATGAACCATCAGGTGTTTCTCATTGCATATCCCATGCGGCTCCATTTCTGTTCCACCCAACAACCTTGGAGATGGTGTTGGCATGTTTGGAGAGAGGTGGTTTCTACATCAAAAAGAGGAAGAAGGTGAAATGACTGATTTTGTGAACTTATGCTTTTTAAGATATTAAATTTAAAATGAAAAGAGCCACAAAAAGTATATCGGGTATTAAAGATGTTAGAGATAAGACATGCTTAGCCAGAATAACAGGGAATTCCAGATAAACCTCAATGTTGAAACTACACAGGTTTTAGTGCCATCTGTCATCTGCAGTCTGCACTAAAAATAACATGAGAAGCATTTAATATCTCCATCTGCTTCAGCAGAGGCTAAGGTGTGACACAACACAAAGCAATGAGAAGTATTGATTGAGCATTTAATGTGTCCATGGCTTCAGATCTGTTTAAAAGTTTGGCTTGGTTTTTAGTCCATGTGGGTTCTAGTATGCTCCTAATATTGGACAAAATTATCATTAGCAGATAAACATTTTAAAATTAAGAACAAGGACCAAAAATATTGATGACTTACACTATGTTGCACAATACTGATTTTTGTCAGTTAAAATGCCCTCTAGAACAATATGTCCTACCTAAACTTATAAAATCAAAGCTTTTAGAGTGACAATAATGACGAGATATTGATCCAAAGGGAAAACTTTCTGCAGCGTTTCACATCGGTAAACTGTGATAAGATAAATGTCTATTAGAGATGCATGTTCATATTGTTTATAATTTCATGAAGACAGGAGATGAAGGGAAAGACTGTTTCTTTTCTTATCATGCAAAGGCAGAGCTTCCCCCATGGATCATTTATGTACGCTCATGTTCTGCTATCTTATCCCACGTTAGTAATCATCCTTCTGCAGAATTTCTTTACAGCTCCAGTAACCAATTACTTAGAGCAAAATTTGACCAACTCCCAGAGCCCAGAGATCACAGTCTTTACATATTACTTGGCTGAATATTGCTCTGTGTATATCTTTCAATATCTCTTGCTTAGGCTCCTGTGTAATTGATTTTGGGTTTCTTATGTTGCCTTTGTGTGTGTACTTTATGTATTTGTTTTATTTTCTAATGTGGTTTTATCTGTTCTGATCTCTTGTTTTTCAGTTTGTGTCAAGCTCTGTTACATTAATATCTACAGTATAGTCCAATATCAAATATCTTAAAGCTTTGCAGAGTCTTCATGTTTTCAGTGTCTTTTCATATAATTGGTTCAATTTTTAAATGAAAATAGATTCATAAATAATACCCATCATACACCAGGGTGGACATGGGCAGGGCATACTCAATATAATGCACCCAGAACAGCACAATGTTGTATTTCCTGAAAATAACTGAAGAAATGTTATTTAAAGCAAAACTATTATTACATTTATATTTATTTACATTTATTAATTTAGCTGATTAAATTCCTGTTGTTCTTCCATGGAATTTTTTTTTTCTTTCTTTTTTTCCATATCACGATATAATGAAAGACCTGGAATATAGTGCACAAGTTAATAATAGTGCAAAGTTTTATAACACTTTAAATGTGTTTTTTTTTTTAAAGTTTTTTAAAGGATTTGAAAGTTACGATGGTGTGCAGGGCCTTTATTTTGTCTACAAAGAGATACATAAAGGATGTTCTAGTGCTGGTTAATGTCTTTTTGTTCAATGCAAAGTGTGAAAAAGTCAACAATGATGGTTTTCAAATCAAGTCCTCAAAGTTGCAGTGCACCGGTGAGCTATGATTTCAGAAGCAAGCTGACCCCATCAGAGAGCAGAAAATAAGTGCCATCAATATAGTGTCTGGTTTGTGAGCTTTAAGGTGACCGAAATCCACTTCAACTCTGAGCTTCTAGTTCTTTAAAGTACAGGTGGGAACCATAATCTTTCTGAAGCAGAGCCAAAGAGCTGAGAGGCGTTTCCATGCTATAAATAAATAGATGCAACAAAAAGCTCCCTGTAGAACTTGTCAAAGAGTGACAGATATGGGGAGAGGGAATGAGCCTTTTAAATGTGATTGAACATTCCTTCACATCAGCAGGAGAAATCATCAAGTGTCAATTTTCCTGTCCTTGCTCCTACGCTAACACACTCGGTTGAGCTCAGCTGATATGCTTGCATTCTCCTCCTTAATCCCATGCATTTTTAAACAGGCACACCGACTCATGCCGCAAAGTCATTTACAAAGGCTTCGCCACGTTGTAATGAGAGAGAGTAAAAATGCTTGTTTGACACTCCTCCCCAGGTTTCCCCATTCATTATAAAATAAGGCCATGGCAATGATAAAAGAAATATTCAGGACAAGAACGAGGACAGAAAGCAAAACATTTCTCATAGTATAAAGAAACAATGCAAGTTTTATGTTCTTTTGTTGGATTTATTTCATGTCTATCACACAGATTGTGTCTACTGAACCATATAGGAATCATTTATGGTGGGGACATGTTCAATCATTTTAATTGCCTAATTAATATTTATGAGGTAAGCCTGATGTCACAAGCAGCAAGTCCCCACCCCTTTCCCTTAAGTGACGACCCTTAAGATGGACTATCTGTGGCTCTTGAGACTCATCAAACATTTTTTGCGATAATTCCATCAACTTTCCCACATATAACCACAATATATTTCAAGACAATAATCCAAAAAGCAAGTTTTGAGGTGAATCTTACATAATTAAATAGTTCTGCTCATTGTTCTTTCACTGAGGCAGTGTTACTTTTATACACCCTTTAGCTGTTCAGTCCAATAACTCATTCTTCTTATGAATGCTGCTGAACATATTTCACAGCATATAAATGATTAAAATATCTCACAAACAGGGATCCAACAGGGATACATGTCCAGTTACATTACGCAGATACACAGTTCATTTCTGCATATAGCTACAACTGACACAGAAAAAACACAGCAAAAATACTGCCTACTTTTCAAGACCACATAATGAAAAGAACTTTTCTCTGTTGGATTCATGTTGTTTATTGTGCATGCTGCCTGCTTAAAATGGGAACTGTTTGTGTCAGTGTGGATAGCCATGAAACAAAAAACATTTTCCCAACTGACCCCTGAAGCATACAACACAATAACAAGCTTTAAATAAGACCACTGTTGCATTGGTGATTCATTCGACATGATCTGAAATAAACACAATTCTTTTCGCTTATCCAGTGTATGATCCCCCTTAGTCAAATAATTAGAGGGAATTACTGAATTAGTAAAAAGAGATTTACTCTGCTCACCTTGAATTTCCTCAGTGACACTGTGTCTAGTTTATTATGCTGTTTTAAAGGAGTGTAACAGGTTCAATACAAGGCGAGCTCCATCGAGGGCATCTTTGAGGACATGACATGTCTATCTGTAAAGCACTTTTTACATGGAGCAAACTCCACCCACAAGTTCATCCACCTTGAAAAGGTGAAAAAAACATTACCTCTCATAATATAAACAGAGTTTTATTGAATAATTCATGTTTAAGTGCTTTAACAAAATTCAAGCTACACATATTTGCTTGTAAACCATCCTGAACACTGATCTCTTTTATTAAAAAAAAATAAGAGACTGCAGTATTATTTTTCTGTGACATTAAACATGCCACAAATGCTGTTGATAAGATTAAAAGAATAGTTTGACTAAAATCCTGTCATCATTTACTCTGTCCTTCCAAACCTGAACCCTTTTGCAAAACACAGGAGAAAATCTTAAGGCCATTTTCCATGCTATTTTCTATGCAATTACAATAAAAGCAGACAGAAGCTTTCAAGCGTCAAAAAATAAATAAATAATTAAATAAAAATAAAAAAGGACACACACACACACACACATAAATAACACTATACCTTACAAGTGGCCCATACAATTTTTGCGTTTTATGCAAGTTTTCTGAATCCATGTGATATCTTTGTCTATGGAAACGGCCTGTTGAAGACGCTGTTCATAGACAATCTCCCAATTCTGTGTACTGTCAGCTTGAGTT
Organism: Mylopharyngodon piceus; assembly: GCA_039654765.1. Classification (NCBI taxonomy): domain Eukaryota; kingdom Metazoa; phylum Chordata; class Actinopteri; order Cypriniformes; family Xenocyprididae; genus Mylopharyngodon; species Mylopharyngodon piceus. The sequence goes on from CM077445.1 coordinate 32,378,703, forward strand.
GTGATTGGATAATTGAGATCATTGAAAAGTTTTCTCCTTTTGTATTCCATGGGGGGAAAAAAGAAAAATCATGTGGGTTTTAAAACAACATGAGTCAACTATTCCTTTAATTTGAACTCAGAACATCCCTTTGCGTTGAAATATGCATTTACATTTTGCCACCACATCATTTCAAGATAGCTGCCACTACGGCATCACTCTTTACTTTATGCTATGAAGTTCTCTAGCTCTGTCAGATCAATCTGTCTTATTTTTGGTAACAGGCACAAAAAATTTCAATGGATTATGCAAATAATCCCAGTCCAACAACCTAGAAGTTTTGAAACTATGCCAGCCTAACAACTCAAAGTCAAGAACAGCATTAAAAAAAGAAGTTATGAGCATCATTACTGGAGACTGTTTTGTTAATCAGTTATATCCCACACAAGTCTCAACAAACAAAAATTCTGTTTTAAGATCTGGCATGTCATTAAAAGCACAGTATACAGAGGCAGTTGTCTTAATGAGACTTGATATACCCCACGAGAACTATCAAAGGGTCCGACAACAAAATAGCAATGCAAAAAACGGAGCCAAATGAAATGGCTAATGAAGTGATATTAGATCTTGCTCAGAATGGAGACTGGGAATTCAGTTTGAGGTAGCAGCCATTTTAGAAAGCACAACAACAAAACTCCCCAAAGCAGTCCTCCATCTTCATCTGTGCAGCAGAAGAGTCTCTGAGCGTGACAGGTAGCGATGAGGAGGCTATCTAAGTCTGCGTCCTAATGAGAGTAGGGAATGAACATTAAGGCTTTAATCTCACCCTGAGAGCCAGAGAAGCATTAGTGGACGTCAGCCATGATGGAAAGTAATGGGATGTTTTAATGAAGTGACACAAAGTGATATTAATGGCGTGTTTAGCATGAGAAGTAAAGACAGGAACACATGGAGGCTGTGATTGACGTGGAACCACAGGGGACGGGCATCGATCCAGGAACACATGAGGGGACTAGGGCACAAAACCTGTTATTGTTAAGAAATGCTGGCTGCTTGCTTTTAACAGATGTTTGTTGACAGAGCAATGGTTGAATGTAGCATCCCAGCCCAAACTGACAGGATCAAAGCAAAGCAGTGCCGTAGCTCTAGGGATGATGGGATTCTGACATCAGTGCCAGGTGCCATGATATGTTAGCTTTTCCAAAAGCAACGTTCAAAGTGTATGTTTACTGTATTTGTCATTATGATGTGAAATGAAGACTTGTTATTAGAGATCTGCAGAAAGAACATATGCGAACAGCAAAGTGATTGGGACTGAGTGCTCAAATACAGTGATTGCCAAAAAATATAGACAGACAGACAGACAGATAGACAGATAGATAGATAGATAGATAGATAGATAGATAGATAGATAGATAGATAGATAGATAGATAGATAGATAGATAGATAGATATGACTTTATAAACCTGCTTCATTTCTCTCTCTTTATTTTAAATGAAAAATTGTTTGTGTCTACATCTCTGAGATGTGCACATATGGATGTTTATCTGTGCATTCTGGTGGTGACAGTCTGATGTCGATGTTTTGACAGTTAACACATCATTAGTGGTCTCACTGTGGCCAGACCCAACAAAGATCCGACTGTCAAAAGGGAACAAATAATAAGCATTGTTTGTACTACTTCATTTGAAATGTCTCCAGTAACTTTCCAAAAATATGATGGATAGCACATATCTGAGTTTGAGATTTGCTGTGTGTGCCAAAATATTTCGGAATCTCTGTTTGTTCTATATATGACTGACAAAACAGGTATAGACAATATTTATGTTGCTGAAAGTAAAGGGTGCTCTGAAATCTTTCTGAATCACTCTTTGATCCATACATAAGTGGAAAACAAGCTTAGCTATAGGCCCAGATGGAATCTAAAGACTTTTCACATTTTATGCTCTGACTTTGGGGAGAAATACAGGATTCTGTGGAACGGATTATAGGGTAGTAAAATGTGTTAAATGGAGCTGAGAGGACAACACTCTTGTTGGTTACTGAAGTCACAATACTGTGTCCTAACCAGATGGACATCTGAAAGCAAATTAGCCAAACTACTTAATAATTCACATGCATAAGGCAGAGGATGTGTAGAACTTACCATAATGATGGTGTTCCTATTCTGCTTAAAACTGTGGGGTTCTGTGGGCGCAGATTTCGGGTGGACTCGTAATCGAAATGCTTTTTCAAATTTTATGAATCCTTCTCTGAATATATATATATATATATATATATATATATATATAGCGAATATTCTTGATCATCTCATCATCTCAAGGCCACATATTAAGGTCTGGGTAGATTAAATGGTAAGCAAACAATCTGTTCTCATAATCAGTGTGTTGGATGCAGGAGAAATAGGCAGGAATAAAGATCTGAGCAACTTTGACAATTTGACAAGGGCCGAATTGTTATGGCTTGGCAACTGGGTCATAGCATCTCTGAAATGGCAAGGCTTGAGGGTTGCTCCCGGTCAGCAGTGGTGAGAATTTACCAATAGTGGTCCAAGGAGGGACAAACCACAAACCAGCGACAGGGTGTTGGACGCCCAAAGGAAACGAAGGCTATCCCATCTGGTCCAAGCCAATCGAAGGTCTACTATGGAAAATGTCACACACAATTTTAATGGTGGTTATGGTAGGAATGTGTCACAACACACAGTGCATCACACTCTGCCGCGTATGGGGCTGCAGAGCTGCAGACCAATCAGAGTGCCTAAGATGAGCCCTGTCCACTGTCGAAAGTGCCTACAATGGCTACATGAGTGTCGGAACTGGAAGAAGGTCGACTGGAAAAATGAATCCTGTTTTCTTTTACAACACGTGGATGGTGTGTATGTGTGCACCGTTTACCTGGGGAAGTGATGGCACAAGAATGCACTGTGGGACAACGATAAGCCGGTGGAGGGAGTGTGATGCTCTGGGCAATGTTCTGCTGGGAAACCCTGTGTCCGGCCATTCATGTGGAAGAAATTTGACACGTGCCATCTACCTAAACACTGTTGCAAACCAGGTGCACCCCTTCAAGACAACGGTGTTCCCTGGTGGAAGTGGCCTCTTTCAGCGGATAATGCACCCTGCTGCACACTTTGTTCAGGAATGGTTTTAGGAATATGATGAATAGTTCAAGGTGTTGCCCTGGCCTCCAAATTCCCCAGATCTCAATCTAAATGAGCATCTGTGGGATGTGCTGGACCAACGATCCACGTGCTTCGATCCACGGCGGCTCCACCTCGCAACAAGACTTGAAGGATCTATAACGTCTTGGTTCCAGATACCACAGGACAGCTTCAGGGGTGTTTTAGAGTCCATGGCTCGGAAGGTCGGCACTGTTTTGGCAGCACGCAGAGGACCAATGCTGCGCTTGACCTCTTGCTCACCCCAGTGTCATGTCAAAAGGTAACAGTCCTGCTGTGCATGCCCATGGATGGCAAAAGGAAAGTTGTGATCTTACAGTATGAACTAAATGCGATGGGATAAATGACCATGTACCACAAAATCATGGTAAGAAAAAGTCTTTGCATTGAGTTGTCTTAGAAGGCAGCATGCAAATGCAAACAAATTTGGTACAGCTTTTGTAGTAAATTCACAAGACAATGACTCCTATGAGGGAAATGAAAACGTACCGCGCTGTGTATTGACTCTTTTGAGCCAGATCTCCTATTAAATCATTCACTGGAAGAAGTCCGTCAAAGTAGAATGTTTTACATTTATGAGTGTGTAGTTTTCAGTCATGATTCTTTAATTATAGGTAAAGCTCATTTGCCTATGTTCCATAAAATAAACTGTAATATACATTATACTTTTTTTCACCATTTAGTCTTTATTCATATGAACTTTCTAGGCAACACAGTGACTCAATATAGATGAAGTCAGCTAATAAAACTACAACAACATTTGTCTTTAATGCTGGCTCGCATGTATTTTCCATTTCAGCAATCCCTCCCCACCCCTTTGCAGACTGCAGCTTATTGGTAAGAATGAAAAATGTTTCCCACACTGGCACTTTCTCATCTTCACTCATGTTTATATTTACAGTAAGCGTGTGTTGCTCTCTCGCCTGCGTGCGTGATAAGGTACACGTGCGGGAGACGGGCTGATTCAGAATGGAAATATATGAATATATGCATCTTTGTATTAGCATGCGTAAGCTCGTTTGTCTCCAGAAAAGGGGGGTGTGGGAATTTCACAGGAGAGAAGCCAAGTGGGGAGGGAACAAGCGCTGGCGATCGTCTCCCCTGCAGTCTCTGACAAGTTCATTTGTATATAATTACTTACACTACCCGCGCACGAGAACAGACATTTGTCACCGTCAGCATGACGCTTGGATTTCCGACGGAGACGAATGCGCCTGAAGTCTCTTTATATAGTTGTAGTTATTAATCCCTCACTTGGTCTCATTTTAGCAAGGCTTAAACCTTAGAAATAAGGGCATGGGTCTTAACATGGGTCTTATTGGTACAATTTATCAGGTGCTCACTTCAGTGGTCCCCACTTCAGGTTCTAGATCCTGCATTAACTTGAATTTGCATAGCTATGAATCTAAATCTCCAAGAGACTTGGCTGATCAGACCATGCAAATGCATTGTGTTTGTGCACGAACCTTTACTCTGAGGTTTGCTTGACTTTTGTGATGGGCTAATTTAGTTAAGTTAGATATTAAGTTAGCATTTAATGACTTTTTGGTGGAACTAATATTCACCTTGAACAGAGATTGTGGTTGAGTGGCTGCTGTTTTACATTTTACGAGTTGTCATTATTCCACCTAGCAATCCATTAAAGTTTTTCTGAGAAGTTTTCCTCTCAATTTGCAGAACATTTCAACCTTGCAGCGCAAAGAAAGGACATTAACATACAATTATTTGTGGGATAATTGTATTTATTCATGTGGAAATGACAGGTTAAAAATAACTCTTCCACCTTTGATTTGATTTGATTACAGTATAACACAAAATTGACCGTAATGGAGATTTTACAGCTTTTAAAGATAATGATGGATACTACTGACTCACTATCTCACTCCCCATATGAATAACCACTAGAAGCAGCACTTTAGATTCAATGGGTGCACAATTCCCGTTGATGACTGATGTGTTTGGATCATTTAAGAGAGTGCTTTTTGAGTGTTCACCAGATTTGATGGCTCGATTCTTGGAGACTTCGTTAAGCTGTCTAAAACTATACATTTAGTTGGACTATTGACTCATCATTAAAGAAATCAATTCATAATGGACATTACTCTTCAGCTCTGGAGCTCTGTGATTAGTACAGTGATTCATCCAGTGAAGTACTTTAGAGCTATTTTGCTTTGAATAGTGTTGTGAACTTTTATGAACTATATAGTGATGCAGTTTTTGCCTGCTGAAAAGATCAGCATATATGTAGCTCATCACCAGTGTATGTCGTGTTTTAGATTTTCTGTACAGTGAATGTGATTTCACCAAGTACAACATGTTCCTGGATCAACATCTTTGTTGGTCCCGGAACAACATTCTAATCAACCAATCAGATTTGTGGGACAATGTTACGCACGCTGTGTGTGCGTCATGTTATGTGTGTGTGGTAGTCTTGTCTTGTGTGTTCCAGATCCCATTGGTCCATCAGCCTGTCACTCTGATGACGTCCCCGGTTCACGCTACCAATCATCTTTCAACCCCGTATCTCCTCCGCGTTTCCAGCTGTTTGGCTCAATTCGTATTTTCTATTTGGTTGTTTGCTTGTGGTTTATTGCGCTGTTTCTTTTTTTCCTTTTGTCCCGATATTGTTCAATGTATATTGTATGTGTGTTTATTACCTGTTTGAAGAGTCCTTTGTTGATTTTGTTTGTACAGTGTACAGTTGCGTTTTGCTGTCAGTCTTTCCAGTCGTCACGTTGTGTGTGAGGCTGGGAAGGTGCGGGCAGGTAAGTAAGTCGCGCGACATACATTGTGCACACGTAGGACATTTAGTTTTTTTGTATTAGACACACTAGGTTAGGAGAGAGTGCCACCCGCTGTATGTTTTTTTTTTTTTTTTTTTGCCTTTTTGGGTTAGACAGAATAGGTTAGTTAGGGCGTTTCTACGCCGAAGACCTTTTTCTTTCCACCTTTTCTTTTTGGTAGTCAGCTTAGTTTGTTAAAATAGCTAGCTGTGTTTTGTTTTATTTATTTCTTTGATTTGGCATCTCTCGCGCTCCCCTTCCCACCTCTGTTTTTGTTGTTAACTGTAATTTGTTTTTCGTACTTTGTAAATACTGTAAATATTGTAAATATTGATTACACCCTTGCACTTAATCACTTTGCACCATTGAGCAATAAAACACCTTACACAGAGTTTTCTTGTCTCTCGGCCTTCCTACCACTTCTGTATATGCATACACACACTTTCAAATGTTACTTCTTAAACTTCCCCTAACCAAACGAATAGAAAAACATCTGAAAGAACGTAACATTTATGGGGGCTCGTCCGGGATATAAACAATCCGATCTTTCCCGGATATTAATTTTGTGTGTGTGCGTATATCTATATGGTGGTTTGTGCCGTGATAGAAAAGAAACGCTTGTGTACAGTAATATTGTGTATAGTGAGAGTGGCGTGATAAAAACAAAACAAAACATGAGTGTCTTTGATTTACAGTCATTTATTAAGGAACCAAGTTTAGACAAATTCGATAAGTGTAGGAAGGATGATTTGTTGAAAATCGCTGACCAGTACGGGATCTCTGTGGTGAAACAGGCACTAAAGAAAACAATTAAAAGTGTTATTTTACAAAAGCTGGTTGAACTTCATGTGCTTGTGTTGCCAGATGCGGATGGTGCTGAAGCCGGCCCGTCGGCTGCTGCTGACGCGCGTCTTAAAAGCCCTGTTACGCCGGGGAAGGCGCTGAGCGAGGCCGCCGAGGCGGAGGTGCAGGCCGATGCCAAGGCCGCCTTGCCGCCCTTCTATCCCTTTTCTCCGTCTTCCAGTGGGTCTGGCGGCGATGTGCGGCTTAAGGTCCGAATCGCCCGTATGCAGATGGAAGCGCAGGAGCGGGCTCAGACGCGTCAGGCCGAAATGGATCTGCGCCTCAAGGTCCGCAGTTTAGAGATTGAGGCTGAAAAGCAGGTAAAATTGCGACAAATTGAGTTGGAGGCGATGAAGGTTACCTCTGGCCCAGTTGCGCAATCTAGCCCTGTTGTGCCCTCTACGGATGTTGCACGTGATGTTTCAACAGCTGCCTTTGATATCAGCAAACACATTACTTTAGTGCCTCACTTCAGAGAAACCGAGGTGGATACTTACTTTACCGCTTTTGAGCGTATAGCATCCGCACTTCGTTGGCCGAAAGAGGTATGGCCTCTTTTATTGCAGTGTAAGCTTGTTGGGAAGGCTCAAGAGGTTTGTTCAGCGCTACCTGTAGAGGATAGTTTGCAGTACGAGTCGGTAAAGAATGCTATTCTCCGCGCGTATGAGCTGGTTCCCGAAGCTTATCGACAGCGATTTAGAAATCATAAAAAATTTTTTCAAACGTTTGTAGAATTTGCCCGTGAAAAGGGAATTCTTTTCGATAAATGGTTGATGGCAAGTAAGGTGCAAGATTTTGATTCTCTAAAGGATTTGATGCTTTTGGAAGACTTTAAGGGTTGCTTGCCTGAGCGAGTGGTCACGTATTTAAACGAACAAAAAGTCACGTCTTTGTCTCAGGCGGCTGTTCTGGCCGATGAATTTGTTTTAACACATAAAAGTGTATTCATCTCAGCTCGTCCCGACAAAACGTTGGCTGTGCCTGAGTCGCAGAATCCCCGTGTTAAGGTTAGTCCACAGCAACCTAAAGAGACAAGAGAATGTTTTTATTGTCATAAAACAGGACACGTAATTGCTGATTGTTTAACTTTAAAAAGAAAACAACAGCCAGGACAACCGAAGCCAGTTGGTTTTGTGAGAACCGTGCCCGTGCGCTCTTATGACGCGCAAAAGACTGATGATATTGATGAAAGATTTAAACCGTTCATGATGAAAGGTTTACTTTCAATAAATGGTAGACCTGAGGAACAAAAAGAAATTCAGATTTTGCGAGACACTGGCGCAATTCAGTCATTTGTAGTGGCTGATGTTGTTCCACTATCAGATCAGACGTCTTGCGGTTCGAGTGTGCTCATTCAGGGTATAGAAATGGGCGTGGTTAAAGTGCCGCTACACCGTGTACATCTCCAATGCGATTTGCTCACAGGGTTTGTTAAGGTTGGGGTACGGTCCTCGCTCCCCGTGAAAGGTATTGCTTTTATCCTTGGTAATGATTTGGCAGGAGGTAATGTAACACCAGTAGTGGAGGTTGTTGACAAACCTGATTGTTTCGTTGGTGCTGACGATATTGCTGATAAATTTCCAGATGTGTTTGCAGCTAATGTTGTAACTCGTGCGCAAAAGTGTAGGATAGGGAGTGACATTTCACTAAATGACTCATTCATGTTGCCGCTTTTTACTGAGGAAAGCTCTCTGCCTGAGGTCCAATGCTTTGAAGTTGTGAAAAATGATAAACAGCTTGATAACGTCGTGAAAGATTCGGAGTTGTTGACGGTACCTGTTACACGCGAACGGATGATCGCAACACAGCGAGACGATCCTTCTTTGGCAAAGTGCTTCTCTGCTGCTGAACATCCAAAATCTGTAAAAAACTTCAAAGCTGAGTATGTGTTAGACGATGGATTACTGTTACGTAAGTGGAGTCCTGTCGCAAGGATGGATAATGAGTGGGAAGTTACCCGTCAAATTGTGTTGCCCACTGCTTACAGACAGCAAGTGTTAAATTTGGCTCATGATCATTGTCTGTCAGGTCATCTAGGAATTACAAAAACATATAATCGTATCTTGAAGCATTTCTTTTGGCCTGGCTTGAAAAAAGATGTATGTCACTACTGTCGCACCTGTCATGTATGTCAGGTAACGGGAAAGCCAAATCAAAAGATTCCACCTGCTCCATTGGTTCCCATTCCTGTAATTGGTGAGCCTTTCGAGCATGTTATTTTGGACTGCGTCGGCCCTTTGCCAAAGACAAAATCAGGAAATCAGTTTTTGTTAACAATCATGTGCTCTGCAACCCGATTCCCAGAAGCAGTTCCGTTGAGAAAAATTACTTCTGCAGCTATTGTAAAGTCACTGATCAAATTCTTTTCCACATTTGGACTGCCAAAAATTGTACAGACGGATCAAGGAACGAATTTTCTCTCCAAACTGTTCAGACAGGTGTTAAAAACTTTGGGTATAACGCACAGAGTTTCTAGCGCATATCATCCCGAAAGTCAAGGGGCAATTGAACGGTTTCACCAAACGCTGAAATCGATGCTGCGTAAATACTGCCTAAGCTCCGGTAGAGAGTGGGATGAAGGGGTCCCGTTAGTTTTATTTGGCATTCGCGAAACTGTTCAAGAGTCCCTTGGTTTTAGTCCCGCAGATCTAGTGTTTGGGCATACAGTACGTGGTCCGCTCAAAATTTTAAAAGAGGGAATGCTGGGTGAGGGTGTAGCTCCCAAGGAAAATATACTGGATTATGTTAGCCGATTCAGGGAGCGCTTACATAATGCCTGTACGTTCGCGAAAGAATCTTTGGCTGTAGCACAAAAGAACATGAAAAAGCACTTCGATATGAAGTCTGTCACTCGAGTAATCAAACCTGGAGATGAAGTCTTGGTACTTTTGCCAGTTCCTGGTTCGGCTCTGTCTGCTCGTTTTGCTGGTCCATATGTGGTATCTAAAAAATTGAGTGACACAGATTATGTTGTGCATACTCCTGATCGTAAACGGAAATTTCGGACATGTCATATTAATATGTTAAAGCTGTACTGTTCCAGGGAATCGCCTGAGAAAACTGCAGAGGAGATGGTTGGTCCGAAAGCTGGCTTCGTTACTACACCTGCTGCAGTTGTTTCAGCAACCACTGCTGAGGATTGCGAGGTGATATTGCCACCTGCTGGTGAGTTGCTCGCTGACGATGGCATTTCCCTTCGTGGTGCTCAGATGAGCGCTAGGCTCTCTAATTCAGAGATACTACAGTCATTACCAGCCTTTCTTACTAATCTGACTGAAGCACAGAGACAGGACATTGTTAAAATAATTCATGATTTTCCCGTGCTGTTTGGAGATATCCCAACTCAAACGAAATTACTGCAACATGACATCCAGATTACTTGCAATTCTCCAATTAAACAACACGCCTACCGAGTTAATAGTATGAAACGATCAGTAATGAAAACGGAGGTAGACTACTTACTGAAAAATGATCTAGCCGAACCCAGTTTCAGCCCATGGAGTTCTCCGTGCCTTCTTGTCCCAAAACCAGATGGTACATTTCGGTTCTGTACGGACTATCGAAAAGTCAATTCCGTTACTGTCCCGGACAGTTATCCTCTGCCCAGAATGGAGGACTGCATAGATAATTTGGGTTCTGCAAAGTTTGTAACCAAATTGGACTTGTTAAAGGGTTACTGGCAAGTCCCCCTCACGCCGCGCGCTGCAGAAATTTCCGCCTTCGTAACTCCTGATAATTTCCTACAATATAAGGTAATGGCGTTCGGATTGCGAAACGCTCCGGCAACATTTCAGCGTCTTGTCAATATTGTATTATCAGGAGTACCCAACTGTAATGCTTACCTTGATGACCTGGTGATATATTCTTCTGACTTGCATGAGCATTTGTCCCTCCTGAGAACAGTATTCGAACGATTAGCAAATGCATCCTTAACCATAAATCTGGCGAAATGTGAGTTTGGCAAGGCAACAATTACATACCTGGGCAAGGTAGTCGGTCAAGGTGAAGTCCGACCTGTCAGTGCAAAAGTCACCGCTATCGTTGATTTTCCTGTACCCACCACACGACGAGAATTACGCCGCTTTTTAGGCATGGCAGGGTATTATCGTAATTTTTGTCGAAATTTTTCAACTGTTGTACATCCCCTTACCAGTCTGTTAAGTCCTGCCAATGATTTCGTCTGGTCTGATTCTTGCCAACATGCTTTTGAAAGCATAAAGGCCTTACTAATCAGCGCACCTGTCCTTGCCGCTCCGCAGTTCTCTCGCCCATTTAAATTAGAAGTGGACGCCAGCGCTTTAGGCACTGGCGCAGTACTCCTTCAGGAGGATGACGCTGGTTTGGACCATCCTATTTGTTATTTTTCGCGGAAATTTAACAAGCATCAGATCAATTACTCCACGATAGAGAAGGAAGCCTTAGGACTTCTGTTAGCGTTACAATTCTTTGAAGTTTATGTCGGTTCATCTGCTTTACCTGTGACTGTATACACTGACCATAACCCATTAGTTTTCCTGTCAAGAATGTACAACCATAACCAACGACTCATGCGTTGGTCATTGATTGTACAAAACTATAACTTAAACATAAAACATAAAAAAGGTTCTGAAAATGTCGTTGCAGATGCATTGTCTAGAATTTAAGCTTGTTATTTTGTTTGTAATTTTGTGATTTATGAAAGTTTTAAGGGGGGGAGTGTTACGCACGCTGTGTGTGCGTCATGTTATGTGTGTGTGGTAGTCTTGTCTTGTGTGTTCCAGATCCCATTGGTCCATCAGCCTGTCACTCTGATGACGTCCCCGGTTCACGCTACCAATCATCTTTCAACGCCCCGGTTAAAAACCCCGTATCTCCTCCGCGTTTCCAGCTGTTTGGCTCAATTCGTATTTTCTATTTGGTTGTTTGCTTGTGGTTTATTGCGCTGTTTCTTTTTTCCTTTTGTCCCGATATTGTTCAATGTATATTGTATGTGTGTTTATTACCTGTTTGAAGAGTCCTTTGTTGATTTTGTTTGTACAGTGTACAGTTGCGTTTTGCTGTCAGTCTTTCCAGCCGTCACGTTGTGTGTGAGGCTGGGAAGGTGCGGGCAGGTAAGTAAGTCGCGCGACATACATTGTGCACACGTAGGACATTTAGTTTTTTTTTGTATTAGACACACTAGGTTAGGAGAGAGTGCCACCCGCTGTATGTTTTTTTTTTTGCCTTTTTGGGTTAGACAGAATAGGTTAGTTAGGGCGTTTCTACGCCGAAGATCTTTTTCTTTCCACCTTTTCTTTTTGGTAGTCAGCTTAGTTTGTTAAAATAGCTAGCTGTGTTTTGTTTTATTTATTTCTTTGATTTGGCATCTCTCGCGCTCCCCTTCCCACCTCTGTTTTTGTTGTTAACTGTAATTTGTTTTTCGTACTTTGTAAATACTGTAAATATTGTAAATATTGATTACACCCTTGCACTTAATCACTTTGCACCATTGAGCAATAAAACACCTTACACAGAGTTTTCTTGTCTCTCGGCCTTCCTACCACTTCTGTATATGCATACACACACTTTCAAATGTTACTTCTTAAACTTCCCCTAACCAAACAAATAGAAAAACATCTGAAAGAACGTAACAGACAAGTTTACAGTTTATGTCAAGTTTAGGCTTACAACCAGGGTTAAGTGCTTCTACATCAGTGTTATTCACCTATAATTTCCCTAATTTAGGGTTAGGGCTAAATTTTGGGACAGGAATGTTATTTCACGATCAACAAAATATGTTGATCCAGGAACATGTCTTACTTGGCAAAATTACGGTGACCGTTGGGGTACCCAGGGGTCTTTCTTGGTCAGCACCACCATACTGGTTGTTAGTAAATTTCACAAATAAATACAAAGAAACACATTGAATTAAACATGACATTTCGAAAGAAAGAGTATTTTCTTGTACTCCAATAATATACATTTTTACAGTGTATCTGTCTCTCTGGAAGGCCTATAAACCTTCAAACTTCAAGGCTTTTATTTTTTCCCTCACAAATTTCAAACAAGGTTTTGTTAAGCCAATATTCAAAATATGTCTTAACAAATTTTTCTTTTTTTTTTTTTTTTAAATTAGTCATTTTTTATATTTCAAATTCAAATATGTGCACAACCCTCATGAACCAGACCATCACTATCTCACTAACCAACAGAAACCTAGAAATGCTGGTTTAAGATGGTCATTTTGGTAGTCCATTTGCTACCAATCAGACAAGTTCAATCAATCTGTCCAATCCTGATAGCATTTGGACAAACTGTTTTGCTTGTTTATTTTTACTTCATATTATGATTGCATAATGTATCTTTACCAGTACTGTCCCAACTATTGTGTTGTATCTGAGGGTGTGAAGTAAATTCAAGAGGTTTATGCTGGTTAGCATGACAAGATTATTAACATGGATATACCTGTAAGAAGGGTACGCAAGAGACTTCCTCCCTAGCCAAATATGCTTCTTTGAACAAAGGAACAGTGCTGCCTGCAGCTCAGTAGGTTTTCTGCATGAGTAAACCATCTGAGACTGCCTCCCTAGTCCCAGGTAACTAATTTTACTCTTCGTGGGTGTTTATTGAGAGCAAATTGTTTACACTTAGCACTGCTTGCTGTGACACCATCTGAATACCATTGTTACCTGTTAGAGAAGCTAAAGATAGAACAACAGAACTACGAGAAAAGAGCTTGAAAAAGACTCCATGTGTGTCAGATGCTCAACTGAATCAGTGTGATTTGCAATTCAGTTTTGCAAGCTTTGAGATAGCTTATGTTAAGTAATTCGACAGCAGTGTAAAAGATTAACAAACAGGTAACAGCTGGCTTTTAGCTATCAGCGGCAGTCCTGTAAAGCAAAAATTAACCCCCTCCCCTTGAACACGAGCCAGAGATACAGAGGAAGACATCTAAGTCATAAAGGACTAAATGAGCTTTTCAAGTCTACAGAAAAGAGAGCAGATCTTCTCTACTTCATTAATTTGACGCACCCCTATCAGGCCCTGTTCAGAGGAGGCAGCACATGCTGGTGTGTTAATGTGACGGTAAGTGATGCTGAAGCGGCTGTAGCAATCAGTGTAGTGCAGTGATCTCTGACGAGAGAGCCATTGGCGAAGCTTCAAAGAGTACCCATTAGCCTCCCTTTAATGAAACATGCTTGTTAATGATAGCTATCTTTCTCGTTCTCTACTCCTCAGAGAAAATGCAGGCAAGAGTTTGGAACTTGTGAAAATATTTAACACACAGGAAGGGACTTGTAAAACCTTCTATTATCCCACCTGCTAGCTAGTGTCTGCGTCAGGCTTACACATTCGTCGAGCGGGTTGGAAAGATTGTCTTTTGAGGGTCTAGGTGGGGCAGTGTCATGGGGTAATGCTCTTAAGGCCCCGATATACTCATGGCAAAGTTCTTTTTCGTTCTTCGCTTAGGGGTAAAAAGAAGTTCGAAATACTTGACCAGCGGTATATACTGTTAGCGAACATGCTGCCGCCTACACTGAGAGCTGCGTTTAGATGAATATGTAAATATAAGCTGCGTGCTTGATCTCAATAACAAAATAAACACACAACAAAACTGACAGAGGTGAGAAAACAGCAGTTAAAGGGATAGTTCCCCCAAAATTAAAATTACCCCATGATTTACTCACCCTCAAGCCATCCTAGGTGTATATGACTTTCTTCTTTCAGACGCTTCTTCCAAGCTTTATAGTGGCAGTGAATAGAGGATGAGATTTTGAAGCCCAAAAAAGTGCAACCATCCATCATAAAAGATATCCACACGGCTCCGGGGGGTTAATAAAGGCCTTCTAAAGCGTAGCGATGTATTTGTGTAAGAAAAATTTGATTTACGCCAAAAGAGTAAACCCTGACGCAACATAGGAGTAGCATAAGCTTTGATGCCTCTCGCTGTTCAAACAAATAGGGCTGAGCAACAAACTCAAGCTCCTCTTCTCTTATATCGAAATCCTCCAACATTTCTCTTTAAAAGTTCTTGCTTTAGACTTCTAATTCATGACCGGTGTTTTGTTTTGCACTTCCATGTTCGTCAATATGTCATGCGTCGGGTCAGAGTTCACTCTTTTGCTGTAAATTGATGCGTACGACCATCTGTCGGAAGCTAGTTATTTTAGTTATTCAAGTTTTAAATATGGATATTTTTCTTACACAAATGCATCACTTCACTTCAGAAGCTCTTTTTGTACAATAGATTGTTTAAAAGCAAGCAGCTTTACAGTATTAAACATTAAAAGACAGTGTCTCTTTCAAAATAGAATTACAACTTAATTATTTACTATAAAGCGGCTCTCCAGTGTGTTCATGTTTTTATTCGTGGACGTTTGACCTTGGACGACACACCTTCACTCTCTTCCACTGTAGTAACTGAAGCCGCCAGTGTTGCAATATGGAGCTAACATCTTGAGTCTCGAGTCTGCACAGTAGCAAAGAATATACACTGACAAAAAGCGAAACTGCAACACCGGCGCCCAGCAGCAGTCCTATGCTTCCGCCATTTTGGGGTGAAAGCGACTCGCAGTCCACTAGTTTCTATGGCACTATCAGCTGCTTTGTTAAAAAAAAAAAAAAAAAAAAACGTACATTAAAGTTGAAATCCAACCTGAATGATGACAACACAGAATAAAATACTATCACTGGTGATCATCAAATCCTTTTAACAGTTTATTTTACAGACTTTGTGTTTAAGTCTTCCACTTTTTTCACAAAGCCTTTGCTAGAAACCCAGTCAGTTTGGGTTAAAATTCTTTTAAGTTCCAAGTATTAGCATTATAAACACTGAATTAATACCAACATATGAAATTAAATTAAGGACATGCATCAGAAAAATTGGGAATGTAGGACAATAAATAAATAACAGAATATAACAGCTTGACAGTAAACTGTTTTTTCAGTGTTGTCCTATATTAATGTCCGTTAAAGCAAGACTAAACAAAAAAACACAGCCACTGTGTCCAAAAGTGGGAATTATGGGATAACAGACACAGCAATGCATCATGTTCTATAAGATCATATTTGTAGCTTAATCTAGGGGATTAAAACGTATATATTTCAGACCTAGTGGAGTAATTTACTCCACTTTAATCCCCTGGATCACGCTATAAACATGATGATCTTAACTTTATTAATTATTAATTTATTAATTTACTATTAATAGTAAATATGTAAAGTTGCATAAAAATGGAAATACTCAATAAAGTAGGCTAATACGTTACCTCAGTGGTTGGATTCCACAACTGATAATAATAAAACATATATAGGCTAAGACAATACAAAATTTACTGAATTTTAGAAATTTTCTATTGCGTTTCTGATTTGGCTGTGAGATTCGCCGATTTTGGGTGCGTAAGATGTGATGGATTCTATTGTCCATTTGGCATTTTCACCCCAAAATGGCTGCCGCGCTACCGAAGCGACATCTAGTGGCTGTTACCCAAAAAGCATCAGAGTTTCGCCTCTTGGGTTCTATACTCTTTGACAGTAGTGAGCACGAAGTGGAGCCGCGACATCAAGGTCCCGCCCACATTCAGAACAACTCATTATGTCGGTGTGAAATGAACAGTTATGGAAATGTAGAAATTAAAGTTAAAGCTCCAATCTCCTCGCGAAGATCCAGAAAAAAGTCCGTTGGTGCTTCAGTGACTACTTCACTCAGAGAAGCTGTAAATTTCAGCTGTCAATCATGACGTCTCACCCCCGTTTTTATAGCATCAAATAACTAACTAAAACCAAACTTATTTAAAGAACGAACACTTGAACTAACACCAGTGTGATAAAACCTGCCTAATATGACAGAAACGTCTTTGGAAAAAAATGTTTAATGTGTGAATTTATTGTTTAGTTTGTCTCACGTTCCATTACATTTCATGGAGAGGGCGGGGTTTATGACCTATACTGGGGCCACCTGGGAGCGATCGAGACGCTTTGGTTTGACTTTTCAGAACTGGTCTGGCTGCAGACCATGGGCGAGTGGAGCTCCACTCTCGAACAGGAAATACGTCACCTCCACTTGAATAATTTTGTCTCAGCATAACAATTAATAAAATTACTACTTATCAGATTGTGTTTTACTAACGTCTACACCTACCCCAACCCTAAACCTACCCGTACAATAAAGCAAATACAGTAATTAAATGATGCAATATTGATGTATGCATGCCCAGTGGCCATAGCTGTAGCTAGCTCCACTAGTGGAGGTGACGTATTTCCTGTTCGAGAGTGGAGCTCCACTCGTCCCTTAAGTCTGCAGCCAGACCCTATTGGACTGGTGTGGCACGCTTGGACTGAACAGAAGAAATGAACTGGAGAAGATTTCCACGTCAAAGAAGACGGAGCACTAAAGCCACACCCACCTATTACATAATCACCATAGACCAATGGAAGTTCAAAAGTATTTACCAGCCAGAGTGAAAGTTCACGTTGGCAAGCTGTTTCAAACTCCTGAAACAAACTTCGTTTTGGCCTGATTTTGTTCAAAATTGCAACACACCAGTTCGTTCTTCGATTTTGCTTTAAGTATATTAGGGCCATTTAATGTTTTATAATCAAATCACCTACAATACACCATGAGTAGCGTGTAAAGGCCAAGATGAGACGGTAGCCTTGTCCAAATACCCACACTTGCGGTCTTTGCACTTGACCACTTGTCTACTTACATGACGTATTTCCTGTATTTGGCCCAAGTGTTTAAGTAGGCATGAAGTAGTGTGGGTATTTGGGCAAGGCAATAATAGATATGGATGACCAGAGTCAAGTGACCATGTGTTCATTCTTATGGCTGTTCAAAGGAGGTGTATATGGAAGCCCATTTGCACCTCAGAGTAAAAAAAATAGAAAAACAAAATTGTGAGATGAAATTTAAAAGAAGAAATAAAATTGCAATTGTGAGATATAAAGTTGCATTTTTGAGCATCAAATCAGCATATTAGAATGATTTCTGAAGGATCATGTGACACTGAAGACTGAAGAATGATGCTGAAAAATTGGCATTGCCATAACAGGAATACATTACATTTTAAAATATATTAAAACAGAAAAGTTATTTTAAAATTGTAACAATATTATTATTTTATTTATTTATTTATTTATCAAATAAATGCAGCCTTTGTGAACATAAGAGACTTATTTAAAAAAACATGAAAAATCTTACAGACCCTGCATTTTCGTCCACCCCAATTGAGAGGCTCTTCTTTATCAACTGTGAAAAATTATATTTCATATAGTGTAATCAAATTCAAATCAAATTGCGTGTCAGTGAGAATATTAGGCTAAGTGTGTTGTTGTCAAAACAACTTGAATTAATTTACTCAACTGCACCTGATCATTCAGCAACATTATATCAAACAGCTCAGGGACCAATTTACCAGAACAAGACAAGATCAAGCCCCAAACTCATTCCTGTTACACAGTTTAGTTTCACTGTTCAAACAACTCTCAACAGCATCATCCAAAGCTTTGTAAACTGTAATATATTTACATATGACTTATTCTCAGCCATATCTGTATATGCTAACAGACTCCAAGATCTGATATACTGAGATGAGACCTGCAGGTGCAAATTGCATTCCTGCATTTATAATAGGGAAGCAGTAAGTAATCTCAGTGCAAGGTTAGAGACTGTCATGCATTGGGTGCAAATATGATTGATATTAAAGGGAGCATTAGTAATAAAACATTTTTTTTTTTACATTCATGGTGAGGTAAAGGGATATCAGACACCAACCTAAGTGTGAAATGTGTATTTCTTCCTGCCTGCCAAGGCAGGTAAGGTTCTTAATCCGTTGAATCTCATGGGCTTTCTTTCTCTAAGATTCTTCCTGGGTAAGAGACAGTGTCTTTTTTTTGAGTATCACTCAAGGCATAGACATAGATTTGAAGGGAGATGTTGACTTTTAATGACACAATATGCTGACATATTCTGTGGTGTTAAGTGAAAGAAACTTTCTCATTCACTGAAAACAAACAACCAAACTTATGTAACATAAATGAAACTGAAAACTAGCATGGCGCCACTTCTATTCATTAAGTCAGATCACGTAGCAACACACACTGTGGACTGTCCATGCTTCTGCTCTTGCTAATACACTTTAGCCCCTGCTGGTAGAAGCCGTAATCACTCTGCAGAACAGTAGATGCTGTGCCACTGACCAACTTTTTTTGTGAAGGTCCACTGTCTTTGACATTTAGAGTATAGTTAGTTCAGTATAGTTGCTACTGAGATGTTCAAGGTATATGTTAGGTAATGTTTAAGATATATATTCACACAGAATGCGTTTTTCCATTCCACTGCGCTACTTTTCCATTGTTTGTCTAAGTCAGGGGTGTCCAGATTCGGTCCTGGAGGGCCACTCTTCTGCAGAGTTTTGCTCCAACCAGCTCCAAAACACCTGCCTGTAAGTTCTAGTAAGCCTAGTTAGACCTTGATTAGCTGGTTCAGGTGTGTTTAATTAGGGTTGGAGCTAAACTCTGCAGGACAGTAGCCCTCCAGGACCGAGTTTGGACACCCCTGGTGTAATGCTGCCTTCACGTGCTCTCGGAATGAACGTAAATACGAGTTTCCTAGGTAAAAATTGCACATGAACGCCCTCTCATTTCGAAACTTGAATACCATGAGCTCGTAATCACAACTTCAGAATTGGGAATTTTCAAATTTCCAAAGGCACGCGAAGGCAGCATAAGTAAACACGCAGTAGACAGATGTGTTTGACCGTTGCGCTCATGTCTTTTGCAGTGTCTCGCGCATGACACAGTGTTCTAAAAATGCGGCGCTCAAGATAAAACGGGTTCAACTTTTAACAAACGCCTCTTTAGACTTTGAATTTTTTTTCTTTTTTTCATTCCACTGACCTGTGTTGCGTGTTCTTAATCACAAAAACGTATTTTGTGTGAATGGCTCCTAAGAATGCGTGTTTTTGTGATGTCATTGGCCATTTGCAATTATGACATTATTTTTTGTGACCATTAGTCACATGCCATTTTTGGAGATGATTGGCTCAAAACTTGATTATGAGAATATATTGTTTTGCTTATAGGGAGTCTTGTGCCAGGTGAGCAACTACCATTGAGATGATGTTAACAGATGGTTTTAACCATGTATTATATAGACAAGGTATTATAATTAACTTTTCATCAATGTTGCTCTTAGAATGTAAGGTTTTGCTTATATCACCAGTCAGTGAGAGTACTTGGGCTGCTACCTGATTAGGTTGAGAGCACATTTTTAAACTGTATGTTTATCATATAGGTAATGAATAGTAGTATTGATTGTTCAACATTATATATTTAAAATGTACATTTGTGCAATAATCTTCCCCTGAATATCTTGATAACAACCAACTAAACAGATCCTCATGCTACAAGAAATTTTGTGTGCTGACAAAGAATTTGGTTTACACTCTTAAAAATAAAGGTTCTGACATCTATAGTTCAATGAAGAGCCTTTAACATCCATAGAACCTTTCTATTGCACAAACGGTTCTTTAGTGGAAAAAGGCTCTTTGGATTATTAAAAAAAAATGTGTCTTTTGAGAACTGTAAGGTTTTTTTGGGCAACACAAAATGGTTCTTGTATGTGAAAACCCTCTTTCGGAACCTTTATTTTTAATGGTTCCACAGCAGTCTTGTGCAGTACAGCTGTGCATGAATGCGCTGTGCTTGGCAAGTAGTGTGTTGTTCATGTGTAGTCTTTTATGCTGAAATCTCCACTCCACCTGTATCAAGAAAAACAGTGAGCCTTTTCTGAAAACATATTTTACTTACAGAGTGGCTAAAACCGACCTCACCCCTGCTTCATTGTTTTAACTCACTATAAGATTCATCTGTGTCACTTGACTGTGGCCTTTAAAAGGGCATTAGCTGGAAAACAGCACCAAAATGCTCCGGCGGAGTGGATAGGTCTTTCAGTAAAGCCCCAGGGAATAGCTGGGCTGAAACCTCTGCATTCGCTGTAGTGGTCAGACAGAAAAGCAAGACTATACTTAAACTTGTTTTCTGGCTCTCTTGCTCCCCCTGCTGGAAGTTACATTCACTGCTGCTGAGTGAAAACAGCAGATTTTCAGATAAGGCAGAGGAACCTTTTGAATCCATGAGGAAAATTGATGGCGGTCATAAAATAAGCTATTATCATTAAACCAAGACAAAGTGGCCCATTGCATGAAGCTCTGTTGCAAGTGTGCATGAAAATGTAGCCAGGGGTTTGTACAATGTATTAAAAAAAATAGATATCCTGAAGCAAAATTAGATTCAAAAGCTGTCGTCTATCCCCACATGGTAGAAACTTGTCTTTAGACAAAGGCCCAACAAACATTTAAAAACAACAACAACATACACAAGAATTATAAAATAAACTAAAATATTACATGAAAACCATGCAACTGTTATAAAAATCTACAGAATTCATCTTAAAGTCTTATTAAAAATGGTAATGGCATTTAGGATAAAATACTTGTCTTTCATCAAAGATATATACTGTTTACCATAAGCTTGGTAAATATTAAATTGAAACATCTATTATCTAATATTTTATAACATATTTATATTATTTTGTAAAGAATATTAAAAAAGCCTAATTGTTTTTAAATAATTTCTATATAAATTTTAAATTCATGACTTCTTTATCTTATTTATCAATGGAAGATTTTTAATGTCTGGTTATATTCTGCAAACCTTGGGAAAAGGAAGATACAACAGAAACAGAGAGGCAGCATGCATTAGAAAGAAAGAGAGCGAGAGGAAAGATCAGCCTCTGTCTGATCGTAAGACATGGCCATTTCCCATTTTCCTGTCAAATGATCCATGTTACGACCTACTGTCCTCGCTCCAGCTCTGCTTTTGCTTGGGTCTTATAACTGTAAAAAGAAACAGCATTTACAAAACAAGCTTTGCAAGTATTTTATTACATATGGCATCATCAGAGACCAAAACCCAAACCCAAGACCTTTTGCTCCACCTGTTGCAATGCTTTGTTGCCTCCTTCACTACAATAAAAGTCTGTTGCCACTTTTCTCATCCTACAGAGATGAAACAATATGATCGGCATAAGTACCACCTACTTACCAATGGCACCGCTTTGTGTCTGCCCACTACACAATCAATGTTCGTGAAATTCTTAACATTACAGGGCTCATGCTGGGGGAAGTAAGCATTGAGGCCATTGTTCAGTGTGTGGGTGCATGGCTTGGCAGCGCTGACTACTTTGTCTCTTTGTTTGGTGCGCCGTGACTTTCGCTTCAATGAGCTTATGCCGAAGCTGAGCTGCTCTGCTCAGTAAGTGATAGCGTAAGAAGAGAAGTAAAATATGGAAAGAGAGAGAGATAAAATGAATATAGAAGAAAGAGAGGATATTAAAGGAAACGGTCACTGCTGCAAACAAGCTTGTGAGGAGCTCAGTTCAAGATCAGGGAACATTGTCTGATGCTACTTATAGTAAGAAGACAAGCACACTCAAACATATTAGCATTCATTTAGTGTAACCAGCAAAACTATCTTTGAACTATCATGGACATTCATGCAGGTGTAATCTGGTGTTTTCAGCAGGGACTGAGAGCCACAGCTCAACATTCCTGTAGAACAACCAGTAGAGCAGTGGTCGGCAATAGGCGACGCCAGCAATAATATCTGGCCCACGGCCGCAGCCAGATTATTTTGATAGCGGCTGGTTCTGAAATAGATCTGTCTGGAGAGCGCAGTTCATGGTTGCACAGCAACGACAGACGCCACGGGAGCGCAAGCGCTTTGGAAAGGAAAGAGGCGCGGCCGCGCTTTCCATTTTTTTTTTTTTTTTCGTTTTTAGACGCGACATGTTAAAGGCCCCTAATATTATATTCTTTGCAAACAGCGACAGCTTCGTTGCAGATAAGACACACCGGCTTTGCATTCACAAAACCAGGTAGGATGAACGCATAGTTGTCTTTCCATTTTTCTTTGTATGCCCTATTTTCGCTGTCAACTTTCCTCTTTGGACTCTTTGATACTGCCATTTTCTCTCACTAGCTAGCTTAAATGTTAACATCACTCTACACACGACGTAATAGTGTACCTCCAGCACGCAAACAATTTAAAAAAATGGTTAGTACATGAGGATGCCAAGAAATAATTCTGAGTGTAAAAGTAGGCTACATCGAATAATTATTACAATAAGTTAGGCTCCATTGTGTAACAAGCAAATTAAAATGATACTCATTTATTATTCACAATATGGAAATAAAACATAGTTCGTTATGAGCATGACTCAAACATGCCATTAATGGGCTTATTCAAGTCCTCTTTAATTTTTATTTTTTTGTTATTTTTATCCATTCCGCATCTCCCACATATGTGTGTTTTAGCAAGGCGGTCTATGTTGCAAGTTGGTGAATGAAGATACTTGCCAGGTTATGTGTCACTACTCTGCTTTATTAATTTATCCAGTGTAAAACCCGGACACCGCCACACAAATGTGGCTTTTTGTTAATGATTCACTAGCAGCTCACTACCAGTTACAAAAGACACTGTAACAGTCTGTCAAATTATCCTTTGACTATAGTCTGGCCCACCATCTAGTGGCGAAAATATTTTTGGCCCGATGCCAAACTTAATTGCCGACCCCTGCAGTAGAGCATGGTTCGAGCAACACTAAGATCATGGGTTCGATTCCCAGAAAAAGAAATAAAGATGCTGTATTATACATTGAATGCAATGTAAATCACTTCGGATAAAAGTGTCAGCCAAATGCAGAAATGTAAATGTTACTGCAATCACGTCACGTAAATGTTCTACTCTAAACTGTTCACATCCTCAGACTCAGAATTATGCATTTCTATGGCAACACTATCAATGTTAAAATGAATCTGGAGTGATCATGGTGCAAGTCAGAGCTCTCAAAAAATTCAGAGTTTACAAGTTGTGATAATGAGTTATACAAGGATGTGAATGTCCTTTACAAGTCGGAATCTTGTAATTACAGTAATTCCGACGTGGCATGAATACACCTTTAGCTTGCATTAGTATGCATGGAAGTGGCTGGGACACTTCTCAGACAAGATTGTATATTTTGTATATTGTTGTATGTTCTCATAACAGGTAACACAGGTAGCCTAGAAGATAAAGATCTGGTCTGCTAATCAAAAGGTTGTGTGCTCTTATTTATGAGCATCACATTGAGCAAGGTGTGTAAACTCCAGAGAGATTGTTCCTGTAATAAGTGTACAGTCGCTTTGGATAAATGTGTCAGCTTAATGGAAAAATTAGTTTTTCAGTCATCTAGATTGCATAATCATCTTTATATGACAATAGCGATACAAACTGTTTTTTTTTACTAAAGTCTGAATGGCTCCCAATCTGTGAAAATTATCTGAAGCACTGCAAAAAACTGTTCTTAATTATTTTGTCTTGTCTTTCAGTAAAATATGTAAACATCCTTTAAACAAGATTAAGGAAAATTGTGAAAGATATTTTGGTCACTTTTTTGGTCAAATAACATATCTTAAATTATTTTTTGTTTTTCTTACCCCATTGACATTTTTTCCTTCCTTTTTTGTCCTAATAAGCCTCATTAAATTTTGTAGATTTATGCTTAAGACACATAAAAACAATTTACCAATGGGGATAAGAATATCTCCTGCAATGTTGCTTCTTGAGTAATATTTCTTGTTTAAATGATTTGATAATTAGACTGCAAACAAGACAAAAATACTAATTAAGAAAATTATTTTTTGCAATGAAAAAAAAAAGAAAAAAAAAAAAAAAAGATGACTTCCAGATAGTGACTGAGCAAAGTGGTCCATTGGGAGATTTTTGTGTTTAGTTGTGTAAGGCCTATGGCATAACATTGCATGCATAGTACTGTGTTACCAACAAATAATCTATTTATGAAATTAAGTTATTTGATTATTAATGCCATACCCACATTTTCCCTAGACTTTTTGTTTGTTTGTTTGTTTGTTTGATTGATTTTTTTTTAACTCTGTTAAAGCAGTTATTACAGTTATTTTACAAAGGCTCATCTCAGTCTTGGCTCTAATAATGGAACAGAACTGCAGCTGGGGTTAGTCAGCACAATTTGGCTTTCATTACTACAAGTTTAGTTTTACCCCTCACAGGAAATGAGAAACTCTCATTGCATGTGATGATCTCAGCTCATAAAATATAGAGGACAGGGATAAAGGGTTTCCTGAGGTATGGCTCTTTCAGGGAGATAAGAACAACAGCTCATCATCCTGTGTCAGCTCTACCCTCAGGTATTCAGCAAACTCACTCTCTCAGCCTCAGACATTGAACACCCACTGGCATGATCTCAGGTACTATGTATATGAGAATTAGAAGTGTATATTAACACGGTTAGATAATTTGCATATCCAGTGGGGAGTTGGGTGGGCATTATTTTGTTAGTGGAGATAGTAAGAATGGATGTGGTGGTTGTTGGCGTCACAATATGGTGAAGGATTAGATAATGAATATTAATTAGGCTGTGCATCAAAAATTTTACATGATTGTGATGTATCCAACGATATCTCACAACCAATTCGTACGTATTTTACGAGGTGGCTAATTCGTACGAATTCGTACGACCTCACTTGTACGAATTCATACGATTTGTCTAAACCCCAGTGATGGGTAGGTTTAGGGGCAAGGTTAGGGGTTAGGGGTAGGTCATTTGTCAGAATTTATACGAATTTGGCAACTCCTAAAATATGTACGATTTACCAAAAAACGTACAAATTTGTACGAGTTAGGTCATACAAATTCTTACGAATTAGCTGTAAAATACTAATGAATTGCCATGAGATCAGGTTGGGATATCATGTCTGGAGCATTCGCTCATGCCAAGTCAAAACTGAAACATGATTTGAGATAGTAATTGATTAGATTATATTAAGTTCTCCTTACACAGTGATTCAGTTTGATGGGAGCAATGATACTTGCTGACCAGTTCGAGTGCTAAAATGAAATTGAATTTGATTTGAAAAACTTCGTTCCTACTTTCTACATCTGCTGATGGGCTGGGATTTCATTGGTCAATGGATAAATGTTATGTACAGTATGATTCATAGGTCTGGTGGTTATGTTTTCACTTTGATTGCAATCCACTACTATAATTATATAACTTATATAATCATAATGTTTATGCACCAAACCTACAAATTAGTGGATGTAAATCACATTTGCATTCTGATTTCACTAGTAGTCAATGAACCACGGTAAATAAATAAAATGTTCTGTTGATATTAACAGGCTGACATCACAACAGCCACAAGACAATTGTTTCAGCTTAGCTATTGTTCCTGTTCCCTGTTTCTCTGCATATGGAAGACAAAAGTGTTTTGTTGCCATGTTGACTACACGTATCTCCTTCTCCACAGCCAAACAACAGATATGGCTGCTTGCCCAGCAAGCAACAAATCCAGGAGAATAGAGAGGGTTCTCCTGAGGGCTGTAATGTAATTGCCGTTTCGAAGTTTACTTTCGCATCCGTTTATAACCACCTGAGTCAGCAGCTGTCAGCGTTAATTCCACATTCATCTCGGCCCCTTTGTTTTCATGTTGAAACCAAGGTTGAAGGGGTTGGGAAATGGAGCTCTCCTGACTAATTGTGCTTGCTTAAGTCAGGATGCTTAAGAATAAACTATTGAAAAGCAACACTTGAGAAATGCAGTTGCATTATGTAGCATTTTGTTTCCTATAATGAGTTTCTTTGCTTAAAAGTTAGGTGAGCTTGTTACTTGAAAGTTCAGGTACAAGACTTGATTAAACAAGGTCTTTACTTCCCAGTTGCTCAAAGAGGTAACTAAAGTAATTCCGAAGCCTTTTTATTAGGCACACAAAAGCAAAAAGCAGGGAACGCAACCACAAATTCATTCCCATATCAAACAAGGCTAATTTTGTCTGTTTATGATTAGCTTTTATCCTCTAACAAGTGCCAAAATGGCTAACAACATGTAATCTCGAGTGATATGTGTTTACTCTCCTCCTCTGCCCCTTTCTACCATTCACAATTCCCCCCAGAACACACAAAAGCCCCAGCCAACAGCACAATAAAAGAGATATCATCTCCATCTCATGCTCCGTCTCTACATTGTACTGTGCAGCACTGTGGAGGGAGGCCAAAGCTGGAGGATGCATTACCTGTTTGGCTCATGTTACGCTGGCCCATGGAGAGCCACGGATCAAGATTAAGTCACATTTGCATTTTAATACGCTATCCGGCACAGCGACTTTCTTGTTCTTTCCTATTTTGTGCTTGTTTAATGGTCTTCTGTGAACCGAATGCACAAGTTTATAATAAACAGCGGACTTCATTATGTAAATGCAGGGTCTGCATTACACCCCAGAGTGGTTAAAATGTCTCTGGGGATGGATTGTGAAATATGTCCCATGAAATTCCACATCTAACAGAGGTGCGGAAAAGCCAGGTTGTTGTTATTATTGGATTATATGGAATACCGTGCTTGCTGACATGAATTAGACGCTGCGTGGGATTTCAGGATGGGGGAATGCTATGAAATCAGAGATATTTCTGTTTGTATTATTGGTCATGATGGGGCGGCAGAGGATGAAATATTACCATGCGAAAACACATTTTGTATTCCTAGAGTGTCATTGAGTCACTTTGAGAAATGTAGCCTTTTTATGTAACTACATATCAGTCATCCGGTGGCACGGAGGACTTTTTTTACTCACAGGATTTATTGGACAGAAGGGAATGATAATTAGAATTAAACAACCTGTAATTGGCATTTACATCCAGGCACATTACCCAGTCTCCTTTGGGAAATATCTTACAAGTTCAAAACAGAGAAAAATTCAATTTTCCCTTTGCAATGACCTTGTATGTGTCATCAATTATGTTACATTTCTAGCTATAAAATATAAAATATTGCCAGGGCCTTGAAGCTACAAAACAAATGTTACTTGCACATGAATGTGCGACTTAGTTGATTAAAATCATTCATATTTAATTGACCGCAGCGCTGAGGAATCCGACGTTTGTCAGTGCTGTATGTTCTACTGTTTGCTTTGCTGCATAAATATCTCATATTTTGTTTATGAAACATCTGCTCTGTTTTTGCACTCCATGACTTTTTTCAGATTTGGGTTTGTGTTGCAACAGAGAGTAATTGGAGGTGGAGAAGGGTTTGTATGACTCCCACGTCTTTATACTGAATAGAAAATGAAACCTTTAAAAATAAAATGTGACCTCAAAACCATCTAAGTGTTTACTTGAAACTATCTCAGTGGAGTCATGGTTTTGATGTTTACTCTGGCTGTGCATTTACACCGTTTCAGATTATACATTTTTTACTTTTGCAAAAATCAATCTTTTACCTTTCTTTTTTTTGTAAGTTTCTCAAAGTTTCTCACTTTTTTAAAACTATTTTTTACATCTATATCCCAAAATAATAACTATAAATACACAGTAACAAATTTCGTATTTTATGTATATTTTATAAGTCAACTTATTTTCAGATCATCAGTCATCAAAGCACTGTAAACATTGCAGGTGGTCATAGACACGGAGATGTAATTTCTCACTAAAAAACCTTGCAGATCACGTTTTCAAGTCATTGCGAGTTTGAATATGACGTGACGTGCAGTGTTTTGTTTTTTTGTTTTTTAACATACTTTTTAATTAGTCTTTCCATTAATACTATTATTTATTCATTCGTGCCGATTAGCAAATGTGGACAAAAATGAGAGGCGGAATTATCGGGTGGAACAGCACAATAGCCAATCATATCGCAATGGTGGCATTGCCTCCTCTCACATGACTTTTCCCCATTCATTCTCAATTACCCTCCACTAAACCCACGACTCGCTTTAAGGGGTCTGTTAAAACTCAGGAGAGGGAAGAGAGATGCTGCCTTACACTGTAGCTTTAATATCATACTGAATTGGCCTGATAATGTGTCATATGAGATACACATTTGCAACAGTTTATTTTGTAATTTCTGAAAGAATTATTACATACATCCTGTTCACTCTTTTCTTTTTTCTTTTTCTTTTTTGTTGAGTATATTTTCACTGAGGCCAGACAATGATTAGATAAACACACCACAATAGCAGAAACAAGTACAGATACATTAACACAGAAACAAAAATGCAGAAAACCATGACATATTGCTCTTTTCACTCAGTCGAGAACTAATGTCTGTTTGAGACTTGTGATACAGGGAACTGATGTAGTGTGAATATGCTAATGGCCCATTGTTTACAGTTTCTCTTGATTAAAGTTGTAAATTAAAGGAAAAGCACAGGGTTACTGCACAGCCTGATCACTTTTTCATCATGAAAGCTTCCAAACTGATTTTATAAAAAAGAAATAAGGCTTTAATGCCTAACAGAGCTTGACTGGATGGAATATATTCTGGTGTTCAGTTCAGTTGACATCAAATGAGCCAATCATGTGTCATAGTCATGTAGTCATTTTGCTTTCTTCAAAATTAATGTTTGAGTATAATTTTTTCAGTCAATGCACAAATCATCAACAAAAACACAACACAAGAAAAACTAGATGTTAGATGTGTTTTATATGGATGATCAGGAAGATATATCAGAATTATATCAAAAAGTGGAAACATATTGCATATATTGAGGGTGGAACAGAGAAAGGTGGATGGCCAATTTAAAAAAAAACAAGGGCTGTGTGTTGTTCAGCCACACGATCTGAAAACTTGTTTGATCTGGTGAATGCTGAGGATGGGCCATTAGTAACCAGAAATGTCAAGCAAAAGAGAGGTGCCCTTGTGTCATTTGACTTTGCTGTTCTTGGAAGCGTTAAGAGATAAATCCATACAATCACAAAAGCAAAAATAAATTGTTAACAGAAGCTGTCTACAAAGTAACCTTTAGAGATAAAGCTGAACTATGTATGGGCACAGTATAGACAGACAAATTTGGATGTATGCACATATATATGTGGTAAGTGTGAAATTAAATGTATAACAGTCAGATGAAATAATAATCAAGTGCTTTTCTGAAGATAAAATGAGTTGTAAATGAGAAACTTTATTTTCATTATTTTATAACTCATTATTTTATTGCAGTTGATTCAGGCCTAGAGAACCCTTACAAAAAAAGAAGTTTATACAAGTGTGCTATTAGTAAATATATAAAATATATAAAATAAGAAAGTATTTCAGTACTTTGTATGTACTTCTCAGAAATTTACTTAAAATTACACTTAAGTATACTTGACTTTACTGACAGAAAAGTCTAAGTAAATATTCAGCCTATACTTGTACTCAATCTTTTGATTGAGGTACATTCAAAGTATACTTAAGTATTCTTAGTATACTTGGCTTGTAGTTGTGTTTACTCTTTTGATTGAGTAGCCTATTAAATACTTTTTTATTACATTCTGTCTTTTGGACTTACATGTTTTGGCATCCAATACAATAAATTTGTTTGAAAATATTGATTTATAAAGAAAACAGATATGTTCCTAATTCTGAGTATGTGAACTTTTGCTTAGTCAACTTGTAGTGTACATAGGAATTTACTTAAAATCTACTTAAAGTACAGTTAAAGGTATATATATATATATATATATATATATATATACACACACACAAGTATTGCAGTATAAAACTACTAAACTGGTAGTTTACTGAGAGTATACTTCAAAGTGCACTTTCAAATACTAAAAAATGTGCTACAAGTATTTACCTAGTAAACGCTCAGTATACCTATAAGTTCACTTGTAGTATAGTTGCAGTACAAACGAAAAACTTAGTTGTAAACTAGTTGTGTACTCAAAGTTTACTACTGTTACACTTAAAATATACTTAAAAGTATACTTTTACACACTAAAAAGTGGGCCAAGTTAGTCCCAAGTAGTATTGAAATAGTACACTCACAAGTAACTTCTAGAACATTGATATTAGTATGCTTAAAATATATTTGAATTTTACTTAAGTATACTTAATAAAATGATCTTGAAGTATACTTATTTTTGTAAGGGTAGTATATTATTTATTTACTATTATAGTATTTATTTATATTTTGAATATTTTCAGTTTTAAATTTCATTTTAATTTTAGTTTAAGTTTTAGTAATTGTGTTTTTATTTTGGTTTTATTTTTATTTGTTTTTATGATACTTTACAATAAAGTCCTATTAATTAATGCATTGACTAACATTAACGTCTCAGTTACGTATGTAACCCTCGTTCCCTGAAGGAGGGAACGGAGACGTATGTCAGTAGTGACCGACTAATTGGGATATCGCCAGAGAGCCCTATCAGCTTCGAGTGAACTAAAACAAGCCAATGGAATTGGTGTGCGATATTTGCATAATGCGCACCACCTCCGCCAGGTGGTATAAATAGGAAGCAGATGCAATCGCACTCTGTTTTTCGCTGAGGAGACAACTGGTGTCCGCACTACAGCGAGGGCACAGGAACTGTGGCGACGGGACGTACGTCTCCGTTCCCTCCTTCAGGGAACGAGGGTTACATATGTAACCGAGACGTTCCCTTTCAGTCGGTCACGTTCGACGTACATCAGTAGTGACCGACGAATTGAGATCCCAAATAAAACGCCACAGTTACAGACCCCTTCCAGCGCCCAGCGCAAGCTCTAGCCACCTGGCGCACCAGTGGGGCAGAGAAGGGGGCGAGCTTACACTGAGAGAGTCTACTGCTGTTCCACAAGACCCACTACAGGAGACTTAGACAACACTGGGGAAGCGAACCCATAGGGGACGCTGCGGAGACCACTACCTACCATGCAGGGGAGGAATTTACGTGGAGATACACATATGGACTGGCCGTGGGCAGTACGCATATGGAGTCCCTGGGATGGCTCCAGCCTAAGCATAGGGGGAGACTCATCTGACAGGTGACAGCAGAGCTGGCTCTGCTAAGGGAAAGACACGGGCTCACCGTGGGGAGTTAACCGTGGACAATACACATATGGGACCACTCACGTGGAGGGGTCGCGACATATGGCACCCAGCCAAACATCAACGTCGGTGACGGACGTTTGGCCTGGCATCAGACACTCCACAATGTCTGAGCCGCAAGGGGAGGCGGAGGACCTCGACAGGGTTCGCCAAGCGGGGAACTCGACTGGAGTAAAGGATGCACGTATCCGGCCCAGGGGGCGGGAATGGCATTGCAAGCCAACACTAGAACGGGCTCTTTGCGTCTACTGGCTGCTGGAAGCGAGTACACGGGAAGATACCGGTTCTACACGAAGGCTATAGAATCTAGCGAACGTGTTAGGTGTCGCCCAGCCCACAGCTCTACAGATATCTGTCAGCGAGGCGCCGTGCGCCAGCGCCCAGGAAGAGGCCACTCCTCTGGTGGAGTGGGCTCTCAACCCGAGCAGGCAAGGCATGCCCTGGGATTCATACGCCAGGGCGATGGCATCCACTATCCAGTGGGCCATCCTCTGCTTGGAGACAGCCTTTCCCTTCTGCTGGCCTCCGTAACAGACAAAGAGCTGATCTGAGGTCCTGAAAGTTCGCGCTCTGCGCCTGTACGTGGACAGAGCAAAGCTAGGGCTGGGTCTGCCTCCTCCGAAGGCAGCGCTTGCAGGTTCACTACCTGATCTCTGAAAGGAGTGGTAGGAACCTTGGGCACATATCCAGGCCGGGGTCTCAGGATAACGTGAGAGTCACTGGGCCCGAATTCCGGGCCCGAATTCCAGGCACGATTCGTCAACCGAAAATGCGGGCAGGTCCCCTGCCCTCTTGAGCGAGGCCAATGCAACCAGGAGGACGGTCTTTAAGGGACAGTACTTTTAACTCAGCTGATTGCAAAGGCTCGAAGGGATGACCCCGGAGAGATGTAAGTACCAGGGTGAGATCCAAAGAGGGTATAGAAGGAGGGCGAGGCAGATTAGTCTCCTTGCCCCCCTCAGGAACCTGACGATCAGATCGTGCTTCCCCAAAGACTTACCATCAACTGCATAGTGATGTGCGGCAATAGTGGCAACATACACCTTGAGGGAGGAGGGAGACAGCCGTCGCTCCAAGCCCTCTAGCAGGAAGGAGAGCACAGATCTGATCGAACATGATCGGGGGTCCTTTCGGTTAGAGGAGCACCGTTCGACGAACAGGTTCCACTTCAACGCATAGAGGTTCCTTGTAGAAGGAGCTCTAGCGGAAGTGATAGTGTCTACAACCGCTTGCGGGAGATCACTCAGAACCTCCGCGTCCCGTCCAGGGACCACACATGGAGTTTCCACAGGTCGGGACGTGGGTGCCAGAGGGTGCCCCGTCTCTGAGTCAGGAGGTCCTTCCTCAGAGGAATGGGCCAGGGAGGTGCTGTCGTGAGGAGCGTCAGGTCCGAAAACCAGGTCTGAGTGGGCCAATATGGAGCCACTAGCAAGACCTGCTTCTCATTCTCCCTGACTTTGCACAGGAGCTGTGCGAGAAGGCTCACTGGGAGAAACGCATACTTGCGTAGGCCCCGGGGCCAGCTGTGTGCCAGGGCATCCATGCCGAGCGTGCCGCCGGTCAGGGAATAGAACCACTGGCAGTGGGCAGTCTCCAGGGAGGAGAACAGATCTATCTGTACCTTGCCGAAGCGCTGCCAAATCAGCTGGACCACCTGGGGATGGAGTCTCCATTCGCCCGGAAGCGGAGGCTGCCGTGAGAGCTCGTTGGCTGCACGGTTGAGCACGCCTGGGACATGAATGGCACGAAGCGACCTCAGATGCTTCTGACTCCATAGCAAGAGAT
The DNA here is from genome assembly GCA_039654765.1 of Mylopharyngodon piceus. NCBI lineage: Eukaryota > Metazoa > Chordata > Actinopteri > Cypriniformes > Xenocyprididae > Mylopharyngodon > Mylopharyngodon piceus. Next base: position 32,412,166 of record CM077445.1, read on the forward strand.
GGCGGGCGAGTTGCGACATGCGGCTGGAGCGTAGACCACCGTGACGGTTGATGTACGCAACGGCCGCAGTGCTGTCCGAACGGACCAGTACGTGCTTGTCTGTCAACAGCTCCTGGAAGCGGCTCAGTGCAAGACGTACTGCTAGCAACTCGAGGCAATAGATATGCCAATGCAGTTGAGGCCCCGTCCACAGACCCGACACTGCATGCCCGTTGTACGTAGCACCCCACCTCGTGGCAGAAGCATCTGTGTAGACCACAGCATGCCTGGACACTTGTTCGAGGGGAACTCCAGCCTGCAGGAACGAAGGGTCCGACCACTGGGTGAGGGTGCGGCAGCAGTTCGGTGTCACGGGAACACAGAACGTACTGCCACGCCCATCTCAGGACCCGGCCGTGGAGCCAGTGCTGAAGCGGCCTCATATGAAGCAATCCGAGCGGCGTGACTGCGGCTGCGGATGCCATATGCCTCAGGAGCCTCTGAAAAAGTTTCAGTGGGGCCGCTGTCCTGCGCTTGAGCGTACTCAGGCAGTTCAACACTGACTGTCCGGGCGACCGAGTCCAGTTCCATACCGAGATAAGAGATCCTCTGCCCGGGGTCGAGTTGCTCTTGTCCCAGTTGACCCGAAGACCCAACCGGCTGAGGTGAGCTAACACCATGTCCCTGTGTTCGCACATCCTGGCCAGGATGAGCCAGTCATCGAGGTAGTTGAGAATACGAACACCCTGTTCCTTGAGCGGAACAATGGCCGCCTCAGCAACCTTCGTGAAGCCGCGGAGGGACAGGGCCAGCCCGAAGGGTAGGACTTTGTACTGATATGCCCGACCCTCGAACGCAAACCGTAGAAAGGGTCTGTGTCAAGGCAGAATCGAGACATGAAAGTACGCGTCCTTCAGGTCGATCGCTGCAAACCAATCCTGTGGACGGATGCATTCGAAAATGCGCCTCTGCATAAGCATCTTGAAAGGCAGCCTGTGAAGGGACCGATTCAAGACACGCAGATCCAGGATTGGCCGTAGCCCACCACCCTTCTTCGGTACAATGAAGTAGGGGCTGTAGATCCCTGACTCCATATCAGCTGGAGGGACCGGCTCGATTGCATCCTTCGCCAGGAGGACAGCAATCTCCGCCCGGAGAACAGGTGCATTGTCCAGGGACACACGAGTGTAATGGACACCCCTGAACACCGGGGGATGCCGGGCAAACTGAATCGCATAGCCGAGTCTGATGGTACGAATGAGCCAGCGGGACGGGCTGGGAAGCGCTAGCCAGGCTTCCAGACACCGAGCCAGCGGGACCAAATGCACCACAGACGTACCGGGCGTGGGGCAGCGAGGTAGAGTGCTGGGACCCGACTCGGACGGCATAGCGGCCCGAAGTGGGGTCAGACTCTGCAAGGTGGCAGTGCGTATGGGAGACAGCACATGGAAGGCGGCCTCGACCAACACACTGGGACCTGCTGGCGAAGTGAGAGGGGGCTGAGAGTGGTGAGGTGGGGCCTTGCACACTGCCAGCCACACCCTCTTGGGACCTGGAGGATTAGAAAACAGTTTTACTTCGTGGGCGGAACAGACCAAAATTCTCCACCCAGCCCTCCTCCGGGAAGGGAGCGATGCGGGCATCGTCTCCCGAAGAACTGTTTACCTCAGCTCCAGGTCGCCCGTTTCTCCAGGACCGCTTCTCGCTAGCCAACTGGCTTTGCTGCGGGCTGAGCGGGCTGGGTTTTAGGCCAGCTTGTGAGATGAGAGCGTCGAGAAAACGTACTTTAACGACGACACACCTCTGCAAGGCTAGCCAGGGGTGTTTCCGGACCACCATGGTGGACATTGTCTGGCCAGGGGCCTGCGCTATGACTTGCATCATGCGTAGCTCAACCCCGACTCAGAACTACCCATATGCAATGAGTGCTTTGGCCTTCCACAGACTTGCCAGGGGCCAAGACCCATGCAGGGCAGAGGTGGTGTGCTCGTAGCACTGCCACCCCACCATAGAGGGTAGTGAGAGAGAAAAAACTTTTAATGCAGATTATGGCCCTTTTGGCGTTCCATATTTGGCACCAAAAAAGGCTTCCAAACTGTCAAGTTTTTCATGCACGTCCGGGCTAAAGACAGGGGGCGGGGCAAGGCGAGAACGCGCTGCACCACGCCCCCAGGGGCCCGGAAAAGCATGGTCGTTAACTCTGAATCTGATTCAGCATGAGCACATCACAACCGTGGGACGCTCAGCCTCATCTTCATGTCCAGAGCCCAACAACCCTCTCTCCAATGTAGCAGTCGACATCTGATCCTCTGCTGGAGCCCTGACTAAGACGCTAGGTCCACCATGAGAAGGACCAGCAATCCACCCAGAAGCTACCAGCCATGTGGGACAGTGAACGTGGCCGTCTAACTGGACGACACACGGCGCGCTGAGCGCCGACGTGGCCATGTTGTTACTAAACATAAACCACCCACGAACACAGTCACAACATGTTTGCGATGGGGGCCCAAGGAGATTGGCTCGGCGAGTATTGCCCCACTGTGATCCTCTGGTCACCCTGGCTTCACCAAAAGTAGTACTTTTCTGATTCAGAAAAAGAAACTAGATCGGGGAATAGGTGAGGGGACTCCACCTCATTTGAGGCGCTGGAGTCTCGACCACGCATCTAGAGCGCCGAACAACGCGCTGGGTTGCCATGGCAACACGCGCTGTCAGCCGGCAGCTCGACAGCACACGGCGTGCTGAGCGTTCAAGCCCTTACGAGAAAGGCAAGACGAACGACGCGCCGATGTGGGCATGCTTTCACAAAAGAATATGAACCACCCACAAACACTGTCTCAGCACGCTAAGCAGACATGAGAGAAGGTGATTGTGGCCGTCAGTGAGGATAGGAAACGACCGCCTCCAGAAACGCACAGACAGAATGACGTCTCGAAAAAGACGCAGTGTCTGTCTGTGAAGCTCTTTTAGAAGCTCTTGTTCTTTGTGCCGAAGCACACAGGGAACAGCCGCGATGTGACTGCAGGTACACTTTTCACTCTTTGAGTCACAGACACAGAGGAACCGGCCCAAATCGCAAACCAAACAGGGCAAATAATGCTGTGAAAACAGCAGTTGAGAGCTGTATAAACAGCTCGAGAAGCTCACTCTGGGAAAGCTTGCGGCCTCACTGTACGGTGCCATAACGCCACCACTGTAGAACAAAGCTCTTCAAAGGCTTGAGAAGTCACTCTCAGTCTAATAGCAGGAACACACAGGTTGGCTCAGAAGCGAAAGACAGAGTGCGATTGCATCTGCTTCCTATTTATACCACCTGGCGGAGACGGTGCGCATTATGCAAATATCGCACGCCAATTCCATTGGCTTGTTTTAGTTCACTCGAAGCTGATAGGGCTCTCTGGCGATATCCCAATTCGTCGGTCACTACTGACGTACGTCGAATGTGACCGACTGAAAGGGAACTAACAATGAGCAATATATTTGTTATTGTATTTATTAGTCTTTGTTAATGTTATTTAGTAAAAATACAACTGTTCATTGTTAGCATTATGTTAGCTCAGGTCCATTAAATAATATTAACAAATACAACTTTTAATTTAATAATGTATAAGTAAATGCTGAAACATTAACAAAGATTAATAAATACTATAGAAGTATTTTTTTTATCATTAGTTCATGTTAACTAATGCAGTTAACTAATGTTAACTAATGGAATCTTATTGTAAAGTGTTACCATTTTTGTTTCTAAATATTTCTATTAAGCTTTAATTTATTTTTTATTTCAATTTTAGTTTTAGTACTTCAACCTAAACTTATTTTATTTCAATTAGCTGCCATGGCAATATTTACATTTTTTAATAAGTTTATGCCACTCAATATTTATAATTTATTATATTTCATTTTTTTATTCCAGTTAATGAAAACAAATTGTAGTAGTTTTAGTTTTAGTTAACAGTAACAATATAGCCTAACTCTGTACTAATGCCATGATACTGATGTGACTTGTGGGAAATGCTGATGACATCTGGAAAGCTCTCTTGCAATTCCATGTTGCATTCAGGGTCCCACTGTGCCCCACCCAAAATGACATTTCACAATTCTATATTTCCCATGTGTTTTGTTCAAATGACGCTCACAATATGCAACTCATATAAAGTGAAAAAATATGAAAATTAATTGTGAAACTATCAGCTTTGAGCAATAGCTTGGAGCAGAGGCAGATCATATCGTGATTTGGAATTTAAACTTAGAAAAACATTCACATGTGATATATCACATGGTAATCTTTTCTTGCAATATAGACAGTATGATTTTTTTATTTATGTTTTTAGTGTTATTCATATACACATATCAAAATCTGTTCTGCAGACGGTGAAGATAGAATCACAATCACTAAATTTAGCAGCATTATATTTAGTTTTTAGCTTTTCAGTGCAATTTCTAAAGCAAACCAAGTTGTGCGTCACAAGCATTGTGTGTTTCTTTGGTTCTTGTGTACTTGGGTCTGTCTTCTAGGATGCAATTTGCTTCACCTGTGATCGATTCCTGCAGTGCCTCAGAGACCTGTAAGGAGGGCTGTTAAATTTTTTTTAAACTGCTGCTGAAGCAGCACAAGGACTGATTTAAGTGTTTAAAAGACAGATGGTAATCTCTCCAGCTCTCTTTCTCTCACTCGTTCTCATTCTCTGTCCAGGATCAGGCCAGTCTCTTCTCTCTGCTGCTTAAGATAAGTTGTACGCTAGTGATTTGTCTCTGTCCGTGGCACCTGCCTCATTATTCCTGGTTGATGTTAAGGGACAGCTTAACCTATGCTGCTTGTCGACGAGAGCATTTGTCAACATTTAATAGCATCCTCCGCTGATACACCAGCAATCCGTATAGCCAAAAACAGGGAACGGCAATAGAGGATGAGCCTAAACAAATGTCACGTACATCTTAATATCTGTAAGATAGTTTCATCAGTCATAGTCAGTGGTTTATATATGAACAACTAAGATAAACTCAATGAAAAACCGGTAACTGGTAGAAAGCTAAACTATTTTGGAAAAACTTTTATAATTATGAAAGCTTGTTCCCTTTCATGGGAACTCGAGCTGTGTCGAAACCTCTGCATGATTACGTCGTGAAGCACGTATGAAATCAGTCCAGTGGAGTGATGGAATGTCATAGGCGGGTGACGTCACTGACCAGGAAACTATAAAGCCTACCCGAAAACCCATTCATTCAGCTTCTGTGACTTCAGCAAGCGCTATATGTGAAATCGTGTGTTCTACTTATTGTTGTCTGTCTCAGTACAAGCACTATATATATATATATATATATATATATATATATATATATTATGATAGCGAGCGAACAACAGTTCAGGAAGTGTGTTCATCCCTGCCCTCGTTTCATTACGGGTGGGGATACACACCAAATGTGCGTTGTTTGTTTGGGAGTGCAGCATGCCCAAGTAGCTTTCGAGGGAGATGCTTGTGAGCATTGTGATCTTGTCCCTCTGAGAACGCTGCGCTCCCGCCGAGCTCTCTTTGAGGAGAGCGGCTCGGCTCGCGTTCCTCGCGGCTCGGGTCCCGCTTCTGCCAAGGCAGAGCGGCGTCTGATGTCGTGGGGTTCGCAGATGGATCTGACAGAGGGGTTAGAGACGGGCGCTGCCCTATCTCAGCCCTCACCTGCCAGATCTAGTGTCTCAATTCAGAGTCAGGAAGCACGCGTTGCAGTTTCTTCCACTCCGGTTGAGGCAGCTGCACTGATGGCATCCAGTTCTGAGGAATTGGATGTGGTTAGTGTAGCAACAGGAGATACCGAAGACTCGCCACTTCAGTCTCCTGCAAGTGAGGAGCTCATGGAGGTATTAACTCGCACCGTGGCCAACTTAAACATCGATTGGCCAGCCGAGAAACAAGAGCTGCAAATAAAGAGCAAATTAGATGAACGTTATTTACCATCTAGATCAGCTCAACCTCCATGTCGGGGCTTACTGTTTTTTCCCGACCTCCACACAGAGGACAGGACAGAGATAAGAATTTCCTCCTGGACGCTCCGCTTAACCCATCTGGCCTCTTCGGTGACGCTATCTCCACTGTCACCGAGAGGTTTTAGAATCTAAGAAACGAGCAGCAGCACTGTAGCAGTTTCTCCCCCGCCGAACCCAGGTCTCTGCGGCGCAGCAGAAGCAGAGCGTTGCTACCCGTGCTCCCCCTCCGAGGAGCTGGGAGGTGGGGCAACACTCGCAGTCAAAGTCCTCGAAGGGCAAGGCAGATCTGAGGACCGTCATTGTTTCTAAGTGGGCTTCGTCGAAAAAATCCTGACGCCAGAAGAAGCGTCAGGATTCTGAGGGCGGTCCCCTCCAAACTCAGGCGGCGTTCACCGCTTCATACGGTGCCCGTCTTCCTTCGGTGCCCTCAGGGGGGCGCTCTGCCAACCCCACCGCAATGCCGGGGCGCAGAGGGTCCCCGCGAGTCACCCGAGGGTGGCTCGCACTCTCTGAGGAGAGTTTTGGGGAGTTCTGGAGAGAGTTCGCCGGGACGGGGTCCGCTTGTTGCTAGTAGCCCCGTTCTGGCCAGCCCGAGTATGGTTCTCGGACCTGATATCCCTTCTAGATGGCTCTCCGATGGAGATTCCAATCAGGACGGACCTTCTCTCTCAGGCGAACGGGTCGATCCTTCACCCTCGCCCGGAGTTGTGGAAACTGTGTGCTTGGCCTCTGAGGGGGCCCAGCTCATAAGTTCAGGTCTCTCAACTGAGGTTGTTGAGACCATCCTCCACTCCAGAGCTCCCTCCACGAGGAAACTCTATGCCTTGAAGTGGAGATTATTCACTTGGTGCGGAAATCACCAGTGGGACCCAGTTAACTGCCCCGTCGGTGCGGTGCTGGATTTCCTGCAGGAAAGATTTTCCACAGGGCTATCCCCCTCCACAATAAAGGTGTACGTGGCGGCCTTAGCTGCTTACCACGCTCCTTTGAGTGGTATATCTTTGGGGAGACACCCACTTATTACCCGTTTCCTTCGTGGCACTATGAGACTTAGACCTGCAATTCGCACGAGGGTGCCGGCCTGGGATTTGGCCGTTGTTTTACAGGGCCTCTCTGTGGCTCCCTTCGAGCCTTTCGAAGAAGTTCCTGAGAAGTTTCTCACCCTAAAAACTATTTTTCTGCTTGCTATTTCATCTCTCAAGAGGATTGGAGACATTCAAGCCCTCTCGGTATCTCCCTCGTGCCTGGAATTTGCACCCGGTATGGTTAAAGCTTTCCTGCACCCTAGACCGGGTTACATTCCTAAGGTCCCTACTAATGTTGTAAGACCTATTGTACTGCAGGCCTTCTGTCCTCCTCCCTTCCGGACGTCAGACCAGGAGAAATTGAATCTGCTCTGCCCTGTGAGGGGCATTAGATGCGTATGTCCACAGAGCTGCCCTGTGGAGAAAATCAGAACAGTTGTTCGTCTGTTTCAGGTCACCTAGAAAAGGTCACCCTGCATCTAAGCAGAGGATGAGCAAGTGGGTGGTCGAGGCCATCTCACTTGCTTATGAGTCAGCTAGTCAGCCTTCAACTTTGGCTGTTCAAGCTCACTCGACCAGGAGTATGGCCCCTTCCAAAGCGCTATTGTCAGGAGTTTCTCTCCAGGAAGTTTGTGATGCGGCAGGCTGGTCCTCACCGCATACATTTGTGAGGTTTTATGAACTTGATCTCAGCTCCACTCCAGGGGCGCAGGTGCTCTCGTCTTAGTGTGTGCTTCGATTTCACACAGACGGTCACTTGCTCTTATGGCGACGTGGGTATTAGCGTTCCAGCAGCATTTCGACGCAGCTCGAGTTCCCATGAAAGGGAACATCTCAGTTACGCATGTAACCTTAGTTCCCTGAGTAGGGAACGAGACACTGCGTCACCCTGCCATACTCCTGGCATGCCCGTAAGCGACTTGCTTCAGTTTTCCAGAAGCTGAATGAATGGGTTTTCGGGTAGGCTTTATAGTTTCCTGGTCAGTGACGTCACCCGCCTATGACGTTCCGTCACTTCATTGGACTGATTTCATACGTGCTTCACGACGCAATCATGCAGAGGCGTTCCCACAGCGTTTCGACGCAGCTTCTCGTTCCCTACTCAGGCAGCAAAGGTTACATGCGTAACCGAGACGTTTCCAACTCAGAGAAATTGAAATAAAATGTTTTTTTTTTTCACTTGATACCTCACATTGCGATTTTCTCACAATTTTTATTTCGCAATCACAACATTTTATTTCACGATTGCATCTTTACAAATGCGACTTCATATTTCACAACTGCGTGTTTATAGCTTATAATATATTATATATCTCTGCCAGAAGTTCTTTTTTTCTGTAAATTTTTCTTTTAACATCTGGACAAAGGATCAAGTTGGAAATTAGCCAGTTGCCGAATACTGGCACATTTACACAAATGTTAATTAATGTGTATATTACATTGTACAACAAAATGTCCAGGATCATCAACTTATGTTTACCACAGACCTCATTTTATTTCCTAAACTTAGGAAAAAAATATAAAAACCCATAGGAAAATCTTGAGGGAACAATTGGCGAATTAGTCTTCCGGGTTTTGACGTCATCCACTCTCTTATATGTATGTATGTATGTATGTATAAATAAATAAATAAAGGAATAAAGAAATGTAAAAAAAAAAAAAAAAAAAAAGGAGGGGGGGGGGGGATCATTGCGACTGCATGTCATATGCTGCGTATGGAACTATTTCTTATAATTGTGTATTTAGATCTCACAATTGTGGCTATATATCTCATAATGTGATTTTATACTTTATTTTTCACAATTGCGACTTTAAATGTCATTATTGTGACCTCATATCTCACAAATGTGAATTTTTCATCATCTCATAATGTGACTTTATAATATATATCTTATTTATCTTACATTGTGACCTGTGATCTCACTATTGCAACTTCATATTTCACCATATCTTATAATTGAACCTGCTGGTCATATGCTGCATATAAAAATATTACTTATAATTTTGTTTATATCTCACAATGTTAGTTTATTATTTTTCACAGCTGCAACTTGATACTCATAATCGCGACTTCAAATCTCAAAAATGCAGCCGTTTCCCACAATTATGACTATATAGATTTCACAATGTGATTTAATGCTTTATTTCTCACAGTTGTGACTTTATACTCTAAACTTTACCTCACAATGACCCTTTTTTATGAGGCTTTTATTCTTAACCACTGTCTGGTATGGTGCACTTTGAATAAATGAGCGTAGTTCTGACCCTGCTGGATTTAAGCAACTTAGTAAATGTTTGCCCCAGTTGTTGCTTAGCCCGCATTTTTCACTGTCCTATATCTTGTGGGCAATTAGGCAGATAAAAATCTCATAGCCTTACTTGGACAGTAACTTGATAAGTGAATGAATATCCTTGCAGGCTAGGATTGAAAAGGGGTCAGCCAGGCAAACCATGCCTACAGCATTCACAACATAGTGAACTGGGCTAATCTTACTGTTAAAGCTTGAGGCAAGTGCATGAATGGTAATATTTATCACATATTTACTGACAAATTGTGCACAATGTGAAGTTGCATTGAGTGAAGTCTGAAGATAGTTCACATCCCCTAAAACCCATATAAAGCAGATTCGGTTAAAAGCTATTATCTAACACTGTCATTAAGACTAATTACCTGCCTCAAGGGCAAGTAAACAGAGGATAAGTGAGATTAGACCTTGTTTGCACAGCTGATGAGTCCTGACCAACCCCTTATTTCAAGCAGCTGTTGACAACCAGAGACAGCCGGACAACTGGACACAAAGTCAATGATGATGTGATGAAATCGTGCATGTGGTCAAAACTTCATGATTGCTTCATCACACTTTTGATCACAGAGGTTTGTCCTGTGCATATGTCCTCAGTGGAGAAGAAAATCTGTAAAATGACAATCAATAAAAGCCATTACGTCGAACCCCATGTGACAAATCCATGCTGTGAAGCGGTATTAAATTGATTTCTCCAGAACCAAGATGAATGCCAGGGATACAAGATTGAAATGTTTTACAATCCATGTCAACAAGTCTCTTTTTAAACATTTGTATGTATGATATCACACACATGCTATATAAGAAAGCTAAACAAAGACTATATCCATCAGACAGACTTTAAAAAGGGTATTTGATGTGTGACTGCACTTACTGTCTCTGCTGTTATGTTCTTTCTGCCTGCTGTACCATGTTTTGTTTTGTTGCCTAGATTGCATGTATTTGCTATTATATTTCACATCCTTAGAAACTTTTCATGCTTATTATAAAATTGGTTGGTCCAATTTGGACAGTTTACAGAGAAAATGCAAACTTAATTGGAATAAATCGAGAAAATAAGTATGTTTTGAACAACTGCATTTTCATTTGCTGATGTTTTTCTCTCTTCATTCAGAATAAGCAAGAATGCATTACTATGATTCATTCTAGAAGGCATTCATGTTAATGGAAGAGAGTGTTGATGAGGCAGAACAGTCTATCAATCTGCACTAGTCCCATTTTTGTAATCCATCAAAGGGAAATTAAAGATGCAAACCAAGACGTCCTTGAATTATACTGACACACAGTGGCGTGGATGATGCATTATACAAAATTGTAGAAATGTTTTATTTACTGTCAGCCATTAGTAATTTATTCCTCAAGTGAAAGTGATCATGTGATCTCAACATAACCGTCTCCATGAGGTGACCATCTCTGGCCCTGTCTCAAATGACTTACTTGTGGACTTAAAATGGCTGCTGCATGGGGGCGAGGGCTTAGGGTTCCATTTGAGACAGGGCTTCTATGCAAGATAAAACAGCTTTTATTAGGCTATACTGATATGACTGTGAGTCATATCATGTGAGTGTAAATGTTTTAAAAGATGTGTAAAATTTACTGAGGGCTCATGTTATTTGATCTTAGGCAGAGATGTTTGTTTAATCTCTACTAGTGACACTTTAGATCAAAAGTATGTAAGGAGGTTCGTCTCAAACACCTGGCTTTGGTTGGATCTGTCTTTTCGAGCTTTACCTCTATCTCTCTTGCGCCTGTTCCACTTTCTCCAGCCATCTGCCAGAGAGGCAGAGAAGGACCCATTTCCCTGGCAATGTCTGTCAAGAGCCTCAAGGCCCACCAGTCTCTGCTAGTGCATCTTTCTTGGCAAGCCTTCCCCCACTCCATATGTCTGATTTGCAGGGCTGAGAAACTGCCACGGGAGGACAAGGTAAGAAAGAGCACGTCAGGGGGTGAAGAGAGACAAGCTGTTCCTCCGGTTTTCCTCAGAACATGGACAGATAGTGAGAGCGAAAAGCAAAAGTCTTTACTGCTGGGGAATGTTCCTCTGATGTTCTCAGCAGCATAAAGACAAGGACACTGTTGGAAGCATCACTTAATTACTGAGATAAAATATGGATAATTAAACAATAATTAATGTTTATAGACAAGGTTGTAAGAAGTTGCACTCCTTGTAGTATATAACATGCTACTGGAACCAAGAGGTCGAGGTTTGTTGGTTATCATGACACCATTAGCCCCTGCTGATAAATGTTGCAACCATCTGGCTGCAAAGAACTTCTTTCTATATTGATGGCAGTGTAGCTGTGTATTCTGGCATGATTTTGTAACCAACATACAGTGTATATATTGTTAATATATAGTGTTTAATTTAAAAACAAAAATGCATATTCATTTAAATCCTTTAGCCATTTGGTTGTTTAACTTCTGCAACACTGTACTTCTGTTAGCATGGATTCGTTGCTTCTGAAAGATTTAATTGAATATATTATTGAGTAGATAATTGAATAGATTCATTGACTTTGTCCACACCTGCTCGTAACCTTGTAAGAAAGAAATTATTTAGAGTGTAAAGGCATAACAAATGGTCCCTTTACATTTTGTAACTTTCATGGTGCCAAATACACATGGCATTTCATTAAATACTCTCTCAAATTCCTCAGTGTTATCATCAATAGGCCCAAACTCCTTATCGCCCTCTGCCAGTCTTCTCAGTAAATATTTACAGCCAGGCTAACCGGACTCGAGGAATACTAACACAAAACCAAGGCCCTTTAAACAGCATGGGAGGAGTGTGTAGCAAGCCATCAAGTCTACTTCAACATGACACTGATTAATACTACAAACATTTCCTCTAGCACATTCTGCAACCCCTTTTAATGAGTTCATTTAGGCTTGAGTGAACTGAAAGTGAATCACGCCAGCAGGCGGAGCTTTCAAATAGGTTGTCTGCGTTCAACACTTTCATCTAAAAAGAATGAATAGAAATTGGCTTTTAGTGTGGAAAAGCATAGGGGAAATAGCAGCCTACTAATTGCAATTTAGAGGGCCCTTGAGAGACAGAAATCATAGAAAGTTGAAGGCAGAGTGTCTTTTTTGGCTTTAAGCCCACATAAAAAGTTGAGATGTCTTTTTGGCATTAAGGTATTTTTCCGGTATCGTTTAGGAAAATGTAAAATGTCAGAGTCACTTTAAAGAAAAGACCCATAAAGTCAACATTACATCAAATTTGACCATTTTTACTTTTTGTTAATGCAAGCTCTTCTTGTGAAAAATTCCTCAGTGCACACATTTTTTTTCTTCTTTATACAGAGAAAAAAAAGTTTTCTGGGTAGGCTCAAAATGCACTTGCTCTTCCTCTCAAACCACTTTCCGTTTTCGCTGACATCACTTGCCATGCATGCTGCTGTATAATATTTAACCAATTGCTCTTTTTTAAACAATGCATAAATAGCTATCAATCTGGCTCCATTCTGGTACTGTATGTAAGGTCCACATTTCAAAATCCAGTTGATTTCTGTATGATTATCCTTTTTCAATCGAAAATATGTTACATTGTGGCAAATCACTTTGCCTTTACAGATATCTACACGGAAAATGTAGAAGAAAGTAGCATGTCATGACAGCATCAAATCAGAAACATTGTTCTGCTGTGTTTCTAATGTGCAATTTCTATAACTGTCAGTTACTTAAATTCATATTTTAATTATATGTCAAGATTCAGGGCATGTCATTCTTTGAAAGACATTGGTGACCCTCATTGGTTACCCTTTCACAATAGCAGAAATTTGGTTGCAGTTTTGGAAATACTTTGTCATTATTTGGCATATTGACATTTATATGTGGGTGAACAGAAATCAGTCTCAGAATCAGCATTTAACAATGCAACTCCATTGTTATATCTTTGAGTTCTGCATCCTCTTGATTTGTACTCTGTTGTGAAGGTGTCAGCTCTTGCTCAATCTCTGCCTCTGTCAATCCATAGAGCTGATTTCAAACTTCAGCAGCTAGACCCCTCAATTTCCTTGTTTTCTCACAGACACTTTCATTTAGATTTTGTCAAGATATTCAGCACATTGTGTGCTTTGTTTTCCAGAGATTCCAGCCCCCCTCCACCAGCCTTTTGTGATAATATCAGGTAATGGGAGAATGTAGTACTCTGGAGAGGGTTGTTGATGAGAGCACATTTTACTCTGTATGAAACCACTATTGTTACTGCTTTTCAGAGTCATTAACCTGATTTACAGTACTTTGTGACTACCATAGCAGTCCACTTCACAAGCTACAAAATTGAATCACTTGAAAGGCTGTAAGGCTTTGAATTCACAGGAAACAAGCTCACATCCAGTAAATTAACATACCTTCATTTAGTTTCAGACTCCACTGAGTGAGGGCTGCAGGAAATCACATTTGTGATTTTCCTCATTCATGTTTGTTGTCATTTAAAATGTCTCTGTGTGAAAATGGTTTCATTCCCATTGCAGCAGAGATAATGAAGATTACAGAGTTTAGAGGAACTCCGTCCTGCTGTTGAGGCTGTACCTTTACTGGGGACTGAGTGCAGAAAAGGTGTGTAAATTTTAATGTAAATTCCAATTGTTAATATATGTCTGCATTTGATCTGGGTACTTAAAGGTGCAGTAAGCGATTTCTGAGAAATGCTGTTTAAAGTGCAACATGTCCTCCAACCAGTACGCCCATATAGGTCGTTTGTCACTTCCCTGAAATACGACCCATAGGAGCGTTTACTAAAGTTGCACCCCTATCGACAACAGGACACTTTCACTTTAATGCATTGAACCTATTTATCTGAGTCATATCTCGGGTTTTACGTAGCTCAAGTGGTAGAGCGTTGCAATATACAACAATATGCAATCATGTGATCATACGATTGTGGGTTCAATCCCAGGGAACGCATGTGCTCATAGAGTGTATATGCACTATAAATCACTAAGGGTAGGTTTAGGGTTGGGGTAGGTGTAGTCGTTAATAAAAAATGAGTTTTGCTAAATGGAAATAGGACAAATGGTGGCTAAGGGGCCGTGTAAAAAGTCCACACACTGCAATTAAATGAACGCGCATTTTGATTGGTAACGACGGTCATACGTCATTTCATGACGACAGTCGTAACACGACACTGTCATTATTTTTACGCCAGCTAGAGGGCGCATGAATTTAAAATGTAAATATAGGTCGTAATAAGGTGCTTGAAAAAACGGGAGGAGGACAGTCTCTTAAAGTGGATTGGACTGAGCACCACAACACAGTGTTGGCTAGTAACAGGACAGTTTTGAGTGTCATCGTTTGTCTGGAGCTGGTGTGCTGCTGGCAACTAACAACAAACTCTTGTTTGTACTCTTGTATACTGTATGTTAATGTTTTGTTCTTCCTTGTCATTCATTCATCATCTTTGCTTTATTTTTCACAAAGCATTATTTTGCTTTGCTTCAGCTATGATAAAGTGACATTCACTCATGCATTACGTGTTCTTTCATTTTGGGGGCGGAGCTATGAAGGGAGGGGTGTGTTTGTTTGGGTTGATTTCAAATATCAACGTTTCTCAGAAATCACTTACTGCACCTTTAAGCAAAGTTAGGTGAAGATTTGGGGGAGTGAGAACGTCTCACTCATGTCTCACTTGGAGCCAAATTATTTATTTCCATTTTAGTTGTCACATTACAGAATCTCTGCATAAATATGGCTGATCGGAAGTTTATTGAGTGCATAGCTAAAAAGTAGTGTTGATTATGGTTCAAAGATGTCACCCAAGCTAAGTTTTCCTTATGTGATATTATTTTGAATAGGACATAACTGAAAAATGACTTTTAGGGAGTCAGCTGTGAACTCAGTAACTGATCTGAATGATACATTCACTCACTGAGTTAGATCAAATCAATAACTCACGAGCAAGTTCATGACTTTTTCATGAATCTTTTTGTTTGTTGCGTGCAGGAAACACTGGTATTTGAAGAAACTGCCTGTAGATGCACACTGCTTTCCAGACTAGATTTTAAATTGTTGTACATTTTTACTTTTTGTCACCATTTGAGTTGCTGTCAGGAGCCCTGATTATTACATTTGAGCTAGCATAAGAGGTGAGTAAACTATCAATGCAATTAGTTAACACCTGTGCAATCATAAGGGAAAATATAGAGTTGCGTCTTAGCAACCACCCACAACACAGTGGCATCTTCAGACAAGGTGAAAATGTTGTTGCGACTGTAATTAATGCTACAGCTAATTATTAATGTGTGGGGTTACACTTTGGCTTTTGTTTTATATTGTGTTTCATATATGTATTTCTATAGGATGGATCTGGTATGTATAGGATGGATGTGATCAGAGTATGTTTTGTGCCATTTGTAGCCTACCCATTGCTGTTTCTACATTATTTATTTTTAAACAAAACAAAATATGCATGATGTATTTTGTGCATGTGTAATGTAATGAGATGGGATGTACAAGAAGAATTAGTCCAGGTTATTCATAATTGTACAGCGATTACTTTTTTTATGGCAGTGTTGTAATTGTTTTTTGTCAGAATCAGTCAGATATCACTTGCTATTTTATGAATGTTTTTATGAGTGTTTTATGCTGTTTTATGAATTTTGTCTGTTGAGAGTCTGATACTCAGTTGCCATTGGTTGTAATGCCACAGTCTGTATCTGGGTGCATGTCATCATTCTCAGCATTGTGTGTATTTTTTTCTGAGGTGTGTTTGCTTACAGGCAAGGTTTCTTGCATTGATTCTGTCACTGTCAAATTAATAGATATCTGTTTGTACGTGTATAATATGCAGTATATATACTGTATGTTATGACAGATGAGATACATTATAGGCTGTGTCATTTTTCATGTCAGCGCTTTGCAGTGTTACAGAATCTGTGCGGCCAACATTTTTTTCCTCAACTAAGACAGTTATACCTGTCGTCTTAACATATGTGACACACATTGAGCACATTATGTGGGGAAATTGCTAAAAATCATTTGTGCACGTTGATAGCTCTGTTTATTTGCATATGCTGCTTTCATTGTCTAGATTTCTGGTTATAATGCTCTTTCCCATCATTTGATTATACAGTAACCCCTGCCATGATCAATTGAAAACATTGTGGGCAGTTGTGTTAATAAAGTCTAATTTACACATAAAGTATGCATGTTTATGCTGAAAAGAATGACAATGACTTCATTTAAATATATGGTTATATATGACTGGTTACATGTGAATACGGATGTTTGGTGAATAAGATACAGGTTTTGTATTGATATATTGTGTGCAAAAATGGCACAAGTGTTTACTGAATTCACTCCTACAGTAAGTGCTTTGTTTCCTGACAGTTGGTGAAGCCTCTTAGATGAGTGTAAAAAGTCTTGGAACCACAAGAAATCCAAACAAATGAACTCTGCCTGATATTTTAATGCATTTTTGATTACTAGCCAAACAAAACTCCATTAAAAACATCTCAACAAAACTGGACATTCAAGAATAGTAAGGACAACCCTTTGAGGTCAATTAAGCAATATTACATAAGCATAAGTGCTGTTTGAAAGCCACATTTCTAGCATCTGTAAAACTGCATTATTCCATCTCAAAAATATATAATTATAACAAAACTGTTTTATTGTTTTGAGTTGTATGAACTCATTTCTTTTAATTTAGACTAACTTAAGTTTGACTGAAACTGGGCTGGGATTTCTAATTCCCAGCATGCTTTGCCCATGGCACTCGAAAGGGAGAGTAAATGCTAAAATTAAGTGATATATAATGTTTTTTTGCAAGATTAATGGTAAGGGAGATTTATTAGTGATTAATGTTTTGTTATGCTAATTTAGAAGCATTTCTGTTAATGTGGGTTTTTGGAGAGTTAACATCATGGTGACAAGTGGTGCATACGGCTTGGTTTGAGAGCAGATAAGTTACATGTTTTAAGTTTGCTGTACTCATTCAGGAAGTGTTATACCATGCTATTGTTATCATGTTAGCAAATTTTCAAGTTGGCATTTTCTGAATTTTCTTATTAGGATTTACAGTGAAGTAAATTAACTAATTTGATTTGGAAGAAATCAAAATAAAAAAGTTAACTAAATATTTTATGTTCATTGCTATCAAAGCGTATGAGTTAGCTAACTCAGTACTTCAAGTTAGGAGCAATTATCATGCATGAGTACTACCAAATTTTTTTAGTTAGCCCAACTTATTCGGGTTTACAGTGTATATAATTAAAGCTGACTTTCCTGACTTGACTTGTACTAGAGTATTAGCTGTTATTTCGGATATTAAATATCAACTCTCTAGGAATGCCGCTCAGCCAATCAAATAAGAGAAGCTAGCAACCATAATAAATGATTCATGTAAAAGATTAAAGAGTAGTCTGAAGTGGATTGAGAAAACCAAAACTATTTTCACTTGTTGCTGTTGTTTTAAATATGCATTTGATTACTTTCACATGAAAAGGTTTCGTGGCAGTAAGACATAATTCATTTTCCTCTTTCTGTTTAGCTGTTTTGCAGGTCGGTGACCTTCAGATAGAATTGTGCGTTTCTCATCTCCTTGGCAATCTTTTCTAAGCCGGCTCTCATCTTTCCCATGATGAATTGGCCTGATCAGGAGGCAGAGTGGCTGGTTAGCTGAGCTGGTGGGATATCCAAACAAGCAAAGGTGCTGAAGAGCTCAAACCAAAAATGATATAAGTGAAGTCTGTGCTGTGAACAGGTCCTTTCATGGGTCTGTTTACTTCAGTTTTTCCCAGTGCTTATTTGCTGTTTTTATAAGGATAATTTTGAGCCGTTTCAAGTGGCTTTTTGCAATCTGTGCCATCTCGTCAAAATGAATGGGATCTAGTCGATATGTGTGCCATGTAAACAGATGACACAGCCTGCAACATGCCATAGGCCTTAAAGACAGATATCAATTCCTGTCAGCTTACCTCAGAGCGTTTCTTCCATGAACTTACCTCAGAAATGGGTGATTACACAAGGCCACGCATAAATAAAAGTGACCTAAGAGCAAAATCCACCCGAGGTTCTGTTTAGTATGGTAATTCTCTAAATCCGACTGCAATCCTCCTTCCCAATCTATTGGTTTAATTTAAGTTTACCCTAAAATGTATTCCAGTGTATTTTAATGTTGCTCTCAAAATTGGCAAATATATCTTCAGTGGGCCAGTGTCCTACTTTCTAAGTGCTTTAATTAATCTTGAGTTAAAGGCGAGACAACATCCACTCACGTTGCTTTGGGGTGGGCAGAAATGGGGTTCGAATTTATATTTTCTTTGAATCTGATGATAATGTACCCCTCCACAGGGCTCTCTTGTGGTCTAGAATATTTGTAAATGGATATGTCTCTCCTATCATCCCATTAATCTCATTGTCACAAATTTTTGGCTGAGAGATATTGGACCTGATTCTTTATTTGTCCTCAGTTATTTATAGGTAACTCCAAATGCCTTTGTAATGATCCAATGACTCAATTTTGAGTAATGACTGAATGCAGAATTTTGGCTTAGGTAATGACCATGATGATAATGATGGGTTGAAATGTCAAAAATATGCCACAAATAATTGGCATATTTAAGCAGTTTTTTACATTAACCAAATATTTTCCATCATTGACTGAATTTTTTAGCAGTGATGGAAAAATCTGAAGGCCATTTTTGAAATGTTTCTTGTGCTCACCAAGGATACCTTTATTTAATCAAAAATACAGTAAAAACAGTAAGATTGTGAAATGTTATTACAAATTAAAAGAGCTATTTTCTATTGTAATATATTTTTAAATGTTTTTTTTCCTGTGATGGCCAAGCTGAATTTTCAGCAGAGATTACTTTTTCTTTCTTTCTTTTTTTTTTTCAAACAAATAAATACTTCCTTGGTCAGCATAAGAAAAACATTAAAAAAAAAAAAAAAAAAAAAACTTAATTCCAAGCTTTTCACCAGTAGTTTATATTTTAAAACACTAAAAATGCCAAAACAGCTTAATAAATATGCCACTTTATATGTCATGTTTCATTCATTTAGTGCTTCAGATCTGCTGTGAGATCCTGCCATGATTTGATAAGCCCTAGAATGAAACCTTTAATATGAAATTCAACCTTAGTATAAAAACTCTACATGCAGCACTTTTTATCTACAGTTCAAAGAATAAATTTTTACTTACATTATAATCCACAATTGCTGTTCATGTTAAAGTGTAATCAATACTAATTGACGACAGGAAGTACTTATTTTTGTGGAGCATAAGTACATTGTTATTATTTATTATGTTGTTTATTAAAATGTGTGAAATGTGTAACATGGACACTGTGATGTAAAGTGTTTCCCAGAACACTTCAGCAGAGGATCGAGTAGGTGCAGAATGCATCATTAGTCCACTGGAAAGTGACCTCATATTCTGGTATTGATCATATCCGCTCGCCGCTACACAAAGCCAGTCTGCCTTTTGATTGCCTCCAGAAATGAAACAGTGAGGGAAATGCTGGCCCTAACCTGGTTCTGTTTTCAGACAGTAATGTTCATTTTACAATCTTCTATTACTGAAAGCGATAATTGGAAAGAATAACATCTTAGCACATGCCCTCTGCCATAAAGCCATTACTCCATCTTAATGAGGCCATCCATGTCATTTAAGTCAAGCAAGACGAAGCAGCTCTCAGCAGCAAACTAAAATACACCCCCTTGCACAATCATTAGACGACTAAATGCCCGTAATGTTTACACTGATCTTCAGGCTGTGTGGACAATGAAAGCACTTTATCCTCTCTGCATTGATTCTGCCATGGATCCTAAATCTCCTCCAACTGTTAAATGGGTGAAAACTGCATTACACTATTCCCCCAAGTCTTCAGCATTAACACATTTTCTTCACCTTTTTTAGTGATTCATTTTATACGACTGGAAAATGCTAGCACTTCCTTGTGGTCTAAAGTCATTAGGTCTCATTCACAAATAATTGCTTACAAATTACATACAAATGGCTGCAAAATAGGTTCTTGTACACGAGTCTGAATTATTCTAAGTGAGTGCCCACTGTTAGTAATTACTTGCTCAAACATCTTCATATATCCTCATAACCATCATCTTCTAACCAGTAATGTAAGTTAGTTCAATCATGTTTCAAGTCTGGTGATCGCTAAAACTTTCAAGACCTCTGACATATCATAATAGCCGTATACCCTGTGGATTAAGCATTAGCCTCAGATGCATTAAACTGTTAAGAAAGCACAAGTTTTGTACCATGTTGAGCCACAGGGCCTCTAAAGATGTGTGTGAGCTGCATTCCTCAACATACGTTGAGTCTCTTCAGGTTTCTTATTTCTTCTATGCTTCAGGGGATTAGCTCTGAAGAATATATTGATTTCTGCTTTTGTGCTTTTGTCAGAGAGATAATGAAAAGGTGGGACTCGATGGAAATTCAGCAACAACAAAGGGAGGAAGAGGCCTAATCTAAGGCGAAAGGCAGCCCGCCTGGCAGAAAAGCCAGAGGAGAGGTGGCTGTCGCGGTGAAGGGCCATGCGATTTAATAACTTTGAACAAAGAGCTAGCCTGATCTTTAATTATGCCACACGATAGGAGATGCAAGCCTCTTGATATTACCTCGCCAACCTTGATCCAAATCATTGTCTGACGGACCAAATGGAACATTTAGAAAGGGAACTTTGAATGTGGAGATAGCCAAGGTTCCTTGGAAATAGGTAGGAACAGAGAGGTAGTAAGCTAAGAGGACATTTCGAGAGGAAAATTGATGGAGACAAGAGAGGGAATTGATAGTTAGAAGACAGGAAGCAGGCGGCAAGGTGATTATGCCCATCTCGCCTGTATGATTTAGAGCCCTCTAACCATATAATACAACAGAGAGAATTCATCAGCGCACAGATATACAGCAGGAGCCAATTTATACTTTAAGTTTCAATGATTTCCTCAAATGGAGCTGCAGGAAAATGTGGCTCTATTCTGTGAACACACTCTTCTATATGGTTCTCATATAGCATTACGTACGTCTTCTTCTTACGTACGTCTTCTTCTTACGTACGTCAGGGAAGTGATGACACATAGACAAATTCACAATGCCGGTACCATACCAGTCTAATGTTTGTCAGTAGCCCTGGTCCAGTTGGCTAATCTGTGTAGAACATGACAAAGGTGTAATTGCTCTTACCTTTTACCTTTTCATTACCTCTCCAGGGAGTCTATTGATGTAGCCATTTATTCACCTTATTTTCCGTGACAACAAGGGTGACGCCATTGCGTTCGTTTTGTCATCTTACTTCCGGCTGAGAGGGACCTAAGCTAGTCGCTAGTCGTAATCCTATAGCTGTAACGGTAGATAATAACAGAAAGCAAATATGTTAAGTATTATATGCTCAGTTAGGGGCTGCCATAACAATTGGATTAAGAAGAGAGAACAATTGCATCAACGATGTTACGAACACAGTGTGAAGCAGTCAGAGTGTTGCGGTGCACTTTACAATTTACACCCACCACCTTAAGACGAGGAGCACCTGAGGCAATGGCTGAAGGTGCTAAACTTGAAGTGCCCACCCAAGCGCCCTTATGTGTGTTCGTACCATTTCATGGACGGGAAGCTGACTGACGAACACCCTTACCCTGAGAAATGGCTCGGCTACGATGTTGCGGTAAAGAAGTCACGCCAGATGCTGAACAGGTTGTCAGATTCAGGTAAGCTAACTTAGCTAGCCATGTGCTTGTGTGCTTGTTAGCCTAACGTTAGATTTGTGAAGTCCGTTCTATGAATACATTTGAGATCAGTAATGAGCAGATAACATGCACCCCCGCGGGGGGCGGGGCATGGCCGTCATGGAGATAATGAAAATATCTGAAGACTGTTAGGAAAATGAATGTTAAAAATAAAAATATGACATGAAAACCTGTCTATGAAAACATGAAAACGTGATTAGAACAGTGTTAGATTGATTATGATGCAGCAATGTTATTAATAAGGAAGCATCTAAAAAGAATAGCCGCCTGAGGGGAGTGACGCCAAACTGAAGCCCGTTCTATGACACATCCTATGATATTAATCAGATAACTTAGATACATAATATAGACGTAACATTACAACTTGTATCGGCACAAAAGGATGCAAATGCCAGTGAACTTTAAGTTACGCGCTATAGCGACAGTGAGAGAGAGAGAGAGAGAGAGAGAGAGAGAGCGCTGAATAACGGGTAAGGACAGAATTTACTGTAGATTTCTATAAAGTTCTCATTATAATGCCATGGCATTTTTTTATGGCAGATCTGTGCTTTATTATAATCACATTATTAAGTGATTCCATAAATCGCCTGCGCGTTTTCGAAGCCATGCGAATTGAACAAATATGACGAAAAATGCACTGCTGCATTATTATAACATCTAAAAGCAATATGACCATCTCAAATAACTCAGTCAATATCGGGCATTGCATTTGAGCATGAAACTAAACACTGATAGCCTATGCAGCGCATTCAGCATGTTAATAAACGTGATATCCCGGCCCAACGCATTCTATATTAGATTAATCAGATGTAGCTATTACAACTTTCATCTGCAAAAGGTTTGCGAATGCAAACGTGAGCTTGACCCAAAGTGTAACTCCGATTGTGCTTTAAAAAGTGTCACTAATATTTCAGCAATATTTTGGATTCGGTTTGCACTTTCTGATCAACCAAAATGTTATTTTACAGTATGAAAATCACTGATGATTATTGCTAAATTAATTATGAATAGAATTTAAAGGATATTTTCAGCACAAGATTTAAAAGCTTGGCGCTGCACAGCTTGCATTGAACTGTATTTTCATCTATCTTGTCAAAGTGAAACTGGACATCACTACGTGACTTCGAGGCCATTCTCTCTCTTCTCACGTCTTTTGACGCTTGCTGTGGAAAACTAAACAATCGGAGCTCAGGGCGCCGCCCAAAGTGCTACTATAACCAATCAGGAGAAAAAAGAAAAAATACATTTCGATCATCGTTTACATGATCGATCGTCGCTGTCACGGTCGAGTACTCGGTCGCTGAGCACATCCCTACTTAAAACTGATTTTATACAACTTATATTAAATTATACATTTTCTAAAACACAAATCACAAAGTTATCTCTTGTTTAACAAAACTGATTTAAAATAATTCCAGTCTTCACCTACACCCTCTGCATGCTGCTCCATCAACTCCTGACAGTCCCCACATGGTTACCGCTGGCCACTTCTTCGTATAGTCTACCCTCGTTAACAATGACAATATGAGACCGTCTGATCGTCGTATAAAGTTTTATCCGTGCTCCCAATTTAAAACATTTACGGCATTAACGTAATTTTGTCATTTCGCTAAAGTTATAGCTAGTTATAAACAATCTTCTAACTACTGAACTAGCTACCGTATGTGCCGCATCAGTTTAGCGGAAGTCGGATGACAAAATGCGGAAGAGCGACGTATTAAAAGTGGGCGGGGCGGAATAAGGTGAACACTCTTTTTCTGATTGAAAATTCTGACTACAATGTGTGTGTATGCTTTATGTGTTTTTGAATGCAGTGCAATAACTTATGCAATGCAATAACTTATTATTCATCAGCTTGTTATATATTCCTCACTGGAATAAGTAACTGTTTTTATTATTTTGCAAAAGTGTGCAGAGAGTTTCTTATGGGCAGGGGCTCAAATGCAAAAAAGGGGCATCCATCATCACTATAATATCCAATATAACAAGTACTACAGTAATTATAATTATAGGCCTATATACAAAAATAGACTAGTCACAATTATGAATATGGGACTACTGATATAAACTTCTTGTATTTTATATGTACAATAAGCAGAATAATTGCTCCCAAATAATAAATAAATAAATAGTGGACGAAAGGTTATGGCAACAACGTCTCAGATAGTCTGACAACAGACAAAAAAAAACAAAAAAAAACAGCAAACAAATGACTTTCGATTCATTTACAAAGGCGCACATCAAATATGCTAAACACGGAAGCTCTCTTCAGTAGGTACTTATTTTGAATAAATAATTACTTCACGGCCACAAAAAAATATGTTCTATATAGTATGAATGTGTGTGTAGTATGAATGTAATCAGGACGTAGTACATTCGCCATGTTGTCATTATCCCCAGATAACAACTTTGTGCCGGCCCAAATCCGGCCTACATCTGCCACACATAGTATGATGATCTTGGCTACATGTGGCGTGGAATGATGGCACTTGGGCGGACCGCTCCTGTTTACCAGATCTGAGCCACAAGCAGGCCATAGCAATGACACATGTCAGCCAAGAGCAAAGAAATAAACCAGAACTGGACCTTATCTGAGCCACAGAATCTTTATATATGATTTATAGAATCATCTTAGCATTAACAAGCCTGTTAACAAGCAGAATCACTGAAGGAAAGAAGAGAACAGAACAAAAGAGACAAACAGAAACACAAGAGCTACAGCTGACTTCAGCCACAGCCTTAGATGAAATCATCTGAAGATAAAAAAGACATTAAATCTCTCCAGATCTCAGCAGAGGAGAATTTAACAAACTCCACAAACAGCATTACAGCTTCACATATTACTAAACCAGAATTACTTTATTTCTGTTATTAATCTACATAAGTTCTTATAGCTTGTTTGCAATCACGTGGTTCTGATGATGGATGAAATTCAGATGGAGGGCAGGAAGTGAAAATCAGAATGGACAAGATGGAGGAAAGTCCTTAATGTACTGGTTTAGACACTTTGTGACGGTATAAACAGAAAATCACAACATATGTTGGACGTGATCCTTACGTTATAAAGAGGAGCGATTTTTCTGCTAAATTGGAATATTAGCCTGTCATTGAGACAGTCAGCAGAAACAACAGCAAAAAAATAAAAGCAAATAGTTAGAATTAAATAAAATAATAGGACAATGCATGCTGGGAGTTGTGTACTATTGTTTCCAGCATGCATTGCGGCACGACACTTTGGATTATCACCATTGTTGAGATTCATGTGCTGATTCTTTTTGTGTCATCTTAGAATTTTTTTTTGTGTTTTTTTAATCTTCTGACTGATTTCTACAATATAGAGCTATCTCATGTTGCAGTAACAGATAATTTGTAATGTAAATGTATTACACTGCAAGAAAATGCTTTTCTTATTTAGTATTTTCATGAATATGCGTATTATGTGTTTAGTGTACCCACCTTATTTTTCAACGTGGAAATAAGGTGTTTTCTGTGAATGTGCGAGACTTCAGATTTATTAGCCGCTATAGGGAAATAACGAGAAGAATATCAAAGTGCGGTAAACTGTAAAAATAAGGTGGATAGGCATGCGCAAGGCGAGTGCTCTGTTAAAGAATGAATCACACATTTTTCTGTGATTAATCACTATTAATCAAATCTTTTGTTTCGAATCAGTGATTTTAAAACGTGCCAAAGTCACGTGATTTGGCATTTTGTAAGATTTTGTAAGATTTCAATACACACCATGTTTTAAATGTATGTCTGTAACCGGTGCAGTCTGAACCGCTCCAAGCAGGACTCGAACCCGGATCACTGGCATTGGAGACGGGCCCACTAGCAAGAACACCAAAGACCGCAGTTTCTAGTGCAAGTTTACCTGCACAGTTCTCACTAGCTGATCTCAGTTACAAGTCCACCAACATCAATCTACTAACTCTACAGTTTGGTTAATTTGTCGGACCAAGGGGCACATTGAGTGTTATGATTATTCAGATCGCCTGTCAATCCAACTCCCAGCAAAGGGGGAATTGTTGATAGCACTTCTACATGTTGGAAAAAAAAAACGTTTTTTTAATACATTACACTTGTGATGGGAGAAACGGAAACAATTGAACCAACTGCTTTGCAAAATGATTCACTGTTTCGAAGCATTTGAAACACCACACGCTGGTGACCCCTGCTGGTCAGAACACTGTAAATGCAACAAAAACTCTGGCCAAACATACATGAAAACACTTTTTACAAAAATAAATAAATAAATAAATAAAAATAGATAAATAATAATAATAATAATAAAACACTAATCATTGCATCACCAGAAGTGTATATGTGTATTTGTCAAAATATTTGGTATCTGAACAAAATTTAATGGATATATTCACATTTCATTTTCACAACACATTGTACAAAAACATGTTCAGAGATTAACATTTGCTCTGTTGTCAGTATAAACCCTCTGGGTTCTACTCGCACCCCCTCCAAGTGGGACTTGAACCCTGTTCACCAGCATAGGAAGCAGACAAGGAGGCTAAAGACCACAGTCACTAACATCCTTTGCTAATGCGCCTCTTGAAGTCGGGGAGGGAGGTTTGCCTGTACAGCTCTCTACTAGCTGGTCTTCATTACACTCCCCCCCTTAAACCTCACTCCCATCCAGGTCATGGCACTAACATAACCCCACCCGGTCCTAACTGCCCCGCTCTGAGCAGACTCAAACGTGGATCACCAGCATGGGAGGCGGGCATGTTAACAAAATCTGACCAACATCTCGTAATCAAACATAACCGACCGACATTAAAGGGGACCTATTATGCCCCCTTTTACAAGATGTAAAATAAGTCTCTGATGTCCCCAGAGTGTGTATGTGAAGTTTTAGCTCAAAATACCCCACAGATAATTTTTATAGCATGTTAAAATTGTCACTTTTTGGGGGTGAGCAAAAACGTGCTGTTTCAATGTGTGCCCTTTAAATGCAAATGAGCTGCTGCACTGGCCTAAGAGGGCGGAGCTTCAAGAGCTGATTCTCTGGTGTCAGGAGTCAGTCAGGACCGGGTGTGCCTCATACGTCCTGAAAAGTAAAGCTGCGGGCTCTTTGTTCGCCCCCTGGTGGCTGGATGCAGTACAGGTCATAAACCTCGCCCTCTCCATTCAAACGAACGGGAATGAGTCAAAACAAAAAAATAAATTATGCTTCAAATAAAATTTTCCAAAAGATGGTTTTGGTCATTTAAGGTAGTTGTTATCACTGATATATATTCAATTGTTCGTTTTTGTGATAAGTTTGATTTTAGCTAGCAATTTTATGCTATAGAAACGGGGCGTGTCGTCATGATTGACAGTTGTGACTGACAGCTTCTCTGAGGACTGTCGGAGCTTCGAGGGGAGATTGAAGATATATAACTAACTATTAATTTTCGATTTCTGTGTTATTTCACACCAACAAAATGAGTTGTTCAGCAGTAAACTGTACTAACCGACCTACAGGATCTGACGGATCGCTGAACTTTTTTCGGTAACGTTAAATGTGGGCTTTATAAGTTAATTAATAAATGTTATTAGCTAAGATAACACGCCTAACGTTAGCCATGACGGGAAAAAGCAGGTGATCGTTATCTGGCAGTTACTAATTATTTTTATGGGTATAAAATAATAATTAGCAGGACAAAACTAATGATAGCCTACTCTAATTAATTGTAGAGCACTGTCTACAGCAATCGATCTCCTGTAACATTAGTTCAACTTTATTTAAAATGGCAGGACCGTTTCTGACATTTTAGAGGCATATTATATTGAGTTTATCTACTGAATTTGCTGTTTCAAAAATATTATTGCTCTAGAAACAGAATAGCCTATTATTTTATAGGCAGAATTTTAAATTGTGTATAATTTAAATAGCCTATTTAAAATACATAAATGATGACGCAGTCGTCTGGGCAGAAGTTTGATACCACGACTCCGCCTCCGGGCTCCACTGATGATTCCTTCTGTGCATGCCCAGGCTCCAAACTGACGTTTTTGCGTAACATGTCAACGCCCATCGTCGTACGTTTTACATTCAGTTCATTACAATGGAAGGAAGTGGCGTCGCGTCGTCCATCTTTTTTTTACAGTCTATGGTCAGGACGCACTATAATGTCAGAAACTGCGAATATATGCTGCATGGAGATAGAACAGGTAGTTTAGTTTAATTACGGTTATAACTTATATTGTCTTCTTGTTTTTCCACTATATTAGTACAAGCCTGTTTACCGATGAGTTTTATAACGTTTATTGTACTTCACACAAAATATGAAGCGTCTGTTTTCACTCTAGAAAATCACTGTAACAGCTTAATAAAACACAGTGCAAGTGTGCATTAAAATATTATCCATAAACTCTCTCTCTCCCTTGCATTATCATCAACATACATAGCGAAGTACACAGAAACACTCGTTACAACTAACAGTAAACAAATATATAAAGACCTTATGCCTTTTCGGGTGGTACTTAATAAACTGGTAAACTTTATATCCGTAAATCAACTCCGATGAACTGTAATAAAGTGCTCTCACCTTCATTACTGCCGTATCCAGTATCACTCTGGAGGCTGTAAGATGGATCATGAACAGTTTGTACTGATCTATCCTTGAATAACAAATTTTTAGCACAACCTCTGTTTTGCATTGTCCCTTTGTATTGACATTCGTTCACAAAGCAGTCCGGTGTGAAATGATTCGCACAGACATAAACGAATTTCGTTAGAGTTGAGGGAGCATTTTCTTCGAAAACAAAATTAATCTACCTCGTCTTCAGTGGCTCAGATTTCGGGAGTAAATTGAGAGAGCTATGTGGATTAATCCATCCAGCTACAGAACACCTAAAACGTTTGGGAGACATTCTCGTCAGTGCAGCAATGGCGGACTTTGTACAACTCGCTGTGAACTCGCTCAGGGCGGTTCTATGTTAAAATGGCAGTGTCTGTCAACATTCGTGGGCGGGGCCTGAGATCTCGTAATGGAACAAAACTGACCACTTGAACCATTTCAAAATCGACTGTCAGTGAAATCTCGGTAACACTTAAGGGTCCAGAATAATGCATTAGTTAAGCATTAATTAATGATGAACTTTTTCACAATTAAGCATTAGTTAAGAATGAACACACTAGTAATTAATGATTAACTTTACATTTTAAGGGTCCTGAATTATGCATTATTTATAAACTAGTAATTAATGATTTACTTGTTCAAAATTATGCATAAGTTAAGCATGGACACAATAGTAATTAATGATTAACTTAACATATAGTAGACCATATTAGCCATTATTTACAAATTATTAAACATTTGAAAGATACACATTTATGCTATAAATAAACAAAAATAACCTAGTAATTAATGATTAACTGAATGTACAATAAACGCCTTTTAGTCATTATCTACAACTTAATAAGCCATATATTATTTTTGTGTAGTAATGTAATTATATTTCTGTGCCATTCTATTAAGTTAACTGAACAATAAGCTAGTAATTATGTATAATTACTGCTGGTTTTCAGTTATAAATTGCTAAAATAATATAATAAAGACAATTTGACCCCCAAAGTGTAAGTTAAATCCTCATTAATGATGGCACTTATTGACTGATATTCAAGTTTATTGACCAGAATAAGCCAATAATTAAGGCCAAACTGCCATTAATACAGTACTAATAGAGGCAATTTGACACCCTATTCTAAAGTGAAAGTTAAATCCTCATTATATGGCACTTATTGAGTGATATTCAAGTTTATTGACCAGAATAAGCCAATAATTATGGCTAAACTTCCACTAGTACAGTACTAATTAAGACAATTTGACCCCTTATTCTAGAGGTAGGTTCTCATTTACACTATTGGTTTGTTTAGCTATTCTGCAACGTGATCTCACGGGAATGTATATTTTTACGTAAAGTGTGGTTCTACAACAAGTAGGCTACATTTACTTACGTTTCATACACTGAAACGTACAATATTGACAGCACTAAAAATGACTGCGAGGAACATATCCAAATTGAATTCTTTATCCAGCGGTCTTTATCTCCATCCTCAACAGCGACCATAAACAAATCCCGCGATCGTTATGATATGAATTAAAAAATTGCCACCTCAAAAAGCTTGACAGTAATGTTACACGTTTTACGCCAGTGAGGTCAACGCTCATTGGCTCTCGTCTGCTTCGTCACATATTGCGACATGCCATGAAGTGAAGTGAAGCGGAATACCAGTTCGTGGATTAATAACTTAAATTCTGCTCTGTACCAGATACAAAACTATTGTATATCACCAGAGAGGACTGTGACTGCAACACATCATCATTCGGACTACTATTGGTAGCTTTTGACATTTTCTTAATAAAGAAATTATTGTGATTAATAGAGAATACGAACCTACGTCACGCCGCATTGCATGCCGGGCCGGTGTCGCCATTTTAGCAGGATCGCCCTCTGTTATTTACACTTAAATTAATAAGGATACTTGCTTACCTTGTTTTGATCCTGTCATTAAGTGGAATATTCACATTCATGGTATCGTTTGCAGGGAATAGAAGCTATTTTATCGCATCGTATGATAATTTGATTTTTTCACTTAAGTTTTGTAGAATTTCGTTTACAGTGTTGATCTGTTTACCGTGTCGCACGCTGGACGCTTGCTGCTGCTTCAGCCATCATATGGTAGAATATCCAAATAAATCTATGTGTTCAACACGCTGAGAGAAGTCGATTCATTTATTTGTTGGAAACGTTTAAATGATGCTTAAACGAGCACATTGAGTAGGCCTACAACTGTTGTCATTGTAAATATTCCCCTTTTCCACGATCACAGAGGAGGAGAATCAGAGATTATGGGTCAAATTCAGCGGACAGACAGATACGAACACTGTATTTTTATATTTATTTCAATAAATGACAACCAAAACCCTAGGAGCTTGTGAACAGCATTTAGACATTTTAAAACGCTGGCTTAGTGTACTAAGACAGTGATATTAAAAGATGTGCAGATGAGCCCTGAATATGAACGCAGCATTGTCTTCCCTTTATAAAACCGTTATGAAGAAAATGCTTAAAATGGCTTATGCATTTTAAGTGATACTGAAAGTTCATATTTTGGTCTCATCCATTTTTCTGCACATATGTGATTTATTAGTAAACTATGTACAGAGTCATACTCGCAAAGGTAATGTTAATTATTAAATTAAACAAAATCAAAACTTTCAAAAACACTTAGCAAATCAAACAAAATCAAAACTTTCAAAAACACTTAGCAATATGATTATTTTATTGAGTGATAAGCAGTGGGTTTAATCAGTGACATTATTAATAGATTTGCCATCTGGCGTCTTCTTGTCATCTCCTAGACCCGCTTCCCTTGGTGTTTTTACACGTAGAAAAGGCGAAAAAACGTTTTTCATTGTCCAGTTTTCTCTCAGAACAATGATCTGAGTTACTATCACCCTTATCGATGCAGGATTAATGACATAATCACAAATTACTGCACTAAACTCAATAACGGAAAGGTTGCGCGATCCTGTCAACATGGCGGATAAACAAAGAAGTTACCCAGAATTCAATGCGGCGTGACGTCAGATTCGCATTCTCTATAAGGCTGGAATACACTACACGATTTTTAAAATCTGAATGGATTTTTAAACAGCAGGCATCATACACTTGCGGACTTTGTAAATGGTTACAGAGAAAAGCTGGGCATCATACACATACACACATCAAACACAAACAGCAACATGCGCCTCGTTGCCAGGAGACGCATGACAAGCGCAGGAGATGAGATGACCCGCAGTAGTGCGTTTGGAGATGGACAGGGGTGGGTACACACAGCAAAGAGTATAGAACCCAAGAGGCGAAACTCTGATGCTTTTTGGGTAACAGCCACGAGGTGGCACCTCAGTAGAGCGGCAGCCATTTTGGGGTGAAAATGCCAACTGAACAATAGAATCCATCACATCTTACGCACCCAAAATTGGCAAATCTCACAGCCAAATCAGAAACGCAATAGAAAAATTCTCAAATTCTGTAAATTTTATGACACCTACAGTAAATGTTGTATTGTCTTAACCTATATATGTTTTACTATTATCAGTTGTGGAATCCAACCATTACACATCTGGGGTAACGTAGTTAGCCTACTTTATTGAGTATTTCCATTTTATGCAACTTTACATATTTACTATTAATAGTTAATTAATAAATTAATAATTAATAAAGTTAAGATAATCATGTTTGTAGCGTGATCCTGGGAAATAAAACGTATATAGGTAGACCTAGTGGAGTAATATAGTCAGTGGCGCCTGCAGCCGTACGGCTGTACGCACTGTGCATACCATGAGAGGGCGCTAATTAATGCCGTTTTTAATTTTTACATAATTTTTAAATTGATTATTAAAATCTTTCTGTGTACACTCATGATATATTAAGAAAGCAAGAGAGAATGAGAATAAATAAAGGTGTGCGTTTGTGTGTTGTAAAGTCACACAAAGTTGTGGGTGGGCATGGGGGATATGGGTGAAAATAAATCTGATTGGATAGTTTAGGCTTTAGTGAGGCTTTGTTGTTAGTTAATCACGTGTTTCTATGAAAACAATACGTACGCACATTTCGGGACAAAGCCGCTCAGAGATAACGTTAAAAAATGTGAATCAGTTTTTCTAAGTGCGTGAACAGGAAAGAGACAGTCGATCAGTCGATTTGGACAGCATTAGATCGTTCCCACCAACGCAATAATTTATTGGGGGGTGCTAGTTCTGCGCATACCCTGAGATAAAATCCTGCAGGCGCCCCTGAATATAGTAATAGTAAATTACTCCACTAGGTCTGAAATACGTTTTAATCCCCTGGATCACACTACAAACATAATGATCTTATAGAACATGATGCATTGCTGTGTCTGTTATCCCATAATTGCCACTTTTGGACACAGTGGCTGTGTTTTTTTGTTTACATAGTCTTGCTTTAACGGGCATTAATATAGGACACTGCAAAAACAGTTTGCTGTCAAGCTGTTATATTCTGTTATATATTTATTGTCCAACATTCCCAATTTTTCTGATGCATGTCCTTAATTTAATTTCATATGTTGGTATTAATTCAGTGTTTATAATGCTAATACTTGAACTTCAAAGAATTTTAACCCAAACTGACTGGGTTTCTAGAGAGCAAAGGTTTTGTGAAGAAAGTGGAAGACTTAAACACAAAGTCTGTAAAATAAACTGTTAAAAGGATTTGATAATAAACTAGTGATAGTATTTTATTCTGCGTTGTCATCATTCAGGTTGGATTTTAGCTTTAATGTACGTTTTTTTTTAACAAAGCAGCTGATATTGCAATAGAAACTAGTGGACTGCCGAGTCGCTTTCACCCCAAAATGGCAGAAACGCAGGGCTGCTGCTGGGTGCCGGTGTTGCAATGGAACGTTCTATTGAGTTTCGCATCTTGTCAGTGTATATTCTTTGCACACAGTCAAGTGCACTCAACAGATTACAACAGGAGTTAGAGGTAAATGGTGTAGTTTTATCTATGTTGTTACCTTTAATATAAACCATTATCAGTCGTTGTTTACATTTAATGTAATATAATCAATCATTCGCAGCTATTGACGTTTTAATCCGGCTTCTTATCAAGGATAAAGTGTAAATGTCGAGCCCTGGATAATGATGAATATTAACATAGCTAATAATGAATGAATCCGGATTTACCTCAGAATGTGGTTTGCTAACTCTCTCAAGACAAAGCTAACAGTACAGTAATGTTACTTACTGAAGCAATTTTTCCTTCATGGTGGAGCTCCACTATAGTATTCTTCAGTGATTTTTCTGTATTTATGAGAATTTACATATTTTTCAACCTGGGAGCGACGCGAGCTGTATTAACCCGACTGTGTGACGAAACTGCCACAAACAATTACTAAACAAATGGCAGATCATACATTTACTTCATAGGAGCCATCATTCTGTTCTTAGACTTCTATAAGGCGTTTGACTCTGTTAAGCATGAATATATATATATATACAGCCTTAGATAAATTTGGATTTGGATTAAAATTTAAAAATATGGTCAGAACTATATACAAAGGTATAAACAGCAGTGTTTCTCTGGCAGAAGCAACATCTAAACGTTTTGCACTTACTAGAGGTATTCGTCAGGGTTGCCCAATTTCCCCTTTTTTATTTTTGATTGCAGCAGAATTATTGAATCTTTATACTATAAATTGCATCAATGCTGAAGGTATAAGAATTGGTGATAATGTTATTTTAATTTCTCAGCTAGCAGATGACACAAGTATTTTTCTTAAAGATGAAAACGTCTCAGGTTACGCATGTAACCATGGTTCCCTGAGAACAGGGAATGAGACACTGCGTCCTAGAACGCATATGGGGAACGCCCTCTCGTGACAGGTGTCTGAAGTGAAAGTGGAATCATGCCAATCCTGTTGGCCAGCGACAGCCTATGACGTCATACTAGTGCGACCAGACAGTATAAAAAGGGTGCCTAGGAAACATGACATCCACTATTCGTCTGAAGTGACTGTAGCAGGCAGCCCAGAAGCATGGCAGGGAGACGCAGTGTCTCCTTCCCTGTTCTCAGGGAACCATGGTTACATGCGTAACCTGAGACGTTCCCTTTCGAAAGGGAACTCGCACTGCGTCCTAGAACGCATATGAGGAACGGAATACCCACGCCGCCATGCTGAGGGGAGTGCATGCCAAAAAATGGTTGAGAAGAGAGCCAAGCACTCAACCCCTGGTCACAGGCTGTCAGTGACATAACTCCCTACGGCCACCGCCCAAGCTAAAAAGCCTCAAAGAGGCCTCCACAGAGTGAAAGCCTACCAAGGCCGCTCAAAGGCTTGGAACCAACAACTTCAAAGAAGGGGTCCCTTTAATGAAGAATGGCCAGAGTACCGCAAGGACTCTGGCCCGTCACTACTAGGGGGACAAAAGGTCAACCCTGAAGGCCACCAGGGAGGCCGAACCAGCCCAGAGAAGGGCTAGTCGGGCCAACAACCTGTCTGAAAGAACAGAATCTCTACAAACTCCCACAAAGAGGAAGAAACCTTGTGAGAAGAACTGCAAAAAGGCAGTAACAACTCACCGAACCAGAGATGGGCATCCCTGGGAGTAGAGCTCAGCAAATAGCCAGGAACCCTGAAAGAGGGGAGCAGTCTACTCAACCTAGGATCTACAGAGTGAAGGAGAAACACTCTGGAGGCTGGGTACTCTAGCTAAGCCAGGGGAAGAACAGAGACTGGAGTATAGTAGGAGACAGAGAGTACTCCTAGCATATAAACCGAACTCAAACAGCAAGAGAGTATCAACAGCCTAACAACCGATCCTTCAGGGCGGTCTAAAAAGTCCTTCTACCTTCCGATTGGTCTTTGGGAGCCAATTCTAACGACCCAAAGATAAGGGGAGAACTAAGCTCAACCGGAACGAGCAAAACCAAGCCTAGCAATAAAGAGCTGTGAAACAGCACCAGAAATTGGTGAGGATTCCCAGAAAAAACCCCAGTGAATCTGAACGGCTCAGAGATGGAGGTAACAGGAAGAGAAACCTACAACATCTACATAACACACCCAAGGAGGATCCGAGGAGCCAACTACTTAGACGTGAGAATAGAATTGCAAGCTTGGAACACTCGTTTGCATAGCAAACATGAGCCGTGTGCTCAGCATATCGCCCAGCAACACTTCAATGAGGAGAGCACAACATAACGCTACCAGAATGGCGAGGAGGCCTCAAGCAGGGCCTACTACTCCCAGGAAACATGGCCGCGGGCCCGAGTTGCCAATGCTAAAGCTCTAGGCGAGCAAATTTCCAGAACCAGAGAGGGAGAAAAAACGCATTCGACCCGAGCAGTGTAGGTGTAAAGCATGCATGGGGCATAGAGTTTGAAATAGAAGAGATCCAGAGGATCCTAAGAGACTCAAAGGAGCTAGCTCCAAATAAATAGTGGCCTCCACAGGAAAGAACCAAAGGAGGCCGACCATTTAAACAAACCTTTGAAACAATCAAGGGGCCACTCGCAAAGAGACTACCAAGCTCAGAGAGCGGAGGCTTCAGCAAAAAGCGCACTCTCGAAAATGAGAGGAAGCCTGCAGCGCATACAGCGACCACAGGGAGGCTAAATAACAAAAGCTCACTGCTTGTCACTGAGCTAATGCTAAACACCAGGGAACCACATACTCAAACATGGCTAAAATACAGTAGAAATAAAGAAGAGGAGGCCGCAGGGCCTACTACTTGCATTGTTAGCCTAATGCAGAAGGCGGGCCCCCGACCAGAAGCAACCCTGATGAGAGAGGAGGCAAACATGAGCTGAGCGACTAGCAAGGGAGACTAAAAAGAAGCAGCCAACACCAACTGCTGAAAATAGTCAGAACAGGTTGACAACGTCTGCCTAGGTCGGGACAGAGGCGGCCCCAGAGGAGGGCCGACCTCTGAACATGACTTCACTGAGGCTCAGTGGAGGCTAAAACCCAATGTTAAATACATGAAACTTGGGCGCCTACCAGGAGAAAAATTCTAATTACAGAAAAACACTAGCACTCAGCAGGGCAGTGGTTTGAACCTAGCGACTCTAACAAAGAGGAAGCTGATAAATATAAAAAACCCCAAGGTGGCCAAAGGGCCAACGCAGGAGGGAGAAACAGCCTGAAGCTCAAGGAGCGGAGGCCCCTAAAAAATCATAATAAAGAGGGCCAACACACTCAGGAATGTCAAGGCAGCCTAAGAAAGGTCGACGCTAAGACAACACCAAGCTGGACTGAGCAAAAAACCACCACCCAACAGGTCATGAGAAACTGGAGCTCAAGGGAGCGGAGGTTCAAATAGAACCGCATTGCTGCAACCTAAAGGAAGGGGCTGAAACAGAGGCCAGAAGGCCTACACAAAAAGAACTAAACTGAAAACTCAACCTGTAAAGGAGGCTTCAGAAGTAAAAGGCAGCTAGATGATAAAATAGCTTACCATACTATAAATTCGTTCTAAGAAAACACTCGCTAAAAACTTCAACAAACTCTGAAAGAGTGGAAGTAAATAGCAAGGATGAAAAAGACAGCCTTCTACAGAGCTCCAGGGCCCTAGCCCCAAAGAAAAGAAATAAAAAGTACAAAATAACAGCCCCGCCAGCCTAGAGCAGTGACCTGCTAAGCTTACCCAAGACCAACAAGAGTAGAGGCCGAATGTAAAATTGGCCTGCCATACTCCAGTAGTCTAAAAACGGCTGTGCTCGAATCAAGCACTAAGCCGGACCCTCAGAAGGAGTTCCAGAATGTGAAGAAACTCATCATCGGGCCCAGGCTTCAGGCCTGATGTCAGAGCGTGTGCAGGGAAGAGGGAAGGGTACGGGGGACAGGAGAAAAAGGAGGAGAGGGAGATGGAAACCCCTCACGAGAGAGGGAACACTCAGCGGCGCTCAGCGCACCGGCTTTGTATCACCTCTCTCAGATCCTGCTTTTTGTTCCTGGCATCGCGCCTTCTCTGAGACCTGCTCCTTTGAGGAGGAGGGGCTCGAACGGCAACACTAGACCTCTGGTCCTGCCTATGATCCTCAGACCATGACGGGCCAGGTCCCCCTGGCTGCCTGGGTGCAGATTCGGACCGGCGCGGTATACAGGACCTAAATGCTGCTGAGCACGCCCTCGCCTCCCTAAACTTCCCGACCACCGCCTCGACGGAAGTCCTGAAAAGTTCAAGCGGCGAGACCGGCGCATCGAGGAGAAAACCCTTCTCTTTCTCCCCGATGTCAGCCAGGTTCACCCACAGGTGTCTCTCCGTTGCCACCATCGCCGCCATCGATCGACCGATCGCGGCAGCAGTTTGTTTGGTGGCGCGGAGAGCCAGGTCTGTGGTGCGGCGCAGCTCAGCCACCGCATCAGGGGAAAGACCCTGGCCCTGGTCCAAATCTTTCAACAGGTCGGCCTGATATGCTTGAAGCACTGCCATAGTGTGCAGTGCAGCACCAGCCTGACCTGCAGCCGCGTATGCCCTGCCAATCAGATTGGCGTGATTCCACTTTCACTTCAGACACCTGTCACACGAGGGCGTTCCCCATATGCGTTCTAGGATGCTTGCGAGTTCCCTTTCGAAAGGGAACCAGGTTTTGAGCGTTTGGAAGGACTGGAACTTTTTTCAAATGCTTCAGGCCTCCTAATCAACAAAGACAAAAGTGAAATACTAACTGTTCATGACTCTAACAAAAAACTTATCAATGGAATTAAGGTCAAACAGTCAGTGAAATATCTCGGAATAACAATTAACAAATCGGCAAGAGAAAGACTGAATGACAATTTTACCCCTAAACTACAAAAAACTAAGACTATTTTCAATGGATGGCTTCAAAGGGACTTGACCATACAAGGAAGGACATTGCTTTCAAAGGCGGAAGGAATTTCAAGGATGGTTTACCCTGCCTTATCATTATATGTGGACAAAAAAACAGCATCTTCAATTGACTCTCTTTTGTTCAAATTTATTTGGAAAAATAAGACTGAATACATTAAAAGGAAAACATTGATTAGGGACTACGCGGATGGAGGCTTCAATGCTATTGATTTCACAACTCTCAACCAGGTGTTTAAAATCAACTGGCTCAAACAATGTATGCTGGGAGGAAATGCTCCCTGGTTTTTCATTCCAAACTTATTATTTGACCGTTGTGGTGGTTTAAAGTTTTTGCTGAGTTGTAAATTTAACTGTAACAAATTGCCAATCAAGTTAGCAAATTTTCACAAGCAGGCACTGGATTCATGGAAATTGGCTTTTAAGCATAATTTTTCACCGCATAAATGTATTGTATGGAATAATCAATATGTTTTGTATAAAAATAGGACCATATTTAACAAAGAATGTTTTGAAAAGAATATAATCTTTATTTCTAAATTCATAGAGACCTGCGGAAATCTGATTAGTTATGAAAAATTCATTAAGGAAAACAATATTAATATTACTCGTATAGAGTTTTTGAGGATAATTAATGGTATATCACCTAAGCTTTTACATCTTATTAAATCATCCTTACATTACACTACATTAAAGGAAGAAACTCCTTGTTTAATGATAGGTGGAGTTGATTTGTTAGATAAAAAATGTAATAATATTCATATAAGAAAAATATTAATCTCTACGAGTAGTATTGCTCCTAAAGCAATTGCTTTATGGAAACAGGTTTATCCTTCCTTATGTTTGGGTAACATATGGTCTGCTCATAAAAACTTTGTAATACCAAATAAGGTTAAAGAAATTCACTTTAAAATCCTTCACAATTTTTACCCCTGTAAGTTATTTTTATTTAAGTTTATGGATATTCAACCAGAATGTTCTTTTTGTGGATCTGAAAATGAATCTGTGCTTCATTTGTTTTTTAGATGTCCCATCACAATATCATTTTGGACAGAGATTTCAGTTTTGATTTTTACATCCTTTAATACCCTTTTTGATATTACAGAAGAAATGGTCTTATTTCTGCTTTCTAACACTGGTTCTGTTCCTTTAGATAATGCAGTCAAAATCCTGTGCATGCTTGGAAATGCCATATCCACAAGTCTAAATTTACAGCTTCGAAACCAAATTTTATTGTATTTTGCTCTGAATTAAAAAGTTTTGCAGATTCCCTATGTAAATTTAAAAGAAACAAAAAAGCAATTAAAACATTCCAGATATTAAATAAGATTATAAAGTCACCTGTGAATAGAGATACAATGTTTAGATGAGATCTTTCTATCCCCCCACCTAAGCCATAACGAAATTAAAGTTATTTTTTTTTTCTGTTTTTTTGTTTGTTTGTTTTTTGATTTTGTTTTTTTGTGTAAACTATTTTTTTATTATTATTTTATGTATTATCTGTTTACTTTGTCAATACTCTATGTCCCTGGTACCAAGTCAGTTGTTATTTTAATTGTTAAATTCAACTTTCAATATATGTTGATGGATTGAATGTTTATTGTTGTTATTTGAAAATTTAATTAAAAGAAAAAAAACAACAACATTTAGTTCATGCATGTCATGCGCGAGCTTACGGCTCCATCTAGCGGCGGTATAGTATAGTGTCTCAACATGATCACTCGTCAAGCGCCAAGCTTGTGATCCGTGAGCTGGATAATGGTAAGTTTTTCCTTTTTACCCGATCTTGTACAGTCGTCTCCATTTTTTTCTCGATCTTTGTGACTTCGCACCCTTGATTTCCATTGTCTGGGCAGCGTATGACTGTACCGTGTACTGTATTTATTAGCAACGCATATCATACACTGATATGTGTTCTAAAATCGGCTCAAAATATCAAACATGGTTTAAATCGTCCAACTGGATGGATTCAAAGTCTAAAGCTAAAAAATCGGAGTCTGTGACCATTATATACTGCGCGATTTTCCATGAAATCTGTCAGCTCAAATCTGCAGACTGGCTCTGACTTTTGGCAACTAGCGTCAACTTGTTCAGACTGTAAATCGGGGGGAAATCGGGACAAAAGTCATGTAGTGTATTCCAGCCTTAATTTTTGGATTTCAGAACTTTCAAAAACTCTTTATGTTCCTCAATAAAGAAAAATATTCAAAAAAGCCTGCACACTCTCACAATGAAGGAAAACCAGCAATTGCGAGATAAAACCACTTCTGTAATGAAAAATGGCAAATGTTTCGGTCACTTTGTGACATTTTCCTAATAAATAAATTATCAGTGCCACAACCTGAATCTTTTTCCCGATTGGAGTTTTGGTCTACGCACCTCATTTGGATGTTTTTTTGAAGTGGGGTGAGTTATTGTTCTGTTGTTCCTCAATAAAAACAATATTTATTGAGCTTAGATAGATAGTTTTAACATTAATAATACAATTAATTAAAGAAAGGAATCTTATCTGCGGAATGGGATGTGAATAAGAGCTGCCCGTTTATTAAATGCATACAAGGTAAAGGATTGACGCTTCATTCCTGGACACAGAGTAACTTCAGTCCTACTCTAAAATAAATAATTGATACTGAAGCTCCATCATCTGGTTTCCACCCTTGAGCTTTAACTGCTGCACCACATTAACCCCAATTACAGTCTGGGGTTAAACTCTTTTCTGTCAATAAAATGTGGCAACAGCTTGTCTCTTTGAGGCACCTGACATTTTCACTGTTTCAGGTGTGGCTTTGTTATTCATCTAAATTATTTGCACTATTAGATAATATATTCATTGTAACAAACTCAAGTAGTCTAGCTGATTTATTTAGTAATTTGAAATGTGTGCACAATTGACGCACGGTTACTTTCTGGTTGTCGTTAAGCCAGCTTGGGCATTTCCAGTGAACTGTTAGCTGTTCATTCTGTACTCGCTGTACATCGACACAAAACCACCAGTGGTTGACTTTTTAATGTTGTATTCATATTTTAATGCAGTTATCACATTTCCCTAATTTGCCAATAAACCAGTTTTATTGATTGCAATAAGGACGACGCTATTGGGACCGTTTAAGAAATGCCATGTCTGTAATTAGACACGCACACGCATTATTTTTTTCCAGCACTTCAAATGTTATTTTTAATGTGATGACCACAAACATTACTTGTTCATCCTTCTGAGATGGTCCCCATTTGTAAAACCGAACGTTTCAAAATGTAGGAAATTAAACATTTGATAGAAAACACTTTAATTTAAAAATAAAAAAGACATTAATTACTACTATAACCAGCAGGTGGCGGTAGAGTAGCATTTATTTGTGCAAATATCAGCCATTTCCTCTAATAGTTTTTTACTTAGTTTCGTTTTTGACTAAATATTAAACATTATAAAATCGCTAGGTTTAAAAATACATTTTATCAATGTGAAGTATAAAGTACTCACAAAATCTCATGAAAAGCAATAATTTTTTGAATGAATGAATTACACAGAAAGCGAGCACTGTGCTTTCCCTTTTTAATCACAGCAGCTGTCAGTCAGTGCAGCGCAAGATCAATGATTTCGGCACACTTGTGAAAACACACCTTTTATTCAATGAATATAACTAAAGTGCACAAGCAATATTTAATTTTTGACGCTTTTTTTTTTCACACGAAAGTGTGAAAACTGATGGTTGAATTGAATTTAGCCAAGGAGGAACACTGAGGTACGTCTTTATTTATTTATTTTTTATGTCGTCTTACGTTTGAATAACTAAATTAATGCTATGCCTGACTATTTAAGTGACTATATTCTGATTATAAACTAAGTATTAGCCTACACTGCTGATGCTCAACACACCAGCAAGTGACATCTCACCGGAAGTTTTCCAGCTGGCTTATATTAATGCGGAAGTTCTAAAGAACGCTCCGTGCATATACCCTGCGTTCCATTCGGAAGGGGTCATCCCTATTCCCTAATCCCTTCAAAGGGTTTACCCTCCGGAGTGAGAGCTTCGAAGGGATGAAGGGTGTAGGGGTCAAAAAAACTATTTTTTTGGAACGCACTTCTGCATCATCTTAACGAGACAATCAACGAACGAAGCGCCTTCGTCGCACATTTTGTACGCTGGTTTATTTATTTATTTATTTTTGGTTTATCGCACCATATTGTTTGTGTCTATGTATTTTAAACATTTGAATGGACTGATAATTTTTTGTTGAAGTACAATGTCGTTTTGATCACAATAATGTACCAAATCTAACTCGTAAATATTACAGTAGTATAGAAAAATACTATACATACATTTATAGGTAAAATCGAACTCCGAGCCTCCTGTACCCATTCTGTGACGCCAAACAACTTCCCTGTGCAAAGGATCATGGGGCCCCGAAGTGTCCATCAGTTGTACCCTTCGAAATCCTTCATTCCGAAGGGCCCTTTGAAGTGGCCAGTTTTGAGCACTTCGGTTTGGAACGACCCTTCAATATGGCGGCCATGATTGTTTTCACTCCGAAGCGCCCTTCGGAGGGCGATATATCCCGTTTGGAACGCACCGATAGTCAATTGCACGTCTCTGACATTTTGTACAGATCACATTTCCTACTTTCAGACGTTGAAAACAAATGTGAGAAGGTAAATGTCACACCAGGTTGCAAATAAAGGAGATATATGCAGCAGTTTAAGTTTTATTGACAAAAGAACTCAGAAACTAGAAACACGAACAGAACAACCACGTAAAACACGACAAAAACTGACCAAGAACTGAAAGAAACACGGATTAAATAGACCATACAAACTGATCAACAAAAACAATCCACAGGTGTATAACATAATGAATAATGAACCATTTAACCTTTTCGAATCATGTCTATGATTTGTGTGTATGTGCGTGTTTTTGTGATTTATGAGGACACAAATTTGTATAATGACATGGGTATTACACTGGTATTATGATGTAAACATGAAATATGAGGACATTTCATGAGTCCTCATATTTAAAATAGCTTTAAAAACATACTAAACAATGTTTCATTAAAAATGCAGAATGTTTTCTGCAAGTGGCAAAACCTTTACCAAGTTTCGTACCATTTCGTAACACAGGAAACTAAACACATGCATAACCCACCCAAACAGACACAAAACCCAAATAGTCCATTACAACTGTATCTGTACACACCACGGCTGCGTTTAACTCCACTTTTAGACATACTGTACACTCGTGAACTTTCCTAAGCACTTTCCCTAGAGGCCATTTTTATGTGCATTCAACTTCATCAAGTGGGAGAAGGAAGTTTATTTGGACAGACCCTCGACCCCTTGATTTTGACAGAAAGAGTGAGTCTACTCAATATGTACACTTCAGGCAGATCCATAGACCGTATTGCCTAAAACAAAAGTTATGACTTCTGTGACTTATGACTTAAATTGACACTGGTCTGGGCTTCACTATATCTCTGTGCTGTCCAGCGAGTCACGCAGCATTGCCACACAGATTTTGTTAGGTGGTCAGCAATAATAAAACAGGCAGTGTGCCAGAGGTGTTGGCTATTAGATAGTTGTGAGTGCAGGTGCTAAGTAAATTATTATTTCTGAGATAAACTAGTATTATAATAATATTTCTGAGATAAACACACGTAGCTTGCCGAATTTATGGACACGCAGGAGAAAGCCTTGTCTAGGCTCTGCCTCGGTATGATATGTGTCAAGCCATTTGTTAGTCTGGCAGTTTGATGAGAAAGAGATTAAATGTAGTTGCAATAAATGCGTTAAGAATCCATCGCAGCGGAGGACTATTATTCTGCTGCGCTGAACTGCAGAAGAACTGATGATGGCACGGTTTAATGTTTGGTTGACCAATCAGCAGAAAGGGGTGTTTCATTCCCACCAACGTGTAGAGATCAAATATTCAAGTTGTTTATTCATTTTCTACCCCCGAACAAAAAAACGAAAAATCAAGCCCAATTCTTGTTTTTCGTTTTGTTTGGAAAAAATGAAAAACTAAAAAGGTACCGTTTTTTCATTTTCTGATTTCTATATTACATCAAAAAACGAATGACCAAAAGATACACTGACCGTATTCTTCTGTAAGAAAAACCTTTTAATTCAGTAGTTTCGTAGTTCTCTGCCATAGTTTATATCTTTAAGTATGCTGAATGAATTATTTGCACTATTGTTCTTATAATAAAAAATAATGTAGCAAATTGATTCATTGACTTGAAATCACCTTTCCTACTTTGGCATTTCGAAATTAACCGTGTGAATGTAAAAGTGCTGTTATTCAGTCATTCTGCAGTGAACTGTCGATGCGAAGGAGTTTTTATTTTCAGTCTTCATATTTCCAACTTCTAAGTCTTCTAATAGCAGCTTTCTAATACAGCTGCTATTAGAAGATTTAAAGGTTGCAAATGTGACGGCTGAAAACCCCCCATCACAGATAGAATCTCACTGAAGGCCTCTATATGAGCACATTATTAGATCATATTTACTTCCTCATTAAATTTAGAGCTACTGAAAACAACTTAGCGTAAGT
Source organism: Mylopharyngodon piceus (assembly GCA_039654765.1). Classification (NCBI taxonomy): domain Eukaryota; kingdom Metazoa; phylum Chordata; class Actinopteri; order Cypriniformes; family Xenocyprididae; genus Mylopharyngodon; species Mylopharyngodon piceus. The sequence goes on from CM077445.1 coordinate 32,457,067, forward strand.
GCAAAAGTGAAGTGATGTGGCCTTTGCTCAGATAGAGTTCAGCTGTCCTGCAGTGAGCATCTGTATATGATGGGGAGTTTTCGGCCTTCATATTTTCAACTTCTTTATCTAATATCAGCTATATTAGATTGCAAAGGTAAGTGTCATTATATGAAGTCAAATTCTTTTAACCAACACAGAAACAAGATATATGCATAATATCAATGTGCTTTGGGTGTGTAAAGGCAGCATGGGTGTAACATGCATATGATCAGTGTCATTCATAGGCCACATAAAGGTTACTTATTTGGAAACTATTGTTGACCTCAATTCTTATTTGTTGTGCTAACAAACGGCTTCTGTTCTAGCTAAAATTGTAAAGCAAGAAAGTGTTTTACTGAGTACAGTCTTTGTTTTAATAAAAATTATTTGGTGTGCAAAGACTTACCCTAACAATACATTTATATAAAATTGATATAAAACTCAATGGTAACACTTTACAATAAGGCTCCATAAGTTAACGTTATAAATTATAACATTAACAATGAGCTTTACATTTGTTACAGGATTTATTCATCTTTGTTCATGAGTTGATAAAAATACATCTGTTCATTGTTAGCACAGGTCCATTAAGTAATATTAACAGATACAACTTTTGATTTTAATAATGTATTAGTAAATGATTTAATATTAATAAATGCTTTAGAAGGATTTTTTTAATTGTTGGTTCATGTTAACTAAAATAGTTAACTAATTTTAACAAATGGATCAGTATTGTAAAGTGTTACTAAGTTGATTTATGAATTTTTATACACTAGCAATCAAAAGAATCATTTCAGAAAATGACATTTTTTATTATAAACCCTGCGGTAGTTTCCTGCATGTCTTTCCGTGTATCGGTTCTCTCAGGATGTCTCATTTCTCTTTTTAATTCCCCTTTAGCTCAGACAGAGAGACCCTGCAAGCAAGTTTATCATTTGGACATAAACTATGTTCAGGGTGACGATATGTCTATTTCTTGCCTTACCACCACCCACGAGCTGGAGTCTCTAACAGTGAAACTACGCAGGACCAACCCAGTTAAAGACATCCTAATCTGTTCAGACACTCCAGCGTCAGAGCATCAGAGATGGTCTGTGAGAAATGATGCTGGAAATGTTACACTTTACTTGAAAGACATCAGTTTATCTGATGATGGCCTTTATGACTGTCAGGTCTACAATGGTGTGGACTGCCTTAAAGCTACTCAATTTAACCTGAGTGTCATAAGTAAGAATGCAAATTTTTCAATCAAGCTAATAATCCTCATTGGAAAGCTATATACATATATAATATGCATACTACTGTATTTCTCTGGTTTCAGAGTGTAAAATTTTGAACTCTGTTCATGCAACAGCAAATGCTTCAGTGTTGCTGCCATGCTCTGAACATTCACTGCAAAACATACCTGATAAAGTTACTTGGAAAATCGTTACTGGTCACCAATCAACAGAAATAACCCAATATCGTCCCCCACACAAGCCCTCAAACAGCACAGAGAGAGTCCCGAGGCCTCTGTATGAGAGAGCGAGAATACAAGGGAATGGATTTCTGCTAATAAGGGATGCAGTAAACACTGATGGATCATGGTATCAGTGCAGAGTGAATGAAACAACCTGCTATGAGGTGAAGCTGGTGATGAAAGGTGTGTTTTTAATCCAATATTTTATAATTTAATCTAATTAATCGATATCACATGGGCAAGAGTGCTGCTGTTCTGAATATTACCGCCGCGCTAATATATACAAATGACATGACTGTAATATTGCTTTTACATGGCAGATCAATAAACAAGTTAATTTAGATTTTACTAACATAAATTGTAACTACAAAATGGCCAGGTGGTATAATTTTGCTCCACCAATGAAAATAGTTCCCAGCAAGTTCAAAGCAGAATGAACTTTTGCGTCTCTGAGCAGCACAAAAGTGATGTTTGGATCCAGAATGAGTGGTAGTTTGCAACAAATTGATTGGGTGAATAATTCAAAGAATCACTTGTCGCCACCTACTGGAGAGTCACTGAAAAATCCCCACTACTAATGCACAGACTGACACTCTAATTTGTATAAGACCTGGAAATGGGTTAACATTTGTATTACTGTCTAAATATCTTATGAAGATGTTAGTAACATAAAACACATTTTTGCCTGCATCACATGCATTAGTTTGAGTCTCCGAAAAGCCAAAAATAATTACTATTAAGCTGCTAAATATAATCCTAATTTTTAGATACATTTCTTAACGTAAAATGTTTGAATTTTATTTATAGATTATGGGACTTCTCATTCGACAAAAAAAATGGATACATTTTCCACAACTTGTCCTACCTGTCACACTGGTAAGACGTAATATACTATGTGTGTGTATGTGCATGTACATGCGTCTGATCAAAATAACCATATTAAATGGACTTATATTTAATATGCTTTTTTTTTTGTGCCAAACTCAGCTGACATTCCTGTTGTCCAGACTGAAGGCAACATTGACCTGAGTGCAGCAGTGACAACTAATCTGACAGTAGTGATGGCCACAATAGTGTCTCTGTGTGTCCTCATATCACTGATCATCTGTGTGATTCTTTATTTCAAAAAACGAAGGAGCAAAATCAACAGGCAATGTAGGTCTACAACTGAGGTCCTGAAATGTTTAACACTGTTGAATTGTCACTGTCATAGCAATGGCTTATTGAAAAGGAGAAAGAAAGTGATGACTGTTATTGTCATCAGAACATAGTTCGTATGTGTATATTATACTTCCTGTTATATATTTATCCTTGACTGACTGACCAGTTATTCAAACAGAAACCAGGATCAGCTACACTGCAAACCCCCAAACATTTTTCTTCAAATTAGTGATTTTAAAGGTAGATGTTCTTTCTGCATTTGTAAGATATGATAGTAGTATGTCAGTAAGTGAAAGTGAAATGCTAAATGTATAAGGATTTAGGCGATTTTAGCTCTTCTGAGCATGTTTATACAATTGATGAGGTTGTGTTGCAATGAGAAGAGAAATGCAGCCTGTATGTTGTCTTCATGTTGGAAAGAAACGCCTTCTAAAATACTGTAACTTTTATGCTATAGTATGATGGTAGAACTTGATCAGAAGTATCTCTTTTTGTCTCTTGTAGCAACATTAAACTGCCAGTTTTCTGTATATTATTCCCACATTGCAGAAGGTAAGTGGCATTCTTTGTAAAATGTTTAAAAGACGTATAAAAAGTTTAACTGATGACAGTCTTTTCTTCTTTTTTTTCTGTTAGGATTGGATGTCCCAGTGTATTCTTTAGTGGAACAAAGCACAGGAATCATGACCACCTGTAAGTTACCACAAAGTATTATTTATATAATTAATTAACTGTATATGAAAAAAGTGTCAAATGAAAAAAGTTAACAGTTAAGCTGGGATAACTCATCAGCTGAGATAACATCAAACTGGGTTGGACTACATTACATTTCATGCTACACTAAAAGCATGACCTTTTTGAATGGATGAAATTAAACAGTTTGTTATTTATAGAGAATTTGCAAATGTAAACTTGATTCAAACAAATTCTTCTTCAATAATGGCAGGTGGTGTCAAAATGAATTTTTGAATTTTATCTCCCAACAGTTAGTGCTGAACAAACAGAAGAAGCTTCTGCATGTAAACCAGATGACACGTATGAAAAGTGAACATTGTGAAATGAATAATTGTGTTTTTGGGGTTTTTTTTTTTTTTTTTTTTTTTTTTTTACCTGAAAGTCTTTGAGTAATTCCTAAATTAGTGATTATATGGCATTTGTCACTAATTATAATAAAGGAGAAAATCATTTATACACAAATAGTTCTAGGTGACACTCACAAGGCTCCCTGTAATGATATTATGATTGTATTGTTTTTTAATACTCTAATGTGAAACCATTATGTTGTCATGAGTTTTGAAATCCTTAGTTCTTTCAAACTCAACTTAAAGATTGTCAAAACAACTATCAGCCTTTTTTTTTTTTTTATCATACCACCAGACTATCTGTGACTCTGAGATTTGTTTTGTGAGGGACAGTCATAGCATGATACAGACTGATGATTTGATAACTAATCTGATGCAAGAATTAGAGAGTTGAAGACATAAATAGACATTGCAGATTCCAGTCTCATCATAACCGCTGTTTATCAAGGTTTCTTTGAAAATATGAAGAGTGGAAGGTAAATTCATTAGATACATTAAATACATTTGAGAATTAACAGTACACAAGGGCTGGGTTCGTTTCTTGTGAAAAAAATTATTGTGGTTTTCCATGTTATGCATCAGTGTCACGTTATATTGAATTAGTTTAGTTATTTTTCTTAAGAAATCTGGACAGGTTGCACATTAAGATTTCATCATCACATTCAAGTGAAATCAACTAAAACCATCTTTTGGTATACTACCATAAATAATAATAATAATAATAATAAACAGATTATAACTTATTTATACACCATACAAAAGCTCTCCATTAAATTATGAACCTTTTTGTATTTTACAAAGAGGAGTCAAATCCACACCCTACACACAAGCACGCACACAAACACACAGTGTATAGTATCACTGATCCATTCCAGTACGTGGAAATTATTGCATAATATCAACTGTCACACTATTGCTATTTACACATTGCTGAAACTATTTTTAAGGAAGGGTCAGGTTTGTGTGTAATGCCTCTGGCAGATTTTCATGAATGACTTAGTATTACTATGAAAATGCTTTTTCCTATGTATCATTTAACAAATAAAGCAGTTTCAATTTAAATACAATTAAAACCATGAAGATCTTCAAAAACAGAAGATCTTGCCACATTTAGACATAATATTCACACAATTGGAACTGCTATAAATGGACTTAAAGAGTTAGTTCACCAAAAAATGAAAATTCTGTCATTAATTACTCCGCCTTGTTCCAAACTCATAAGATTTTCATTCATCTTCGAAACACAAATGAAAAACTTGATGAAATCTGAGAGATTTCTGTCCCTCCATAGACAGCTATGCAACTGACACTTTGATGCTTCAAAATGTTCATAAAGAGATCATAAAACTAATCCATATGAATTGAGTGGTTTAGTCCAAATTTTCTGAAGAGACTTGATCACCTTTATATGATGAACAGATTTAATTTAGGCTGTTATTCACATATAAACATCGATCAGCAAACATAAACAGAAGCTCAACCGAACTTGCTTGACGCGCGAGAACAAACCTCTTGCGGAAGCTCAAACATGCTGCGTAACACATGAGAATGAACCTCACTGGTTCACTTGAGCTTCTGTTTACCACAACTGATGTGTGAGTTGATGAATGTTTTATGTGAATAAGAACTTAAATTCAATCTGTTCATCATATAAAGCGGTCGAGTCTCTTCAGAAGATTTGGACTGCTCAAATCATATGGATTAGTTTTACGATCTCGGAGCATCAAAGTGTCAGTTGCGTAGCTATTGCTTAATGAATTAGTTTTACGATCTCGACGTATCAAAGTGTCAGTTGCGTAGCTGTCAAGGACAAAAAGCTTTGGTAGCCGTGGGTGACTTTTCTAGACATATTTAAAGGCTTCCTTAAGAGATGTAACAGGTTTGATGGTTTTTTAAATTTCAATTTGATATTATTACAAGTTTTGTGCTCAAATGTTTTGCAACTACAAGGTGTTTGCTGTAATTTAATTATGATTACATTATATAATTGATTATATTATATTTATTATTGATTATATTTCTATAATATCTACTTTAGTTATCAGTTGTTTATATCAGTTGTTTACTATACAAAATCAAGATAACAGTGATGACAAGTGATAAAGCATGTCCTTAAAAACTTCAATGACAATGTCATATGACAAAGTTTTATTGATTTAATTCATTGCCGCTAGGAGAAAACATGATAACAGGGTTGTGGTGCAATTTTATATACACATTTTGTAGAATGACTCTTGGATTTTCTTCTTTTTTCTGCACCAGCTCATTTATTATAATGTTTTTATTGCAATACACAATTTAACAGACTTAAAGAATGACAGAGACATATAAAGACAGGGATACAAATGGAGACTTCTGGATTTTCTAGTTGTTCATAATTATGTGGTGTTCCAGCATATGACTGAAGCTATTTCTTATGTTGCATGCAGTGTTGGGTGTAACGCGTTACTAAGTAATTAAATTACTTATCCACTGAAAAAGTAAAGTAAGGGATTACTGTTCATTTTTAGGTAATTTAATTACAGTTACTTATAATGTACTTGCGTTACATACTGTAAATTAGTTCAACAGTTCTGTTTAAATCAAATATTGAATTTAAAATCTAAATTTGTCGTCTAAAGGTAAAAGTGAACGCTGCCTCTTTAAAATTGTTAGCTGTAGTGCAGTTACGCGTGAGTTCGCAACTTCGCACCAGTTGGCTGCGTAGTCGCTGTCTGAAGATATCGGCAGAAGCGAGTGGCTGTTTTGCAGAATGGAAATATTCCAATTACTTCACTTTTTTTGACACAGGTAGGCAAGAACATTATGGTAAAATGTCAGCTATGTCCTAGGGAGAAAAAACTGCGCGCGCTCTCTGAGAGACGGTCTTCAGTCAGTGCGCTCTCCACCAATGCGCACACACATAGCCGCCTCTCGCGAGTGTCAGATTTTCGCGGTTTATTAGACATACAAGTTCAAATACACACACAGTTGTGTCAAAATGCCCGTCTTGGCGTATATTCGCAACAAAAGAAAAGCTTTAATAAGGATTAATCTATATTTAAGTTATACAGTTATGACTATGCAGAGTTATTTTATATTTGATTATTCAATTTCTGTGGTATTTTTTACTTAAGTAAAACTACTATTAGACCTATCTGAAAAAAAAAAAATATATATATATAGCATTGTTTTATTTGTATCTTTATATATTTTTACCGTGGTATCGACTTTGGTATCGAGTATTGTGCACTTTTGGTGGTATTGGTACCGACTACTAGATTTTGGTATCGTGACATCCCTATTTGATACTATTTTTTTTAATTATTTATTTATTTTTATTTTAAGTATTATAGTAGCCTATGTTTTAATAAAGCTAAAATGTTTTAAAAAGCTATAAAAGGTTAAACTATTCCATGTTTGACTCATATTTAAATTATTAAAAGAGTTTGCTTTTTATTGTCTATCCAGTCAAGGTTTATAGGGATTTTAAGATGTAATTAGTAATGAGTTGATTTACTTATTAAGTAATTAAATTAATTTTTAGACAGAGCTATTAGAAAAGTATTTTAAATACAACATTGATTATGTAATTAGTAATTAGTAATAAATTGCTTTTTTGAAGTAACTTACCCAACACTGGTTGCATGTCTGGGCTATGACTGTCCTTCAAAACTCAAACTACAGTTTAATACTGACTATTAGGCCTATTACTCATGAGTCTGATTACCTCACTTGAGTTTGACTCTTCCTTGCTCTATATTATATATTTTAACTATTCAAAATATTTAATTGTTCATTATATTTATTTAATATTTATTTAATTTAGTTCACTTGAGTAGGCTGCTGTACATTATGTAGGTTAATTTTTTTTTTTTTTTCAATGGAGATTTAAATGGAGACAATAAAAATACATACATTTTTCTTACTTTTTTCTTACTTATTATTATGAGACAAGCTTTACATTTAACCTAGTAAGCTTAGGCTACAGCTAATTTAAAATTCAATGTGAAATTGATGTGACCTTGAGTAGTTTATGCAGTCACACTTCTTGACGTCCTCCATCTTTTCTTTTGCTTTTAATAGGATTTTTTATAACTTATGGCCTGTCCTTTTCCAGCTATCACTCTGAAGAAGCTGTGTAGACATATTCTGTCGAATCATATTGCTTGATTTTCCGTAACCTCGGGATAGTGGAATGAGATCGTGTCGCTCAGGTGAAACGCCAACATGACAATGTTCCCGCGGGGTGAGGAGAAACAAACGCAGAGAGATGCCGAAGTAATGAGGTCACACGACAGATTTCACTCTGACGCGTTATAACGACCCGTGAAACCTGTGAAAAGAAGGAGGAGGAGGGGAGTGTCTGTCAGAACCGTTGAGCTCGCGGTGAGACCTGCACTGAGGCTATTTATTATTCAGCGTATCGGATTAGATCAGAACACAACAAAACACAACACCAACGAGCTCGCGTGCGCAAGGGGGATATTCAACTTCTGCTGTTATTAACTTTATTTACTTAAGTACCATTGTCTTTTTAGTGTAGAAACATTAAGCTAAAATGAATCGAATGGGGAGTATGTGCACATTTGATGAAATCAGATGGGATGACAGAATGGTATGTAGGCTACGAAATTATTCACTATTTATTGTTTAATATTTATAAATCATCAAATATGTTTGTTTGATTGTTTGTTTTTAAATGTATGCATATCTTTGCACAGGTATGAATAAAGTTGGTTGGCTATTTGAAACAAAGGCTACACATAGCCTACTTGTATGAATAAGTACTAGTGAAATTTAGTAAAAAGAAATAATTACATAAATAAATAACTACTATTAAGTTTTAAGGGAAAATGTTGACACATCTTGACAAAGGTTTCTGGGTCGTTTTCTCAACATACTCATAAAAGAGAACTTTGATCCCCTGTGAGGCATTTCTTCCTGGTAAAATATTAAATGCGCTCCGTGTTCCTGATTGGGAACTTCTCTACCACATTTTTCAATGGTTTAGTGCTCTATTCATTCATTTATATCGACAAAATGAAGTTTGTGAACCAAATTGTCTAAGTGTGACTCTTTATTGATTAACAGTGTTATAGTGGCAAGCTGCACTAAACCTCCTTTGCCTCCACTTGCCCTTGTCTGTGTGCACAACAGATGCTTAATCAGGTTTAATGTCACTTACTTGATATTTGGTTTCGCTAATAACCTGTGAGAGGAATTTCTGCCAGCACGGGGGATAGTTAAGCCAAATGCCAGCTGTATCTGTTTCTGTTCAATCACCAGTATATAAAGTAGGCTACTGTAGGCCTATATAAAGAGTGTTATGTTGAATTATGTGATTATTAACTTGATCTGTCCATCCAGGTTGACATATTGATGAGCATTGCTGGGCAGCCTTGTGCCCTTACTTTTTATGGCCACTTTTTGTACCACAGAATATAGGCTATATAATATGAAGGTCTGTGCTTTCTACACGGAAGCTGGGCAAGAAGTTATAGGAAGAGAGATAGAGCTTGAGTATTTGCTTGATTGTGGCATTGTGATTGTTTCCTTCCTTTTTTTTAACATGATGGCCATTCGCTCTTACTTGACCATTCAAGTCTGACTTAAAGCACCGTACTGTATGTTTTTCAGCAGCTACAGTTTTTGCATGTATTTCATTTGCAAATATGAAAACAGAACATCATTCACTGCTTTCTCAACATGAAGCTCTTTAATGGACTCGTCAAGCATTACAAGGTCAAAGACCATTTGAGATACATTCTTTAGAGAGTCACATGCTTACAGATTCTCTTCTGAAAGGACTTTTAATGATTTCATGTAGTTCTCCAGAAGATTAGGGTGAAAACCTTTTAAAATGTTTAAAGTTGCTTTCATTTTTCACTTTTATTCTTTGAAAATGATTTGGAGAGGAAAAAGCAAACAAAAGCTTTTTTGTAGCTATATTGTTTTTGCAAGTTTGGCCGGATGACCTCAGGTTATGTAAGGCGTTTCCCTTTTTTTTTTGAAAACATTTTTAAAAAAAATCTTTGTTCAACCAGCTGTGTCTATATATTTACTTTCTCTGTCCATTTTGCTCATTTACCTCTCCCTCCATAAATACCTATAACCCATAGGGTTAAGAGTCAAACAACAAATATTTAACTTCAAACCTGTATTTACTCACTCTTTATGTGGCTTCTGTGCCTTTCTCATCAAGTTTGCATTATGAAGCAGGTTGCATGAGCCCTCCGTGTGTCTATGGTTCTTATCCTAGAGTGATATACAGTACAGTGCATACAGTAAAGTAACAACAAATATGTACATTGTACTGTACACTTGAAGTACTGTACTGTACACTTCACTTACACGGTGAAGTTATCTTTTTTGTCTTGTCAGCACTGGATGCAATAATGATTATTAAGGAATGAATAAACTCATTTGTTTATTACCAATGTAAACTTTTTAGGTATTTATGCATTTATTTTTTAGAAGAGTAGTGTGCAATGGCATTAAAAGGAAGGAAATGTGCTTTTTATGGTTGCAAAAGTTACGACAATTAAAATAAATGTCATTTTAGTGTATATATATATACACACACATACACACACTAATATATTAATATATATATATATATATATATATATATATATTAGAGATATGGCAACTTATGCAAATATTTTTGATATAGTAAGACATTTTGAACAACATTTCAGTGCATACTTTCATTTAAAACAACCCCTTTAGCAGATTATTTTTTTTTTAGTAATTCATTCAATGACTTTTGGCATTTCATAACCTTTTTATTTACTTTAAGTAGTTTAAAGTACTTTAAGTTTATAACTTTTATACAGTTTATAACATTTTTTAAGTTTATATTTAAGTTCATAAACTTAATATTTTATTAAAAAAGAATCGCAGTTTTTCTTGTTCTAGCATTGAGATTAATGATGCCATTATTAATGTTTCAGTTCACTCAGATTCAGTGTTTGTGTAAAGTCACCATTGTCTATCTACAGACTCGGGTTTCAGCAGCTATTCAGATTTCTTGCGTGACCTTTACATCTTACAGAGGAAAAATGCTTGTGTGATTAGCCAAGTCTTTTGTCTGTCTCTTTGAGAGGTCCAGAGGCCTGTATCCAATGACACATTCCACTCACGGTTCTCTAATGATCTCCCTCTTTTCATCACCCATCCCTCTCTCTATGTCCTGTGTGTCTCTCTCCCCTTTGTACCTCACACCTGTGTTCAGGTTTCACTCTGACCTGGTTTGATTTTCATTGAACAAACGCCATTGCTCTCTCTCTCCATCTGTTATTAATCATCTATTTGTTTTCCTAATACCTCAGTGCCACCACCTCTCTGTTTTTCTTTATTTCCTTGGTACATAAAATATGCAAATCTCATAGAGCTATTGTATAATCTTTGAATAATGATCATTCCTGTGTGACAGTGTTTGCTCAGCCAGAGGCTTTGTGTGTGTATTTGTATGCATGTGTGTGTATGTGTGTCCATTTAAATGAGCTATGTTGTGTTATCAGAGAGTTTTAGTATGTGACGCTATGTTGTAATGAATAGCCTGTTGTTCTGATGCCTCAAGCAGAATCCTCACAAACTCCTTTACACTCCTTTACATTTTTTTAATCCTCTCCCATTACAGGTGTGATAATTTTGTGTTAGGTGCGTGTCAGCTTGCAGGTGTGTGTGTTGTCTTTGTTGCTTTCTTGGGTTGAGGTGTGGTGTTGAACTTGGCTGGCTCGACTCTAAATGCTGCTTTGCCTTCTATGGAAACACCCGATTCGCACACAGTCACAGGACGTTCCTTCGTTAGTACCTCAGGTAAATATATTAATGCATAATTCATTATTTTGAGTTTGTTTACAGTCTTAGACAAACTTTTGTTGGTTTTTTTGGTCATGTTTTTGTCGATACTGACTATCCAGTTGCCTTCCGTCTAGTCTGCCCGTCATCCTGGTGGTGTAAGTGTTGTTTTGTCTCGTTTATGGGATTGCGATAAATGTGTTGTTTTGGCCAGGTGGGTCGAGGTGTGGCTGTGTTTTGTCTAGTGATTTACTAAGTGGAACAATAATAATAGATCTTGTTTTTTTTTTTACTTGGACAGCTTGCCTTTGCAAACTTGTATCACGAGACTAATTCTGAAATCCCTCCTGATGACATGTAATACACTGTAACTTCCAGCCTTACATGGAATGTTTTTGACCATAATGTCCTTTGTAATCGACCAAAATGTCAATTGCAGAGTGTGCTGTGGTAGTTTGTTGATATGATTTGATATGATAAGATGATACATATAGAACCTGAATTGTGTAACAGCTGGACTTGAAGGTCTGTGCATCTTGGTTTTAGCTTCCAAAAAAGGTATGAAATTATATATATATATATATATATATATATATAATTTTATATTATGTTTACTGTTGTTGTTTCTGTGCACTAGAAGCTTCTTCTGCCACCACTCCTGATCTCGACAAAACAAAAGATGTTTTCTCATGATCTCCCCTCGATAGAAAAAAATCAGTCAGCTGCAAAGAATTGATGAGCATCTGTCAAACATCATTCTGTAACTGCACAGATGTCCTGTTCCCTTGAGATGGTTGCCATAAAATAGACCACATGTTCAGAGTCAATATAGTGTTTGATAAAGTTGTAGCCTCTTCCTTAAGTGTCAGACACTGATTTGGAAGTAAAATAGCTTTGATAGACAGAGCTATTTCAGCTTGAGTCAGTCCCTGAAAAAGGTAAAAATGAATTTGCTCATCCATGATGCACTTTAAAATGTGTTTTGTTACCTCCAAACCAATAACACTTTTAAAGGGATAGTTCACCCAAAAATGAAATTCTGTCATCATTTACTCCCCCTCAAGTTGTTCCAAACCTGTATGAATTTCTTTGTTCTGCTGTATGCAAAGAAGATATTTGGAAGAATGTTTGTAACCAAGCAAACCTCGTCCCCCATTGACTACCATAGTATTTTTTTTTCCTACTATGGTAGTCAATGGGGGACGAGATCTGCTTGGTTACAAACATTCTTCCAAATATCTTCCAAAGAAATTTATATAGGTTTGGAACAACTTGAGGGAGTGTAAATGATGACAGAAGTTTCATTTTTGGGCGAACTATCCCTTTAAGTCAAGATCTCAATAAAACAAGATAGAAAAATAACATTTTATACAATATTTTATACAATAACAATATTAATTGTGTAATTTATATTAATAGAAATAATACAATAATAAAATATATAATAAAATAGTTAAATACTAAAAATAATGCATGACCTTTTAGGTCTTCTGTATACCTCTTTAAGGTGACTGTATGAAAGCAAATCATGTTTTCGCACATGCCACAGATACTTTTCATTGCTTGTCAAAGGAATGAAAGAATACTTGATTACTAATGACATACTTAATATCATATAATGTCATTTGCACTTTAATAGTAATTTGCCATATATTGTATCTCATATTCTGTCTCATTATTACCTATTACTATATCGTCCTTGTACCTTTGTACTATTATAGTGAACTCACTGCAGTTTCTCTATTTACAGTATACATGATGTCAATTGCACTGTAACAGTCATCTCCCATTATACACCGTTCACTCATGTCTCCTCCTGTTTTTATATTCCTTGTCATCTGCACTCAGCCCTATTCTATTACCTTCAATATTACTTAAATAACAACTGCCCTAATGACAGTAAATAAGAATTATGTCTAATCTAATAGAGTATGACTGGAATGTGTCTCATGTGAATGTGTAATGTCCTTTGTCACCTTTGTTCTGACTTTTTAGGCACTTGATCTTCACCCCAATAATGACCAGGGACATTTTCACAGTCAGTTCAGGCCTGTTTAATACATATTTGTTAAATATGTCACAGTTTGTGCATGCTGTCTGCCACACACTCTTTTTTAGAACTTCCCGTCCCACTGTGACTCACTCAGACAACTTTTAGAGTCAGCAGACTCTTCTAGATTTATGCATGGACACACACTCACACAAACACACACATTTGTCCATCGATTTGTGGTTGGTTTAATAGGTCCACTCGTCATTGTTTAATATTTTTTGATCAGATTATGCTCCTGAAAACCATATACAGTTATTCTGACAGGTTAACATCAATATTTCTTCATTTGTTTACGTGAATGTTATCGTAAGAGTATTTCCTCTGATCTGTTTGTGTTGCCAAAGCTTTATAGTCTCTGCTTTGTCTCTTCCTGTGTCCAGCAGACATAGTTTATGTTGTTGATGGGTGTCTGGGTTGTCATGGTGATATTCCGTTCTGCGCAGGAGTGCATTGTTCCGTTTAGATTTGTGGCATCCCGCCTCCATTTTTGTTACGATTTAAATTTACATTCAAATACAAAGTTTTGGCAAAGCCTACAAGGCTCAAGAATTTTCCAGAAGCTGGGGAACAAATCAAATCGAACTTTGTATATATCCTAGAGACTGGACTGTAAATGCCTTTCGCTTTCGCTTTTTTTCTTTCACATTGAGTAACCACAGACCCTCATGCCAAACTTTAATGGGCCATTGGCCTCCAGTCAGTCTCTCTCTCTCAGAGGGCATTACTCAGTTTCTCCTCCCCACATGTTCCCCTCATCCGTACAGCTCCCACCCTTTCTCTTTCTATAACGGTCTCTTTGTTGCATCCCTCACTCACATTTGTGCTTCTCTTCATGTCATTATTCAGAACGGGCACAGAACGCTCAGACTGACTCTCCACGAGCAGAACCAGCAGCAGCCCACCACAGAGAAGGTAAATGTCTATTTCTTTCTGTTTCACTTGTAGTAAAATAGATGAGCGGTAGATGATCTGGTAGTGACATTACATAAGATTTTAAAATATATTTGACTGAGTTCAGTGTTTCTGACTCTGGGAAGGTTTTATAAGAATGAATACATGCCTGTTTGAAACCATTTCTGCATGGAATCTCTGATGTTTATGCTTTAGCTGAAGTTGTACCAGAATGTTCCAGTATAATACCAGGACAGTAGTTAGTGTTATTGAGCCTGACTTAACTTGCTGTCCAATATTTATATTTATACATACTTATGTAAATTTAGATTTAGATCACATCAGATACCATTTTGATGGGTAGTAGTTGTGTATTGTATGCTTAAGCTTAATTATTTCTACTGTTGTTTACAGCCTGATTATTTCTGGTTATGCTGTGATAGTGATTCTGTGGAATCAGTTCAGATTAACTTCAGTGGAATTACACGCCCACACATACATTCTCTTTGGTCCATTTCTCTTTCTTTGTCTGTCTGCCAAAGTTTTATAAACATAAGAAACATGTGGCTTTGTTCCAGGGGGACGTTCTTGTAGGACCAGAGGCTCTTTGTTTCAGATTCCAGAAATTGCATAACTTTCCATGTCCCTTTTCCCACATCTGCGTCCATTCCTGCTCTTTAGGGGTTTCCTGCCACCCTTTGTGTGTCAGAGTTATTTATACTTCACATTTAGAAAGGGGCCCTTGTTTTCTGCAAAGACATGCAAATGTAAAGGTTGATTCTGAAAATCTTATAGACTGGTATAGGTTATCAGTTTTTATCGGAGATATCAGTTTGTATCTTAAATATATTAAATATTTTTAAAAAAATGACTATGAAAACTCTAGACAATTAAGACATCATACTATTTAAATAAGTGGAAGTCCCGCTGATTAAGCTTCTAATAGACATATGCTATGCATATACTATTGGCATTTAATATGTATTTTTCATGTCATTCCAGCCAATTGGCAGAGCTTTTGCTTTGGTACAACCAACCTATGAGAGACAGCCACTGAAGCCTGATCTGATCAAGCCATCTGAAGACCAGGGTGAGGTCATCAAGGTGGGTGTGTCTTTACATTTTAATTATTATTGATCATTATTACATAACCTGTATGACCTGTAATGAAAAAGGATAATTAGATCTGATACTAAGTAATTGAATTTGTAGCTCTGCCTAAACTAGGCAGAATTAGACTAAAATTTTAACACATTTCATTCAGGCACTTGTTGAAATCAGTGATGTCAATGCTTATGTTATGTTTTTTTTTTTTTTTTTAAATATTTGGATCTACTTGTCAGGTATATCTGGAAGACCGCAAAGAGGCACAAGCCAAACACCAACAGAGTCTAAAGATGCTCTCAGAGGAAGTTTCACAAATACAGGAGGTCAGAGCAAAAATACTCAGAAGCATTTCCCACTTTTCTGTGTTTGGCTATTTTCAGAACATGTGTTTTAACTGTGTTGTACTGTGTGCAGGTGAGATACTGTCTAAAGAACCTCAGAGAGCAGATGGCAGCTAAAAGTCACAGAACAGAACATAAGGTGAGACAATCTGCAGATATACGTGTGCTCTTCTAAGCTAGATTAAGCATAAATGTTAACTAACTCTCCTTTTCTCACCCTCAGCTGGTGTTATCTGGTCCTGGTCCCAGAAAAGTTACTCATTCAGTACTTACACAGACCCTAAACGGTTTTGAGAGACAGGTGAGAGTTTATGTGCCTTGTTGCTTTGCACACACATACACACACACACACACACACACACACACACACACACACACAGGTTATCAAGTCGATATTTGATATTTAATTGTGCATGCTAATTTCCCCTTTTTATATTTAGAATACCTTTGCCATCATTGAACACTAAATTTTATATTTAACAGTTTTTTTTTAAATGATTCCTTATCATTTAAAAAAAACTGTTAAATATAAAATTTAGCAAATATCTAAATGAATATAAATTTTTTCATACTGTACATTATAATGTTGTGATGCCTAAATTCCCTTGGTTTTAGCTTTTAGTGTTTTATTTTTAATATATTTTGACAAAATATGCCCATTTTACCATATATTTATATTGAGATTACCTGTGCCTTCATCGATCCCTAAAAAATGAATAATTTTTAACACTGATAAATGTAAACTTTAGCAAATATCTAAATTAATATACATTTTTCATACTGTGCTTTATAATGTTGTGATGCCAAAATTCGCTTGAATTATTTTTATAAAATATTGTCAACCTTAATATCTGCCATTTATTGATTGTCGGCCATAACATGAAAATAATTATCGGCTTATCAATATCGCTAATTATCATACTAAAATAAAGATATTTTCTATTTTGAGCCATTCAAATAACTATTCGTCTGTTTGCAATGACCAGCATGCTTCAGAGCAGTCATGTTATATAATGTGCTGTGTTAGAAAATCTGTACCCTTTGGGTGATAATTGTTTTTTTGTTTTGTTTTTTTCTATCATTAAAGTAATTGCTTATTCACACCCTTATCTCTGCAATCTGTTAGCACAAAGCATATCAACAAACCCGCAACAGTAAACACCCATTAGTGTATGTGTTGTCCAGGAGCTGTTGAGGAATTAATCACCCAGGAAACCACACAAAAACGCATAGCTCGGGAAACATGTTAAGCCACCTGCAATAACTATCTTTGGTTTGTTCTAATCGCTGGTATTTGTTCAACAGGTTTTAACGTTTCTCAAATTCTTCACATTCTTGTCTTTTGTTGCTTGATGAAACTAAATGTGGCGGCAGCAGATTCTTTTTAGGAATGAATAATGTGGATTATCCTCCCGATGGGATGTGTGTGTCTGGGTAGTTAGAGCAGGAATATGGGTGGAAAAGCTGAGCTATGACAGCATACGTCAGTGTTTTAACACACACCCTGTTGACGCACGTACAGAGAAGATCCCTCCCTCTTTCTCTCTAACTTACATTGTCCTCTCGCGCTCACACACGTCTATAAATAACTGCTGGGAGAGATGTGGGCGTGTTTCAATGGAAATATTTTGTGGGACATATTTTGTTTATAATTAAGTACCGTTTGCTACTATTTTTTTATTGCTTAAACCACTATGTTGTGTAACTAATGCAAGACACATGTAACAAGTACATGAACACACATACGGACTCATCTGTCACTAAACAAATTCCAGATTGTTTTCATTAACATTTTGTGGCTATATTCTGTCTCTCCAGGATAGTGTGGATGAGCAGGAAAAAGAGAAGATGAGGGAGGCCAGTAAGCGTCTGTATGCTCAACTCCAAGACGCAGAGAAGAAACACCAGGAGGAGAGAGAAAAACTGCTGGTTAGTCGCTTCCACTTTTTAGCATTTGCTTCTTTCATAACATCCAAGGATCCTAATGTTATAGACCACATAGAGCATTCAAAGGAACTTTTGTTAGACTGTCTTCAGAGAAGGTGAGAGTTCAGTTATACTAATACAGTAGCAGACATTTCCACTGGTCGGCTGGCTCAGATCCAGTTTGGGAAAGAACAGTGTGTGCAGGGTGAGATCGCACATTCTTTCATGATGATGTTCTGTTTCGTAATCGGCTACTGCTTGCATCTTATATGTCAAGGATTTCAGTGTTAAGCAAGTAGCTGATGTCAAAACGATACTGTAAAAAACTAAACTGAAACTTCCTGTCTCTGTTGGTCTGATAAGGAATCATCTGCTATATTAAATACATGTAAAAATAATGAACATTCAGCCATTCATTATTGCAAAATAAACCCTGATAGAGTGATCAGGACCCAGACACAAAGCATCATCCTGAAGTGGCTTATTTTCCTTTTTCCTGTTTATTTTCAATAATAAGTAACACTTAAGTTTAGGTGTTTAGTTTAGTTGTTTAGTTTACACGTGAGCAGCACGGTGTATGCGTGTGACCTGTCCAATACTTAAAGTTAGTTAATAGTGAGAATTGGACCCTAAACTAAAGTGTGACCTAATAATCTTGCTTATAATGACTGCTTACAAAATAAATAAATAAATCTTCCATTATTTAAATGTGCTTTCATCAAAAACTTGCTTAAATAAATAAATAATCCAAAAGCAACATCATAGGTTGCTTTTATCAAAAACTTGTTGGCCTGTAAAGATATTACATTTTTAGGCATTATTTGATAGAATTTGGAGATTTTTTCTAACATACATTAACCCATCATTAATAGCAAATATAAGTAAATATACAGCATATACTGTATATAATAATAAATTTACAATTTTAGTGATATTATGTTCTCTAGAGTTAGTTATGACTTATGGACATTGGATAACTTTCCTAAGGTAAAGTAATATCAGGTGACAAATTGTTTACAAGCTGTTTTATTGAAAACTTCCCATAAGAAGTATGAGATTGTCAGGGCCATCGATTAAAAATATACAGTTTAGGGCTCATTGTATAAAACAATATTTGTCCACAGAATCCTATGATTGACAAATCAGATTTGAGTATTCCAGAAAGCTGTGTAATAGTTGAACATAAATGTGTCTTTTGTGCTTTGTGATTTAATTCTTTTTTTTTTTTTTTTGTCTGTGTTCATGTTCTTGTAGGCGGAGGCACATCAGTATAAGCAGAAGTTATCTGAGCAGAGTGAGTATCTGAAGAAGGTTCAGCAAAGCAAGGAGCAGCAGGATAAGCAGATCGAAGACCTCCAACGTCTCATGGGCGGCATGGAGCTGGAAAGCTCCACCCTCAGAGACCAGCTGATGACCAAAGAAGCCGAACTCCTGCAGCTGCACGAACTGAGGGAGGAGGGCCATGCAGGGAGGGAGAGGTGGGGGCTATGACATATCTTACTGGTTTTGTCACATAATGTTGCCTTTTTTAACTTTAAACATCTATTGAGTGTTGCTGTAAACAGTTGCCTAATCATATAACAGGTTAGAAGAGCTGGAAAAGGAAAATGCGATTTTGAAAGAAAAGATTCATCACTTGGATGACATGCTCAAGAGTCAACAGAGAAAACTACGGCAAATGATTGAACAGGTACGTGTGCACACAAACACACACTCTCATATGAACTTTTGTCATGTTAGGCTCACGTACTAACACAAGCTTTCCATCGTTGTGTCGTTTAGCTTCAGAACTCGCGCATGGTGATTCAGGAGAGAGACAGAGTGATCAGAGAGCTGGAGGAGAAGGTGGCCATGTTGGAGGCAGAGGTCAGTTTACAAAATATAAACACATCTAGGTGGGATTCACAATTACCAACAATTTTGGTTCTGGTTCCAATTCCTATGACTGATTCTAGTTTCTTAATGGTTCCATAAATGATTCTTTTACTGTAGCATTTTTCAATTCTTTAAAAATAAACAAATTAACAATAAACAATTCTTTAAAAAGGTGTGTTTACATTGACTTGTGACTTTTCACAGAGTCCAATCCAATAATTGGCCATAACTACACTGAAAAAACAATTTGCAACAATTTTCTATTTCACAAATAATTACAAAGAAGTAACACATTGAAATAAACACGAAATTTTGAAGTAGAAACACTGATAGTATTTTCTTGTAACACGTACAGCAGTAATGTATATATGTATATAAGTGTATATATTAAAAATATTAAACAAACAAAAATGTGGTAACATTTCATTTAATAATAAGCATAAAATACTACTGACAAAATGCAAAATGTGTCATATGAACAAGTTAGTAACCACTGATTTTAGCTGCTTGTGTTTGATTCTCTAAAGAACTGACTCATTGGAGTCATTCATTCAGGAATCAGTTGGGCCACAATGGTTGTGCTGTGTCTGATTGATTCACTAAAAAGAATCGACTCTTTAGAGTCATTTGTTCAGGAATTAGACTACACTGGTTATGCTGTATGTTTTTGATTCACTAAAAAGAATCAATGAGAGTCATTCAGTTTTGATATTTTAAAAACATGGTTATAATATAGTTATAATTCTCCTGTCAATCATCTGATCATAATTTCATGAATTACTGCTGAAAATGCCCCCAAATGTTTCTTTTATAAATCAAATAATATTCCTTTTACAGCATACAAAAGCGATTAGTGAATTCACCCTTTCATCTGCGATCTCATGAGTGTTTTCTGAAGTCTGACCTTTGTGAATGTGCTTTGTTTACAGAACAAACAAATGCGCGATCAGATGGATTACTACCTGGGGAGTCAAAGGTCAAATTCATACCTGCCATCAGACGGCAATGCGCAGATTGTCTACAGGTAGGACATGCAAATTATCCCGATAGCTCCATGCAAATTATTTTATGCAAATTGTCACATATGCTTGATAACGGACATACAAGCACACACATTCAAAGTCTATTCATGTGTCTCCTCCACAGCAAGCCTCTGAGACCTTCCACCCAGACCAACAAGAGTCTGCCCTTCATCAAAGTCATTGAAATTAAATCATGAACATTACCACAGCCACATCACATCACTGCTATGACCACCGCACCATCCTCCAGTATCAGTGCAGGAGAGTTCTAGCAACACAAATGACCACAGACTTTCACCAAAGGACATACAATTGCTTTAATGTCTAAAGGCCTTTTCTCCAAGAATGCTTCTAACAATGCAGAGGTCTGTTAGTGTTATTGCTACAATTATTTACTATGAATAATCAATGTAGGTTTGACACAACAGGGACTGTTAAAGTGAACACATCCATTTTTATGAAGACAAGTGAAGAAAACAAAAATGAAGAACTCATTTGCATTATTGTGAGAAGTGTGAAGGGCTTCTAGATGAATGCTGGGGATATTTTGGTATTTATTTGAGGCTGGCCCTCTAAAGATGATGTCTTTCACCCAACATTAATGGACAGACAGATTGTGTTGCTCAACACCCTCATTGAGCTCTCTTTATCTCTCATAATCTCCCTCGGTATTAACTCGGCTAAACGCTTGTGGAATTAAGGGGTCTTTTTCTGAGTTAGAAAAATTATAGAGATGATAACAGATGGGGAAAACATTTTTATTTTATTTTATTTAAGGAACATGAAGTAAAGAAGGATGAAGGATTTTTATTATATATTATTATTATTATATTATTTCGGAGAGTCCAGAGAGCATAGAAAGAGCATGGAAAGTGATCAGGAACTACCTTGTTTATCTCAAATAATACTGATAACTGATTGTGCTGAAAGAACTAAAGGGGAGACAGTGAGTTATGACATGCTTATCCTGAAACAAAAAAACTGCAACAAATATTTATTCTTCATCTACATGCTTTTCTCAACCAAAGAGAAACAGTAGGAGAATCCAATGACTCGCCTTCTATGAAAAACAAAGACGCCTTGTAAGTGTTTCATAAGTTTGAAAGAATGTAACACTTGTCCTCCACTGAGCCAGACTAGTTCAGGCCAGTAGAACACAGTGTGACCCCTGTTATCCAGTCCAGCCAACCGCTGCAGTTACTCAGTTAGCCATTTACAACATTCAGTAAACAGATTTTATAGCACCTGGTTAGAGAACTGATGTGATTGGCTGGAGCACCTGACCACCTTAAAGTAATACGTGAGCAGTTAATAATATCACAAAAGAGATTTATTTATACTTCATTAATTTAATTCTGGACAAGGGTGTGTTGAAATATGCATTTCATTACCATGTTTATCTTCACTTTCACACCTTCACAGCTGTAGATAGTTTGTGTATATTTTCTGTTTGTGTGAACTTTAACCTTAATGTGAATTCATTAGAAAGGCTTCATATTAGCATGCAACATCCTTTATTTTTTTTAATAATATTTTTGTAGTAAAAAATGAGTGTAATGCTTGAATTAATGGCCTGTGTATTATATTTAAATAAACTAGTTTCATGAATGTTGTTGTCTTGCTTTTTCTCGTGTCAACAAAGGAATGTGGTTAATGGTTATATGGTTGGTTTTATGGCATCTTAAAAACAATGTAATACATATCCTATCAACATTTTATGATATGGTGAGGTACCAGGGTATCTGACTACTGTCACAAACAGCAGTGTTTTTATTTTTTATGGAAATACAGGTGAGTCTCATATGGTAATAATGAATGATTTCTGAAAGATCATGTGACACTGAAGACTGGAGTAATGATGCTGAAAATTCAGCTTTGTCATCACAGGATTAAATTACATTTTAAAATACATTAAAAAAGAAAACATTTATTATAAATTGCAATAATAGTTCACAGTATTACTGTTTTACTGTATTTTTAATCAAATAAATGCAGCACTGGTGAGCATAAGAGACTTAACAAAAACAAAAAAGCTTACCAAGCCCAAACTTCTGAATGGTATAGTAATTATTTAAATAACATTACAGTTCTGAAACAGCTCTCTTAAGTGACACAGAAGCCCATTCTTAATTGTTGTGTTCATGAAATCATAAAAAAGGACTCAAGAGAGCTAAAAAATAATGAATAGGTTACATCCTTAACCAGTGATGTCTTGTTAGTGGAGACCCCTAAAGGCACAGCAGTGCAGGTACAGAAAACACAGACACTTTATTAGATCTGATAAGACTTTATAATACAGTGAAAGTCAACACAGACAGCCTCTCATAGCTCTTTAAGCTACATTACCATGACAACAACCATATCAATTCATGTCTCAAAGCACTTTGTTCCTCCTTATACACACATGAACTAATTAAAAATTACACTTGCACTTAAAAAATAAGGACAATAAGCTGATCAGTAGCACAGAAAATAATATTTGTCTCTCCCAGTTTCTGTTAGAATGATGTCCAGCCTTGTCTTCTCTGACACAGGATCTTTTTCGGAAACCTCAAGTTAAGGTTGTTTTAATATAAAACAGGTGTAAGAATGAATGTCCGTACAGCTGTTTTTAATCCACATTTGTGCCAGAACAGTTATTCCAGTTAAAAAGAAAAGGGTAAACAGTGGCTATGACCTTTAAAATAAGAAAATAGTGTGAGTTCTGGCAGGACAACAATAAAATTAGAAATGTAACATTCTTGCATTGCTCTCAAAGCAGTCACAATGACCTTTATCCCACATATTTTGTTCTATCTTAAGTCATTCTCACATTCTCAATGTGATTTGAGGTCATTTTACTGCATCTCCCACTGTGGTCATTTATACATGAAAGATTTTCCTGTGTAGGCTTTCCAGTGAGCGACACTTCTGTTTCACAGTTTGAGTTAAATTTACACAGTTCCTTAAAAGGGTTTCGTTCTCTAAAGTGTGCTCTCTAGCGTATTATAGTTGTCTTTAAAATTTTTGAGCTCCAGGAAGTGTTTGGGCCTCTTGCTGCGCTGTCCGGTGGAGGGCAGGTAAGTAACCTGAATGGTGGAGGCAGACGAGGGGCCAGGGGAGCTGGTCAGATCTTTAGCTGCTGACTGGTGCTGCTGGTTTAGACTGGTGCTGCTGGAGTAGGTCTTGACACTGTGGGAAAAAAGGAATAACAGAGTGAGAAAAGTGATTTATGAGACATGAACTGCAAAAAATAGACAGCAAAACTTACACAGCAGCCAGTTCAGCCAGATCTTCCTTATACTTCACAAACTCTGCCTCGCCAAACATCTATGGGGAAAGAGAACACAAGCCTCTTAAATATGTTCTGCAGCGCCCCCTGCTGTACAAAACCAATGAACACACAAATGCACACTGGGACTGACCCCGGTCCCATGGCGAGCGCTGTCGTAGCCCTCCACTAAGCGATCTAGGAGCGCACCATGACTCGTCTTGAACAGAGAATGAGAGTTTCGCAGGTCCAGCAGCCACTTCCTGTAGCGCCGCCCGGTCAGAGCACTGGCACTGCGACACAACTCGTGAAATGGGAGATCTATGGATGGGACAGAGTTCGAAAATGGTAGGTTTCCACCAAAGTATTAAGCAACTCAACTGTTTTCAACACTGATAATAATAATAAATGTTTCTTAAGCACCAAATCATCATATTAGAATGATTTCTGAAGGATCATGTGACACTGAAGACGAGTAATGATGCGGAAAATTCAGCTTTGCCATCACAGAAATAAATTTCACTTTAAAATATATTTAAATAGAAATCAGTTATTTTAAATTGTAATAATAGTTCACAATACTACTGTTCTTACTGTATTGTTGATCAAATAAATACAGCCTTGAAAATATTTCTTTCTAATATATATATATATATATATATATATATATGTGTGTGTGTGTGTGTGTGTGTGTATATATAAATAAAATGTACTAACCCTAAACTTTATAGTGGTAATTATATAAAGTGTTACAAAGTTTTGGTTTGGAAATTTATGGCAGTATTATAAATGCTAACAAAAACTAAAACAAACATATTTTTGTTGAAATATAAGAAAATAAAATTCATGACTCTAAAAATAAATTAAATAAAAATAAAAATGGCCACAAATTAATTATGCATATTATAAATGGCATATTATAAATCCTGAAACTCTCACAACCGTTCTGCATTTAATATGAAAATGTCCAAAGAAAACTTGACCGCACAGTGAAACTTAACAGCATTAGAAAAATTGTAAAAAATTCCACCTAATAGTCCTACAATATTAAAGCAATATTAAATAAAACTAAGTAAACAAACTAGAACACTCTGACAAAAACTAAAACAGGGTGAAAAATAAATTAAAATAAATAAATTAGAAATAAAAACATCTAAACTACTGCATAATAAGGCTGATTTCTGAAATATGACATCATTAAACAAAATTAAACTGAACACAGCAATATCTTTGTATTCATGTGAAATTTATGTGAATTAATTTAAAACAACTTCCAGTAACCAGTGGTCTTGACCCGGCATAGTCATTAAACAACACACAGGCAAAAGAGGGTCTTACCAGAGTCTCTGATGGCATCTAATGCTTGCATTCTGAAGAGATAATTATAACAACCTGCACAAACACAAACATGGGCATACGTTTTCATATCTGCAACAGTGTTATGAAGAGAACTGCTAGGGGCTTCTTTGTTTCGCTCACCATTCTGGCCTTGATGCTTTAGTCGATCGTCATCTTTAGAGAGCAGATGTGGCTCATAGCGAATGTCATTCACTTTGGACAAACGGGAGTCAATCTCTTCTTTAAGGTCCTGTGAAAGATGCAGCTTTGCTTCAGTGCATTACAAACTAGTATATACACAACAAAAATCATCATAGAGGTATAAAGAGAAAAACAACACCATATAAACAAAAGACAAGACTTTAAAATCAAGGTTATATTGTTTTGCACAAGGGTAGCTAGTTATATTGTTAAATCAATACAAATAAGATCCATGATGATACATGTGGTACAATGAAAATATTTATTGCACAAAGTACAGTGGAACATATACTTTTACAATTTATTGTCCTGTTGGGGGCATTTTGTTTTACAGCAGTGACCAAAATATTTAGCTGCTGTTACTACACTAAAATGGGACCAGAATTGTGCCACTTATGGTCTCAGAAGAATATATAGTATGAACATAGTATCAAATGTCCTCTACAGAGACATAAATTATTTTTTGGGTGTCAGGAAGAGCTGTACCTTCGGTGCATTATGACCCAGCGGGACGTGCGGTCCTCTGCGAGACTTCATAGCAAAGCGCATTATCTGCCTTTTCACAAAGATGAACAGCAGCACAAACACCTACAGAATAACAGAAGGGTTCAATCAACATATTACACACTCAAATACAATTCTGACACGGGCAATACAGGCTTAAAAGTTACTGAGCTGCCTATATAGACAGTATTTTTAGGCATCATAGGTGCCAAATAATATGACGCTCAACTGAGATCTATGGGTTGTCTTGATGGCAACTCATTAAGTTTTGATACAGTTACTATCCAAAGTGGAAATTTCCATTATAATCCCCATTAAAAACAATTCACACATCTGGGCTGGAAATGCAGAATAGACGAAGAACAGACGGATACACATTGCTCCAGCTTTACTGTTGTTGTTGTTGTTGTTGTTATTAAACTATTCCGTTTACATGCTCAAAAATACAATTGTTATTATACAAATACTATGCAGTTTGGTACTTACCAGGCTTCCGTAGGCCATAACAAGTACAACATTTACACCGGAAAGAGTGTTTCCTTCTACCATTGTGAGAATTTAAACGCTCATGAAAGGAAGATATAATTGATCGATACTGGCAGTCAGTTGTAAAATTCAGCTCGTTATTATTCAGGTTGACAGCGGCATTTTCAGAAGAGTTTTTGTTGACATCTCCTGCGGTCTCTTCGTCGCATGATTTTCATGGAAAAACTCTTCCGTCTACTCATCTTTGACGCCTCCTTGTGGTTTGGCATGAATAACGCAACATCAGTTCAGGGTTTCTCAAAAATGCCCTCAGGTCATGATCAGGTCAGCAAAACAAATATGTGTGCAAAATGTTCATAAAACTATCCTTGCATAAATTATTGCACACTTCAAAATAAACTGCAATTAAATATGCCACCATTGCTGCTATACATTAGGTTATAACATCCAAAATACATGTTTGTAGAGTTCCCAAAAAGTTTGTGTCTGTGCTCCTTATCAGATAATTGTGTTCCTTTTTTAAAGGAAAGTTGTTGTTTTTTCTCCCTTCTTATAACCACATGACGATGCCTTTCACATTCCATAATACTATTTTCAGAGAGTTACTCATACAGAAGTGGCATATAGGGTATATAAATTTACACCAATACCACTGTGTCTGTCGTTGTTCCAAACCTCAATGCTTTCCTGTCATCTTTTCCTCTGTGTGAGATTATAGCTCTCTAGGAGCTCACAAGCCACATGCACATGTACTGTCAATGCATCCAAACATTATGCACATGGTTTTTCAGTGTTCGACTTGTTTCTGTTGAAATGAAGTGAGCGGTGTCAGAACAGCTGACTTAGTGGACAGCTGACCTTTATCAGATCAACACACTGAACGTGAACAATGACACCAATTCTTTCAGAAGGACAGAGGTGGGTGGCAGATGCATGAAAAGACAACAAGGAATTAAATTGTTTCCCCAGTAAGAACAGATGTCGCAACAATCATGACTTTATCTCACGCCCTGGTAAAATAAAATCTCTATATTGTACAGACTGTGGTAGAAAAATTAAGAAGAAAAAAAAAAAGCGAGGGGAGGGGGGGCGGGTATAGACAAGTGACTCACTCTGTCCTGTTAAAAATAAACCACACACCGTGCACTCTGCATTTGTCAGATTTGTGTGAAAATCAGTGCGGAGATACTTTTTAGTATCAGATAAGGTATTAGTTTTTCATAGCTGTACACTTTCATTTTTTGTGTTTTTTTTTTTTGTGACACGTTTTTTTTCATTTTGTGTACATAATTGACACAAATTGTGTAAATATAACACATTAGTGTGTAGAAAATGAGCAGGAATAACACATGGTTGAGTTAAAAGTAACACAAAATGTGTTGTCCTTAACTAGACACACAGATGTGTTAAGATATAACTTGTTGTGTTGTTTTTAACACATCTGTTTTAAGAGTGAGGAAGGATGCAACACAATTTAGCCACGAAGAAGTTAAATTCCTCCACTGTGACCAATTTCTCGAGAAAATAGAAGCTGTTTTGGCTAAACAGGACATCAGACGACAGAAGATGGTGAAACATCTAATTATACTGTGTGTGCACAAGCAGCTCAACAATGTGGCTTATTTCGTTTACTTTATCATTCCACACCGTTTGTCATTTTAGTGTGCTGCTTGCATTCACTTGCAATCAAAAACTGGTAGAAAGAAACAGTTGCTGTTACATTTTTGTCTCTCTGAAACCACAAACTTAACCAGCTTCCTTTGCTGTTGCCATCAGCAGTCTGCATATGTCTGTGATGCAAGACAGACCGTTGAAGGATGATGGTTACTGCACATGCACAACTGCTGTTAAGGTAAACGCATTCGTTTATTTTTATTTTTATTAATATGTATTGTTTTACAGTTATTGAATGTTTTTCTTTGGTTATATCACATTTATACATGTAATCAAAAACAAGTAGAACATTGTTTTTAATATAATGTACATGCATATGCAAGATATAGGTTATACATAAAATATAAAGATGTATACATATAAAACAGCACATTAGAAAATAATTTTGTCTGAGTATATTTTCATTCACATGTTTTAGAGCATGTAAACGGTCTGGATGTCAAGTTTCACATACATTTGAAGCAAAACTCCCGCCCTTCTGCTCTCTCTCTCAGCCTCTGAGCAGCTCCTTTTGCTGCATTCTTCATTTGCTCTTGCAGCTGCAGGAAGTTGAGCAACTCAGCCCACAACTGTGCCACAGAATTACAAACAGGTAATCAATTGTCAAAATGTTTTGTATTCTTTTAGAACTGTATATTCTATTGTTAGAATAATGTTTAATTTAGATCAGTTTTATTGTGAGTTGCAACCTTTCCTACATCTTTTAAGGTTGTGTATGATCAGTTTTGTTTTGTATTGTGGCCTCCATCTACAGGCCCTTGTATCTTGAATTAATGTAAATGATGCTTGATGACGACTAACAGGTTAAAAAATGCTCATGCAGTAGCTGTTTGCAAAGATGTCCTTGGCATTTCTGGGTCATGGTTTGCAAGATTCTAAAATTATGCAGTCTATTATTCAGCTGGTGCTTTTGGTTTCAGTTGGAGCATTGGTCAATGCTAGTCTATAAAAAAAATCAAACTTCCTTTTCAAACACTTGCATTATCTTGCATACTCTTTATTCTTTGACTTATAATAAGACCGTCTTTGTTATCATTCCTTGATGTTTTGACAGTCTTTAGGTCGTCAGTGTTTGCCAACATTGGGCAACCATCTCTATAAATGTTTATAATCTCACATTTAGTCATATGTAGTGCTGCAAGTACTTGATTTCTAATTCTCCAATGATCTGTTATTAACATAGGCCTTATAAAAAAAAGGATAACTGCTCCTTGCCACAACCACAGTATAACAGATCATTTATTAGGGCCAGAGCACTGATGGTGTGAGGACCCTATTGTAATTGCTCGGTCAATTATTCTTCTTCTCCGAAATTAATCACATTTCTGAGGGCCTGAACGTGCTTGAAAACTCATGAAATTTTGCACACGCATCAAAAGTGGTGAAAATTTACATCTGATATCGGTTTCAGATACAGATTCAGATGCGCCACCTACAAAATTTCAATTAAGCGCCCTTTGCGCTACGTTTCACGTACAAGTATGAAATTCAGTGGACACATCTAACAGCCCAATACAAAAAAGTCCATAGGTGCAAAATCTGAAAACCCAACAGGAAGTCAGTTATTTTGAATTTTCTCAGCAAAATTTTTGCAGTTTTTGACATTTCCAGACGTTGTACTTGAACGTAGAGTTTTAATCAGATCAACATCATATTTGGTCAGTCTAATCTAAAGGCCTTTGCAACGTTAAATTGCGAAGATCTTGAGTTTTTGCTGAAGGGCGTGTCTGTGGCGGCCTGACAAAATTCGATGCTTTGCCATGAAACAGGAAGTTGGGCATACAATGTCTGGCATCCAATGTCCAATCTGCCCAAAACTTCACATGTTTTATTAGAGTCCTGGCCTAAAGATATCTACATGCCAATATTCAGTTACAGTCATAGCGCCACCTGCGGGCAACAGGAAATGGCATGTTTTACACTGTGATTAACTCCTCATTGACATTTAACCAATACAACATCATATTTGGTCAGTCTAATCTTAATGCCTTAGCGATGTTAAATTGTGAAGATCTTTAGTTTTCGTTAAGCGGCGTGTCTGTGGCGGCCTGACAAAGTCTGATGTTTCGCCATGAAACAGGAAGCTGTTGTAACTCAGGCATACAATCTCCAATCTGCCCCAAACTTTAAATGTTTGATAAGAGTCCTGGCCTGAAGACATCAACATGCCAATATTCAGTTAGTCATAGCACCACCCACTGGCAACAAGAAGTGATGTGTTTAACACTGTGATGCACTACTAGCAACATACTAAAATATGCAATTAAGTACTAAACATGCTACAAACATTCTAAAACATGCTAGCAACACTTAGCTGAGTGCTAAAGCCAAACCCCTAATGTCAAGATTGAAAGGTTATTTGAAGATGCATAAGTTTCAAAGTGATATGTCAGTTGTAACATCATACTGGTTAATTGTCAAAATTGGTGCAGAAACCTCATTTGAAGATATTAAACAGAACTGGGGAGTTTGTCGAGGGGGTGAATATTTCCCTGATAATATAAAAGATGTTTTATTTGTTTTCCATTTACTATTATTTCAGTTTTAGTGTAGTGGTGTTGGGATTAATGTATTTTTATGGTGTTGGGAAGCTGACTGGTTCAAATTTGTAGTGATTTGTAGTAATTTTGTAGTGACATGACACAATGCATAATTGAATATTTGATTAAATACACACTGCATGTCACTTCTGTCTTTTGGAGCAAATGCACAACACCGAGGTCAACTGTTGTCCAATTAACATGTATGTTGGACGAAGCTGCGATACAATCGTATTAGAGGCCTGTTGGTTCAACTTTACAAAAAACAGACAGGTGTGATTTCAGTTGAAAGAATGCATTTGCATTTAAAAGAAAACACTTTTAGTCAGAATGAAATTTAAAAAGTCAGTCCTTCATTTATCCAATATTTGAGCCATGTTCAGAGTGCTATTGCTCCAGGACCAGATGATTGTCACAAACATTTACCTATACTCTTTAACACCTACTGAGTCACCAAGAAACCACGGAGCAGGAATGTTCTTATTAGACATGAAGGGTGTACATGGTGACAGGTGTATGAGAGACAAAGAAACTGAGACACAAATAGATGGAAGGAGTAAAAGAGAGAGGCAGACTGAAAGAGACGGGGGAGGAGAGACAGGTAGGGAAATGAGAGAGGAAGGCACAATAATCAAAGGAGGTGGAAAAGGGTAAGCATGTCGAACCAGTCAGGCGAGTTCTTATTACAGTAGAAATGCATCATAGAAAAATGACAGACTACAAGGAGTGAGAGAGAGCTTAAATGCACAAGGGAAGATGGGGAGAACCTGTTCTCTCAAACTTCTAAGGGACACAGAAGTCCTCTAAGGTACGTTAATTCTGTTTTAAGAGCTAAAACTCTACATGTATGATTAGATTACGTGGCAGGTAAAGTGTATGTCCATTGTTATTTAAGCATGTGTGCCATGGGAGAACAGGTGTTTCTGTAAACTGACACTGACCTGTTTTCCTTGGAAAGTCTGTAATGTTGCAGTCATATGGCACTGGTAACCTTATTTTGCAAAATACAAGGCACTAGTACATGGCCATTTGTGGTTATGAGCAACTTAATAACAAACTATATTTACTGTGTCAATGTTTCCTTTATTTGTTTTCAATCAGTTCAG
Source organism: Mylopharyngodon piceus (assembly GCA_039654765.1). Lineage (NCBI taxonomy): Eukaryota > Metazoa > Chordata > Actinopteri > Cypriniformes > Xenocyprididae > Mylopharyngodon > Mylopharyngodon piceus. The sequence goes on from CM077445.1 coordinate 32,488,889, forward strand.
GTTTATTTTCATCAGGTCTGTATTTGCGCTTCTGGAAGGTGTACGTCACACCTCTTCCTCCTCCCACTCTATCTCTGCTTGCTGTTTGCTCATGTCTTTTAGTTTAAACATAACTACAGAACTCTTGACCTATACATATGTTTAGTTTAAGATAACAAAAGCAATCTTTACAACAGAATAAGGTGGGGCAAACAAATCTGGAATGGAGCATTACAAAACCTTGATTCAAGTTTCAGTTGTTGATTTAATATTGTCCTGAAAGGCATTTAAATTGATTTGTATACAAATTTCTATCGGTGTCTGCTTGATTGCATGTGACTATTATCAGATGTTACTGAAGTGTTTGAATGAATTTCAATCTGCTGCTTTGAATGAACGTGGGTGTGTATGAGAGGCAGAGTTCCTGCTAGACTAATTGACATCATTCACAGATTTGAGATACAGTCTGAATGATGTTCTGTTTTAACCTTAATCAACAAGTAGAATCGGCCATGACATCCTCATCTTATCTTATTCCTTATTAATGCAGCAAATTTGCTCACCTAATACTAGATTGAGTCGTATAGCTGGAGCTCACATGCTTGGAAGTTGATACAGGAAATCAGCAGCCTAATAAAGAGATTGACTGGCATAAAGTACTAAAAAATACTAAACTTAAATGTATTCAAATACAAATTACATTGGATTTTTTTTCAAAGGCTTTAAAATACAATATATGTTGTATTTCAAAAACATATTTTAAATACATGTATCTGAAATACTGCCTTTCCCTGTTCATTCACACGCATTCATTGTAATGCATCCTCAGTAAGAATTATGTACCTTTAAATGTGTACACTCTGACTGTGTAACATATGTGGTGTTAGACAGGATTGTAGTTTGGTGTGTTTGACCTGTTATCTGACGAGAGCTGAAGACTGTGACAAGTAACATCAAGAATGTTGTAAGAGTAAACATGCAACAAAATGCATACATATACACACTGGTTCACTGATTTTTAAAGCTTTTAGGAATGTTTGATTTTACAGAGTGAGGAATACAAGTATGGTGTTTGTTCAGAGTTTCAAGATGTTTACATATGAGAGTACAGATGCTGTATGCCTGGAAGACATTTATGGACTCTCATTGTAATAAATACAGAGTTTCAGTATGTTGAAATCCTGAGGTACTAGAACAAACCTGGGCAGGTGACTTGAAAATGCACTTTAAGCATGTACACTGTTGAGTGGGAGGTGGTATATCTTAAAGGTCTTGGCCAGGTTGTATGTTCAGACCATAGTACAGGGTTGTGATCCATTCAGAACTTAATTGTGAATGCCTTTTACATTTCAAATAAATTCTTGAATTTTAATTAATGCAGCAAGCGGGATGAATTAGAATTTGAATCTAATGAAGTACAATGAATTTATTAAACTAACCTTCACATGTGGTTGTTGCCTTTACATCACAGAACAAGATAAGGAGCAGAGAGCACTGAGACCAATTACTAGCTCTTTTTGGATCCAGAGAGAGTGAAACATCTGTCAGAAGAGCAACAAACTGAAGCTAAAGTTAGCAGGTCTCCTCCGCCACCCTGGATTACAAACACATTTTTCCAGCTTTTATAACAATGGTAGGAAAATACAGCCCTTCTTAATTACTTCACAAATGCTGCCAATCCGAGAAAAAAAGGAATAAACATTTTTGATCAAGTTGCTGAAATATGTTAGCAACCAGCCTTCCGTTTATACTGTAATGAATATACTGTGTGACACTCAGAGACATTTAAAAACATGAGTTTGCATACTGGAACTTCTGTATATCAGTTTCCTGAATCAGACACAACTGGCGACATAACTGAAGGTGCAGAATCATCCAGTGGAACAACAGCACAAAATCATAGTCAGTCATCTGTAAAGGCTTTTGGCTCTGCAGCTGCTAGATTCAAAATCCGCTCAGCTAAAACACTTCAGCGAAAGGACCTCAGGATGATAAGTAACATTTCTGAGGGAAAAGTTAAAGACTCAAGCCAGAAATGTGATCCTGGTAAGGACCTCAACAAAGTCTGTACTTCTTCAGCTAGTGGTATCCATACTGACATTGATGACAAAAAGACAGGTAAAAATTTAGGTAATTGCACTCGTAAGGACTCAGCTCTTTCCATCAGTTCTGAAAAGGGTGATGTGAGTGCTAAGCAGTCAAACACTCAAGAAGAAGAGAGTCAGAAAGCAAGTGACAAGAGCAGAGGAGATGATTTGAGGAGATTTTACCAGTCAAATAAAAGCAAAAGCTTAGACTGGAGAGAAACGAGTAGTAGAGCAGGAAATGGGAACAGAACTGGGATGACTAGTGGGACCAGAGACTTTAATAATTTTATGACGCAATCCGATAGTTTTGAGAGAACAGAGGCAAACAACAAGACAACTTCATACACACAAGAGAATCAACCCAGTAGTGTTTCATGGAGGATTCAGGCTTACAGTGGAGCCAATCAGAACGCTGATAGAAAGGTTTACCCAATCTCTGGATCTACATCTGTGAGAATGAACCGTGTAAATTTTGCTCTGGAACAGGCAAGCAGTGGCCAGTCACTTCCGGCCAGATTGAAGCCAAGACTTAGCCAAGGTAGTATCGGAGAAGGTAGCAGTCTCTGGGCACAGCAACAAGGTGAATCAAGTCTTGATCGGACAGACAACAGGATGGAATCCTGGGCCAGAGAGCAAGGACCTTCCAATACTGAGGAAGTAACTGGAAACCAAACAATAACGGAAAGAATTAAGAAACTGTTTGGGGCAGATGCCAAATCTGATGCACACTCAAAAAATTCAATCGGATTAAAACGCAACAATACTCTAACTTCTGATAAATCATTTCCTAAATTAATGGACACTGTGGACTCTACTCCAAGTCACAGAAAATACACTACTGACTCTGTGTTTGGAACTTCTTCAAATTCTTCTGACAGCCAACAGGGGAAACCTTCTTTCAATGTAGAAAAAGCTAGATCATTGCCAAGAGGATTTTCAAAAACATACCTTGTTCCAAAGCAAGAACCCTCTACCAACAGGGAGAACAAAACTGACCAAAGGGACAATTGCTCTGGATTAAGTTTTTCAATGTCACCAAAGCCTAAATGGAGTGCAGAAATTTCCTCTATTAAAAAAGTTGAGTCACTTCTGCCTGAAGACAATGAAGAGACAAGCAGAAGGGGGTTTACAGGGTCTCCAAAGTACTGTAGTCAGTCCTTAGAAAGGACCAGGAGTAGGCTGTCAGCAACTGCTCAATACAATGCTCGCAGGAACCAGCCTACATGTTCGGATAGTAGTTCAAGCATTTCCAGCCAGGGTGTCAAACATTTGTTAAACACTTCCGGAGGAATCAAGGAGGAAATTGGGAAAGTCAAACAATCAGATAAAGAGAGTGCAAAAAGACTGGACATAAATGAAAACAAGTATCTTGGTGGTTTGCAAGATGGGATCACCCAACCCAAGTACCCACTAGCCTCAAAAGGTGCAGCACACAATGAAATCCATAAAGAAGAAGAGAAAGATGAAGTTTTCACAGGTGAAAATGAAGGAAGGAGAGGAGAAGGTGTGCTAGAAAAAAATCGTGTACCATCCTTTGATTCAGTGAAGAATACAATCAGCATGTTTGAATCTTTGGCTCAACAAAGCAAAAGCACACCAGAGATTCTTCTTACCAGGAGGACCTTATCTGTACCAGAGCATCCCAAACCTGTGGCTCTTATAAAGAAGAGTGATTCAGATAAAAATCTACATTTTCGAAGGGTTGTGGGGAATACAGAAAGCCTAAGAACAAATTTCTTTAACAAAAGTTATTCCAATGAGGAGACTGAAGGCACTCTAGATACAAGTAGAACTCCTCATTCAAATTCCATAGTCAAAGTAAGACCAGCATTAGAACGTCAGGAGACTTACAAAAAGAGTGTTGAGCTTGCTCCGGCATTCAAACAAATGAATGGCTCAAGAACTGACCAAGTTATCAACATGAGGGATGAAGATAAATCGACAACATTGAGTAAAAAACAAACAGATGAACCAGATTCTGCCATCACTTCAACCTCAGGGCTCAGAAACAAAGGGGCAATGGAAGAAAAAGCAGGAATCCCGTCAATCTCCCAACAGTCAAATGTCAAAAATGTATTTAAACAACAGACAATTAATGTAAAAATAGTTGATGATGATGATGATGATGATGTAGAAAACACACCAACTAACTCTCCTGATACAGCCCCTCTTACAGTTAGCATTCAGAATCAGATTAACCCTGAAGCCATAACAGTCAATGGTACCAATCCCAAAGTGCTGCCCAATCTTTCTCAAAGCTTTACTCCTGTCCAAACAACCTATTCCTTACTTAACAATTCGAACAATAACAACTATGAAACAAGGAATGACTGCACCATATTGACTACTAGCAAGGCTAGGTGGAGCTCTGATGAAGAAGACGATGATGAGGAGGAAACTGAAACTGAAGAAGACTCTGACTCAGGAGAGTCATCCGTGACCATCACAAGCAACATGAGCCAATCAGAACGCAGAAGTTTTTCTCTAAGGTAATTGATATGAAAAATAAAAAAGTGATACAAATGATTCAGGATGTAAAAAAAAGAAAGACAAGAAATAAAACTAAAGTAGGGTGTCAGCTTATTTCACAAACACAAATCAGCAGGTTACCCTTACCTTGCATTTCTTCATGCTCCTGCCACCATTTGCTACTGTAGCTCCTTTCCTTTAAAGTATTTTTATATCTCCACTTCACATAACCCCTATTCTCTTTTTTATATATTTACCACTTACAGTCTTGTGGACCTATGTAATTATGGTGGGGTGGACTATAAACCATCAGATGGCAGTTTTTTAGAGGATTGTGAAGATTTGCCATCCACACGCTCTGCGTCCTTGAGCTCAGACATCTCAGCCTTCTCTTCTGTGACTCTGTTGAGCACTGATGAACTGGATCGCTTATTGGATGATGTCAGGGGCTTGGGAGATGACACCCTGCAGGTAAAACAAGTGATATAAGTTCGTCTTGAAACATACTATTTGACAATGAAATAGATTTAAACTATCATGTCATGTACATTTTTAGAAATAAAGAAACCTTTTGCTATCATAACTTGTACCTCTGACTTATGACAGAAGTATGAAGACGTGCAAGTGGTTGTGTTACACAAGGAGGTGGGGAGTGGCTTAGGATTTACTTTGGCAGGTGGAGTGGATCAGAATAAACCAGTCACAGTGAGTATCACCAAATGCTGTAATGTGAACATACCGATACTGATGGTCAAACAAAAGTCCACACAAAAAGCAGCAAATACAAAAAACTTAAAATTATTTTAATCCTAAAGTAATCTATTGTGCATCTAAAAAAAATGGCAGAAGAAATTACTTCAACTCTACATTTTACTGAAATACCAAATTTCTCTTTCTTTAATAAATACAAAGTTCTGGCATGAAACTCTAATGGGCAGGCTAATAGGTCCTTTAACTTAACCTGCTCATAATCACATCATTATCTATAGGACACAGATGATTGGTTCCTGCTGTATTAGCAGCCAATGAGCTTGCGTGCTCAATCTTCAAATACATGAGTTAGCATTTGCCTTAGCAGTGCAGCGCACTTCAGAAACAATCCCCATTCCCCAGCTCCACCTGTATAGATCTGCTACGGGTAATTCATGTACGCTATATTGTACAGCAGCAACATGTCTTACTTGCTCACAGCAGCGTGTCATGTATGTATTGGCTGTAGCAAGTCCCGTACTTGCTCTGCAGCAGCAGCAGCAATAATCAACAGCAGAAGCAGCAATAAAGCAGCAGCAGCAGATCTATTCCGCCAAGACCAAACATATCAACATTGTCATACCCATTACCATGCCAAACACTCCGAGAGTTGTCATGACAGAACTGGTAAATGTCCTTGTCTTTAGGATTAAATCCTGAAACGTTTATTTAACTTTTAAGTACCATATTTCATTTTATACTTCAACACAGTTCAGTTGAACAATGCAATACAAGTTTTTGACTTTTTTGAAGTCGATGCAATTTGACTTTAACTGGAATGGGGTGTTTCACCCCCATCTCATCTCTTAGGTCCACAGAGTAATCCCAGGTGGAGTAGCAGAACAAGAAGGCTCTATCTTCGAGGGTGCTCAGGTGCTGTCCATCAATGGCACCGCCCTGCAGAACTCTGCCCACTGGGAGGCTCTTCGTACATTGAGAAAAGCGAGGGGGCAGGGCATGGCAGTGGTTGTTCTTCAGAGCGTTAACGGCAGAAAAGAGGCCACTGAAAGACCAGGAATCACAGGTGGGTGGAGAGATGACAAATGGGTGGTGATATGAAAGAAAGCATTATATTATACACATGTATGTGGTTTTCACTATGAATGTGAAATCATCTGGAAATCAACCAACATTTTGGGAAGGTACTGTATTAAGTTGTTTGATGATAATACTGATTAAATTGCCTTACCTTGTATACAGGTGAGATAGAAAAGTGTGACAAAAGAAAGCAGTCTCTTGTGCAATCTCATGTTCATACTTTGTGTGTGTGTGCCCCCTACAGGCAGGAGAGTCCGTGTGACTCTGAAAAAGTCCAGCTCTGATCTTGGCTTTAGTCTGGAAGGAGGGGTGGGCTCCAGCTCAGGAGACAAACCCCTCACTGTACAAAAAATATTCCGTGGTAAGACCTCTTTTTCTCATATTCATATTCAATCATATTCAACACAACTATTCGCTAATGTGGATTATGTGAGAAAGTCTGGGAAAAGAAAAATGTTAAAATGATTCTACCAATTACAAAAGTAAGGGCAAACTGCTGCTTACTTCACACTTTCTTGCTACTGGTATCCCTCCTGCACTTCAGCACAAGAGGGCAATTTTGAGCTTGTGCTTAGTCTCATTCCAAGCTCTTTCATGACAACAAGCAATTATGTCAATTTCTTGTTTCCAGGTGGACCAGTCAGTGAAGTGTTTCCTGGGGATGAGTTGTTGGAGGTGCAAGGTCAGAGTTTGGCGGGTATGATGCGGCTTGAAGCTTGGAACCTCATAAAGAAACTGCCGTCTGGTCCAGTGGAGGTCTTACTACACCGTCCTCACCAGCCACGCTGAAGACCTTTATTTCCTTCTTGCACCTTATTTCTCAAAGAGCTTTGCAATTCAGTCATAATTTAAACACACTGGTATAGTTTTTTTCCTCTAAGAATTAGCTGTTACGGGTTCTGTGAAGTTGTATTTTTGCAAATGTTCAGTTCTGCAATTATGAAGTATCTTTTATCAAAGTGTTTTCAAGTGTTCTTTTCTTTTTTTAAGATAACTATGAATTAATAATGCCAAAATTAATGGCATAAAAGCACTGGAGGCCTGGAGGTCATTCTTAAATATTACTTATTTTAAATGTTTATGCACTCACATTATGCAACTATTATATTGTACAATCAGTCCTTATCAGAAGCCATTATATATATATTTTTTATGTTACATTTATATTCGTATATGTTGTCTGTACTGCACAGATCCGTCCCAATTAAACTTTTGTAATATTAAAGACAAAAGCAGCAACTATATTTCTTTCATAAGTGATATTTCATTTATGATAGCACTTACATAACATTTCAATGCATTACTCTTTTTCATTAATTTTGTTAAGTAATTTTTAATTAATTTTGTTAATTTTTAAATGATAAAAGTGTAACAGAATATCTATTAAGAAATTGCATCTTTTACAACCATTATGAAAACTAACTGTAGAGATTAATTGCAGTTCTCCTGAAAGATCCATAAGTTAACTGCCTTGCTCAATCTTTAATTCAAACCAAGCAGGTAGTTATGGTATATTGACCCATCCTGTAGGAATATGCTTAATACTTTCAATCATATATCCTTAATTTCAATCATTTCAATCAATGCTTGGTTGAAACAGCAATATTATTACCAATATAACATTACATGTGAGTTTAGACAATGATGCTGGCTTTGGGGAAGAAATTCGAGTGTACAGATATTTGATCTAGATAATTGCATAATTATTCAATTTTCATGTCATCTAATCTTACAATGTCAAAATGATTAGGTTATCTGGATGTACAGAAAAGCACGATAAGTGTTTTACAGCAGCAAATCATAGATCACTAAATCTTTCTTTTGCCCTCCTGCATGATTATTAATGATTTATAAAGGGGTCATGGTCAGACAAGCTATGATGTGGATGTTGCCTGCCTGATGTGGGATGTTTGTACTCTGCGAGTATATTTAAAACAAGGTTTAAAGGTTAGTTGAGCTAATAGACACAGACTGAGTTCAGAAGATCATCTGTGAACAGCAGGGCAGCAGCAAGTTTTGCACAAAACTTGCAAGCCAATACTAAAAATGAATCGGGTAAAAAAGATAGTTAGGAGGATGAAGGTGAAAAATGAACTGGCACGGCAGATTATGGGAGAGATCATAGGCACTTTTGTACTTCTGGTAAGTTTTTGCATAGTTTTCGGCACGTTTCCTTATTGAAATATATTTAAGATTTTTTTTTTTAATTTTGTAATTTAAAACTCTATGACAACTATGAAAACACATTTTTTACAATATGGTAAAATTTGTTAATGCATTAAGTATCATGCGATAATAATGAATAACACTGTTTACAGCATTTATTAGTCGAGGTTAATGTTAATTTATAAAAAATACTATTGCTCGTTGTTAATTCATGTTTGTGCACATTATGTTAACTAATGTTAATTTATAAAAATGTAAAGATATAATACTATATGTAAAAATTAACATTAGATTAATAAATGCTGTAAAAATATTGCTTGTAAGTTAATGATACATGCATTAACTAATGTTAACAAAGCGTTACTAAAATACCATATAAACATTACACAAAATTGACTTATTTATATATTTAGTGGTTTTATACCTACTTTTTGCAACATCTTTGATTCTCTGTTAATATTAATATATAACTTAAGAATTAAATTAAGAATTTATTAATCTAAGTACTAGGATTATAACAGTGATATCAGTGATATTTACATGAATAAGAAGATGCGCAATGTGCTATTTAGAAGGGCTTACGTAAAATTATTGTGCTATATCATATATTTTACACCTTAAGATAAGCATAAGTTTTACAATGGACAAATACAAGGTTCAAATGCCAATCCTGAGGTTCTGTGTTCATGTGCTTTTGGTTAGATATGCTGACAATGTGTTTGCCAATGCAATTTAGCAGAAGCTTTTTATCTCAAGTAATGTGCAGTCATAATATAATATTCCATTTCAGGGTCAACTTATAAGTACTATTGGGTTAGTCCCAATAGCAATGTTACACAAGAATGTTGCAACATTAATGAATAATACTACAGCTGCAATTCAGCTGCAGGTAATCACAGTCATGCTGACAATCAGACCAACAGCATAATTGTGAAAATGATATTTTTTTATTCAAAAGTTTGATAAACAAGATGTTAATATGAAGTAACTTGTTTCTGGCAAAATTTGGCCAATTTATTTATTTATTCTCCACCAACAAAACTTGTTCCGAAAAGCCAAAGCATCAGGCTTTGCATGTCACCAAGCAACACAGGAACAAATGGAGCAAAACATTCCTGTGCTTTTATGCTAAATATCAATGCTATCATTCAATCAGAGGACCATAATACTATAACTGTTGTATAGACAACTAAAATAGACAACTAAAATATGTCATTTGTTTTTCTTTGCTGTAGCTGTTTGGTTGTGCTGCAGCAGCTCAGGTGAAAACCAGCAGAGAAACTAAGGGGCAGTTTCTGTCTGTTAACATGGCCTTCTCTGTAGGCGTCATGTCTGCCATGTACCTCTGCAGGGCGGTATCAGGTAAAATGGTTATAGACTGGGCTGTTTTTGGGGCAGTTTAGGAGAAGTCCTTTGTAATGTTACTCTTTTTTGGATCGACATACACTGACTTCTGTTTTCATATATATTTTTTCCTCTCTCTATTCCTCCCTAAGGAGCTCATCTAAACCCAGCTGTGTCTCTGAGTTTCTGTGTGTTGGGAGACCTAGCCTGGATAAAGCTGCTACCCTATTCTCTCGCTCAAATATTAGGGGCTTACCTGGCCTCTGGGCTTGTCTATCTCATCTACCATGGTAAGAAGAAAGAGAGAAATAAAGACATCCTTTCTTTAAGATACACCCTGTATAGTATCACCATTATATTTTTGGCAGTATTGTGTTTTTGAAAAAGAGAGGATTAATAATATTTCTCAACCCTCCTCTCCTCCAGATGCGATTATGGAGTACAGTGGTGGAATTCTGACCGTATTTGGTCCTAATGAAACTGCCAGTATCTTTGCCACTTACCCAACAGATGTGGTATCAGTGCAGACCAACTTCCTTGATCAGGTCAGCAAAAAGCCATGGCAGATTAGACAAGAGCTCTGTAGTTAATACAAAGTCAGTACACATACTAATGATAATAAATCAGTGTGGTTGAATCTAATCTGATATAATATAAATTGCTCTGAGGCAATATAACGTTATACAACATACTGTAATAAAAAGATGTATGAAGCGATTTTCAAACATAAATCAGTTATCAATAGATCTTGCCAGCATGCTGAGTCTTCTGACTAGACCATCATCTGTCTCTTGTTTGCCTGTGTGTAGGTGGTTGGCACAGCCATGCTGATGTTGTGCATTCTACCTCTGAATGACAAGAGAAATGCTCCAGCTCCCGAAGCGTTGCTCCCACCCATTGTAGCAACTGTTGTCCTAGGGATTTCCATGTCAATGTCAGCTAACTGTGGAGCAGCCATTAACCCTGCCCGTGATCTTGGTCCACGACTCTTCACATTCACAGCAGGCTGGGGCCCAGAAGTCTTCACGTGCGTACTCAGATGAGCCTACTAGATCTGTTAACGTCAGATTAAGGGTTTTGTTATCTCTGCCCTTACACCTCCTACCTTTCAGCTTATCTCTCCTCCGATAAAACAAATGACTGGTATTTCACTTGCTTATCTTATTAACATTTGCACTGAAGTGTGTAACCAGTGTTTCACATCTCTATATGGTCATTATCAAACCCTCTTTTTTTATGACCCAAATAGGTGCTATGACTACTTCTTCTGGATTCCATTAGTGGCTCCTATGGTGGGGGGCGTGGTGGGGTCCATCATTTATGTGGTCTTCATTCAGTGGCATCTGCCTGAGCCTGAGGATGAATCTGAGGAGTCTGAGGAGATTAAAGAGCAAACAAAGGTCATGGAGCACAACAACAAAAAAGACGAGCTATACCTTAAAATGTCTTCTCTTTAAAAGAATCTGCCTCACAGCATTTCTGTTTCCCCTCTTCTCCCTATTATTTCCGGACTGTTTTATATTGTAAATAAAAATGTGGAAATGACACAACATAAAAACTGAGGGAAAAAGTACTCAAGGTGGACTCTAAAATCTTTCACAGCAGAGCTGAAGCCTTGATATACCACTTATTATTTATTATTTCCAACTCCCCAACCCCCTTTTCTCCTGAAATATTAAACTGGGACTAGTTTCAACTATATGTAGAAAATTACTATCACCTTCACTGTTCACGGTTTCAAACAGTAGACGTGAATTAAAAGATTTGTATATAGTATGTACAGTATATTAGTTATTCTGGATGTACCTCTTGTTGGAAGATAGATTTGTTTGTTGTCTAGTGCTCTCTCACATGTAAGTAAAGCAATATGCTGCATGTAAATGTTGTGTCTATTACATCACAGGAATACATTGGGATTATTGTGTGCATATTTACTGATGTCATGTGGTGTACATTAACAAGTTCACAAACAAAAAGTAAAAATGTGAGTGGACCTGTTCAAAGCTGTTATTGAGCAAATATTTATCTGGCTTTTTAACTTTTGGGAATAAGTATATTGATTATACGTTCTCAGAAGGCCACTTTACTGGCATAGAATATCCCCTATTGAGAAAAATGATTTCACCATGCATTAAATGAAAGACCTAGCTATTCAAAAATAGTGTCAATAATAACTGCAACCATGACACAGGAATACAAGGATGGCAAATATAACAAGAAGTCATATCTTCTGTCATAATATTACTGATCAGTATAGAGCTTTTTAGGTCCTATTTGGTTTGATCTGAGAAGAGACACTATGTAAAGTTGTACGTCCATGAACTTTTCCTTAGTGTTTGGGGTCACTCTTTCAACACATTAAAGTAACTGGCTAATAATTCTGGGAAAACTACTCAGGCATCAGCTCACAAGATGTAACAGATTTGCAGATTACAGGTTGCTAGACAGAAAGACTACCTAATTCACTACCAAGTTAAACTCTGTCAGCTCAAATCGGCCCAGATGTGTGGTCAAAATATCCACAACAACCATACAAAATCAGTTACAATCATACTACGCAGTCATATAGTCATCATTCCCAAATTTATGTTGGATGACAACTTCTTAACTGTAGTACTGGTATTTAGTAGTATTCAAACACTATTAAGGACAATTTTCAGAGATCCTCGAAAATTAATGTCCTAATCCATCTTGTCCCGGCCACATTAAAAGTTGAATAATTTTTAATGATCAGTATCAGGGTTGCCAGGTCTGCATTTAAGCCGAATATTAATTATAAATGTTAACTAGATTTGTTCACTACCTGTCTAGCGATGTGTGTTTATGCTGACATATATTAAAAAAAACAGTTTGTCTTTTCAAATCTTCTATAATGTATCATTATATTCATTGAGTCGGCTCATGCGTTTTATGTTTCGCACTTCAAAAATGTGACGTAATTCCGGTAAGGGAGCACAGTAAATGTAACAAAGTTAAAGGTTCAATGAAGAAGGAGGCAGGAACTGGTGAACATTCAACAAAGTTTAATGACAAAATAAATAACAAAATGAAAATAAAGTGACAGTCGTCTGTAAGGGGCTGCCACTGTACTTTCATTTTGATATACGTAGGTGACATTCATTAGCAATCGCGCCCTTGGCCTCTCTCCGTTCCCATGGCTCTCTGCCCCACCCTGCTTGCCACATTGAGCATCAATGTTCCCTGGTTTTTGTGGTGCATTGTGGGATTTTTTAGGGAGCGAACGTTCCGGTGCACAGGAAGGATTTTGCGATTGAAGGTACGTTTACACAACAATGTACTAAAAAAGGAAAAGTTTTTCCTTTGCATTTTTCCACGTACAGACGACACCATTGTCAAAATGATCCCCGTTCACATGGATTCGTGAAGACAACTAAAAACGTTGTATTATGCATGTCAAGCCAGTAGTTGGTGATGTCACTTTGCAAAGAAACACTACGCACCTATAGACTGAACATGTAATACGCATGCTCATGACATCACTGTTTTCACAAATTCGCGTTTTTGTAGTTTACACAGAGACAATAAAGGTATCGTTTTCAAAAACATGCACTTTGAAACCCATTTTCAAATGTTTGCATTTTCAGGCCCCCAAAACGGTGTTGTCAAGTAAATGAATGGCCAAAACGAATTAAAAAGTTTTCTGTTTTTAGAAACAGCCCTTAAAATGGCTGACTCCCTGATCAGTGCCCTGTCTAGTGAACTAGAGAGCAGATTGAGATGCACCCATGATAAATACATAGGCTTTTTATTTTTTAGCTTAACTGTCACAGAATGGAACGCACAGTATTGTGGGATATCAAAGGCAGCAAATAAAAATCAATCAGATGAAGGTATATCAGTGCCTTAATGCCTTCCTATCTTGGAATGCATCCTCTGAAGGCAGCATTTTTAAGCTTTCGGATGCAGCCATAGATGCCTCATTGGCCACTGGATCATACGTCAATGTCACCACCATACTGGTCCGGGCAACTTGCCATAACTCTCATAAGTGGACTGAAGACAGGTCTGGCTGTAAGAGATAGAGCTAAACCGACTTGATTACTTGTCATCAAATCGTGGCTCATATATATATTTTTTATATTTTTTTCCCCCCCATTTTAGCCAGTGGCAAGCAGGACAACACAAACCTCAAGGAAGGCTAAAGAAAGCCTGTCAGTGGACTGTTTTCTGCATTTCCAAGAGACTGTACCTCTTCTGCCTATTATATTACTACTTATACTACTATATTATTGTATTATCCTTATATTCACTATTTTATTTACTATTTTTATTTTATTGACTATTATTCTACAATTTATACTAGGCCTATATATACTATTTGCTATTATTACTAGTTATTATATTACTACTATACTCATACTCAATATACTCAATTGTATTTTTAGGATATTAATAATAATATAGGCTATTATTAATAATAATATGCTATATAATAAAGTTTCTATATGCTGTATATTGTACAATTTGACTTTATATTATACTTATATTTCATACAATTTATACTGTACTGTAGTTGTACTTTTTTTTGTTCTACAGCTGTAAATGTTTTACCAGACCCATTAAGGATTATCTTATAATTATTGTGTTTGTACTGATTTTGTTTTTCCTTCTTCTCAAAATTGTGTACATATGGAGAACAAGTCATTCTGAGCAAACAGGCTTAGTGAATTTATGATGTTTGAGAGGCTGAAAGATGAAAGCTGTGATATTAATGTTGCCCAGAAGGAACCACAGGATAAGAAATCTTTTAAACCTAATCTTTTTTCTATCGGTTTCCATCCCTTTGAATGGAAATAAATGCATTGATTTAGTTCATTTGTATAACTGGTGTACTGACAGTATAGTTTTATAATTAGTGTACATAGAAATTTGTAAAATGCTTATAAATCACTAAATGTTTAATTTTTTAAACAATGTGCTGGTTCCTAAAATAATAAATACACAACTGGTTATCAGTCATCAACGCCAATATCGATTTATTTATTTATTTGTTTATTTGTGGTTTCAAATTATTGAATTGTTTCGCCATCGTGCACTGAATGAAGAATCATAGTGTGCCCAGCAGAGGGCGCAAACGACAAACCAAAACAATGAGCACATGGTAAAAGTCGGTACTGCCCCCATGCTGCACTGTGAACAAAGTTACAGACTACATCTGCTGCATTCATTTAAAACGGAATGATAAATATTATTCAAAACCACACTAAATAACAGAATTAAGATGCGTACAGTCATCAGCAATGTTTAGCCATACTTACTGGAATAAATCCGACATTTAACAAAATTGTATTCAGGTTTTTTTCGCTTTTACAGAAAACATTACTCTTGAGCAGTGCAAGACTGAAAGTGAGAAAGAGCAGATGCAGATGCAAACACCGCCCCTCCACCCCCGCCTCCCTCATCCTATTACTATGAGCAGCTGCTGGCCTATCCAGTCCGATACACTTTCACCTTTCAAGGATGTTTTGATCGTCAAGGATCTCGTGCATCCGATAAATAACCTATGTTGCCTTAACCCGACGGGATACCTGTAGAGAAGGAAGAAGCCACAGACAACAGAGATGTCTGAAATCAGCATTGCTTACAGGAGGAGCTGATAAAGGTAATGTGGTCCTCGCTTATCCGCCAATAAAAGCTTTACTTTTAGTTCAGTATAAGGCTCTACATATAGGCTAACAGCGTGACTTCTGAGAAAACAGTTAGAAAATACTTACATAAATGTCACTGTTTTTCTCTTCTTTTTAAAACTGTCAAAATAGCTTTGTGAAACTCCACCACAGCGGCGTTCTGCGCATTGCAACATCCTGCTTTAACATTTGCTCTATATTTTGTTGTCTATTTCGCAACTATACCATACAGCCATGTAATATAGTAAACAATATGGCCACCTAATGAATGCGATGAACTAATTATTCTCACAGATGAACGTATGCCAAGTTACGCCATGCATTTTGAAGAGCGTTTAGCAGTAAATTATGAATGTCAGTTCACTTGTGGTCGCATCGCATCTCAACTGTGAAATATTTTTGAGCTGCGCATGTCTCAAACTCCAAATGTTACTTTGACAAATATAATGTTGATATAAAATGATAAATGGTAGATGTCCATCTTGGTAATACCTCGAAACGGCATGGGAACATATTAACCACTGATTGTTTGATTGATTGATTGACGTGGTCTAAATCACGGGTTTATAGGCCTACTTTATATATAACTTTTGATAAGAACATTACCCCAACATTACATTATATAACTAATGCTTAAAAGCATAGTTAAAAAAATAAAATAATAATAATAATAGTTGAGTAAGAAATAGGCCTACCATGCAAATTTAAGTAATGTTTATGTATCATCTCCACAGCCCCCTTCAAGGGAAACCCGGTTGAAAACCCTGAATTAAAACCCTAAATGATTTGCTGTTTGTTATGTTAAAAAGAATATCGGACTGTTTCAGACTTAAAAATGTGGGTTCAGAATTTTCAGGTTAGGTATTTGCAAGTAACTTGTAAACTTAATTGAACCAAGGATTTAAGCTAGTTCTTGAAATTCCTTTGAGGGTAAAATTCTGACTGACAGCCAAGAAATTTGTTTTGGTGTGCTTTTGTTGGAGAACCAACAATGTAATAATTCCCTAGAGAAGGAAAGCATATTAACCGCAGGGACATGACCAATTATATATATATATATATATATATATCTATATATATATATATATATAAAACTGTAATAATTATTAACATAAATATATATGCATTTGGCCACATCTGTATGTGTATATATGAGTACAGAGTGAGAGAGCAGACCCATCATTTTTTGTAGTCAATATCATTATTGTGGTTCTGGTTTAATGGTGATTTCCTGTTTGACCTTTTGAGACAGCAAGCATGAAAAATGGAGGTGAAAGATATGGGAAGCCAAAGAGGGCTGAAGAATTATTGGAAAATAAACTAGATTAACATGTGACCACAAATAAATAAGAGTGCCTTTTCCTCTCGATTAAAATGCAAGAGCCACTCTAATTATTCAGTTTGGTTTGCATTGTGTGACAGACTGTGTATTCTTTATGCATGCATGTAACATATGTGAGAGAATCCATGCTGCATGATGCTGAGTCAAATGACCTCCTTTACACCACTGCAGTCTGTTGTCAGTCTGAAGATGTGTACTTCTCTGACTGTTTATATACGAAATGGCTTCCATATCTGGGATATTTAATGTGAAAAAACCAGCCTGTTTACTGGGTCTGTCCTTAAGTAGCTTTATGCGTATCAGTGTGTGCCCTTGCTTGTGTGTGTGTGTGTGTGTCTGTCTGTGTTGTGGGTCATTGGTTTTAACCTGCTGGTGTGTAAGCCTCCAGTCAGATACATGGTAATAGACTCTAATCATAGCTGACACACATGTGTACCAGCTTGTCTGTCTGTGTGAGTGTGTGTGCATAGAATGAAATATTCCATCACACCCGAGTTAACCTTTAGTAGTTACTTTATACTGTGCTTTGCATCTTTGGATACTATCGTCTCTGGATTTGTTATTTTTGTGAGAATATTTTTTACCTGCAACAGCATATAGTTGGTTTTTTTTTTTTTTTTTTTTTTTCTGTTCTCAACCCAGAGGTGGCCTCCTCCTACCCAGCCCTTCCCACGCTCTCGAATAGTCTGCTTTGATTGTCTACATAAAATGAAATCATATCTTTATTGTGGGTATTCAAAGCAACAGATCATTGTCAGTAATGTTCTGAGGGGAGCTCAGAGACAGAAAAATATCTCTCCGATGACTCTGCATTATGACCCCTGTTGGTTAAGGAAATATAAAAGTCAATATTTGCAAGCCAGTTATGATGACTGAAATTTCCTTCAGGGAAAGTCAAAATACCTTAATGTCCGTATGATGATCATGGACAAAAGCAATGAAACCAACGCATTGCTGTGTTGTTACTGAACCATAGGCATGATATTGAAATTCTGGCCAATACAGATAAGCCACTATTTTCACGTTATGGATGATATTATAAATCTATACTGCTTCGTAAAAAGAAGGGAAGGTAAAACATTTTAATACAGTTTGAAAGATAAATATTCCTTTCAGGATCTTCTGTAGATTGTTAGAATTTAACTTTTCATAATAAAGGAAGGATAACTGCAATACTGGTAAGATTTAGTGCTCTTAAAGGGTTAAATCTTTGCCATAATTAATTGCTCCCCCTTTAAAATGGTGCTAGTGTTTCTAAATCATAAAATTGGGAGAACAATTTCAATATCCAGCATTGGCAGATGGGTGACGTGACGGGTCATTTTTTGGTCCAAAGGCCTTAATAATAATAGAAAAAAAAAATTATGACATCCAAAGTATGTAAGGTAGTACAACTAGATCTCTTTTATTGAATTCAAAAGGTTTTAATTATATTTTGCTACATATAAAGGTATTTTAAAGATTTTGAAGTGTCAAAAGGTCATTTGGTTTAACTGTCCAAAAGCCAATACAGCCATTTCATGTGTGATTAAAATATCTTAAAATGTAATAAATGTATATATTTTTTTATTCTGGCATGATTTTATAATATCATAAATCAACATAGTGCAAAATGGTATTGAAATTATGTGTAGAAGTCATTGCTTTGTTATGAGAAAAATGTCTGGAAAAATTAATTTCATTGATGTAATTTATTTAATATAAAGGGACCATTTTAGATCAAGTCATGTGGTCAATATCATGTGACAGGATGTGACATCATTCAGACACCTGCAAAGAACCACATGGTCGTGAAGCAAAGTAACTAACTCTCTTTTAACTATTTGAAAAATTAATTTTTTCACTTGCTCGTACACATGTCCCGAAACATCAGGTCATTCGGTATAACCGCTATAACATGGAAAATGTTGTAATATTTTAAAAACTTGTACTAAATATAAAATGTTTGATTGTCCTTTTGCTAGCTAGCTAGCAATCTAACTAGCATTGTTCAAAAATATCGTCATTAGATTTAACCAAAAGTGTCATTCGGTAAAACCAAAGTTTTGGTTTAACCGAATGACTTGTTTGGTGACAAATTTTGTCCATCTTGTAAAAAATAAAAGCTGAGTTTATTGATTATAAAAACCACATAATCTCATTGCTAACACTTAATAAAACATCAAAATTAATTATATATCCATTATTTTTTTTATTTTTTTTTACACTATTAAAAACCTTATTTGTCAATGACCTGGATACAGTAAATAAGAAAACAGATATCAGCTGATAAATTACATGATGTTGATATATTGAACATTCATAATAAACCAGGTCCCTGTATGGAAAACTATGTGGTAGATTATAAACTGATTTATAGTGATTTTTTTTTATTTTTATTTCAAAATACAGTATTTGATCTTTAACTGTGTCTAATTATGTGATATAACACTGCAGAGTATAGCTTTACTTTCTGTTATCTATTGAGGTTTAATTTGTACCATCTGCATTCATGGAACCTGTTTTTTCATCATTTGTTTTATTGTATTCATAGTAAGCAGAACCACACTAATATAGAAAAGAGCTTTTCAACCTCCTATTGTATAAAATTTCTAAACCATTGAGCGAGGTGCTGTCTGCCTCTATATTCCCTGTGCTTCAGGCATAGGAGACAGAATGCAGACAGCATGTGGCGTCTTCAGAGAGAAATTTATTGGTAACCAGACCCACAGACATCAATGTGTTTCTGGAACAAACCTAACCAGACCACTTCTATCACTTAGCATTAGCATTTAGTCTTAATAACAGTGATGTTTCCAGCTTGTTTTATAACTAATGTGTACATGTAACCACCTCAAACAGTTGTCTTATCAATTATCTTAATATTATCATGATTAGAAAATTACAAAATTTCTAGGTTTCACAAAAGTTAAGCATTGAGATTACGGCGACAGGTTCATTAGCAGTGGCTTAGTTTTAGCTGACTGATCTGCATACTGTCGTTGTCAAGGATTAAATATCGTTGAATTTCCTGAGTGAGCGTAAACTGTTCGTACGTCCCCTGTTTTACCCTTGAAATCCTGTTGACATTGTGGTTCTCTCTCTCTCTCTCTCTCTCTCTCTCTCTCTCTCTCTCTCTGTCTCTCGTTGTGTGTGTTTGCATGTCGGTGTAGATTTTCCCATGGGACGGAGCGGCAAAATTTCAGAGGTGTGGAAATGTTCAGAAAGAGACCTCCCCCAGGTAAACAATTAGCTACTCTCCCTAAACACACACTTTTAAATTTAAATATCATGTTGTGCTCTGAATTTAAAATACACACATACTCATTTAAAAGGGCTCTCAATCTTCAAAACAACTCAGTCTTCACTCTCATGGCACTTTATAGCTATTTAATGTTTTGGTGACTAATTCGTATGAATTCATACAACCTCATTTGTACGTTTTTGGACAATCTACTTATTCCCCATTAAAGGTTAAGTTAGGAGCAGACCTTCATGCTTACTTTTTTTCTAAAATTGCTTGCTAATGTACAAATCACAAAAATTCATACAAAATAATAAAATAGGTATGTTTTCTCATAACAGTAGGTTGCTCAGCTCGAGCAATGGTGTTAATAAAAGTTAGCCTCTTTGATTTCCTAGTAGTAAGATATGAAATATCTTCTTCATGCATTACACTTTTAAAAATAAAGGTTGTTTATTAGCATTGATAGTTCCATGCAGAACATTAGCATGAACCATTAGCATGAACATTTTTATAATTTTTTGTGTGAATGGTTAGCCATGGGTGTGATATTGTTACAAAGCTTGGATCTTGTTTTCACTGTGGTGCAACATCAAAAGTTAAACACGAACACGTGAGTTGGGAGGGTTCCTTCCTTTGCACGAGATTCCCCCTCTCTCCACACACTCTGAGATACATACAGACCTAGCACGTGCACAGACACCTGACTAGTCCAGATGTCTTCCGCAGTGCCACCCCTTCTTACCACCCTCTTTGCCCTGGTATGTCACTGCCCATTTATCAGAAGCCATTTTGGCTCTGAAACGTATGATACGAGTGGATATTTTATTGCTAGAGGAGCCAGTATGGTCGCTGTCTCCTCGTGTTTTACATCTTTCACAGCTCTGCAGTGTAAGTTGCCTCGGCAACCTCATCAGCGAGTTCCTATTGGCCACATCCTTGGCCAATAGAACGGCTTTCTGATTATGTCATATAAAAACAACGTCGTAGTTCTTCTAGTGGCGCCGCTCAGTGTTATGACAGAGTCCGGTGAGAGTGTTGATATGTCGTCGTCAGCGTCAGCCCAGTCAAAAATCTATATTTTAGAGTTTTTTAGCTGTATGTCAATTAATTTTTGCTTATTTGGGAGTTTAAAGCCATATTAATTTATTAGACTGTAACGTTTAAGTAAAAAAACATTATACATGCATATCTGAAACGCAGAAAGTTACTCAAATTGAACTGCATGTAAATAACAATTGTATATAATTCAGTTCTGTGAAAGTGTAATCGATTCTGATTCACACCGAATGACCTGAACGACTCTGCGGCAAATCAAAAGGGAGAGGGAGTGAGCTAATTTACCGCCGCGACTGTAATTTGATGTCTTCCACTCACCGCTAGTCATTCGGCGCCGGTCTGCAGCTGCCGCGCGCACGTTTCTCCGTCGCTCCGCTGGCGTGAAGTCCGGTTGCTGTGTACGCAGAGCTATATAAATGAAACAACGGTGGGACAACATGACTATCCCAAAAGACATCCCAGAGAAGTGGTTTCCAATCATTCTCCCTCTAAAAAGGAAGAAAGAGGGATTAACCAACTCGACAAAAATAAGAAACGGAGCAGGTACCTTTGCTTTGCGTTGTCACTTGTTTACCACAGATGAATTAAGTCTAGCTGCTGATTTTTATTGTTCTAAAGTATATAACATGATATTCATAGTGGAATAGGCTAGAGGTCATTTAAACTTTAAATCAATAATGTAAAATTTATTTTTATTTTTATTTTTATCAGTGTTTCATCCTCCTTGAACACTTCCCTGCAATGTAAATAAAAAGCATTTGTGTTCTCCCATAAGTGTTCATTCATTCATTACTTCACTCTAATGATTGTCTCACAAAATCACACCAATATCCAGTGAACACTGTGTGCGTGTGTATGTTTGTGTGCTTGTATGTCCCATGACCTTGTGATCATATCCATCATGCTTTCCCCAGTCAACACTCATAGTCTATTCACTGCATCTCAATTCATTTTAAATGTAAAACAGTCTGTATAGTCTCAGGCTTTAGAAGGGCTTGTTATTGAATGTTTTTGAGATGATTGCATAACCTAATTTCTACAGTACATTGAAAGTAAGTCTTTTTAAGATCGGTCACATGATATATCTCACAATATTTAATTAACTGACTAAGAATCTTTATCATCTGCACTTTCTCCATGCCTCATCACAGCAGTTTATTTCACAGTATGTTAAATGAGTGAACTGTGTAAACTGATTATCAACATGAGGTCTAATTTAAATTGTAATTTATATAATGAACACAGCCAGCAGTATTTTCACTATCATGCTTTGTTGATGCAACACAGCTTATATTTTTCACTAAAGGTAATAATTGTTAGAAATGTTTTTTGTAAACCTTTGTTAGTGAAATTAAAGTGTCTGGATGGTGAAATGTATTTAGCTGTTGTGGCTTAGAGTTGAGCTTGACCTCTCAGATTCTGTGACGCAGACTGCAACTGAACAAGCATGGCTGTTTGTTTGGGGATTTTAAGTTCAACTTTATCTATTCTTTTTTAGGTCTGGGGGATTTTTACACTCAGTGGCCTTAATGTATGTGTAGCTATTTCAATTTAGTATGTGCATTTGTGGTACATTTTTTGTGAATTTTTTTTTTTTTTTTTTTTTTTTGACCTGTTCAAAAGGCTGGAAATGATTATGAGATTTTTCTTTGTGTTTCTGGTTTATGTCTCACTTTTCTCATGTCAAGATATGTTAAGATTTCTGTCACATCATATCACAGTGTTTATCACACCATAGTCTCTCTCATTATCAGTCACTAGACAGATACCACAATTTGAAAATGCCAGAATGACTCAGTCAACAGGTATACAAGACCAGCAGTTTCATTTCAAATCAAGAAGAGGCCTAAAAAATCAGCTTTGCTGTCTTATGTTACTTATTGTCATCCGTCAAATAATCCAAATGTGATTAGACATTGTGTTCCTTTTTCAGTTATTTAAAGGAACTATCCTTAAGTTGACCTTTAAGGCCAAGAAATATCCAGCAGACAAGCTGAAGACACATAAAAAATGTCTTGTAGTGGACTTTTCCACCTTGGGTAAGAATAGTTATTGTCTTAGTAATTACAGTAACACTGTTCCTGGCCTTTTCAGGGGTTGATTTCTTAACACTGGGTTTGAATGTCTCCCAGCAGTCTAATCTGACACAGCAGTGATCATCTCCTGTATGACTATTTTATCTCTGTAGTGCATTTAACCATTATCATTGTTACTTCCAATTAGAGTTATAATTTAAAGGTTTAAGGGAGATAAGTGTCTTTTTGTCATCTCTGTAGATAATTTATGCCATCAAAATGGATGTAGCTGTATTTTATATGGCAGTGTTAGGTATAAGTTTGAAAGTATTGCATAATTATTATAACGAGAAGGGCTTAAAGGGGGAATTCGCTACTAGCAAGGTTGGCTTTTAATAAAATTTGGCTTTCTCTGCATTATAAATGTGAAAAATTGACAAGAGAAAGCAGAGAATAAGGGCTGTGGCATTCTCTGTTGATGGTGGCACTCTCTGTTCTCAGAAATGCAGAATTTCGATCTGTTTTTACAAAAGCCCTGGAACTGTGGAAAGTCCACCAGGTGATGCAAAATGATGCAGTTTTCATCATCCAGCAGACATTCACTGAGAAATACTGTAAATGGGGATATCTGGGTGCAGGAAGCACAACGAAAGAGTATATTGTTTATTTCCATATGCTACCGACATTGTGAAAGTACAAAGCTGGTTAAAAATCGTCGAACTTATCCTTGTAAAAGGATAAGTGCTGTAAAGTACTTTCAGTCAGCTAGAAGAACTTGCACGCAGTACATACTTTAAATCACACTTTTATGATATACTGAAAATTTTATTTATGCCTTATTTGTTTTTATTTTTTAATTATACATTCTGTGTCTTCTCCAGTGTGTTTGAGTGCAAACTTCTCTGGTTTGTTATAAGTGCAGTTGTCCAAGTGCTTCATATATTTTCATATGCACACACACATCTAAAACAGCCTCAAGGAACATGTATTTGCCTTTTGCTATACTGAATGCATTTGGTTTTTATCTGGAGTGAAATGTTTTTAGTTGCAGTCAGTGGGTGTTAAGCCTGTCCTTATGTGAACCCCTGTAATTCCTTGACTCTGAGAGTCTGCTAACTTACTCATAGACGGTCATATTGTGGGGCAGATGTAGCCTAATGGTTTGAGAGTCGGACTTGTAAACCAAAAGTCTCAGGTTCGAGTCTCAGTACAAGCAGGAAAGGGTGGGGGGAGTGAATAAACAGCGCTCTCTTCCACTTTCATTACCCACAACTGAGGTGCCTTTGAGGAAGGCTACTAACCTCCAATCGCTCCCTGGGTGACGCAGCAAAAATGGCTGCCTGCTGCTCCAGGTGTGTGTTCACGGTGTGTGTGTTCAGTACTCACTGCTGTGTGTGTGCACTTGGATGGGTGAAATTTCAGAGTATGAAATTTCAGAGCTCAAATTCCGAGTATGGGACAGGGACACCATACTTGGCTACACATCACGTCTTTTTTTGTTCTGTTTTGTTTTTCACTTTATATTGGTGGTTTGGGTGGACGGTTATGGTCAGTGCAGCTAAGGAAAGAAGAAATAGGTTGGCACGAGATGGAGGGATAGATGAGTCAGCCAGCTGGGCATATGAAGGCACATGGCAAAGAAGGAATGGGGAAATGGGAGCAGACTGCAAGAGGAGAGAGGGCAAAAGCAAGCAAATGATGCAGAGACTGAGATGAAATGAAGGTTCATGTGAAGGTCACGTGTATATTTTATCAGATGAACAAATGCCTCGTGATGGCTCAGCATATGTTTTGGCATTGGTGTGTAGCATAGTAAACTTTCCCTCACCATACAGAACAGAAGGACCTTACTTTAAGGAAGACCGAAGAATGTTTAGAAGTAAATAAAGACAATAACAAACACCTCTTTAGGCAAATGCAACCAATTTACGTGAATGCATTAGCGAGTATTTTGACTCTGTTAAGGATGGAGTCATGTATTTGGCTCGTTCCTCTGCTGTGTATGCAGAAAGGTTGGAGTACAGTAGCAATTAGCTCACCCACTTTGAGGCTAATTTGAGCCTGTGGCTTGTCTCTTTTAGACGTTAAATGAGACGAATGCTTTGAAATAGTGGAGACAACAGGCACTTCAATTGTGCTTTAGTGCTACTTTGACACGTTGATTAAGTGTGTGCTGTTTTTGAGACCTGACTGAAAGTTTCCCTTTGATAGGAATCGATTGTGTTCTTTTATATCAGGCATGGAGTAATGGCTGCTGAAAATTCAGCTTTGCTATCACAGGAATAAATTACATTTTTAAATATATTGAAATAGAAAACAATTGTAATAATTTACAATTACTTTACTTTTAATATGTAATAATATTTCACAATATTACTGTTTTTCCATCAAATAAATTCAGCCTTGGTGAGCATAAGAGATAAAGCAGTTTTGTGAAAATAATCAGAATAAATGTTTATGTTAAATACTTAATTTTAATTATGTATGCTTATCATAGAAAAGGTGCTTATCATAGAAAAGGTGTATTCAACATGTATTTAATGTTGTTGTTGTTTTGAATAAATTAATAATAGATACTGTTAAAAATGAGCATAATGTCAGTCACAGTGAAGCTTTCCATGACTTTAAGAAAATAGTCCATCTATGCACCACTTGCTAACACAAGACATACTGTATGCACTGCAACATTGCACATCCATAACTTGCTGGTCTGTTTGAATTTGCAGAGATTTGTGAGCTAGCGTAACGGATGTCCTTGGCAGTAATGCTGAATCACAGCAATAACTGCTCCTTCTCTGTCAATGACTGTTTTTTGAGAAACATCACACAAGCAGCGTTTCACTGCGTCTCTTGCTTGTCCTTGGCTGTATTAGTAAGGGCGCTGTGTTAAAAGTGCTTAATGGCCCAGTTTGCTGAGGTGCTGTCCGGATGGAACCAGACTCTCCGACGGCCAGAGCCATTATGTCATCGGCAGCCAATAGGCAGGCATTGCACTCTCAGACTCTGGCAACAGCAGTGTTGCTTTCCATCAGAACTGATAACAGAGGCAGAGAGTACAACAGATAGCCACAAGCAAGGGAAAAGAAAGATGTGACCTTGAGGAAGAGGAAGAAAGCGAAATGATAGGGGATGAGTACATAATGAGGGAGTGATGGGACAGGAAGGAGATAGTGTACGAACAGCTGAAAGGACAGATAGAGATTTTCTTGAATTTTTTACTTGATTGGTAAGCAAGTATCACAAGGGTTGCATCATGGCTTTTCTTAAAAAAGAAAACTGGAAAAAAATAAACAATGACGTTTGTGTGGAACAAGTGGTGGTTTGTTGTTGTCTCACTAATTGCGTCATCAGGATCTGCGCTCCTATTGATTTTTGATTTGACGGTTGTTGTAGGAGAAGTCACAACTTCTGACACTGCCAGAATCACATTGGAGGTAAAATTTGATTGCAGTGGTCATTTAATCAGCTGTCACAAACATGTCTAACTAGCAATCAAAGATTACATATTTTTCTCCAAATCTGTCTTAGACGCCCAAATCATGAGGCTTCACCTCATGCAGTTATTCCTTTTAGATGTTTCTTTTTCAAAAAAAATATTGATAATCTAGCAGTGTGTTTTCTAGTCATGTTTTCATCTTTATTTGTCAACATTAATTTTCATAACAGTGTTTTAATTAAAATATTTTCATAATTGCCGTGACAGACACGGCCCGCCCCCAAGGACTCATTTTTGAAACCTATCAGTAGGTAAATCTAAATAAAAATTGACAAAAATGCCCATCGCTATTTAGAAAAATTATTAAAACTTTATAGTTATCGTTATCATTATAGTTATCAATCTTGGTGTGAATGGGCCTTTAGTCTATACACTTTTTTTGCATTTCTTGCATTGTTGACCTTCATGACCTTAGGAATGGTATTTAAGTACTTAGGCCCTGTCCCAAATGGCACACTTCATATGCAGTTTCGGGCTTGTGGACTTACAATGGCTGCCGCGTGCGCGTGTCAGTTAAGTCCATGAGACCGTAGGGTGTCCCATTTGTCATTTTAGGTTTCAGAAGGGTGCTCACGTGCACCCCCTTTGTGGTCGATATGCGCCCTCAATGCACACTTTTGCCGAGCCTGCACTGAAGTAAGCTCTGCAGCAGACTTCTTCCCGACAGTCAAACCGGCGTTACGTCACGAAAGTGCGGACTTGTAGGAAGACCGTGAGTGTTTAGGATGCCATTTGGGACAGGGCCTTAGCTTAGAAAAGTTCACCCAAAAATGAAAATTGATCATTTACTCACCATCATGTCATATCAAACCTGTATGATTTGTTTTTCTCTATGGAACACAAAAGATTTTGAACATCGTTGGGGTCCAAGCTACATCAGAAGACAAAAAACAAAACAAACCCCCACGTTTTTCAAAATATCTTCTTTTGTGCGCCACAGAAAAATGCAAGTCATACAGGTTTGGAATTACATGAAAGTAAATGATGACAGAAATTTCTTTAAGGGTAAATATTAGTGCCCTAACCTACTTAGCTTCAAGATATACAGGTATAGGGTACTGCCCCCGTGACAAGCTAAATGTAAGGTTTTTTTTGCTGATGTGTAGAGATTTTTTTTTTTTTTTTTTTTGTGGCAGCATAAGGTTGTTTTGGTGTGTGTGCAATTGCTGTGTGTTTGCTATGTGGGCAGTGCATATAAACCGGACATTATAGGGGAGAAATATGAGAGCGCCGAGCCACCTTAACACAGGAAACCACAAACAATGAGAGTCTTGGTGACTGAGCTGAGGACCAGAGCAAGTGTGAGGGGCTCAGTGCAGGAGGAAACAGGCTACAGACTGGCTATATCTGTTTGCGTGCATGGGTTTATGGGTTTGACCTTTTGATGCAAACATACAGTAAATGGTGCAGATGCAGCTCTTGGCCATTCAGCAGGCCTCTTTCTCTCACTATCATGCAGGGAGTAAATGAGGTCAGTCTTTTTTTGAAGAAGAAGATTCCCATCAATATTACAGCAGCACAGAGTGAAATCAGATCAACTAAATGCTTCAATGTATCTTTATCTGCAAGCTACTTGAAAACTATAACAGTGAAAGGTTTTGTTGAGGGTAAAGAAGAGATGAGAGATAAGAGTGAATTTCGGTGTCTTTTGTCTTGAGAGGAGATGTTTTGCTCAACACTTCCTTGGTCTATCAGCTCTAGCCAGCAAAAACTAGACTGTTTGGAAATTCATGCTGGTCTATGATCTTTTCAGCAGAATAGAGCAAAGGAACGTGTCTCCTCCACTAAGATGCAGCAAGTCACCCATGGATAATATGATGTGATGACACAGACACACACACACACACACACGCACACACACTCACATACAGACAGTCTGTCACATGGAGTGGCCATTACCTAACACAAAAATAACTGTGCAGCTGTGAGCACAGGATGTGATAGATGCATAGTGAAGTGAATTCGACAAAGACATTTTCTACAATTTCTGTCAAAATAGGAGGGAACCAAAAGAAAAAGAGCTTTTCTCAGAAACAAGCTGTTTACTACACACTACTGTGTGTTTTTGTATTGTGTATGTCAGTCTGGCTGTAAACAGGTGTTAAGGGTTTAATGTGAGCTTCTGAAACTGTGAGTCTCGCTTTCAACAGAAGTGAAAACTTAGGTTTATGACTAAATGCTAACCAGAGTCTATTCTGTCACAGTTAGACCTGTTTTCAGCCTCATCATGCAGAAATTAATCTGTCACACTACAATTAGCCATTAGTTCCTTTTTCCTTTGGTTATGTGCTCAACTTAGCAACCACAGCTCGGTCTCACTTGATGAAAGTTGGTGTTTAGCATTGACAAAACCCTCTGACCGTATAGTTTGTCTTGTGAGGAACTGAAAGTTACTGTATGCCACTCTCACTGGATGATGTCTTTGAGAGTCTGACTTTTATGGGTGTAGTAGTGACCAGCGAGCTTCTTTTCACACTGAATAACTGAATTTTTCCTCAGCAAACCTAAAGTGCATTTTGCATGTGTTGATTGTTATCCATGGAACACAAAATCTCACTCATTCACAACATTTTAAATGTTCTGTTTCTATTTCAATTCTTTAAGCATTTCACAAGATTCAGATGAGGGACATTAGCAAAATTTCAACCCTGTTAACAAATTTATAATTTAGGGTCGTTTTCCAAACATTCTATTTTTGGTTGTGTGAGCAGTGATTTAAAATGTTGTAAAAACATGAAAATGATAGTGGAACATTATTTTAAGGTTAGCATAATGTTCCTTCAACATTATTTTAACCCTTTTTTTATCAACATTCTATGAATGTTTATTTGTAAATTTGCGACAAAGTAAATATGACCAGTTTCCTTAATGTTAATATAGCGTAACAACTCAACATTCCAGGTACAATGATTTCTAATATGTGCAATACAGTACGTGGAACGTCACCTTAAAGGGTTAGTTCACCCAAAAATGAAATTTCTGTCATTAAGTACTCACTCTCATGTCGTTCCACACCTGTAAGACCTTCATTCATCTTTGGAACACAAATTAAGATATTTTTGATGAAATCCGAGGGTATCTGAACCACACATAGGCAGTAACGTCATTGCACCTTTTGAGGTCCAGAAAGGTAATAAAGACATTGTTAAAATAGTCCACATGACTGCAGTGGTTCAACATTAATGTTATGAAGTGACGAGAATACTTTTTGTGTGCAAAAACAAAACAAAAATAACGACTTTATTCAACAATTTGAACCGTTATCATACATAGTTGACGTTGTGAACTCAGTGCAGGCTTCTTTGTTTACGTCTGAACGCCAACTCAGTATTGGCCGAAGCTGAACACGTGAGCACCACGACGCATGCGTGTGATGCTGATGCAGGAGTCAGCCAATAATGAGTCGGCGTTCAGACATAAACAGCACTTCATAACATTAAGGTTGAACCACTGTAGTCACGTTGACTATTTTAACAATGTTTTTACTACCTTTCTGAACCTCAAAAGGTGCAATAACGTTGCTGCCTCTGTGTGGTTCATCAAAAATATCTTAATTTGTGTTCCGAAGATGAACAGAGGTCTTACAGGTGTGGAACGACATGAGGGTGAGTACTTAATGACAGAAATTTCATTTTTGGGTGAACTAACCCTTTAAAGGAAATCACTTTGTTGAAACTGAGAAAATATGTCAAACATATTTAAAAGGAAAAAGACTGAAGACACTTTTGTAATGTCCACTTTAAATGTATCCTTCATCAGCCTTTGTTTATTTTTTTATTTTAGATATTTCAGCCTGTTTTTACATCTAATGTTTTGTTTTCTTCAAAGAGGAGGAAAGGAGAGTCCGAGCCAATGATAGAGAATATAATGAGAAGTTCCAGTATGCTGTAAGTGTACACATTCAACCTGTACAGCGTAAATATGACTCAAGTGTACATTTATCTTCTGCCTATCCAACTCCCTTCATCTCTTTCCCTGTCTGCAGAACAACTGCATCATGACCTCAAAGTACAACATTGTCACCTTCCTACCAGTCAACCTGTTTGAGCAGTTCCAGGAAGTTGCCAATACTTACTTCCTGTTTCTTCTCATACTGCAGGTATATGCTCCAAGTAAATGTTTATTATGAATGCTGATTATGTGCAGATAAAACAGTAAGGTCATTTTCAAAGGTCTGTTCATGGCTGTGACCATGACAATATATTAATCTACTACGCCTAAAGGCTGTAGTTAGCAGCACATGGACACCCATTAACACTCATGTTCTCACTAATTGCTATTGCTAGATGATGCGTTACTAAGTGTGTTACAAATGCCTAAAAATAATTGTGTGTATGTTTTTGTCTCAGTTGATTCCCCAGATTTCCTCATTGTCTTGGTTCACCACCATTGTGCCTTTAGTGCTGGTACTGAGCATCACTGCAGTCAAAGATGCCACCGATGACTATGTGAGTCTCACACACACACGCGCATACAGTAACTTACTGTAACTGCCAAACTCCCCTCCACACAGAAATATTGTAACACTGATAAGATCACCTAACACACCACAACTACCACACAAAAAACAGCCAGACACACACATTTCACACACATCTCTGTTTCTCTCACAGTTTCGTCACAAGAGTGACAACCAGGTGAATAACCGTCAGTCTCAGGTCCTCATCGGTGGCATGTGAGTCTTATATTAATATATACCATTTCCTTTTACATTGTGTTTACAAGAACATCTGCTAAGAAAATATAAATGTGTCTGAGCTGTTGCACAAAAGGTAGTGAACATAAAAGTATGTATTATGTATTTTAGTATACGTAATACAAATAAATTGTCATTTATAATTGTAATTTGTAAATTAATATTACGTTTATTCACAAAAATACTATGTATATATATGTGTGTGTATGTGTGCATAAAAAAAAATATGTATATATATATAATATATATAATATGTATAACACTACAACAATTATATAGCATTTTTCCAACAATCACAAAGCACTTTTTTCACTTTCTCAGTCTTCAGAAGGAGAAATGGTTGAATGTCAGAGTGGGTGACATCATCAAACTGGAGAACAATCAGTTTGTGGCAGTGAGTTTTCCTCTATAGTCCTTCAGGACATTAATTAATTAAACATGGTTTATTAAAATAAAAAGACAATTTACTAGCTCAGCAGTCCCAGACATTGCTTTCAGTAATTCATGGTCATGTGCACACTTACAGTGTCTGATGGATTTGCTCTTGAAAACTGCACTGTGATATTGATCCAGTAGCCAAGGTCTGATTCACTGATAATGCCGCTGGTTATGTAACTCTGTCTCCCGAGGATACACAGCAGCTTAAATGTCTTGTTAATATGCTAATTGCACTTAGGATCTCACCGTATTATTTTAGTATTATTTATATACTATTGTAGTTTTTACTAATATTTTGAATTGGCTTTTATTTTTAGACTTTTACAAAGTTTTAATTTTAGTTACATTTTTTAGTAATTTTGTTTTTTGCGTTTGTTATTTTTATTAGTTTTTCCCCTTAAAATATTAGTATTTAGGTTAATTTATTTTTATTTCATTTTTACGGTTAGGTTCTAATATTTTATTTAATTTCAGATTAATTTCAATGAACAAAAATGTTTTAATAGTTTTAATAGAATGTTTTAATACTGTATATTTGTTGCAGGCTGACCTGCTCCTGTTGTCCAGCAGTGAACCACATGGCCTCTGTTACATTGAAACCGCAGAACTGGATGGGTAAGACTGTTTATTTCTTGAATTTGTCCTGTTGATGTCATGATTTCATGTTAACATTGCGACTCAATACAGAAAAAATGTCTTTTTTTTTCTGTCACAGCGAGACAAACATGAAGGTGCGTCAGTCTTTGTCTGTTACCTCAGAGCTAGGAGATCCTAATAACCTGGCCCAGTTTGATGGTATGTCATTTGGTATTGAATGCACTCCAGTTAGATGTGAAAGTTAGTGAGAGTGGAAATACAAAAGAATTAGTAAGAGAAAGAGAGAGATGAGCAATCTTGTGAACTGATAAATGAGAGAATATGTTTGGGTACAGTATGTTTCAGATTTGCAGAAGTGCATGGAATAAGAATAGAAAGGCAATAAAAGGAATTGCATATTTTCAGAGAGGCATTCCAGTATGAATTGCACTCACTGATAGCTCTGTATATTTGCATGTACTGTCTGTGTTGTGTTAGCACAGATTTACTAAAAGAATTATGCAAATCAGGTAACAGCACAAACTCATCCAAAAGAAATCTGTGCTGTGTGGTTGAAGCTTGATTGTGACAAATTCAGCAGACTGCAGTGATTGGGCAAACTTTACTAGCACCACTGCACCATCATTTGATGAACTGCATAATTAATAAAATAAAATAATAAAATAAATTATAAATGCACTAAAAATGCAAAAGTGCCTCAACTGTTTTGCCCCACTGTGAGTTAGTGTACTAGAAAAAGAGAGAGAGAAAAAATATACTGAGTCAAAGTGTGAGGAAAGCAGTGTATGTGGTGGACAGTTTCTCAGCAACATTTCTTTAACACCCAGCACAGCTTCTGCCACGCACACACACTCAAGCCATCAAACCTGTGTCAACACAGACCACCCACGCTTCCTGTTTTTAAAGAACAACAAAAAATTCCAAAGCTCACAATTGTACCAAGGCCCAGGATGCTGAACAGTTGGTCATGACACATATTACATAAAGTGGTACTGTTTCAATATTTTCATTATGTGTGACCTCATATTTCTTCTTCTCTCTCTCGCGCTGTGTGTATCTGCAGGAGAAGTGGTGTGTGAGCCTCCAAACAACAAGCTTGACCGTTTCTGTGGGACTCTGTATTGGAGAGACTGTAAATACCCCCTCAGCAACCAGAACATGCTGCTCCGAGGCTGCGTACTGCGCAACACAGAGAGCTGCTATGGCCTCGTTATATTCGCAGGTTGGTGTGTGTGTGTGTGTGTGTGTGTGTGTGTGTGTGTGTGTGTGATTTAGTTTTCATTTTAACCTGTCATAATGGTACATCTCAGGTCCTGACACCAAGCTGATGCAGAACAGCGGACGGACTAAGTTCAAGCGGACCAGTATAGACAGATTGATGAATACACTGGTGCTCTGGGTGAGAAACTGTTGACAAACACACACTCTCCTACAAACCTCTGCTGAATGTGTAAAGATTTGAGTACCAAAATTTGTAGACAGCACATACTCTGCAAATTAATGTTTTGAATGTAAATAAACAGGCACACAACTCAATAATTAGATAATTTTCCCCTCCTCAGATTTTTGGGTTTCTGGTGTGTATGGGAGTGATCTTGGCCATAGGAAATGCAGTTTGGGAAAAAGAAGTGGGTGCTCTGTTCCAAAGTTTCCTACCCTGGGACCCTCCAGTGGACAACTTCCTGTTCTCTGCCTTCCTGTCCTTCTGGTCCTATGTCATCATCCTCAACACAGTCGTGCCCATCTCTCTCTATGTCAGGTGAGAGAGAGCAAGATGAGGAGAGATGAAGGATGTAATGAAGGGAGAAAGTTATGAATAATCTGGAAATGAAAATATGGAAATGGCCTGAAACACACAAAAGAAAATGTTTTAAACAAATGGTCAGTGAAAGGTGGTGCTTAAACCTTAAATTTATTTAAGCTGTTTTATTCTGTTTTTATTTTATATATTTGTCAACTGTGTTTGTGGCGTTTGTGTGATTTTGCAATTTTCTAGTGATAAACAGAGCTAAGCATTTCATTTTTTCTTCATTCAAATTAGTTATTACATTTTCTTTTATTACATTTATTTGTTTTATCATGGTTATTATCGATAACTAAAGATATTAAAAACAATTTTGTTAACTGAAATAAAGCTTAAATAAATATAAATATTAGACGAAAAATTAAACTATATGAATTTTACAAATGTTCTCATGGCAACTAACTGAAATAAGTTTAAATTGAAGCAATAAAATTGCTAACTGAAAAAAAAAAAAAACTAAAACTGAAATAAAAAAACCTAAACAGTAATATTTAAAATAAATAAATAAACAACATAACAAAATGACTAAAAATTAAACTAAAATTAAAAAATATAAAATAAAAACTGTAATAGTATACAAATAATACTAAAACAACACTTGAGTTGTATGATTTTAGTCATTGGAGACTGTCTAGAAGGTCAAGACCTCTGTGACAGGCCAAAATCAGGATTTTAAAGGGGTTTAGGACTACTTTTCATACTCTGTTAATTTTGTTAGATAATTCTTTATCTTTTGCTCTTGCTTATTAAAAGTCTTGAGTCACCAAAGTGTATCATATTCATGAAAAAGGCCTATTAAATCTATTTCTCTAGATTTTTTTTTTTTTTTTTTTTTTTTTTGTATTAGCTACAGTTCATTTTATTCTTAATACATCCTTTATGTATTGTTCTGTTTATTTTATTTTGATTTTTTGTTGTTGTTGTTTTCATGTTTCCTCAGACTTTCCCTAACAGGTAAGAGATAGAGCCCATAGACTCCCCCTTTTTTCTCTCTTTGACATAGCAGCCTCCCGTATAACATAGTCCATATAACACCACTAAAGTCCTGATCCGAACCCTTGTGAACCAGCTCTCTGAATGAGCGCTAACTCTGCTGTGCGGTCCAGTAAATGTAACCCACCTCTGACTGGTGCAGACTTGTATAGGAAGAACTGCAGCGTGGCACTGAGCAGCACCATGGCACAGCACATACATACTCATAGTCTGTTTGTGCATTTTTAATGAGATTTGTGAATTAATATGATTTAATCTTGCTTTTAATGGTCTGACAGACTGTTGTGCTATTGTCTGTCTCAGCTGCACGCTAAATAGCCTATGTCTGTAGAGTAGAACAGGAAATCTATGTAAATTTTTGTGTGTCTGTTATGTTTTGTTGTGAGTTTTGCTTTCATGTTGAGTGTTTCTACAGGAAATCACGTCACATTTGCCTTGTGATAACCCTTTGTCTTTTTCTCTTTCCATCTGTCTGAATCTCTTAGTGTGGAGGTGATTCGTCTGGGTCACAGTTACTTCATTAATTGGGACCGGCGGATGTTCTGCAGCCGTAGTAACACAGCAGCAGAGGCCCGGACCACCACACTAAATGAAGAGCTGGGACAGGTGGAGTACATCTTCAGTGACAAGACAGGAACCCTTACCCAGAACATCATGACCTTCAACAAGTGCTCCATCAATGGTCATGCATATGGTGAGGAACACACAATACTTGCCATTATATCAGAGGTATAATGTGCAAATAGCTAGTCATTATCACAGTATCAGTCTTGTATCATCTTGAAGGGGTTTATATTGTGATAATGGCTGTTACCTTGCTTTTACACAGCTAAATGGACATGAAATGAACAAATGAACAGATAAAACGATCAGTGAGAGGTTAAATGGATAGTTCACCCAAAAATGAAAATTCTGTCATTAACTACTCACCCTCATGTCGTTCTACACCCGTAAGACCTTCATTCATCTTTTTTGGAACACAAATTAAGATATTTTTGATTAAATCCGAGAGCTTTCTGACCTCCAATAAACTGCAACGTTATTACCACTTTCAAGGCCCGTTCTGGTAGTAAAGACATCGTTAAAATAGTCCACGTGACTAAAGTGCTTCAACCTGAATGTTATGAAACGAGACAATACTTTTTGTGCACGAAAAAAAAAAACTGACTTTATTCAACGATTTCTTCTCTTCCCTGTCATTCTCCTACTCTGTTCACATAGTAAATACTGTTTACTCAGTATTGTAGCACAGAGGTTGCACGGACTGCATTTATTTACCAACCATGATCGCAAATAATGCGGTCAAGATTCTTGTTTGTATTTATTAAAGTTCGTCACAAAGAAGGTTTGCTTGCTGATTTAGTAGCAGCAAATTGCACACATGGCCTCGTGAAGGAACACAAACTGGCTGTATGACACTTTCATTGGAGCAGAATTTCACAATGAACATCTCTTAACTCCAACATACATGTCGGAGTTGTCAGATCATCAGCACTTTTTTGCAGTGCAGAGAGAGCGCATACGCATGGTTGCCAGGTTGAGAAGATTAAGAAAAAAAACCCTGTTTGGAGGATTTATTCTCTTAACATCTGGCAACCCCAAGCAGGAAAGATAGTGGAGGTTTGTTACCAATGCAAGACAACGGAAATGTCAAAATAAAAAAATGTTTTGAGGACAAATAATCAGCGGGGCAAATATCGTGATGATTATTTTCTATTAATCGAGAGAAGCAGAAATCGTTATCACAATTAAAATACGAATAATCGTGCAGCCCTAAGTGATAAACATTTAAATAATTATTAAAAAGTAAATCAACAACAACAGTAATAATAACAGTAATTTGTTATTTAAAATTAAAATATAAGTAATTAAAAATAAAACCAAATATTAATAATTAATCAAATAAAAAGCTATGCTAAGATAGTTTAGCAGGGTTGCAAGTAACAGGGTTGCAGATTTGCAACAATTTGCAAAAATTGTATCTATTTTCAAATCTGATTTTTGTGGTATTGTAATAACTAAAGTTGTATTATAAAAATAGAAAAAAAATTAACAATTAATCAAATATAAATAATCATAATAATGAAAAAAAGGTTGCAGATTTAAAACATACAGTATAGTTGTCATGCTGGGATTGAAGCAGCATGAATTAAAAGATGAGGTGAGAAGGATCTAATCGCAGCAGTTAAGTTTATTAAATCAAAACAAAGAAACAAACTGTCAGAATGCATAGACTTTGGCAAAATACAATCAGAATCAACCTCAGATATGAGCGAGATCAGACAAAGAACTGAAGAAACACAGGGCTTAACATACACAAGCAAACTAATCAATGAAAATGAGGTACAGACGCATAGAATGAAACAGAAACTTAACCACCATAGAAAATACCTCAAAACATAGAAAACTAACCAAAACACGTGCAAAACCAATACAAACACAGGCAAGATTACACGTGACAAACAAACTAGAACTCAGATATCCCTTACAAGTGTCACAAACACAGATATGCTGTATTGTATTAGATTTGAGTTACAAGTCTCATTTCAGTCTGTCTCTTGTTTCAAGGAGACGTGATTGATATTCTGGGTACTCAGCAAAAGGTCAGTGCAATCCAGATTCACTTAGTGGAATTAAAGAAGATGCTGTCATTGTTAAAATATTGCTGCACAGAAAGAGCTAACATAGTCTGTTTTTCTCAGAGGGTCCAGCCCCTGGACTTCAGTGCTTGGAACCCCTTAGCAGACCGGGGCTTCTGTTTCTATGACCAGTCTCTGCTAGAGGCAGTGATGGTGGGAGAACCAGCAGTGCATGAATTCTTCCGGGTCTTGTCTCTCTGCCACACTGTCATGAGTGAGGAGAAGAGCGAGGGTAAGGATCTGGAACAGTCTTTAAGAGTCGATTATCTGCCTTACTCAGTTATTTCATCCAATGGAAATGTTTAAATAAGGCTAAATAAGGAAGCTGTTGACTTTAATGTTGTTAGGATGGAGCAATTCTGGATTGTAATATGATTATTATATCTCATTATCTGTCCTTGCTTATTCTCTCTGTCTTTCACTTCCTAAAGGAGAGCTGGTGTATAAGGCTCAATCTCCAGATGAGGGGGCGTTAGTAACAGCTGCACGTAACTTCGGCTTTGTGTTCCGCTCTCGCACACCCGGCACAGTCACCACACAAGAGCTTGGCAAAGCAGTCACATACACGCTCCTTGCCATCCTGGACTTCAATAACATCCGCAAAAGAATGTCTGTTATAGGTAACACAAGCACACACTCTCATTCCTGCATCTTACATAACAAAAATAATTTGAATATGGTTGTAAAATGCACAGTATGCAATATATCACAAAAATGAAAGAGCTGCCACATAAAATCATTTTAAAAGGGAAGTTTTGTCAGATTTAACTAACTTTTGAGCCCAAACTATAGCTAAGTATGTACATAAACACTTTATTTTGCAGTTAACTGTGGCAAACTCCATAGTGTACAGTTTTTAAACATTGTTTAGGCTGTAATGCCAGATGGTTTAGTACTGTGCAAGAATGAAAGAGCCAGTAAAATTCCCTTGGGACTAAGAAATCTGGATACAGCATAAATACTGCCCTGCCAAGCATCATAAATAAGTGGAGCATTAGTGCTAAATTCAATACAGAAAGTGTTGTGTGTGTCACATACACTCTTAAAATGCTGAATTATGGTCCTTATGTTTGGGTAAGTGGTGCTTACATTGCAGCAGGCATTTTATTTTTGTTTATATATTGTCATTTATGTCCATTTGGTCTGTGTTTACATGGAGAAGTGAGAGATTTATTGGATGCACTGCAGAATTTTCTCTAATCAGTTTTGTTAATCATTTTTTCCACATAACGATGTCCAAAATATCTTAGAAGATATTAGATAAAAGAAGATATTTTGATTTATGACTTATAAAATGAATCATATACTTTGTTATATTTTGCTAAAACAAGAAATAATAATTTGCCATATGGGTACAAAAAAAATACAAGATGACTATGAGATAAAGGGAGCTATAATAAGAGCAGAGCTTCTGCCATCACTGCAGAGGCACAAGCACAATATGTAATTTAATGTGTGTGTGTGTGTGTGTGTGTGTGTGTGTGTGTGTGTCTCAGTGAGGAATCCAGAGGGCCGTATTCGTCTGTACTGTAAGGGGGCAGACACTGTGCTTTTCGAGAGACTTCATCCTTGCAGCAATGAAGTAATGAATATCACTTCAGATCATCTCAACGTGAGTGTTTGCATTTTCGTATTTGTTTATTTCGTGTTTTCTTGTTAGATTACCTTGACTGTTTGTATCCAATATCAAGTCCTAAAATTACTCTCAAGGAGAAGCCAACTGTCTGCTGCTGTTAAACAACAGAGCCCTCTTGTGGATGTTTTAATATTGAAAGTTTATTAGTTGCACTGTTACTAACATTATATGAGCTTTTGTTGTGATTTAGTTATTTGTCTAGCAAACAAACAACATTTGGAATATCAAAATATAGTATGTGTAAATAAAATGAGGTTGCAAGTAACAGTCTAAATTAGGCTGCATTTTCAACCCTATCACTGAGTAGGGGTTAGCAAGTTTGGGACCATATATTTGTTTGTTTGTGTTTCTCATAATATTTATTATAGGAAAAAAAAAAATAAAATATTTTTACTACAATAAATCAAATATCAATTCAACAGATTACACTAATATTCTTTTCGAACTTTCTATTCATCAAAGAATAATGAAAAACCATGTATCACAATTTCCATAAAAATATTAAGCAGCACAACTTTTTTCAACCTTGTTAATAATAAGAAATGTTTCTTGAGAAGCAAATCAGCAAATTAGAATGATTTCTGAAGGATCATGTGACACTGAAGACTGGAGTAATGATGCTGAAAATACAGCTTTACCATCACAGGAATAAATTACATTTTAAAATATAATAAAATAGAAGTCAATTATTTTATATTTTAATAATATTCACAATATTAATGTTTTAACTGTATTTTTAATAAAATAAATGCAGCCTTGATGAGCATGAGACTTCTATCAAAAACAAAAATCTTATCGACTTTTAAAAAAAAGTTTTTAATTGTTGATAATAGTTTATCTAATATATCTAATGGTTCTCACAACAAAACATACATTCAACATAATTATAAAGTGACATTCATCTTGTGCTGATTTGTGTATGTGTGTTGTGTTTATGTAGGAGTATGCAAGTGACGGGTTACGGACGCTTGCAGTGGCCTATCGGGATCTGTCTGAGGAGCAGTGGGAGGAGTGGTCAGAGCATTTCCGTGGTGCTGATAAGGCCACAGACTGCAGGGATGACCGGCTGGCTGCTGCCTATGAGGTGATCGAACAGGACATGATGGTATGTTTGTGTGTCCAATTCATTTTTTTTTTTTTTTTCCCCATACTATTTTTTGTTAATAATATCAATTATTTAATACTTGTTATAGTTGTTGGGGGCCACGGCTATAGAAGATAAACTGCAAGAGGGCGTTCCTGAAACCATTGCCATTCTCTCACTGGCAAACATCAAGGTCTGGGTGCTCACTGGAGACAAACAGGGTAAGAACTGCATTGGATTCTAATGTCTTGCAGATTGGCCACAATAAATGTTATTTACTTGACATAATTACAACTTTAATGAGTCTTTTCCTCCCTTTTGTGATAGAGACAGCAGTGAATATTGGTTATTCCTGTAAGATGCTGAGGGATGACATGACGGAGATCTTCATTGTAAATGGACACACTGTCCAAAGCGTACGCGAAGAACTGAGGTAGAATGCTGACGTTTGCCCGATCTGTCCATCCATCAATCCATGAAATATGAGAGATGCAAATTTTTCACAGAAGGCTTTTTCATTTTGTCATCCTGTTTTGTTCTCTGGGTTTTTTTTTTTTTTGTTTTGTTGTTTTTTGTTTGTTTTTTTAGGAAAGCAAGAGAGAGAATGCTGGAGTCATCACGCACCAGAGATGGAGGGAAGGAAGTTGAAGCTCAGGGATTGGGTGGGGCGTGTGCCTTTGGAAATGGATGTGGAGGTGGTGGTGCTGCTAACTGGATGCCTGATGAGAGTAAATGCCCCCCTCCTCAGGCTCCGCCCCCCTCATTATTAGAGTCAATCAGTGGAGAGTTCGCCCTCATCATCAGTGGACACAGCTTGGTAGGTGGGAGCAGCATTCAGGAATGTAATTTGAAGGAATGAGCCATGAGTGTTTTAGGGTACGTTTACACGACAACGATGTACTAAAAACGGAAAAGTTTTTCCTTTGCATTTTTTATTTCCAGACGACACCATTGTCAAAACGATCCTCATTTACACAGATCCGCGAAGCGAAAACAGCTAAAAACGCTGTATTATAACAATACACGCCTATATACTGAACACTGTGCTATATAGACACTGTGGTTTTCGAGACTTCATTCTCGCAGCCATGAAGTAATGAATATCACTTCAGATCATCTCAACGTGTTTGCATTTTCGTATTTGTTTAATTCGTGTTTTCTTGTTGACTTACCTTGACTGTTTGTATCCAATATCAAGTCCTAAAATCACTCTGTCTGCTGCTGTCTTTATAAGATAAACAACAGAGCCCTCTTGTGGATGTTTTAATATTGAAAGTCTAATAGCTGCACTGTTACTAACATTATATGAGCTTTTGTTGTGATTTAGTTTTTCGTCTAGCAAACGAACAACATTTGGAATATCAAAATATAAATAAAAAGTATGTATAAATAAAATGAGGTTGCAAGTAACAGGGTTGAAAATTCAGCCTAATTTAGATAAAAACTATCACTAAGTAGGGGTTAGCAAGTTTGGGACCATATATTTGTTTGTATTTCTCATAATATTTATTACTGAAATAATATCTTATTATTATTATTTATTATTATTTAATTTTTTTCGGTAACAGTGTTGATAAGTTTCTATTTTTGCAATCGAAAGAAAATAATGCGGTAAAATCAGGCACACAAATCCTGTATAATATTATTTTAATTATATAATTTATAACATTTTTACTGCAATAAATTGAATATCAGTTCAACAGATTACACTAATATTCTTTTGAACCTGTTATTCATCAAAGAATGGTTTCCATAAAAATAATAAGCAGCACATATTAAACAGCATGTAATAGGCATGCGCATGACGTCACCATTTTCACAAATTTGCATTTTTGTAGTTTGCATGGAGACTTGCACTTTGAAACTCGTTTTCAAAAGTTTGCGTTTTCAGGCCCCCAAACGCCATTGTCCTGTAAATGAATGGCCAAAACACATAAAAAGTTTTCAAGTTTTGTGTAGTGTAAACAGACCCTTAAACAGGAGATTCATTCATGTACTTCAATTTACTTAAAAAGGTAATGAGTTTAGTTAGATTTAGTTCAGTGTTATTTTAGTAGTATTATTATTATACTATTATAGTATTTATTATTTTGAAGTAGCTTTTATTTTTATATTTTATATTTTACATTTAAATTTGTTTACATTTTAGTAATTTTGTTATGTGCATTTGTCACTTTTATTTGTTTTCTTTTTCATATTTATAGTTAATTATTTCAGTATAATTTATATATTTCAGTTTTAGTCATTTTAGTGCTTCATCTTATTTCAGTTAGTTGCCAAGGCAACGTTTCTAATTTTTGTTTTAACATTTCTAGTTTTTTTTTTTTTTTTAAGTTTTTCATCTAAAGTTTTTCATCTAGATATTCTAATAATATCTAATATATATATTTTATATATATTTTATTTAATTTCAGCTTTATTTCAATGAGCAAAAAATATTTTTAATAGTTTTAGTTATTAAAGCAAAACTGGTTTAATTCAGATCCCATTTTTAAAAATCAAATAAATGGTATTAATTTCAAGTCAGATAGAAGATATATTTTAGCTGGTTTAAGCTGGTCTGACCAAGCTGGTGTTTTACTGGTTTAGCTGGGCAGGCAACCTGACCATCTGAGTGCCCAAAACCCCTCTAAATCTAGCTCACAGACCAGCAAACCAGCTTAGGCTGTTTTAAGTAATTTTATTTATTTTCCTGTCTTTCTGGGTCAGGCTCATGCATTGGAAGCGGATATGGAGCGCGAGTTTTTGGAGACGGCGTGTGCTTGTCGAGCAGTGATCTGCTGTAGAGTGACTCCTCTTCAGAAAGCTCTGGTGGTGGAGCTGGTTAAACGGCATAAGAAGGCTGTCACACTCGCCATCGGAGATGGAGCCAATGATGTCAGCATGATAAAGAGTAAGAGAAAAAGAGATGCAAACAGACATGTTCAGCACTTGTAGTCTTCGCCAGGACATTGACATTTTCTTTTTGACAGCTGATTTGTTTTTGATGTGCAAATATTAGGGTTCTCTGAGTCAAATTACTAGGATTGGTTAAGGCTATGAATAATAAATGTTCTGTATACATTACAAATCATTGCTGATATTGTTACTGTAACTGTCACCATCAGAATCTCTATAATATAATGTAACGTAATTATTATAAATACACTACCATTCAAAAGTTTGGGGTTGGTAAGATTCTTTAATGTTTTTGAAAGAAGTCCCTTTTTTATATATATTTATCAAAACCACAGTAAAAACAGTAATATTATGACAAAAGTATATTTTAAAATAAATATATATTTTTGTATTTTAATACCATTTAAAATGTAATTTATTCCTGTAATGGCAAAGCTGAATTTTCAGCATCATTACTCCAGTCTTCAGTGTCACATGATCCTTCAGAAATCATTCTATGCCGATTTGCTGCTCAAGAAATTTCATGTTATTATCAATACTGAAAACAGTTGTACTGCATATTTTTGTGAAAACCATGATACATTTTTTTTTAGGATTATTTGATAAATAGAAAGAACAATATTTATTTGAAACAGAAATTGTTTGTAGCAATGTCAAAATATTGACTGTCATTTTTGATCAATTTATTGCCTCCTTGATGAATAAAAGTAGTATTTAAAAAAAAAAAAAAATCTTACTGACCTCAAACTTTTGAACTGTAGTGTATATATTATTGTAATATAATTATTACTTGTAAAATTTTGAGCTTGAGTTTATTCAGTTTATTTTGAAGATAATTAGCAAGGTTTAAAGAATTAATTTCCTTTTTAATTGCATTCATTTAGACTCATATATGATGCACAGGTAATGATTACAGGTATAAGCGTATGTTTTAATCCACACAATCTCGTCTTGTGGTAATTCTTGTAACCGTGAGAGTATGGAATCTAATTTAACTTTTTTAGTAAGTACAAACTGGTCAAGAAAAACAAATTTTTACTGTGTTTGAGTTCCTTTTTTTAGATTATGCAAAGGTGCCCCAGAGAAACCAAATTAGTGATGTTCGTTCCTTCGTTCAGTTTGTTGTTGTTATATGTGGTTGTGTCACTTCCCTCGACTGAGCAAAAACATCTCCGAACTCTGTCCTTGGGCTCTCACGGTGTCACAACTATATTGCAAAAGGCTGCTGTGAACATGGATAACGAGATGTGGAGGATGTGGTTTATGTCTAAATCTCTTTACACCATCCTGTTCTGTCCAAACTCAATATATTTACACACACACACGTTTTTGCAATGTTCCATCTTCTGTTTGTTTGATGCT
The DNA here is from genome assembly GCA_039654765.1 of Mylopharyngodon piceus. Classification (NCBI taxonomy): domain Eukaryota; kingdom Metazoa; phylum Chordata; class Actinopteri; order Cypriniformes; family Xenocyprididae; genus Mylopharyngodon; species Mylopharyngodon piceus. The sequence goes on from CM077445.1 coordinate 32,533,652, forward strand.
TCGGGTGTGTTATGTTCAGGGGATTCTGCTGGTGTGTAGCAGTCAAGTGTTCTTCACACTAGTACCATTGTCAGTCAGTCTTTTGATGACTGTTTCCTACAGTTTTAATGTTATTTAGACTGATTCACATCACTTTGGACTGTCCCAAATCTATGGTTTTAGTAAAACGGAGATTCAGGTATTAGTTCATCTGCCTTAACCCAACATCTGGAGCGTTACTTGAACCTGACCATCCGAGAGCTGACACCCAAGAGCAGGGGTTTTCAAACTGGTCTCCAGGGACCCTCAGGAGACCTCAAGTGGGTGGAGACATGAGGGGAAAAAAAGATATAATATGTCTGTAGGAGTGTCAAAATTACCATGATAACTTGAGACATTCAGTATGTTTTACGCAATCAATGCGTAAATTTGCGTAATCAATTTACTCATTTAATGAATCAGATAATATCCTATTACTGATTCGAAATACTAGAATCTTTCATAATGTGATTGAATTGTGATTGTTAATTGTTGAACATGTTTTTCTTCAGGTGTGTATATTTTACAGTACTCTAAATGTGTATTTAATCTATATTCAAATATATGTATATATGAATATATATATATATATATGTGTGTATGTGTATATAAATATATATATATATATGTGTGTGTGTGTAATATTCAAATATAAATATAGTTATATAAAATTCAATATATTCAATAAATATAATTATATATATTCAAATATAAATACAATTGTTTTGGGTATAGTTCAATGACAAAATAAAAGGCAGTTATTTAATTTATTTGGGTTTTTTTTTTTTTTTTTTTTTTTTTTAGAATATGACGTTTAATATTTTTCTCACACAGTATAAATGGATATTATACATAGCTTAAAATAGAAGATTAGTGCCCAGTTTCATAGACAAGGCTTAAGCCTAGTCCTAGACTGAAATGCAAATTTTAGCTGTTTTAACTGAACTGACATTTTAACTTGCTGACATATCTTAAAATATGTCAATGCCATTGTTTTGTCTTAAAATGCTCATGTTGTTTTTTTTTCTTTTCTAGGGCATGTTTATAAAAGCTATTTAAATGCCTTAATTGAACTAAGGCTTAGTCCTTGCTTAATCTGTCTGTGAAACCAGACCTAAATGTTTAGAATAATAATATTTAGGATGTTTAAAGTACAATTAAGTAACAGTTTAAAAATGTTAATTACTTAATTACATTGAATTAATACAGTAATCATACTATTTAATATTAAATAGCATTAGAAAACATTGTAGAGTATATTAACTGAAAGTAACTTGATATTATTATAGCTGATTACTTAAGTCCAGTTTTAAAATAAGGCAATTGGTATCCAAATATTGTAAATTGAATACGTAAGTAAATTGAACTTAAAACTTACAGTATACACTATATTGCTAAAGTATTGGGACACCCCTCCAAATCATTGAATTCAGGTGTTCCAATCACTTCCATGGCCACAGGTGTATAAAATCAAGCACCTAGGCATGCAGACTGCTTCTACAAACATTTGTGAAAGAATGGGTCGCTCTCAGGAGCTCAGTGAATTCAAGCGTGGTACCGTGATGGGTTGCCACCTGTGCAATAAGTCCATTCGTGAAATTTCCTCACTACTAAATATTCCACGGTCAACTGTTAGTGGTATCATAACAAAGTGGAAGCAATTGGGAACAACAACAACTCAGTCACGAAGTGGTAGGCCGCGTAAAATCACAGAGCGGGGTCAGCGCATGCTGAGGCGCACAGTGCGCAGAAGTCGCCAACTTTCTGCAGAGTCAATAGCTACAGACCTCCAAACTTCGTGTGGCCTTCAGATTAGCTCAAGAACAGTGCGTAGAGAGCTTCATTGAATGGGTTTCCATGGCCGAGCAGCTGCATGCAAGCCTTACATCACAAAGTGCAATGCAAAGCGTCGGATGCAGTGGTGTAAAGCACGCCGCCATTAGACTCTAGAGCAGTGGAGACGTGTTTTCTGGAGTGACGAATCACGCTTCTCTGTCTGGCAATCCGATGGACGAGTCTGGGTTTGGTGGTTGCCAGGAGAACAGTACTTGCCTGACTGCATAGTGTAAAGTTTGGTGGAGGGGGGATTATGGTGTTGGGTTGTTTTTCAGGGGTTGGGCTTGGCCCCTTAGTTCCAGTGAAAGGAACTCTTAATGCTTCAGCATACCAAGACATTTTGGACAATTTCATGCTCCCAATTTTGTGGGAACAGTTTGGGGATGGCCCCCTCCTGTTCCAACATGACTGCGCACCAGTGTACAAAGCAAGGTCCATAAAGACATGGATGAGCGAGTTTGGTGTGGAGGAACTTGACTGGCCTGCACAGAGTCCTGACCTCAACCCGATAGAACACGTTTGGGATGAATTAGAGCAGAGACTGCGAGCCAGGCCTTCTCGCCAACATCACTGCCTGACCTCACAAATGCGCTTCTAGAAAAATGGTCAAAAATTTCCATAAACACACTCCTAAACCTTGTGGAAAGCCTTCCCAGAAGAGTTGAGGCTGTTATAGCTTCAAAAGGTGGGCCAACTCCATATTAAACCCTATGGATTAAGAATGGGATGTCATTAAAGTTCATGTGCACGTAAAGGCAGGCGTCCCAAAACTTTTGGCAATATAGTGTATGTATGTATGTATAATGCTGCCTTTCTACTTTAGGAAGGGGGTCTGCAGTAAGAGGTTTATGTTGAAATCAGGGTTACAGTGAGTAAAATAATTATTGAATCCCCTGCTGATTTGCCCACTTACAAAGAAATGAGGAGTCTATAATTTTTATGGTAGGTTTATTTTAATGGATAGAGACAGAATATCAACCAAAAAATCCAGAAAAAAACACATTATTTAAAGGTTATAAATTGATTAGCATTTGATCAAGTGAACTAAGTATTTGATCCCCTACCAACCAGCAAGCATTCTGCCTCCTACAGATTGTTTATGTGCCCATGTCGAACACAGATTAGTCCTGTCGCTTTAAGAAAGTACTCCTAATGTCAGCTCATTATGTGTATAAAAGAAACCTGTCCAAAGAATCTGTACCTTCCATTCAAACCTCTCCACCACTATGGGCAAGACCAAAGAGCTGTCAAAGGACATCAGGGACAAGATTGTAGACCTGCACAAGGCTGGAATGGGCTACAAGACCATCAGCAAGAAGCTTGGTGAGAAGGAGACAGCTGCTGGTGCGATTATTATGAAATGGAAGAAATACAATATAACCATCAATCGCACTCGGTCTGGAGCTCCATGCAAGATCTCGCCTCATGGGGTAAAGATGATGATGAGAAAGGTGAGGGATCAGCCCAGAACTACACAGGAGGAGCTTGTAAATGATCTCAAGGCAGTTGGGACCACATTCACCAAGAAAACCATTGGTAACACGCTACGCTGTAATGGATTGAAATCCTGCAGTGCCCGCAAGGTCCCCCTGCTCAAAAAGGCACATGTACAGGCCCGTCTGAAGTTTGCCAATGATCTAAATGATTCAGAGAAGGCTTGGGAGAAAGTGCTGTGGTCAAATGAGACCAAAATTTAGCTCTTTGGCATCAACTCAACTCGTCGTGTTTGGAGGGAGAGAAATGCTGACTATGTCCCCAAGAACAATATCCCTACAGTCAAGCATGGAGGTGGAAACATTATGCTTTGGGGCTGTTTCTCTGCTAAGGGTACAAGACGACTTCACCGCATTGAGGGGCCGATTAACAGGGCCATGTATCGTAAAATCTTGGATGAGAACCTCCTTCCTTCAGCCAGAACACTGAAGATGTGTCATGGATGGGTCTTCCAGCATGACAATGACTCAAAACATTCCGCCAAGGCAACAAAGGAGTGGCTCAAGAAGAAGCACATTAAGGTCATGGAGTGGCCTAGCCAGTCTCCAGACCATAATCTGTGGAGGGAGCTGAAACTTCGAGTTGCCAAGCGACAGCCAAGAAACCTGAAGGATTTAGAGAAGATCTGTAAAGAGCAGTGGACCAAAATCCCTCCTGAGATGTGTGCAAACCTGGTGACCAACTACAAGAAACTTCTTACCTCTGTGCTTGCCAACAAGGGTTTCTCCACCAAGTACTAAGTCATGTTTTGCTTGGGGATCAAATACTTATTTCACTCACTGAAATGCAAATCAATTTATAACCTTTATATAATGTGTTTTTTCTGGATTTTTTGTTTGATATTCTGTCTCTATCCATTAAAATAAACCCACCATAAAAATTATAGACCCCTCATTTAAGTGGGCAAACTAACAAAATCAGCAGGGGATGAAATAATTATTTTCCCTACTGTATATTGAACCCCCGAATTACCAGCTAAATCCAACTGAAAACCCCTCAAGTAAGATCAAATATTAAATTGAACTGCATTATCTAAACTTGTGTTTTTCTCCTTCTGTAGCGGCTCACATTGGCGTGGGCATCAGTGGTCAGGAGGGGATCCAGGCCGTGCTGTCATCAGATTACTCATTTTCCCAGTTCCGTTTTCTGCAGCGACTTTTGCTGGTACATGGACGCTGGTCCTATCTGCGGATGTGCCGTTTTCTCTGTTACTTCTTCTACAAGAACTTTGCCTTCACTATGGTGCACTTCTGGTTCGGGTTCTTCTGTGGGTTCTCGGCACAGGTGGGAGATTCATTCTGAGGCTCAAAAAAAAAAAAGGTTATTTGAGGTGACGTCATAACCTTTGTTTACTGTGATTTCTTTGATTTAGACTGTCTACGACCAATACTTCATCACTCTCTACAATATCGTATACACATCCCTGCCTGTGTTAGCCATGGGCATCTTCGATCAGGTAAGAAAAAGAAAACATACATCAAATACTCATTTTTGTTTACATTTTATAAGAAACTCTCTTCCACCTCAAACATTGTCTATTTCAGGATGTTCCTGAACAGAGGAGTCTAGAGTATCCAAAGCTGTATGAGCCGGGCCAGCTGAACTTGCTGTTTAACAAGCGAGAGTTCTTTATCTGTATCGCACAAGGAATCTACACTTCCGTGGTTCTGTTCTTCATTCCGTACGGGGTTCTCTCTTACGCCACACAGAGCAATGGAGTCCCATTGGCAGACTACCAAACTTTTGCAGTAACAACAGCAACGGCCCTTGTCATCGTTGTCAGCGTCCAAGTGAGTCCATGTCAAAAGCTGTTCAAGATTAGCACTTAAGTAGGGCTTCTGAATGTATATATGGTTTAGTGCTTCTCATTTTGTTATTTATGTCGCAACTATTTTGAATGGCTCAAGCTTTTTGTTACTACTTTATAGATTGCTCTGGACACGGGTTATTGGACAGCTATAAATCACTTCTTTATATGGGGCTCTTTGGGTACCTACTTCACTATCCTCTTCGCTATGCACTCCAGTATCCTGTTCAGCATCTTCCCCAAGCAGTTCCATTTCCTTGGTGAGTCAGCACTCTTTGGGCCAACAGAAATCTTGAACAGAAACCCACATTTGATAACATCTATACAGTATGTGTCACAAGGACAACTTATCAGCCAATACATCTGGAAATGCAGCATTACTCTATATTCAGGTTTTTAAATTTTAAAATAACTGTTTATGGATACACTACCATTCAAAACGTTTGTGGTCATTAAGATTTTGTTGTTGTTGAAAAAATGTATACTTTTGTTCTGAAAGGACACATTAGTCATAATTAAAATAATTGATAGTATTTGTTACAAAAAAAAAAAAAAAAAAATCTATTTAAAGTAAATGCTGTTCTTTTGAACTTTGTTTATCAAAGAATCCTGAAAATTTATCAAGGTTTCCACAAAAATATTTAGCAGCACAACTGTTTTCAACATTGTTAATAATAAGATATGTTTCTTGAGCAGCAAATCAGCATATTAGAATGATTTCTGAAGGATCATGTGACTGAAGACTGGAGTAATGGCTGCTGTAAATTCAGCTTTGACATCACAGGAGTAAATTACATTTTAAAATATACTAAAATAGAAGCATTGTATTAAAATAAGCACTAATTTTACTTTTTTCTACTTTTTTTTTTTTTTTAATCAAATAAAAGCAGCCTTGGTGAGCATAAGAGACTTCTTTCAAAAACATTTAAAAATCTTACCAACCCCAAATTTTTGAACAGTAGTATACATATAAATTTCCTTCATCAGTCAAGTAGGCTGCACAGTAAAACCATGTTAAAGGAATAGTTCACCTAAAAAAATGTACATGTAAACATACATTTCATACAAAAAAAAAAAAAATACAATGAAAAGTCTTTAAAACACGCATGGATTTTTAATTGTATGATTTTTAAATTATATGTTGTTTGTATTTTATCTTGATCCAAATGTGTGTGTACATTTGGTGTAAACATGTGTTGCTTATTTTGTTTTTGTGTGCATACGATGTGTTAATTAACCACAGGAAGTGCCAACAACACACTCGGACAGCCAGTGGTGTGGTTAACTATTGCTCTGGCTACCGTCATCTGCATTGCTCCAGTCCTTGCTTTCCGCTTTCTCAAACTGGATCTTAAACCTCAGCTCTCGGATACCGTAAGTATGCGTGTGACCCTAGTTTGTCTGGCCTAAATCTTAGGCCATCTTTGAATTAGTTATTATTCCACATTTTATGTTTATATTCAACCAAACATTATTAGTTTATCACAGTAAAGGTCTGTCTTACACAATACTTAAAAGGATTATATTTAATAAATGTTCTCTATTTTCTATTAAACGAAGTTATGTTGTTACTTGCATTGGTGTTAGTGTGAGTGAAAGAGTGTTTTTTAATGTTAATATTTAATATTACAATAAACATGTTAATAATTAATGTGGACATAATCTTGTTAATTAATGTTATAATATTTCTTTATATATTTTTGTATCTATTTGCTTAAACACAAATATAAAGGTTAAATATAAAGGATAAAAAAGCATAAAAAAAAAATGCTCCCCAGTATTAATCGTTGAAATTATATTTCTGGTTGTTGGAAAATTATGTTAGGTTGATTATTGCATATTCTGATTTATAACTACCAGAAACTACAAAATGTCTCAAACCTACTGATGTGAAACAATCATATTTGTTTCACATCAGTAGGTTTGACACTTTTTGTAGTTTCTGGTAGTTTCCCCTCACACTCATCCTCATCCTTTATTACATTCTCACTGTCTTTCTGCAGGTGCGCTACACTCAACTTGTGCTGCAGAAAAAGCGGAAACCTGGTGGGCGTGTGGGTCGTGGAGTGGGCGGTTCTGGAGTAGCTAGTGGCAGTGCTCTTGGTCGCTTGGGGAGAGGTGGATCTCGGCGCTCCGGTTATGCATTTGCGCATCAGGAGGGCTTTGGCGAGCTGATCACTTCAGGAAAAAATATGCGTCTGAGTTCGCTGGCTCTCGCTAATTTCGCTTCCCGCCACAGCAGCAGTTGGATCGATACCCTTCGTAGGAAAAAACATGCTAACAGCCCAGGTGTGCAGAACACCCCGCCCACCGGAGATGACAGTGCCGCCTCCTCTCAAGCCCCGCCCCTTTCCACATCTTCTTCAGTAAATAGTCGTCAGGACACAGTGGCAGGCGAGGCAGGGCAGCAATGCAATGAACCCGTCCTCACTCACAGCCCTGATGATATCGCTCTCAGCATGCTCAGGTGTGCAGATAGAGAGACTGGAGGATGTAGTACTGGAACCGTGCAGGTAAATAAACATTTGAAAACAAGTTCAAGCGCACATTGTATACAGATACACCTCATGCAGGCCAACATACACAAATATTTGACACTATCCCCTGCGAAGGCCTCCTTTCCTTTCCTTTCCCTATGTATTGATAAAACGTTATCAAAATTATTCCAGTTCGCAAAGATCCGTGGACACGACTAATTTTTCTGTATTATGCGGACCAGACAAATAATTTGGCAATATCACTTTGTAAAAAAGACCAAGCGTCTGCGCACATACACATTCAAACGTGCAAACCTATAGACTAAACACGTAAATTAATGGCAAGAATGCATTAAAGGTCTTCGGTTTTCAGTAGGAAAGGTGTCATTTAAGTGGCCCCTAAGTAAATAATTTTTACAACGGAAGTGATTCAATCAAAAACCTACTTTAGCTCGATAATAATATTTTTTTTTTTAGAGCTGCTGTAAAGCCAAAACAATCTCTGTCAATTAATTTTCCTATTATCACTGTGAAGCTGCTTTGAAACAATCTGTATTGTGAAAAGCGCTATATAAATGAAGATGACTTGACTTGACTTGTCTTTATACATTATACAACACAGGACAGAGGGTTGATTCTGCACACTTGCCTGACATTTTGTGGATTGACAAAAAAAAAGAAAATTTCCCCCAAGGAGAAAACGGCAGGAAGCAGAACTATTAAAAACACTTTCATTTCTCACTTTTTGCACATAGTAGTGGTCTCAGCTATAGTTGTCATGAGTTCCTCATTAATTAGGAAAATGCTTATTGTGTATGTGGTTCATTTTTTTGTAATATATACATTGTTTAAAAGTTTGCAGTCAGTAAGATTTTTTGTTTAAAAGAAATTAATACTTTTATTCAGCAAGGACGCATGACATTGATCAAAAGTGAACATTTAAAAGTGTGTGTGTGTGTGTTACAAATAATTATTAATACACAATATACAAATTATTAACTTTATTAGGTCTGTGGTGTAGACTATGTAAATGTTTAAAATCTGAAAGCCTAGCTGTTTTGGATTTTTCACTTCTTTTTTCCTCTCTTTACTTTTTCAATGCTTGTTCTTTAGACATATATCTCACACAGTGAAAGAGTTTCTTTAAATTGTCATCTTAAAATGTTTAGCTTGACTATAAGATGGGACCAAGCAGCTGTTCTTGACACACCACTGGACAAAAAAAAAGCATATAATAAATGCTGATCATGTACATAGTTGTGTTTGCAAAGGGGGGATTTAAGAGCAAACTAAATTTACTGAATGATTTCTGAAATATTACACAACACTATTTAATTAGTAGCAAGTAGTTGTGGTCTCCCCAATCCATTGTTTTATGTAGGAAGGTATACAGTTTTAGCTTCAGTTAATTAATAGTAAAGTGATTCCATATGAAACAGACACACTTTCCTTTCAATAACAAAATAAACACACAACAAAATGGCAGCAGTTAAGAAAGCATGTGATCGTAGTGATATGGATGTTTGCACCAGCTCTGCAATTCGGCACTCCATTCAACCGTTGGTAGTTTAAAGGTTTCTGAGAAAACTTTTCCAGAAAGTTTGATTTGGCAAGCTGTTTCGAATTCCTGAAACAAACTCCAAATGAACTTTGTTTTGGCCTGATTTTGTTGAAAATGATGTCATGCCAGTTCATTTTTCGATTTTGCTTGAAGTATATCAGGGCCTTAAGAGGCACATTTACTCTAGTTCATTTTATGTAGGTAATATGACCATATTTGTTCTATTGTTTATTAGTCCTTTTATTGATTCTTTCTTCTAGGAAGCACCGTTTGTGTGGAAGGGATCTGGAGCTCGTATCTGTGGTGCCAGCAGCCCTGGACCTCCTCCCATTGCAGAAGAAACTTCCAGTGGCGATTGATAGATAGACAAGACCAATTGGAATCCTTCATGTGGATGCTCATGTTTCTGTCTGAGGACATGGCCAGAGAAGACAGCGCCCCAGACAGTTTGGGAGTAAACACTTAAAACACACATGGAAATGGATGCAGATTCAGTAGACAAACTGTGTATACAGACAGCAAAATGAGTTTCACTCCTCACATTTCCTGTATTGTTCCCATTCTCAGATTTCCTGTCAGTGAGAAGGACAAATTTTGTTTATGACTGAGTTTTTCATTCTAGCCAAGTTATTAGACTACAGACCAAAATAACAAGGCTGATATCAGTAACACACCTGACTATCCAAGTAGGTGACATTAATTGTTGTTGTGTACTAAATTACATTTTACGTTAAACATAAATTCATTCTTTTTAATTTGGAAACAAAGGAAATTCTCCCCATTTTTTACATTAAAACATTTCTCTCATATTTTACATTAAAAATGTCAATACATATCACAATATATTAATACATTACACATATAACCATTTCAAGTAATGGTTATACAAGTATTACTGATAACTAAATGGCCTGCAGCTATATCGGGTTTAAGTTTTTTTTCAAATTGAGCAGTTCTATCTATTTCATTTGAAATCTCAGTCAGGTCAAGGATTGTCTTTATCTCTATATATTAAGGGTGGTTTATCTTTTCTTCCGTTTTTTTAATCTCACAGTGACTTGGTCTCATACTGTTAGGACAAATTTGTCAGCAAATTGTTTTGCTGAGTCAAATACTTCAGCTTTTTGTCTGTTTGTTTCTCAGAGGTTAGTAAATCTACTTCAGATTGGGCAAGTGAATTTCCCATGTGCTAATAGAAAAGTCTGCAGATTTTCTTTTTCCCCACTGCTGAAAATAGCACTAAGATGTGTGCAGTTCTGTGTGATAAAACACTACAGTTCTCAGTGAGAACGTGACTCTGCTGGATGAACCCGTTCTTCCTCATCCATTTCTTTGCACCATATTGGTGCTCCAACCCTGACTACTTGACTAGAAGTCCAATTCAACCCCGAACCCTGCTTTGCTGGACCCTTGAGGGTCTAGCCATTTGCCCAACAGGGGTGCACTGATCCAGTGGACTGTGATAACAAATGTGTTTGGACTTTTTTTTGAAGTTGGATTAATTCACACAAGAGTTACCAAATGGATTCCACCTTGACCGTTATGGTCTAAATGTGGCCTTTTCCAGTGCTTGAATTTAGGTAAATGGGATAATAAGAATATAAACACAATGGTGTGTGTGTTTTATTGTGAGATAGACCAAGAAAGTTGATAAGGATGTTTGAAAAGTTAATGAGCTCCATACTTGTCCTGTTCCCTGTATAAGTTAGACCTAGCTCTCATGCTGTTAAATAGGTAACAATTATATGCCTTAAAAGCTAAATGTGTGAGTGTGTGTGTTTTTTTTCAGTGTTTATCTCTTTCTATCCACATTAAATTATTTAAATAATATTGCAATTATAGGTTACAGGTCAACTCAGAATCTAGTAGTGGTATGGTCCACATGACTTGTGAAGTAAACAGTAGATAACTCTGCTGTTGTGAATGAGCCTAGTGAAAAATGGAAAATAGATATGATTAAATTATTTTAATTAAGTAAAAAACTGTGTGTCTAACTGTGTTTAATTCACCAAAAAAAAAAATTTGAATTGTTATAATTTGCTCACCATCATGTCATTCCAAACATGTATTCCAAACATGACTTTAATTTGTGGAAAACAAAAGGTGAAATTTTGCAAAATTGTACTGCTCACTTTTTTCCATGCACTGAATGGGAAATGAACATGTCAAGCTTTAAAAAGGATACAAAAACACCATAGTGATGCCCGTTTTGTGAACGATTTGTTCTTCTGAGTCGGATCTTATCGCTGAATCAATTCATACGGTTCACAAGACTTGTTTGAATGATTCAGTCACGAATTGGGCTGACTCGGTCTAGAGTTCGTCTCTCAATGATTAATATTTCACTGGAGGGATTATTATTAAATCATCAATGAATAGCGAGCACGAATATGGACTTTTTAATCACGATTTTATTAAGCTTTTGAAGCTTGAATTTCTCCTTTTGTGTTCTACGGATGACAGAAAGTCAACATGAGACTATTGCTAACTTCAAAATAATTTACGTTTCCAGCAGCACCTCAGATGTTATTTCGACTTGATATTCTGGTGACCCTCAGCAACATAGTAGATCTTGGGTCATCTTCTCTGTAGTATAGACCTGACCGCAAACAGAAATAAATCTTTTCTCGTTCTTTGCCTTGTCAAATAGGAACTTGTTTGTCTTTGTGGTTCGCAGTGTCGCAATAGCGGATTTGTTAGTTATAGATATAGTCTAATGTGCGGGAGGAGAGGAAGGGGCAGCAGTCTTTTGGTTCTCTCACAAACAAACGAGCTCCAGGTCGCAATCTTATCTTGAAGCAACTGAAAATGTTTTTTGTCAACCGAAGAGTTAACTCTTGTCCCAGATCTGTACAATGCCTTAAATAAGAACGTAACAGTTTTAGGTTAATCGCTGTAGGCTATGCGTTTTTCCCTTTTAAGCTAAAATATTGATGTGAGGAAAATGTAAGATCATCTCGTTAAACTTGCTGAACGGGTTGACATTATGACCCGTTTTTACCCATATTGGATATTTTGGTGGCTGATTACTTTTTGGTAGTGAAAACTATAATAATGTGGACCCGATCTACATTGATGTTTCTCTTCGGTGTATTCTCTGCGATTAAAGTTCAATCTGACCAAGAAGATGAGCTGTGTCCTCGACAAGGTAATTTATCATTTAATTTCAAAATACAATCGAGATCTTTTCTTTTGGTTTCAACTCAAGAGTTTTTGTAATTAACCCAAATCAGTTATACTTTACGTGTATTACAGTAGGCAATATTTTGACTTTAAAAACCTGCATTAACTCTTTCATGGTCTTGTTAGGTTGTAGTAGTGAGAGTGATTCACTTCTGACTCAGTGGTTAATGATTAATGATGAGCGCTTGTGGTAAAGAAGCTAAAATTAATAGACATTCACTGAGAATTGTAATAGTCTAAATATTGATCCTATTTCATCACGGCACTTTTAAACAGTTTATTGTGAGCTGTAAATAAATAAACAAATCCATTAAGCCCACTGGAGAATGGGAGTAAAGCAAGAATTTATGTTTCTTCAGCTACAAGCACTTTTATGTTCCAGACGGGTTAGTTTTATTAGCTACATTATTTTAATTAAAACGGGTAGATTCACATTTTCTTTTATTTTTTTTTTTATCTGAAAGTCACATTCAAACTGTCTTTGAAACTTTTTACCATGCCTTCATCATTTTTTGTTTTCTATTTTCAATCTTAAAATTTGAAAAACCATCATTAAAAAAAATATATAGGACTATCATGTTTTATTTTTTTAATAATCTGAACAGAGTAAAATAAACATTTATTTTGTGAAAATGATTTATATCTATATTTTATTTTTTATAAATTATTTATATCTGTATCTGAAATGATTTACAATAACGGACATTTCACCTCTGGAGAGAATTTTTATTATTTTTATTATTATTGTGCATCAGTTACAATCAAGTTATAATGTTGTCAGATCATGCAAAAATTGTGAAAATATTATTTAACTGCATTTACATCATACACGTATGATTTTAGACTTGGCAAAACAAAAGTGTCTGCTTTTTCATTCTAAACATGCAAAAACTGTAATTTCCACCACAAAATTATCTTAAATGCAATATATAATATATAATTTTAAACAAATATGTGGTGGAAATGACCATGACTTTCAGGACAAAAAAAAAAAAAAAAAAATGTTGTGTATGTCCACTATTGGACATTGTTAGTGGACAAGTTAAAAAAACAAGTGAGAGTTTATTTTCTACAGTGAGAGCCAAAAGTGCCCATAGTTAATTAACTAATTAATAATAATAATAATAAAAATAATAGGCGTCAGTGAGCATTTAAAGGGGTATTTCTCTGGTAATGTATTAGCAAGTGTTTGTGTATGACACATAAAAATGAGGGATAGTATGGACATAGTATAGATTTTATAGTCTTTCAGCAATTATTTATTGTTTAAAAGTGCCATGAACGTGGAGATAATAAAAAGATTTATCATATATTTTCTTTCTAAATTTATTTTACATTACATATAGTGATCACCTTCAGTCCTTTTATAAGCATTCTGGTGTTGTATTGCCTTTGCATCTTGTCCACTGGTGCAACGAAAGAGTGATTGTTAAGAAGTATCTGGGGGATTTTAAAGGAAGTGAAAGCAAAAGTACCTCTTTGTTGCATAATTGTGTTCCATATTTAACCAACGCAATGAACTGTGGGTATAATGTACTGTATATGCTCCCAGCTGTGCGCAGAATATTCTGAAAAGGATTATTAATGTGATTAACTGCTGTATTTTCTTGTTTTAAATCTTCTTTAGAGCCCCTTCCTGGAGTTTTGGTCTTGAAATTAGGAAGCAATGTTGTGCTTGGCTGCAGAGGCCATGTCACTGTGGACGATGTGCCGTTGGCTTCGACCAGTGTCATGAATAAAAAATACAGAAACAAGCAGAGAGAAGACATCACTGTCAGCTGGACATCCAAAAGAGTTTATGCTAATGCTACACAAATAACCAGTATGAAGGGAGATGCTACAATTGGAACATACCAAAAGACTGATTCTGGAAAAATCAGTCTCAAAACTAAAGGGGACACGACGGTCACTATGAAACCCCCTGTAACCATAAGAAAGGAACAAAGCACTTCTAGACGAGTTTTGCGTGCTGTCAGTCAAACTGCTGGACATGAAGAAGAGGCCTTCGGTATCACCATGGGGACAGATCCTGATCAAGATGATTATGAGGACTATGATTATAAAGAGGAAGGCTCCAGGGTGACACGAGGCATCAAAAAGCGAACACGCTGGACTCTCAATGGACGACAAGTGCATGTTGGTGTGGAAAGGGGTGGGATTTTAAGACGTCCACATCTCAGCTGGGCAGATGCTGGGAATTACAGCTGCTACAGAGGAGAGAGACTCATTTCCACATTCAAAATCAGCATAGGGGGTGAGGACTTTCTTTCGCAAGCATATTGATGAATGATTTACAAAAATAGTATACGCAGAAGAAATTCACATTCTTGTGTTATTTTCACAGTGCCTCCAGAGAGACCCACTGTCTTTTGCTACAGGAAGTTTCACACTAGTAAGGTCCGCTGTGATTGGACGTCCAAACATCCGGTAACCCCACGGCCGCTGTGTTACCTACTTCTTAATAGAGGGTGAGCATGTGTTTGGTAAATGTACAAAGACAGACTGAATTTATTTAGCGGCAATCAGCACTTTAGGAATAAGTGACATACTGTCATGCCATTCCAAACTCGTATGCTTGTATTTTTAATCACATTCAGTTTTGTGTGATGCCTGATTTCTGGAGTGTTTTAGTCAAAACACACAAGGAAATACTGATTCAAAGTCTTTAAAAAAATTAGCAAATAAAAATGAACACACTCTACATACAGATGACACGGAACAAAGAACAGACAGAACTCAAGGGTTTAAATACACAGGGGTAAACAAGGAAGCTAAATGAACAACAGGTGAACTAAATTAGTAACTAACTGGCACACACTAGGAAACTAAGGCTATGTCTGAAATCGCCCCCTATACCCTTAAATAGGGCACTATTTGAGGGGACAGCCATTTGTAGTGGTGTCCGAAACCAGTGGATGTTATCGAGTGCACTCATTCAAGCCCATAATGCACCGCAACATTGCATTAATGCACAGCCCTTTCGGCGCACTCAGTGTCCAAATTCGCTCACTTGTTTTCATTCACTCCCTCAAGTGGACTATACTAGTGGAGTAATATAGGGAATAGTGAATGAGGGTATAGGGGGTGATTTCAAACACAACCTAGGTCAACATACAAATGGCAGGGAACCTGAACAAAAGACCAAAACACAATGAAACTAAACATAACTGTTACATATGATATATTAAATATTTATATATAATAAAATATATATAATAAAAATGTTTATAATAAACATTTATAATAAAAAAAAAAAATATATATATATATATATATATATAAATGAATATATATATATATATATATATATATATATATATATATATTCATAAAGATTTTTACACTTCAAAAGCGTTTTTACATCTTTTTTAGTCAATACGTCTAAATGTCTCAACACCCAAAATCGTACCTGTAAAAAAAAAAAAAAAGATTTTTATGAAAAACAAAATCTGCACACGGATTTGGAATGTATGTAAATCATTTCAATTATTAAACCACATTAAATTAAACCGCATCATCTGATCTCTTTTGTGCACTTCCTTTCCTCCCTCTCTCTGTCCCTCCAAAGATTGTTTGGTAACATCACTCATGTGCCTTGTTCATTCTCCCGGTCCCGCTGTTGGTGTGCTTTCCCTGTGGAGGAGGGTGACAGAGCTCTCCATGTGGCAAAACTGTGTGTGTCTAACACAGCAGGCAGTGCCACAAGCCCTGAACTCAGCTTCAAGCTACACGACATCAGTGAGCGCTTGCATGTTTTTCTGTCCTGTTGGATGTTGATTAGTTACTTTTAAAAGCATACCGCCAATTTGTCTGTGAAACGAAAATCTCTTTTTTTTTCTCTGTAGTTAAGCCAGACCCCCCAACCAGAGTGGTGGTGAGAGCAGTCGAGGGCCAGAAGCATATCCTTAAAGTATCCTGGTCTTATCCCAGTTCCTGGAAGAATGGCTTCTATGTCCTGCATTTCCAGCTGAGATACCGACCACAACTCGCAGAGCAGGTAAAGTTGGAGGGCTTGTATATACATATGCATAGATTTTTTGGATGAAATGACTCAATGGCTTACATTGGGTTGTGTGTAGAGTCTGTGTCTATATTTATGAGTGCTTGTATTTGTATTTAGTACCAGCCAGTGTTGATAGAAGATAGGGCAGACAAACAACAGTCCTGGACAATTTATGATGCTCTGCCTCACACTCAGTATGAAGTGCAGCTTCGGGCCAAGGATGAGTTTGATGGCGTCTGGAGTGACTGGACTGATACTGTCTTGGCAGTCACTTGGTCAGGTAACAAAATATATAGTAATTTTTAATACTGCAAAGAAAAGACTGCTATCAGTAACATTTTATCAAAACTGTGCCAAATAATATGTGTGTGTGTGTGTGTGTGTGTGTGAATATAAGATACGTATACAACTATATACAAATTTGATCAATTTTGGTATATGTGTGTGTATATAATATACATCTATATACATACAACTATATACAAATTCTATCAGTTTTGTTATATCTGTGTATGTGTGTATAAAAATAGCATACAAAACTGTTCAAGTGATCCACTTTAATCAAGTCTTAATGAATCCATGCCTTAGTGGGAGTCTTTGGCACAAACCTGTACTATTGATTTTAAGAGAGCAAAGATCAGTGTTCATCAGACAAAAGGCTCTAAACACATTGTTTTGGGTCCCATCCAGATGGTGTGCTTCACTGGGAGACTAGGAGTGTATCATTTACACTGTTTGCATTGGGAAAAGCATCTAGTTGTCTATTGGACATTGAGCTTTCAATCAATTGGGCAAGCTCTCAAAAAGGACTTTTCAAAAAACATTCAAAATTGCAAATGACAGCTTTAACCGACAGTGTTCAAAATTGAAATTCACCCATTAAGTTGAAGACCCATTTCGTTGAAGTCTTTCACATCGCATTAAGTGTAGTGTTTATAATTGTAAATATTGAAAAAATACAGTCTCTATACCATAATCCATATATGTATGCATTATCATTGTCTTATTTTCTAGCGTAAAATATGCAAGAAAAAAAATACAGTGAAATTGCTTAAAGAAATTAATTGATCAGACTGTATTTTATTTTCAATATTTTAATCAATAATTCTCTAAAAATAAGTCTTAATATCTTATAATGTTTTGCTGTAGGAGGAGCAAAACAACAGATTCAAGGTTACAACAACCATTTATTTTTACCCTTAAAAACACATTTGTACATTTGAATGTTTGATTGTGTTTCTTTGTAGATCCTGAGATGACTACTTCCTCTGAGAACATTACCTTGGTGAGTTGATTCAACACAGTACCACACACAAACACAGTAGCCACTTTTCCACTGTCGGGCCAGTGCGAGCCAGGGCTAACAACGTGCCGTGCTGGGCCAATAGCCTCGGACCTGAAGCACCGAGGCCAAAATCAAGTTGCATTTCCACTGTCGGGCCAGCAGCCCCGCAGCACTTCCCTAAAACCCGCCCTTAACACGCTTCCACAGAACAACGTCACACGACCTCACCATTTCACCAGCCGACTGAAAACTAGCTAGACCACAAAATGAGCATGACAGAAGCAAACGTTTGGTCTTTACTTAAAGACTTAAGATTCCAACATCAATAGTTGACCAATGTTTTACAATAAAAAATTTTTTTACAGTAACAGTAATTTATTAATTTGTGTCAGGAGTGCACATCAATAATGCAGAATCAAACTGTTTTTTACCATTTCACATAAAAAGAGAACACATGCCTATTCGGTTACACCTGCTGCTTCCATTTATTTACGATCACAAGAATGCACAAAACAACTCCATTAAGGCTTTTAAATCCAAAGGATATATAATGATAAATGAATAATTTACACATTTAAAATATCATATGTTTACGTCACATTTCGGAGTATTTCTATTAATTTATATGATGATTACAATCAGAAGAGATTTAAGCGATCTCTCCGTCTCTCTATACTGTTATCCTTTCAGCCAGAGCAACAGAGGGAGCTCATGAGAAGAAAACAGGAGTTATGAGTTATACGAGTTAACCAGAGTGTGTGACAGATATGTGGATGCATTAGTCTGGTATCAACAAAGGCAAAGGGAAGAGACAGATAAAACATTAAACCAAATAAATACACTATTATAATCATATATGAGTAGTCTACATAATGCAGTTTCTGGTATTTTCCATAAATGTGTGTATTTATTATTGCAATGATTAGTATAAGTAGCCTTTAGCATCGCATATAAATATATTTCTGCCTCATACAGTGATCAGAAGTTATTTCAAACAGTTGCTGGTCTCTGAAAGTGAGTTTTGAGCTGAAAATTGTTTAAAATGTCTTAAATGTTGAGGTTAGCTGGTAGTCTGATATAACTCCGCCTCTGTTTATGACCACTCCTCAAGCCCCTGTTGGCCCGCTTTGGACCAACGTATTAGCTACTGACATTCTGTACATAACGGAGACCAGCTAGTAAGAGTGTGCAGATAAACCTCACTCCTCTGGCCTCAAGAGGGGCACTAGCAACTGACGCTAGAGGCTGTAGTCGGAGACCCGGGTTCGAGGCCCATAGAGAGCGGGGCGAGTAGGACCTGAGGGGTTACGTTGGTGCTGTGACCCAAATGGGAGTGAGGTTTAGGGGGGTGAGTGTAGTGGAGGCCAGTTAGTAAGAGCTGTGCAAATAAACCACACTCCCCTTGCCTCAAGAGGTTTGCTAGAGGCTGCATTCTTCAGCTTCCTTGTAAGCATGCCCACCTCCCATGCCGGAGACCCGGGTTCGAGGCCTGCACAGAGTGGGGCGAGTAGGACCTGAGGGGTTACATGTACAGTACATGCACTCGCATGCATCACATACACTCATACGTTCACATTACCATATTTAAACCTTGTCTTTATTATCTCTTCCGTTCTCTTCCGCCTTTCAGGAACCCTTTGAGATGTTTCCTGAAGGTTCTGGAGGATCTGGAGAAGACCCTGGTGTAGGTGAGTCTGAGCAAGAAAACAAGGGTAACATCTAATTGTTCTCCTTAAGGTACTGTTACTCACACATCTGTTAATTCTATAATGAAACGAGAAAGGAAATGAATGTGGTACCTTACTGGAAAGTCAAAACAGGAAATGGTCACCATAACATGTTTGAAGTTTAACAATGTGCTGTAATTTCCAAATGTTTCAGCCTTATGTGACATTTCACCTCTGTCCTGACTCACTCTTTCTATTTTTGTTATCAGAAGTAATAGTTGGAGCTGATGATATTGGATATGCTACTGTGTGGCTGTGTGTGTCGTGTGTTTTTGGGCTGTTTTTTCTTGTAGCCTTCACCATGCTCACAGTCTTTTTCTTCAGGTAAAACTCTTTCCTATCTCATCCATCATTTAATATCCATTTAGCAGTTTCTTAGCTCTGAAAATGTCTCTTAAAAAGTCAAGTTGTTCCATTAAAGTCTGTTTCTTTCTCCATTCAAATCTCTCATCTTTACCCTGTTTTCACTCTGTTCTTGTGTCTTCTCAGGAATAGGCTGCATTTTATGTCTAGAATAGGAAAACAGACTTTGCCCTTTACGTTGCTCCGTCATTCCTCTCGCCCTTTTCCTGCTCCTGCTGCCTCTGAACAGCTTCCAGAGGAGGGAAAGTCACTGATGTCGCCTCCCAAGCACAGCCTTCCTGTTGAGCAGGAGGGCATTCATCTGCATAACATGGATTATTTCCTGTCTCCAGGGACTGAGGGTGTGAGGGTCTGACTGAGGGACAGTCATGAGTAGACGAAACCTCACTGTAGTAGATGCACTGTGATTGGCTAAAGGTCACACACTGTGTCTTTGTTATGGTTCAATAACAGTATTATGAGTTTGTAAAAAAAATTGTAGACAAAGTAATTCACTATCCTTTCTTGATATTTTTGACTCCTTTCAAAACTATTTGTAAATAAGTATTTTTAAAGCAACTTCTACAAAATGCCTACCATCTGTTGGGCAGTCTCACATGTGAAGCTACAGCACTTTTTATAAGTCGACCTGAATAAGTGTCTGCTAAATGCCTTACAGGAATGTCACAGGTTCAGTACAAGATAATCTTATTCAACACACACACAAATGATAATGCTAATGATACAGTGTAGATTTTAACATTGACAGATTTGCCCCATTCACTTCCATTGTTAGTGATTCACTGTAAAACATTTTTTTTTTTTTTAAGAAAATGACATTTTTGTGGTAATCTTTTAAATGTAAATAAGTGTTTGCCCTGTAATAAAGCAAACTGAACGTTGGAAATCACTTGTTGGGAGAAGTTGTGGCCTTATGGATTAGTGGTGAGCCATGCAATAAGAAAAATCCTTTTCTTCATTGTGCATATCATTAACCACATGTCAGCTTACTCCAGGGAGACTGTCTTAAATGTGAAAATGGCATACAATCATGTATAATTTGCAGTGCTGAATTATATTTTAATTTCTGTCTGTACATTGCTTTTTAAAATGCATATTGTTCCAGCTTTATAAAGGATAGTGACTTGCAAACCCCCAAAAAAGTCAAAGGTGACAATGGAAAGAAAAATCCTTTCAGGTGGTTGTGTGAGATAAGGGAGAACAAAGATCTTGGCAGATCTTGGTTAACACAAATTTGAACAAATTTCTTCACATAAAGACAGAAATCTATCAATAAAATGAAACCGAAACGCGTTGCGTGTAGGTGTGCAGTCTGTGTACGTGTCACCTGTTTTTAAGATTTAGCCAAGATGAAATAAAGGCTTTTTAAAATAGTTTCTCTATTCGAGTGCCTTGGACCATCCTTAAGTTTATAAGTTGAATTATCCCTTGCATCCAAAGAGCACCGAGACGGAACTCACACCCCGTGCAGCACTTCTTTGGCATTGTTATACTTGTTTTTATGTTATATTAAATATTTATTAAATATTCAATCCAGTAAGTTCAGACAGCCAAAACCTTAAAAATCTGCCATCGAATTCTGTCCCCCCAACCATGAGATTCTAAAAAGGCAAAAATTGAACATTAAACTGATGCTGGTTAAAGTTCATCCACACAGGATAGAATCAGGATCTTTTAAGTCAGTGCATCATCATCTCATTATATGGGGGGGAATCACTTCAATTCAAAAAGAATCACTACATTTCCAAAAAGAATCGCTACATTTTTCAAAGAGAATCGCTACTTTCCTAAAAAAAGAATCACTACATTTTCAAAAAGATTCGCTACTTGCCCAAAAACAATGGCTACTTTCTTTAAAAATAATCGCTACTTTTCCAAAAAGAATCACTATTTTTTCCAAAAAGAATCGCTACTTTCCTAAAAAAGAATCGCTACATTTTCAAAAAGATTCGCTACTTTCCCAAAAAGAATGGCTACTTTCCTAAAAAAGAATCGCTACTTTTCCCAAAAAGAATCGCTACTTTCTTCAAAAAGATTTGCTACTTTCCCAAAAAGAATGGCTACTTTCCTAAAAAAGAATCGCTAATTTTCCCAAAAAGAATCGCTACTTTCTTCAAAAAGATTCGCTACTTTCCCAAAAAGAATGGCTACTTTCTTAAAAAAGAATAACTACATTTCCAAAAAGAATCGCTACTTTCCTAAAAAAGAATCGCTACTTTCCTAAAAAAGAATCGCTACTTTTCCCAAAAAAAGAATCGCTACTTTTCCCCAAAAAGAATCGCTACTTCCCCCCCCCCAAAAAAATTGCTACTTTTCCCAAAAAGAATCGCTACTTTCCCAAAAAGAATCACTACTTTCTTAAAAAAGAATGACTTCTTTTCCAAAAAAGAATCGCTACATTTTCAAAAAGATTCGCTACTTTCCCAAAAAGAATGGCTACTTTCTTAAAAAAGAATAACTACATTTCCAAAACGAATTGCTACATTTCCAAAAAGAATCGCTACTTTCTTAAAAAAGAATTGCTACATTTTCAAAAAGAATCGCTACATTTTTAAAAAGAATCATGAAAAGCAATCATCATCATCTTTTAAGTCAGTGCATCAACATCTCTCATTATATGGGGGGGAACGGATTTCGATAGCTGTATATTTTCCGTCGAATTCTGTCCCCCCCCCCAAAGTTTCTAATATTTATAAAATTGACTAATTCTCGCACTTCCCGATAGCTTTGTGGACAGTGTGCTGACATCTGGTGCACCAAGAATCCTGAGTTCGAGTCCAGGCTCGTGGACTTTTCCGGATCCCGTCTGACTTCTCTCTCCAGTTTTCAACATATTTCAAATCATAATAAATGGCAAAAAGGCAAAAAATTAACATTTAAACTGATGCTGGTTAAACTCCATCCACACACAGGATAGAATCAGCATCTTTTAAAGTTCACCTATTATGCTAAATAGACTTTTACAAGGTGTTTGGACATAAATGTGTGTCGGCAGTATGTGAACACAACCACCCTACAATGATAAAAATCCACCCACTCCTTTTTTTTTTTTTTTAAATCCCCATTAAACTAAAGCAGTCTTAGAAGCGGAAGTCATCATAGTTGGGTAAAATTCTATAGCGGTGAATTAAAGAATACATTAAATATATTTTTTCTGTTTCCATTTGCTCAAATAGCAAAAGAAAAACTCCACAATAGTGTTTTCACAACTTTCAAAAAGAGGGAAAAAATAGAAAGCGATTGATAACGGCAGTCAGAAGAGAGAAAGATGTAATTTTTACTGTCACTCCTATTGCTGCTGTATTAGAAACACCCTCACAACAGCGTTAACTAGTTTTTTGTAATCTGATGCAAAGGTAATATAATATTTACTAAGTATAGTGTTATAAATGTACATACGTTTTTTTAAAAATGAAAATATAAAAAACTTTGCAGGATTTACGATATTGATGACCGTTAAAACATGTCATCACAGTCTGTGAAAAGGGTCTATTAACTTAACTAACTGGATTTAACCTTGTGATAAACATGCAAGTTTGCAAAATAGATGTAACTGTCGTCACATAACAGCCAACAGCATTTCCCAGTTTATCAATCAAACATTGACGGAAATGAGCAGCAAACCAGCTATTAAACGTTATTTAACAGGCCTTTAAGTAATATTTTAAACATTAATTAAACGTTTTAATGTTACCATTGTTTGTTGAGAAGATATAGACTTTTTAAATGTGACAGGTTATTGAATTACATAGAATATAGATTATGCATTTCATTTAAAAGTAAAATGTCCAGCAGTCAAACTTGATCACGCAAATATTTCAGATGAATCAGACTGAATAGTTTTTGATTGTAAAAGTTATTTACAGCATCCAAAATAAATACAAAAAAATTTAGTTTTTAGCATTACAACCTCTTTATTTGCATTGCATCACGTTGTGGTGGGCTTACCGTACGAAGAGAGTGCAGGCTTCATGGCCACTGCAAAAGATCCGGAGAGCCCCGGAGGAAAAGGTCGTCCTCCTCATCCGTGTGCGCAGTGGCGGTTTTACATTGAATTACACCCTGGGCGAGACCCCCTTCAAGAGACCCAGAGGTGAACTGTCCCCCCACGCCGCGCCTCGCTCCCCTTTCCCCTTCTCACACAGCTTCTGTGCACGGCACCTTCTCAGCAAGCAGGGGCGCCAACTTGCCAATTCCCCACACAGTGAAATGATAGATAATAGAAAACCGCTTCGCGGCGGCGGCGCAGAGGATTATTTTTTTTTTTTTTTAACTGCTCGTGCCGCCCCCCATGTATCATGAAAAAATGCCGCCCTGGGCGGCTGCCCGGTTCGCCCGTGCCAAAAACCGCTACTGTGTGTGGAATGTGGATTTCTGCAAAGGATTCACACGGTCTCTGCATCTCCTGTTTGGGCGCTAAACACACTCAGGCAGCACTGTCCAACCCCGAGGGCTGTCCTCACTGCGCAATGTTCCTCGAGGATGAGGATGACGATGATGAAGATGCTATTCTTCCCCCGATTCAGTCACGTCCGTCGAGTGCTCAGGAAGAGAGCTCACCCTCCCCTGTGCAGATGGACACAGATCTACTCGAGGTCTGTCACACGGCCGCGGCTAGACTGTTGATCGACTGGCCATTCCAACCAGCAGGTCAAGGGGCTGAAAGAGACCTGTATGATGGAAAGAGACTTCCGTCACGTCTCCCTCCAGCGAGGCAGTTTATTCCAGCCGTCCCGGCTTGTGTGGCTGAAATGAAGAGGTTCTGGGACAGGCCTTTTTCCCACCGAGTACCTGTCAAGGGCTTCTCGAGGTTGGATGTTCAGGGAATGGAGGATTTGGGGATGGCGGATCCTCCCCCTGTAGAATCATCCGTGGCGAATCATTTGCACCCGAGTCGCAGGGCAGCGCTCTCTTCAGCCGGGGCCTCGCTGCCAGGGAAAACAGAGCGTTTCACCGCCTCTGTTTTTCAAAAGATTTATAAATCTTCTGCACTGGCCGTTCATGCTTTGAACGCGACGTCCCTCCTTACAGCGTATCAAGTGGAGTTATTAGAGGAGATGGGGCGTCAGCTGGACTCCGGATCTCCCAACCCAGCGCTCTGGGAGGAGATATGCGTAGATTCATCGCAGATTTAAACCTGCGCACGTCCCGCGGAGCAGTTGCGGTCGGAGTATGGGCTTAGCGGTTGTGGGAGAGAGATTGCTATGGCTGGGTTTGTCAGGCCTCTCTGACAAAGAAAAAGTGGAATTTTTGGATGCCCCTTTTGATCCAAAGGCCATGTTCGGCGCAACGGTAACAGCTATGCGTCAACAATGTGACCTGCGGGAAAAAAGAAGGAGAGGCATTCGAGGTCTGTGTCCCCAGAAAGCCAGCAGCTCACCCTTATCACTCGAGCCATCTGAATTTCAGGCCTTCAGGAAGAGGAGGACATTCTGAATATCAACCTTCCCATCCTGCTCCACCACATCAGCCAGGAAGCGCGGGCCCTCAGTCAAAGCCTTTCGCAGCCGCAGCAGTGAAACACCGGTCGGCCACCCCTCAGGAGAACAAAAAGAAGTGGTCACCTGAGACATCAGTTTGGCATCAGGAAGAAAGCACTCAGGGTTTCTCTGTCCCATCCCTTCAAAATGATTCCTTTCTCCCTCCTGCGGGGAAAAGGAGAAGGAATGTAAATGTGAAATGTGTTTGTGTGGACTGTTCAAAGTCCAGTGTTCATGGGAAAATGGCCCATGTTCCCCTGGTGCCCCCTAAATAATTGTCTCTCCCTCCACCTACGAGGTTTGTTCTGAGAGAAGAAAGACAAAAGTGCATAAGCATCCCATCACAAATAAAGTTTTCTCTGATGCATCCAAGCTAAGGGCTGAGGGCGCAGAGTGGGATAAAAATAACAAAATATCACAAAAGACTAAAACAATCACAAAAAACGATGAATATAACTCCTTCACTGGAGCGTTATTCCCCCCCTTCGCCACTAGAGTGTGCCACAGCACCGCTAATGAGCGAGGCCGGGAAGGGCTCACTTGCTGCTCAGTCGGCGAACTGGCACGCATGCGCAGTTCATCCCTGGGTTTTAACCACAATAGACAGAGGATACAGACTTCAATTCGCTGTAAAACCTCCTGTGTTCAATGGAGTGGTAATTTCAGTGGCCCAAGGGAAAGCAGCTCAAGTTTTAGAGGAAGAAATATCCTCTTTAATGAGAAAAGGAGTGATAAGAGTGATTCCAACGAAGGAAAGCCAGATGGGCTTCTACTCCCGTTATTTTGTGATTCCCAAACGAGGGGGAGGTCTCTGTCCCATTTTAGATTTACAGGTCCTCAACAAACACCTCAGAAAATACAAATTCAAAATGCTTTCGCTCAGAACTTTGTGTCAAAGTATTCGTCAAGGGGATTGGTTCACCTCAGTGGACCTCCAGGACCCATATTTTCACATAGATATTTTTCCTGCTCACAGGAAATATCTGAGGTTCGCTTATCAGGGCACAGCATACGAGTATACAGAGTTTCATCATATCTGGACGATCTGCTCATCTGCGCGCCGTCTCCGCGGCAAGCAGAGAGCGATACATACACACTAGTGACGCATCTGGAGAGATTAGGTTTCAAGATAAACCAGACGAAGAGTCGTCTAATTCCTTCACAGGAAATAGTCTACTTGGGTCTCAGGTTGAATTCAGTGATGTTTCGAGCTTTCCTTTCAGAGGAACGCATCAAGACATTTCACAGCTGCCTCTCCCTTTTTCAACGAGGGAGTTAGTCTCTTTCGGAATGTGTCTTCGACTACTGGGTCTGATGGCCTTAACAGTGTCAGTGGTTCCCCTGGGACTGCTGCGAATGAGGGATTTTCAGAACTGGACAGCGTCACAGGGTATTCGCCCCACGAGCCGTCTCAGCCACAGAGTGCGCGTCTCACCAGAATGCATGAGCGCTCTCTGTCATTGGAGAGCCCCGTCTTTTCTCAGGACAGGATGCCCTCTGGGTCCTGTTGTATTGAGGAAAGTGGTGACAACAGATGCATCTCTCACGGGCTGGGGGGGCGGTGTTCAAAGGCAGAACAGTGAGGGGAGTTTGGTCTCCTGCACTGAGAGAGAAGCACATAAATTTTCTGGAACTACTGACAGTGTTACTAGCTCTGAGACATTTTGTGCATTTTCTCAAGAATCATCATGTATTGGTCAGGACAGACAATACAACGGTGATAGCCTACATAAATTGACAGGGAGGACTGCATTCTCACAAGCTTCACTTGTTAGCGAAAGACCTGATTATGTGGAGCAGCAGGAATCTCCTGTCATTACGCGCAACGCATGTTCCAGGAATAATGAACAGGGGAGCAGATTTACTGTCCAGAGGGAATCCTCTGTACGGGGAGTGGAGACTCCACTCCCAAGTTATGCTCATGGTGTGGCAGAAATTCGGCCAGGCCACCGTAGATCTCTTCGCATTGCGCGAAGACAAGCAATGTCCCCTGTTCTTCTCTCTGGCCGGCAACGATGCACTGTTGGGTGTGGATGCTCTAGCCCACGAGTGGCCAGACGTGTTACTTTACGCGTTCCCTCCGTTGAGCCTGATCGAGCTGACACTACGGAGGGTTCGGGAATGCAAACATGTAACGACCAGCCATGGCCGTTACCAGCGCACAGGGATCTCCTCTCACAAGCACGGGGGGAAATATTTCACCCCTCCCCTCAGAAACTAGCTCTCTGGGCTTGGCCCGTGAGAGGCTAAATCTGAATGCAGCTGGGTTACCTCCGAAAGTGATTGAGAAAATTCAGAACACGAGGGCTGCCTCAACACATTCTTTATGTAATCTCAAATGGAGGGTGTTTGAGGGATGGTGCGCAGATAGGAACATCGTTCCTTTCTTGTGTTCAGTTTCAGATGTGTTGGTTTTTCTACAGGACCTTCTAGATAAGGGCAGAGCCTTTTCTACAGTTAAGGTTTATCTGTCCGCTATCTCGGCAGGTCATGTGGGTCTTAACTCGGGTACTATTGGCCAGCACCCTCTCGTCTGTCGATTTATGAGAGGGGCACGTCGGTTACACCCAGTATCGAAGCCGCTGATCCCACCCTGGGACTTGTCCGTGGTTCTGAACGCGCTCTCAAAAGCCCCTTTCGAGCCCACTGATAAAATTGCCTTGAAGCTACTTGCTTTAAAGACGGCTCTGTTACTTGCTCTCACTACAGCAAAAAGGGTGAGTGAACTTCATGCTTTATCAGTTCACTCCTCATGTATGATGTTCGCTCCGGGTGGTCAAAAAGTCACTTTTAGAACCCTGCATTTGTGCCCAAAGTGTTTGATCACGCTGGCGCAGTTCAATCAGTGGACCTGCTAGCTTTTCATCCACCACCCTTTTCATCCCCAGAGGAGGAGAGGTTACACAGTTTATGTCCGGTTCGTACTCTGCATACGTATGTTCAGAGAACCTGCACACTTCGTAAGAGCAATCAGCTTTTTGTCTCGAGGGCTGACTCTTACAAAGGAAAAAATCTCCCGTCAACGCCTTTCTCACTGGGTGGTGGAGGCTATCGTATTATGTTACAATAATGCGAATTTAGAGCCCCCAATAGGACTACGAGCACACTCTACTAGAGGCATGGCTACTTCCTGGGCTCTGTTTAGAGGCATCTCTATTCAAGAAATTTGTGCGGCAGCCAGCTGGTCTTCTCCGCAAACTTTTGCTCGTTTCTATAGACTGGATGTGACAGAACCCTCTCTGGTCCACTCAGTCCTGGGAGTGAGTAGTCAGGTTGTATAATGCAGTTTTATTAAGGGGCGAATTCCTCATTTTATTCTGTTTGCACCTCCGTCGGGAGCCATGATTCAGATAATTACCCACCCTTTCTTAGTCTGCTTCATCAGCATAGCGGCAATACGGGAGTTGTCTATATCCCATAGTGAGATACTGAACGAATGTTAGAAAGAGAACGTTAGGTTACTGACGTAACCCCGGTTCTCTGATAACATGAAGTGAGGTATCTCACAAACATTGCCCTCCTTGCCTGTCTTGCATGGAGAAGAGATATGCGGAGAATGACTGCGGTTTATATACAGGGAGGCGGGACTCCCTGATCACAAGCCATGGTTGGCAGACGTGGTGTTATTGGTGCTTCCGCGATCGGTCAGAAAGGGTGGGTCCCATAGTGAGATACCTCACTTCATGTTATCAGAGAACCGGGGTTACGTCAGTAACCTAACGTTTGTTTATAATGCCTTCTATTTGCCACATCGCGCCATGCCGCGCCGCACCGCACCGCTCACGTCAGGTAGAGGTGTTATAGCTTGGGATCTGTGAATGATCATAATCATACTCCGTCCGAATGATGGCCAAAACTTTACTGATGAGTTTTATGATTGTACATTAGCTACCATGACCGTTTTTAACTCCAGAAAATCACCGTAAGAGCTTATGCCTTTTCAGGGTTGCTTAACAAACTGGTAAACTTTCTATTCGTTAGAAAACACCGATAAACCGTAATAATGTGCACGATTGCTCATTACTGCCGTGATCAGTATCACTCCATAGACTATAATACCCGTCAAAATAAAAAAAGACGGATAATGCAGAACTTATACATAATTACACCCACAAAAATATGTACAAAACAAATTAGAAGATTAATCATGAATAAAGTCTGTTACATTTTGTAAACGGGGTGTTTTATCACACAAACACCTTCAGATCAATTAGAAAGATGCGCCCATGGTGGAATTGTAGGGAGCACCTTTCAGAGTCTGTTCCCCCCAGATTTTAAAGCAAAACGTAATTGGTTGTAGCGAGAGTGTGCTGCCATTGGTCAGCACAATGTGGCCGTTATCTGATTGGCTTGAGCAGTCGGTGGGTGGAGTCGACCTATTTGTGTATTTGTCTGCAGTCATGACGCTAGAAATGTTTCAAACTCCACAAATGCCTGATGTGATCCACAAATGCGCAGGAAGAGATCCACAAATGCGTGAAGCAATCCACAAATGCACAGAAAGCAATTCACAAATGAATGCAGGCAGTGTTGTGCTTGTGACATAAAAACATATTTGTGAATATGTTTTTTTATTAGCAAATCTCATTTTATTTATTTGTGGATTTAATAAATTTTTGTGAAACTCCCAACATATATTGTGGGTCTCATTCTATTCATTTGTGCATACGATTATTTTTTTGTGAATATCTTTACATTTATTTGTGGATCATAATCTATTTATTTGGAAATTTGCAACAATTCTACCCCCATAAATGTCTGGTAAGTCATTGAGATGTTTTGTTGTTGGATGTAAGAGTGAACATAACAGTCTTCATTTACTGACATCTGAGCCGCTTAACGCAGTGGATTAGTTAAATTTTTGAAAGGAATTGCTCCACAGATCTAATATACACATACGATTTCTATAACGTTGTCTGCTATTTACGTTCACGGACATAACTGACAGTGTTTATGTGAACTGTGTGTGTTTTTGACAGAACCTTGTGTGTATTTGACAGTTTAAACAAAACAAAAAATGTGAAAGAGAAGTTACTCACGAGACTTGACGTCTGACAGCCAGCTGTCTGTGTGCGTGTGCTTCAGATAAGTGCGGTCAGAAAACGATCCATTAGAAGTTTAAACTGATATAGCTTTAAAACGCGTGGAAATAATAAACTTTAATGATGAAAGAAAAACTATGCTATCCGTAAGAGTGTTCGCGATATAGATGATAATCAAAACCAAGCAGATGTCTTGTTTGTATTTGGCAGAGAATCCGATTGAGGCAGGAACTGTCATCGTAGTATAGGGCGGGGCACAGCAGCTCATTTGCATTTAAAGGCACATGCACGAAAACAGCCTGTTCTTGACTGTAGTCAGAAATGGGTATTTACAACATGGATTTATAAATGATCTGTGAGGTATTTTCAGCTGAAACTTCACAGACACATTCTGGGGACACCTGAGACTTAAATTACATCTTGTAAAAATGGGCATAATAGGTGACCTATTATGCCCATTTAAGTCACTATTATGACCTATTAAGTCACTGCATCAACATCTCTCATCATATGGGTGGGACGGGAGACGGATTTCAACAGCTGTATATTTGCCAGTATATTTTAAACTGATGCAGGTTAAACTCCGTCCACACACAGGATAGAATAAGCATCTTTTAAGTCAGTGCATCAACATCTCTCTGTGTAGCCCCAACTCATAAAAGACAAATTCATGCAGTGAAACGTAATTGAGTTGGTCCAACTTAATTTTATCAAATACAATAGAAATGAAATTGATTCATTTATAAAAAATATTTTTTTATGCTTGTCCAACTCAAACTAAAACATTAAGGCCACGTTCACACAGTCATTTTTTGGGATTGACAACCGCATTTACTTAACAGGTGTGAGTCTCGAAATGTCTCGTTCACACAGCAACTTTCAGTAGCGTTCGGAACACTGTCTGTATGAACGTGCAGCGAGAGTCAAGACCGTATTCTCTTACTCGTAACCATGACGACAGTGATCAACGTAATATTAAAGATGGCGACGTCCATAAAACTGAAAAGTATTATCATTTTTCACATGACAAGAGACTAACTGAACCGCGAGTTCATCCATCAAAACTTCATTAAACAACAGCAGCATGTAAACACGCGCTAGCCGGAGTCTTTAACCGCTGCACACGCGTGCCACGTCCTTTGCGACATCTCGCGCATGACACGTCATTTGAAAAGAAACACAAAACTTACATGAGCCGCTCCGGTGGAGAACAGTGACTGGATCTAACACCTTAAGATGACGCACAGCTCACATCTCTGTCGCAGTAAGTTACTGAAAGTGAAACCACACACAAAACACCTTAGAAGAGCGGCTCTCTCGCACTGTATGTTAGACTGACAACTAGTTGTCCAGTACGGTTCCGTTCACACAGCGCGAATATTCCGAGAATGCGGTTGTGAGTCCTGAAAATGTAAGGGTGTGAGTTCGGTTATAGAATGCGGTTGTCACTCCTGTAAATAACCGTACTGCGTGTGAACGCAACTGTATTAAGGACTCAAATACAGGACTGACAACCGTATTCTGCTGCTGTGTGAACGTGGCCTTAGTTGGACACAAAACTTGGTTGAGATGTTTTTATTTAAAAGTCATAAAAACAGGTATAAAATGGTTATTTACTGTAAAACAACATTAAAAACAATGGAAATATACACTAGCTGTCAAAGTGGTAAATATGAAAATAAACATTTGCTGTTTATTAATGAGTTATTGTATTCATAACTTTGAAAAATTAATTAACCATTTAAACATTCATTTAGCCAACGTTTTTATCCATAGCAACTTAGAAATAAGGAATATTCATTTTAAGGAGGCAATAAACATGAGAAGTGCTAAAAAATACAAAGATTGAAACATTGTTCAGAATAGTACAAACTAGAACAGAGAGGGATTTAATAGTGAAAGCATAGTGGTTTTTTTTTTTTTTTTTTTTTTGAATGGCTCTTAAAGGCAGGATGCCATTAAATGTTCATGGAAGAGATGAGTTTTCAGTTGTTTCTTGAATATTGTCAGGGATTCAGCTGTCCAGTTAGCAATAGTCCAGTCTAGAAATGACAAGGGCCTGGATGAGAATTGTGTTGGATGCTCCGTTAGGAAGGGCCTGATCTTCCTAGTATAGTGCAGTGCAAACTTAAATGACCAAGCTGTCTTTGTAAAGTGGTATATGAACGTCAGCTGGTCATCAAAGATTACCACAAGATTTTTGGCGAATCAGGATGGAATTACAGTTGATGAGCCTAACTGGATGATGAAATTATGCTGAATCGTCGGAGTGGCTGGGAAGACGAAAAGTTCTGTCTTTGCCAGATTGAGTTGCAGGTGATGTTCTTGTATCCATGCCGAGATGTCCACCAGACAGTCCAAGATCCGTGCAGCTACCGTCAGATCATCAGCCTGAAATAAAAAAGTAAAGTAAATATGTGTGTCATCAGCATAGCAATGGTACCTTTATAATAGTATACAGTACCGGTCAAAAGTTTGGACATGTTACTATTTTTAATGTTTTTGAAAGAAGTCTCTTACGTTTATCAAGCCTGCATTTATTTAATCAAAAATACAGAAAAAACAAAACAAAACAGTAATATTGTGAAATTTAATTACAATTTAATTATTAAATATATAACAATTCAATATTTTTATTTTAATATGCTTCAAAATCATATGCATCATTACTCCAGTCTTTAGTGTCACATGATCCTTCAGAAATCATTCTAATATGCTGATTTATTATCAATGTTGGAAACAGTTGTGCTGCTTAATATTTTTTTTATAACCTGTGATAATTTTCAGGATTCTTTGATGAATAAAAAGTTAAATAACAGAGTCCAATTTTTTTGTGTTCAGGTGGCATACTTAGGAAAATTAGCCAAGTCTTGTACTGATCAGATTAAGGAAACTATAAAAGTGGATTTTGCCCACATTTGCATTTGTCCAAAAAAAAAAAAAAAACTGGTCTTCTGACTGCATCAGGTCCTCTATAGATACTAAACTGACTTTATTTTTGTAATATATTGTGAAACTAAAATCAATGAAATTACTTCCGTAAGTCCTGAGAATAAATAGCAGCTTGTTTTCTGAAGGTTACCAGTAGGTGACGCCAAATGACTTTTTGTGTATTATGAGTGAGTCATTCATTGAAATAGGCCATAAAAAACATTGATTCATGCAGAACACTGCTTAATAGAGTTTTATTAGTTTTATTAGCCATTGCATTATACATCTAACTTATTAGTTACACTTATTAGTACACTTACAACATGTACTAGGAGTCTAACAATCCATTAAATTATTTTACAAAAATTCAAACCTATATAAAACCTTATATCACAGTTAGTGCTGCATTCACATTTGTACTTAATTTCAAATGTATTATATATTTTCTTTAGCAACATAGCTTTTTCACAAGGTTATAAATAAAAAATAATAATAATTTGGACCAGTAAAAAATGTTCAACGATAAAGATTTTCAATAATGAATAGGCTACAAATTTCCCATTGTGAACAACCCTGTTTGCATCTGTTGGCTTGACTATGCGAGTTGTCTGTACCTATTTTTAGTACCTATATTTGCTTCACTTCAGAAGGCCTTTATAACCCCCTGAAATCGTGTGGATATCTTTTATGATGGATGGATGTACTTTTTTGGACTTCAAAATCAGAAGCGCCATTTACTATAAAGCTTGGAAGAGCCAGGATATTTTTTTTAAAAAAATAACTCAGATTGTGTTCGTCTGAAAGAAGATACACCATGGTATAGGGGTATTTCATTTTTGGGTGAACTATCCATTTAAACTACTAGGCCTATATCTGAGACAGGGATTTTGTAACCAATATTAGAACCAGGACATTTCCCTTTAAAAAAGTGTGTGGGAGAGTGAACGTGCAGACATCATGAGTCATGAGTGGCACAGCAAGGCTGATAATAATCAAGAGGCTGAACACTACAGTGTGAAGACAAACAAGGGAGAAGTTCCTCCTCTCTCACAGTCGTGTGCGCGCCCATCAATCTTCATTCATAGTAGCATACTTAGCACTCGGAGGAGTAGGTTTGAAGTTGCAATCCGTCTGACAGCAATTATGAGAGGCGTGATTTCTTTACTGATGTTAACAAACATACTATGTGCGGGATTTAGTCTGGCTTCCCGAGAACTGAACGGTAAGACATTGCAATACAAGTTTGCAGCTGTAGCGACATGCCAACATCAGCGATAATAAACTTTTATTATTATTATTATTATTTAAGCGTCAAATCACTAAATTTATTCAGTAGTTTAATTCATTTACTCTCTTCTTTGTTGTTCGCGCAACAGAGGCGCGCGCCTCTAGCTGTTTAGGGACTTTTCATATTCTTGAAAGCTGTGCAGCAGAACTTCAACACTCTGTCACTGTAAAGCGCCTGCAAAGATTGAGATACCAGGATTGCGTTTACCCAGAGTTATGAACGAGCCTGCGTTTTGCGTTTTTCAGAATGTCTCAGAACTCATGAAGTGAAATGTGAGGACATGGTTACCTCCAAGGGATTTACATACCGGGTGCCTCAGGACATGACAGTTTACCTGAGAGATCGCCATTGCGAACATGGATGGTCTCATGCGGTGGGCACGCCTTGTTTTAGGTTTATAATCAAGATGATATAAAATATAATTAAGATATCTTTTTGTAATGATTCCATTTTATTTTGTGCATAGAATGGAACGTTTATTGCTGACTCAACAATCGATGGGAAAAAGTTAGGACCTTTTGTGGATGTGACTCCTGAGAACCTGACATTGTGCACCTGTGCAAACATTCAATGGCAAATTCACTGTGACAACATTCAGGTAGTAGCAACATGTCTGTCTGTGTGTATTTACTCATGATAAGATAATAAGTGCTGAATAAATAAATGCAGTGCATAGGCTCTAAAATCAGTTTGAATGGGAAGATGAGGTTCTAATGATATTATTTTTGTTCCTTTACAGTTTTACTGTACTATCAATTATGCAGGTAAGCGCCATGAGACATCACACCATTAATGCTCTAGTCTAGAAAACATCTTAGGCCTGTTTATTAGAGGATTGGTTCACCCAAAACTGATAACTGAGACATCATTTACATATGCTGTTTCTGATGATTTTATTTCTTTAGCAGAACATGAAAGGAGATGTTAGGCAGAATGACAGGCTTAAAGGGTTAGTTCACCCAAAAATGAAAATTCTGTCATTAATTACTCACCCTCATGTCGTTCCACACCCGTAAGATCTTCGTTCATCTTCAGAACACAAATTAAGATATTTTTGATACAATCCGATGACTCTGTGAGGCCTGCATTGCCAGCAAGACAGTTTCAATGCCCAGAAAGCCACTAAAGACGTATTTAAAACAGTTCATGTGACTACAGTGGTTCAACCTTAATGTTATGAAGCGACGAGAATACTTTTTGTGCGCCAAAAAAAACAAAATAACGACTTTATTCAACAATATCTAGTGAAGGGCAATTTCAAAACACTGCTTCATGAAGCTTCGAAGCTTTACAAATCTTTTGTTTCGAATCAGTGGTTCAGAGCGCATATCAAACTGCCAAAGTTACGTGATTTTAGTAAATGAGGCTTCGTTACATGATAAGTGTTTTGAAATTTCAATGGTTCTCCACTGGGGGGTGTGACTTTGGCAGTTTGATATGGGCTCCGAATCACTGATTCGAAACAAAAGATTCGTAAAGCTTCAAAGCTTTATGAAGCAGTGTTTTGAAATCGCCATCACTAGATATTGTTGAATAAAGTCGTTATTTTGGTTTTTTTGGCGCACAAAAAGTATCCTCGTCGCTTTATAACATTAAGGTTGAACTACTGTAGTCACATGAACTGTTTTAAATACGTCTTTAGTAGCGTTGGGCATTGAAAGTGTTAACTGTCTTGCTGGCAATGCAGGCCTCACTGAGCCATCGGATTTTATCTAAAATATCTTAATTTGTGTTCCGAAGATGAGCGAAGGTCTTACAGGTGTGGAACGACATGAGGGTGAGTAATTAATGACAGAATTTTCATTTTTGGGTGAACTAACCCTTTAATAACCATTCACTTCCATTATATGGAAAAGATGCATTGTGCATTGATAATGAATTTGTAACTCAGTAACATATAGCTCCTTTTTTAATAGTTTTTCCAGCATAAATAAGGTGTGTATTTGTTTGTGTTTGTTTAAAGTAAAACTTCG
Source organism: Mylopharyngodon piceus (assembly GCA_039654765.1). NCBI lineage: Eukaryota > Metazoa > Chordata > Actinopteri > Cypriniformes > Xenocyprididae > Mylopharyngodon > Mylopharyngodon piceus. The sequence goes on from CM077445.1 coordinate 32,570,120, forward strand.
AGCTACACATGACTCCCTGCCAGGAAATTACACATTTTCAGAAGACAAAGAAGGTAACCAATATAAACTTCTTAAATTAGTTATAAACTCCACCATTAATTAAGGTTGTCTTTACATATATTATGATGCACACCTCTTTCTTGTCATGTTTGTTTCAGCAAATTCTCCCAGCTGGCTAACTGCTGTAATTGTGGCGAGTGTCATTGTATCTGTTACCATCCTGTCTGTTACCATTTGTTTTTTTTGGAAAAAATGTCTAAGAAAGTAAGTTCCTGTTATAAATGTTTGTGTTCAGTATTGCTGTTGTTGGTAGGGATGTACTAATGATATTACTATATCAATATTAGAATATTGATGTGCCTTAAGTTATGTTATACACAATAAGCAATAAAAAGCATACCAGTAATATTTTGTTTTGCAGAATGTGTAATATTTGTCTTATATTATTTCTATAATATTTGAAACTGTTTGTCCAATTTTTTCCCTAGGCCTGTGTACACTCCTCCAGGTGAAGGTGGATCTGAGACAGGATTGTGAAATATGAAAGTCCAAGTCGCAGTCATATACAGGTGCTGGTCATATAATTAGAATATCATCAAAAAGTTGATTTATTTCACTAATTCCATTCAAAAAGTGAAACTTGTATATTATATTCATTCATTACACACAGACTGATATATTTCAAATGTTTATTTCTTTTAATTTTGATGATTATAACTGACAACTAAGGAAAATCCCAAATTCAGTATCTCAGAAAATTAGAATATTGTGAAAAGGTTCAATATTGAAGACACCTGGTGCCACACTCTAATCAGCTAATTAACTCAAAACACCTGCAAAGGCCTTTAAATGGTCTCTCAGTCTAGTTCTGTAGGCTACACAATCATGGGGAAGACTGCTGACTTGACAGTTGTCCAAAAGACGACCATTGACACCTTGCACAAGGAGGGCAAGACACAAAAGGTCATTGCAAAAGAGGCTGGCTGTTCACAGAGCTCTGTGTCCAAGCACATTAATAGAGAGGCGAAGGGAAGGAAAAGATGTGGTAGAAAAAAGTGTACAAGCAATAGGGATAACCGCACCCTGGAGAGGATTGTGAAACAAAACCCATTCAAAAATGTGGGGGAGATTCACAAAGAGTGGACTGCAGCTGGAGTCAGTGCTTCAAGAACCACTACGCACAGACGTATGCAAGACATGGGTTTCAGCTGTCGCATTCCTTGTGTCAAGCCACTCTTGAACAACAGACAGCGTCAGAAGCGTCTCGCCTGGGCTAAAGACAAAAAGGACTGGACTGCTGCTGAGTGGTCCAAAGTTATGTTCTCTGATGAAAGTAAATTTTGCATTTCCTTTGGAAATCAGGGTCCCAGAGTCTGGAGGAAGAGAGGAGAGGCACACAATCCACGTTGCTTGAGGTCCAGTGTAAAGTTTCCACAGTCAGTGATGGTTTGGGGTGCCATGTCATCTGCTGGTGTTGGTCCACTGTGTTTTCTGAGGTCCAAGGTCAACGCAGCCGTATACCAGGAAGTTTTAGAGCACTTCATGCTTCCTGCTGCTGACCAACTTTATGGAGATGCAGATTTCATTTTCCAACAGGATTTGGCACCTGCACACAGTGCCAAAGCTACCAGTACCTAGTTTAAGGACCATGGTATCCCTGTTCTTAATTGGCCAGCAAACTCGCCTGACCTTAACCCCATAGAAAATCTATGGGGTATTGTGAAGAGGAAGATGTGATATGCCAGACCCAACAATGCAGAAGAACTGAAGGCCACTATCAGAGCAACCTGGGCTCTTATAACACCTGAGCAGTGCCACAGACTGATCGACTCCATGCCACGCCGCATTGCTACAGTAATTCAGGCAAAAGGAGCCCCAGCTAAGTATTGAGTGCTGTACATGCTCATACTTTTCATGTTCATACTTTTCAGTTGGCCAAGATTTCTAAAAATCCTTTCTTTGTATTGGTCTTAAGTAATATTCTAATTTTCTGAGATACTGAATTTGGGATTTTCCTTAGCTGTCAGTTATAATCATCAAAATTAAAAGAAATAAACATTTGAAATATATCAGTCTGTGTGTAATGAATGAATATAATATACAAGTTTCACTTTTTGAATGGAATTAGTGAAATAAATCAACTTTCTGATGATATTCTAATTATATGACCAGCACCTGTAGGTCATCCATAGTTAGTTCTGTAAAAAACTCTATATGGCATTATTTGTTTGCAGATGGTAGCTGGATCCACTATATATTAAGTGTCTTTAACTACTATGTAATAAAATTTAAATCATTTGATACAGTGCACTTATTGCGTAAATCCATGTTTTTACATTGTACTTACATTTAAACATTTCCTGCATGTAATTACCAGTTCCCAACCTTACTTGTATCCCACCCTGATAGTAGCAAAAGTTTTTTGCAATAAAACATGAACAAAATAGGTACATTGTACCTAACAATTTTTTTTCGTCTTAAGTACATTAATGTAAGGACACCTAATATAAAGTGGGATCAATAAACTGTTATACATTAGAGATCTTTAAACTCCATGCCATAACTCATGACTGGCAACAGCAACTGTGCACCTGTGACCAAAGGCTGATGTAAATACTACCAATGCTGCCACTGTACCTGCAACAGTGACCCCACCTAATATTGATAGTAATGTATTAACTTATTGTACAAAGAACTGTCCTCATTTACAGTAATAGTAGCAACTAATATTTTTTAAAAACCTCTTTTGTGCAGGCACTTGAATTTTTTTTTGTTATAAGGTCATATACTTTTTAAATAAACACATTTTAAATGGCTACTTGAGTCTAGTTCATGATTTTGTGTTGCCTTCGCGTCTGATGGTTGTGATGTTACAAATAATTACAAAATGTCTCTGTATGCATGAATGTAAGAGCTACTTTGAGAAAGGATTGGCAATTGGGCTGATGTTATCACTATTGTTTGTGTTGTAGCAGAGGAGCGCATGACATACTCTTATGATATCAGCAAACTGTTCTAATGATACCGTAGTGATTCATGCCTGGTTGGGCTTTCTCTTCTGGCAGTTTTCCCAGTTTCAGCTCTTGTAGCATGACTATGTGCTTTCATTTGTTATGCCAACTCTAAATCACATCCTGACCTGATCCCACTCTCACTGCCTCAGTTACTTTTCTGTTTGCACTCTACTGTTCAACATTGTGTTTTAATACTAACACCACTGTAGTGTGAAAACTATGTTAAATAGTGTTTAAAATAGAGCAATGAACTGACACAAAATTGCTGATAAAATAGTTTTTAGGCCACTTTTCTATGCAGAGCAGAGAATAGGTTTATTAACTGTACTGAAAGGATTACAAATAAGGTGCAGAATACATTAATAATTATACACTGAATGCAGCTACAATTAATTGTGCATGTGTAATAGTAATAATAATAATAATAAATAGGGAATGAATAGGAAAGGAGAAAAAGGGTAGGTTTTTCTCCCTTCCAGATGTTGAAAGAAATTTATCTGAAAGGTAAAATCATTCTATGACACGTACAGGCATATGGATATTTACTTTTTTTAATTGTGCATATTTTAATTGAAGATATGTCATAGAAACACCATTAAATCAAATTGAATGATTTCACTCAACTAACCAATAGATTTTAATGAAGGCGAAGATGTCTGAAATGTACATAATTCATAGAAATACTGAAACCCGATTAATTACAGTAATTATTAGGGTCTAATTTTTATCTTTTTACTTCAAAATAAAACTATAAATTTTACTCCACAAATCCAAAAACACTGTGTCAAATCCTTCATTACCACCAGACACACACACACACACACACACACACACACACACACACACACACACACAAAAAAAAAAAAAAACTTTAGTTTTCAACATAAAAGCCTGCAATGTCATATTTTCCAGAGACACAAAATCAGATCAATTAACCAAAAAACTGTTTCGGCTGAAATTTCACAAATGTTGATGTTCAGATGAAATGACAAAATAAAAAAATACGCATAAAATTGTCATAAAATATAGGAAAAAAATATTAGATATTGGTTATTGTTCAGCAGTGTATTTGATTTCTTATTAAAAGCAAATTGATCTCAAATTAAAAGCAAGAGATAAGATAAAAAAATATAAAATCTATCAATTACACAAAGGTCAGATAAAAACTGGAATTGCACATTTCTGTCCCCTCACTTCTGAAATGATTGCTACGCCCCTGCGCACCGCATTCGCAATGCAAACGGAGTGTGTGTGAACCGTCATATAGTGGACGAGCGCTTGAATTTTTCTTTTGAATTAAAACAGTTTTTATTGTTGAACACTTTAGTTATGGGAAGTTAATAGGCTACGTTTGTTTGTTACGTTCTTTCATAGTTACGCGTTACTTGCATATATGTGGGCGTTTTAAATCGTGTCCCGGTGGCTGAAACGCGGCTATTGCTTTTTTACTTTCAAGTTTTTATTTTTATTACAAATTTGTAATCTAGTTTAGTTTTTTTTTCGTTTTCACTGAACAATTGTAAATTTCTGTTTCATTTTAGTTTTTCAGTGTTTTATTTTTAGATTTAGCTTTTATAGGCCTAGCTTAGCCTATATCATATAACTTTGCAGGGAAAAAGACAAGAAAGAAAATTATAAAATAAGATATTGTTCATCGTAACGTTTCTGTTACTGTGGAGCAACTAGGCTGCAGGACAAAATGATAAAATGTGGTGTAGACGGGGCAGTGGGCTCTGATAATGCTGCAGGCCCAGGGGCATAGGCCTAAATCACGGGTGAAATCAGTAAATCCCCATGTCATGTCCTGGACTGCATATCGGAATTAAGCAGCAGCACTTCAATGTCAAGGCAGGACAGAGGTATTTTTTGTGTGCTCGTGTAGGCCTATTCGCCTCAGTTTTATCTAGATCGGTCACGATACTGAGGAAACTTCACTTTCCAGGGCGTGCATATTATATATATATATAGAGAGAGAGAGAGAGAGAGAGGTCACAGTTTGTGTGTTTGCGCGCGCGCCTATGTCATTTAAATTCATCAATAAAGAAATGAAATAAACCTTGGTCTATAAGGTTTTTAAGTAAGAATTATTAAGCACGTAAAAGATTACTTTTGAGTATAAAAAGCACGCCAAATAAAAGCAAAAATAAAAACTCGTGTTAGGCCTATCGGGGTGCCAGGAGATCGGGGTAGTTTTTCTTTCTTTTTCTTCTTTTCTTTTCTTTTATTTTCTTTTCTTTTTTTCTTTTCTTTTCTATTCTCCATACGAAATCGCCTATAGCATGGAAGCTTGTTTCCGCCACGGAATAATAATAAAAAAATGTAAAAGATAATTGCAACTTTTTAGCGATTTTATAGGACTATCTCGCAATTCTTACTTTTTTTCTCTCGCAATTTGACTTCTTTTCTCAGAATTGTGAGACATAAACTCGCAACTGTGAGTTAAGTCCAGTTCTGAAGGGAGAAATTACAGATATTTTTTGTGTCTTATAATTGGAAGTTTATATCTCAGAATTCTGAGTTTAGCCTATTTCTCACAATTGCAAGTTTATATCACGCAAAAATTGTTTAAAATAAGTTGGATAATAAAAATGCATTTTGTTTTTATATAACAGGCCTACTATATTTTAAATTACATATAGACCACAAGACAAAATAATAGGCCTATACTGAATTTACTCAAAAGACCCATTCAAAAGTTTTTACGTTTGATTCTTAATGTTGCCTTAATCAAAAGCTTCTTATATGCATCAATGAACATTTGCGCCTTTTGTAACAGCTGTGTGAGTCCTTTGGATCTCAGCATCACTGTTGGAAAGGGTTAGTGTATGAAGTCATTTTTCTGAAAAACTGAACACAGTTTAACTGCTCAGCTCACGACAAACAAAGGACTCGCAAAACACTATCTGGCCAATATCACAAAACATAAACATTGATTGAGGCAGCATGCAATTTATGATGCCTCTTTTTAAAATAAATAAATAAAAATAGCCTAAACTTATGACTTCCAACTACACATATCCAAGGCTATTTCGAAAACAACGAAGATTACATAGCCTAAATTAGAAGTGCTGAACGGGGTATTAGTTCCTTATCTCGATGCTCTTTGGTGTAAGGGATGGTTCAGCTCATATAAAAATAATGATAGTCCAAGGCACTCGAATCTTGTTGAAAAAGTTATAAAAATATAACTATAAAAAAAGCCTTTATTGCATCAGGCTATAATTTTTAAAAACAGGTGACAAATGCACACCTACGCGTTGCGGCTAACTTGCCTTCATCAGGGTGTAGTGCACACGTTGTGGCCCTGACGAACGAAGGCTTAGCCGCACGCGTGCATTTGCCACACCTTGACGAAGGCTAGTAGGCTACAGGCTATTTCGTATGGAAGAAAAGAAAAGAAAAGAAAAGAAAAGAAAAGAAAAGAAAAGAAAAGAACTACCCCGATCTCCTGGCACTGCGTAGGCCTAACACGAGTTCATGCTTTTATTTGGCAAGCTTTTTATACTCAAAAATAATCTTTTACGTGCTTCATAATTCTTACTTAAAAACCTTATAGGCCAGTTACAGGCCACACCCTGATGAAGGCAAGTTAGCCGCAACGCGTAGGTGTGTCACTTGTTTTTAAAACTTATAGGCCTAGCCATGATGCAATAAAAACTATTCCATATTTCACTAGAAAAATTAGAACATAAATTTCAAAAGTTACATTTAATTTCCATAATTTTCATGGCCTGGAAATCACAATTTTAAAATTCCCTGCATATGGTTTTCGACGTGTAAGGCCTATCAGTGTGTCAATGGTTTGAACGCTTTTATAGAGAATAAAACGCAATTGTGATCGTGATTGTGATAGTCTGAGAAGTTATCAGCCTCTGAAAACTGCTCAGAAAAAAAAAAAAAAAAAAATTCACGGAGAGCGGGCGAAATCCCGTAAAGAACTCGCGATAAAAAGTGCTGAGCGTGTCAGAAATGGAAAACAACGAGGCGCGCGAGAGAAATAGGCTACAATGTCTCTAATTCGTGCATGTAACTAAATGCATGCTAAAATATAGTGTCATTGCAGTGTTCTGCATGATGGATGACAAGAAGGCATATAAACGGCCCTTAGCTATTAATAATGCATATTACGGGGATTTTTTTTTAACATAAGCTTACACATTAAGGTATTTGCTTTCATCATTTTACTTTTCATTCATTTTCAGCCCCCAGCTCCTTCAGGCAGCAAGAGGAACTTTTTATGACCTCATGAATAACAATATTTTGTAATGGTGCTATAATTTACTATTGGCCTAATTATTATTGTTTAATTGTTTATAATACAGACCTAACTGCCCAACAGCTCTTTCATTTGCAGGTAGGCTACTGGTGTCCAGTGCTGAATCTTCTCCTGGTTTTCCTCATCCTCAAGAGCTGGCTGTTTTCCTCTTCATTCCTTTGGATTCCGGACCTCTATGGCAGATCCAAATGCATCCTCTTTGTGAACCTTTCCCAGGTCTGAAAAATTAAATGTGAATAGTTTTACTATTGAGCAAAAATTCTGTCCTTGCGTGTTTGAAAAATGTAACAATTACACTTTCAAACCATTGAGCTTTTCAATAGGCCTACGTCAATAAAATAGCCAATGTTTTTAGTTTTTTTTTTTTTTTTTTTTTTTAAAAAAAGACATGCAGTGTTCTCTCCAAAAGCAGAATGTTGTGATATAAACTACAGCAGTGTTCATTGCAATAAATTAAGCAGATTAGCCTAACGATCGATCACTGAACGAATTAAACTCACTCATACTCTCAAAAATTACTAAAATATCATTCGAATTTGACAAATTAACAATTTTCTTGTCCCTAATAATCAACATAATGCAGGGGAAACTATAATATGAACTGCTAAACTGCTCACTGCATCATATACTAATTAACAACACGAACTATCAATGTATGAATCAAACTCATTAAGACTTTTTTAGTTTGGCGATCTAGCGTGAAAACCCCTTCGCTTTCCCAGCACTCTCCCTCCCTATATATATATATATATATATATATATATATATATTAGTCTGCGGTATCTAACGGTAAGAGTTTTTCCACTGTAAGGTTACCAATTGTAGTGGATGTGACGCCTTAGTACCTGACAGTCAGTGTCTGCGAGAACCTGCAATGGCAACTTAACTGTGGCACGGTAGGAACAATGAATGTGTTTTTCATTTACACACCAATAAATACGCAGCACGCTTGTTTGTCAATGCAGTGTGCTTCATTGTCATGCCATTAGGACAGGCGAGGTTCTAAAAATATGATTTTTCTTCTGTTACAGTGTTACTCTATCAATTTTACGGGCAAGCATGAATCCTCACACCATACGCTCTTGAAACGAATACTTTTTAGTGTATATAAATTATGCTTTTGATTGTATTTATCTACAGTTACAGATTTGAAACATTCACCAGCACATGACCCCCGAGACGAACAAGATGGCAACCATAATGGCAACTGTAAAAGCAATGCTTTAACCTGTAAAAGTTTTGATGTTAATTCTCCTTGCTATTTGATTACTCTAAATCCTGATTACACTTATCGTTTGCTATCATTATGTATACTCAGAAGGTTTACCTCTGTGGGGGATTGCTTTATTTGGGATTGTTGGTGCTGGTGCATTAATCGCCATTTTGTTTTGCTCTTTCAGAAATAGAAAAAAGGTGAGTGCCTTAACAAAGTTGGATATAATATGTAATGTTGTCCTCTGTCTCATTAGAAGAAATAAAGACCATTACAGTTCAGTAATATAATGTAGCCTATGTAGATTTTTGTCTAGGTCATGTTTTACTTTCACTGAAAGTCTTCTGCCTTTTTTGCTATACAGGGCAAACTGCTGCAGTGACTCAAAACAAGATAATGTGATATAGTGGTCAATGCTTTGTGCCTTCAAGCAACTCACCCCAGCTTTCTCCAAAGAGACTGACCCTGTAATACATGTTCTGTGAGTCACATTTGTAAAAAGCGCTAAATGACCAAAATAATCACTAAGTACTTTAAGTTCTTTATTTACACTCATTTATTTCTTTAATATAATGAAAATTACTGTAAGTCATCATTTACTCACCCTGCTGTTGTGCCGTATGCCCTTCTCGCACTCGTCCATATAATGGCAGTGAATAGCAACCAAGGTCAAGCTTTTTAAAAAAGACAACAGTATCACAGGATGGTCCCAGGCGATGTGTCATATATTAACTTAAGAGTTCTTAGAGTATGCTATAGGATTTGGTAAAAATCAAACTGAAATGTAATGTATTATTTAACGAAAATCCTGACTTTGGCTGTTGGTCTTCCATGCTCTGCTGCACGTTCACACAAGTTGAAAAAAAAAAAAACACAAGTTGTGAGAAATCAAGGTTATTAAAAACATGTAATGAAATACAATCAATGTACTTTCAGGATTATCATTAAATATTAAATTTCATATCGTATACCCCCAGAAAAAAGAATATACAACACATGTCGCATGGGACCATTCTGTGATACTTCAGCATATTTTTTAAAGCTTGATACTGGTCGCTATTGTCACAGAGACTAACTCCGTGATTCCCTCCTCTGGCCATCAGAGGGCGGCTTCACCAGAATACTGACACACACACACTACATTTCCCATCAGCCCCGTACCTTGGCACTGATCACCACATCCAGCTGCAGCTCATTATCTGGACTATTTAAGCTGCTCTCAGCCTTGCACTCATTGCGAGGTCTTGTATTACTACGGTTTGCATTTCTGAGCGTTTTTCATTGTGTTTGCCTGCCTGTTGTTGACCCTGTTTGATCCCCATTCACAATTCTTTGCTGCCTGCCCTTTGGACTCTTGCTTTGATTCTGACCTGTGATTGTTATCTGCCTGCCCTGACCCACTGCCTGTATTACGACTACGATTCTGTCTGCCCTCTGCTGTACCAGTCTGCTGTTGTTTGACCATTGCCTGTCTGACTATGAACACTGTTTAATAAAGCCTGCTTATGGATCCCATTTCGTGTGACGACTCGTTACAGCTATTCACTGCCATTATATGGATGAGTGCGAGCGGGACATTTATTAAAAATACTCCTTTTGTGGTCCGAAAAAGAAAGAAAAGCATACTGCATTAGAACAACAGCAGAGTGAGTAAATGATGATCACCAGAGTGTGTATTTTTTGAAAATGTGTTTGGGGTTCAAATTAAGATAAAAATTTTTTTATCATAAATCTAAGTTTTGGTTATCAAGCACACATACATACGTCAAGGGGGCATAGTATGTACAGTATGTTTTTAAATTTTGTATCAGTTTTGTATAACTTTTTATAAAGCTCACAAACTATGTAGCATGACACAAGTCATAATCTAAATTGTCATACAATAATAATCCATGTTCACACTGACAGTATTTTAGATTTTCTCATAGGTGGTCCTACTTTCCTGCGGTATCCATTTGTATCAGGAGGCAGACAGCTTTCTGTGTCCCCATTGGTAGTATTTGGATCACACTGTTCATTTGCATAAACTTTTTCACCAGAAACCACAATCTCAAAGAAAATTAATGACGTCTGTTTGTTTTGTTAGTGTAAACCTCCTCTTAAGTCTATGCTTTGTAGGAGCAAAGTAAGGGCAAGTATTTGAACTGCCACTGTGAAAGCAAAATGCAACAAAATGCGGTGCCAGTGAGTACACACATCTAATGCATTACTAATTTAATCCAGAGAAAATTGTTATCTAGAAGGCACCTAACTTTATAGCAAGCTTGTCACTGGGACAGTAAACTCATTATCTGCCCCTAAACAGAGCATATTAGTACCGTAAAGGCTATATAAATTATAATAGTGTACTTTAGAGGCTACTGCTGTTGAGTTTTTTTTCTGAAAGTGAACTGTCATACATAAAAAATATCCAAACAGTACTGTATGTATAACCAAAATGAATCAAAATGGTTGTGTTGCTGTGTGCCAAGCTATATCTGATAAAGTATACTCATAGACTCATTATATTGGGTACTATTGATTTGTCGGTTGCACTTTATTTTACAGTATGTGCACTTATGTACTAAAAAGTACTGTAATATAAGGTAACACCATGGGTTAAGTTTTAGGGGTGGGTTTAGGGTTATTACCTGGTTATTACCCAGTTATTGCAATTACTAGAATAAGTACATTTATGTATATGGTCAACAGGACTGTAAAATAAAATGCTACCGATTTGTCTATACTGAATATTATAACTTAAAGAAAATGAAAGGAAATGTTACACTTTGTTACACAGAAATGTTACACTTTGTCGTATTATGTGTAATAATATGATTGTTAAATTTCTTATTTCTTGGGCTTCACTTTTTGACTTTCTCTGTGTCTTGCTTTTTCCATTGTGCACATCATGTACCTACCTAGACAAAACAAGTAGTAGTAGTCCTTGGACACACTCACACTCTCACACGCAACCAGAAGTTGAAGACACACACACATTTACACACATACATTTCTTACTTGTTATTATATTTCTTGAAATGCCATACATGGTAAGGTTTGATTCTTAAGTCATATGATTGGATGCTCAAGCCATCCTGGAGATTGTTGTTTGACCTATGTCTATAAATATGACCCTTCTTCCTGAATAAATCTGAGAATGCTTTGTACCACACTTGCTCTGTGTCTGCTTGGTTATTCTCCCAAAATATCTCGTGCTGCTGCTGCCACACACCACAGGGGTTGAGGCGCCTGTTTCTAAACTGATGACTGAGACTACAAATAATCTACCTGAAATTGAGATTTTAATCTAACAATGATATTGATCAATAATTGTAAAAGTTTAGTGTCAGCTGCCATTGTGTTGTGAGATGAAATGAAATATGCAATTTTTGTCACATTTCTGTCATCAGTTGTAAATTATACTTATCCTGAATGCATATTTTTACATTAAATTACTTTTTTTCCCCCCAAATACTTTATATTCTAGTATATCTTTAGTATATGTAGTATATCATTTTGCCTTTTCTATCTAGTTGTTTTGTTAAAGGGATTTGTTTTAATAAAATCTGATAAGACCTTCCATGCCTTGTTGTTACGGACAGAGGAGTCGGAGACAATGGGAATGCAGGTAGGTGGTATTTATTAAACACACAGCAGATAATAACAGTTGTGCAGGTAAGTGGATAGCAGAATGAGTCTTTAACGGATGATAATATAAATACTGAAACAGTCCTTTGCTTTGTAGGAGTGGAGATCGTGGAATGAAGCAGGTTGTAGAGCTGGATGGAGGAATGCTGGTAATCATGAGACACACACACAGACGAAGCCACAGGAGGACGAGGGAAACACACAGGAGTGGAGAAGTCAGTATCTTAGGAGAAATAAGAGGTAAGTAACTGAGTCCTTGTACAAACGAGAACGGACAACTGAGGGAGGTGAGTGGTGTGTTTAAGTACTGCTGTGATGAAGAGTAAATGGCTTGCAGGTGCGGGTGATTACAGAGTGGTGGAGTGAGTGCAGGTGAGGGTCAGGGAGGATTATGGGAGATGGAGTCCAGAACTGACAGGAACTGTGACAGTACCTCCCCCTCCCGGAAGGCGCGTTCACGCGCCATAGATGGAACAACCGGGGAGGGGGGTGGGCGCCCTGGAGACCTACAGGCAGGTGAGGGTGGAGGTGCAGACCGGTACGGAGGTCTCCAGGGCGGGTCCAGGAGCTCTAGGCGCCATGGCGGGTCGGGAGCCTCGGGACGCCACGGCGGGTCGGGAGCCTCGGGACGCCACGGCGGGGCGGGAGCCTTAGGGAGCCACGGCGGGTCGGGAGCCTCAGGGAGCCACGGCGGGTCGGGAGCCTCGGAGAGCCACGGCTGGTCGGGAGCCTCAGGGAGCCATGGCGGCTTGGGAGCTTCAGGACGCCATGGCACTGAGGCCTCCGTGACCTTGGCCACTACGACCACGGGTATATGGCCCCCCCAAAAAATTTCTTTGGGAGGATCCGCACTTCCCTGAGCTGGAGTGGATTCCGGGGCTGGCTCGTGGAGTGGAGTGGGCTCGTGGAGTGGAGCGGGCTCGGGTGTTGAGTCTGAAGCGGACTCGTAGGCTGGAGCTGGCTCTGGTGCTGAGTCTGGAGCTGACTCTGGAGCTGACTCGTGGGCTGGAGCGGGCTCTGGTGCTGAGTATGGAGCTGACTCGTGGGCTGGAGCAGGCTCTGGTGCTGAGTCTGGAGCAGGCTCTGGTGCTGAGTCTGGAGCTGACTCGTGGGCTGGAGCGGGCTCTGGTGCTGAGTCTGGAGCTGACTTGTGAGCTGGAGCGGGCTCTGGTGCTGAGTTTGTAGCTGACTCGGGGACTGGAGCGGAGTCTGGAGCTGACTCGGGGACTGGAGCGGAGTCTGGAGCGGGCTCGGCAACTGGAGCGGAGTCTGGAGCGGGCTCGGCGACTGGAGCGGGCTCGGCGACTGGAGCGGGCTCGGCGACTGAAGACACTGGTTCTGACCAGAAATCTATTAGCCAATGGTCCTCTTCAGATTCTGGTGAGGGCTCCTGTGTGGTGGAGGCCATCTTAAATGAGGGCTCAGGCATGGCGGCGGCCATCTTATCTGAGGGCTCCTGCGTGGCGGTGGCCATCATGAACAAGGGCTCAGGTGTGGCGGTGGCCATCTTGTGATGAGGCTCTGTAGTGGTGGCGGCCATCTTGCAATGAGACTCAGAAGTGGCGGCGGCCATCTTACGACGAGGCTCACTAGTGGCGGCGACCAACTTGCGATGACGCTCCGAAGTGGCGGCGGCCATCCTGCACTGAGGCTCTGAAGTGGCGGCGGCCATCTTGCGTCCTCGAGGAAATACAGGAAGGCGGGAATGGACAGATTCGTTGGAGGGGTATGTGGAGGGAACCGGCGGAGGGTGAGCTGACCTGGCCACGTGTGTTTCTGATGGGGCTGGACAAGGAGGACACTTTTTCCTCTTTAACTTCTTCTACTTCAAAATTAGAGCCATTTAAATAGAGAATCAGATTAATAGACTCGACTAGAGAGAAATAACATGCAGGTTCAATATAGCGAATAGTATCCTTGTCCAGACCCATCAGAAAACACGCATTAAGAGGAGCATCTGGCCAGCCCACCAAACAAGAGAGCTCAGAAAACTCCTCCACATACCTCTCCAGCGGACGACCATTCTGCCGGAGACTCCACAGACGGTCCTCCACCGAGATGTTGTTCTTGGGGCCAGCTGGAGAAATTGGGATGAGGAAGAGACCCATGATGCTGCTGTAGTTATTAGTGTTGGTCCATTCTTCTGTTACGTGTGGTGTGTAGATGAAGGCACAATGACGAAGGAGAATGCGTGGAGTAGAATTTAATAATAGAAACAGGCAGGAAACTCAAAATACTCATCCAACATAAACGCATAAATGAGAACGGACGAAGACTGAGGGAAAACACAGGGTATATATACACAAGTGGCAAACAAAGGGAACTTAAGATAATTAACTGGACACAGGTGAATGAAATGACTAATTAAACAGAATGGGGAAAAACTAGGTCAAACTAAGGAAAACAACAGTGGACATGTAACACTTGTGAAGTTACTTGCTTGGTTTTACATTTTAAAACTTTAATGTTTTCCTTTCTTTTGAAGTGCTGAGAAATGCAGAAATTCAAAATGCCTTACACTACAATCTATCTTCAATCTGTCATTATTCTAACTGATTTGGTTATTCAAAATATATCTGTGAACATTAAAAATAACTGCTGGTGGTAAAAATCAAAATGGCTTATCCTGTGGGGCTCATGTTCTGGCTTAACCAAGAGAAACTGTTAGATTCTAGAGCAAATCACAAACTCAGGTGTAGTCAGCAGTGGCTGGTCTAACACAATTTTATTTCTTTGTACTTGGTAAATCATATGTTCATATCATATGGTTTATTCAAAATCATATGAATAAACCATATGTTCCAGTTTTCAACCAACAGCTAGGTCTTCATTAGGAAGCTCAATTACAGCATGGGTGTTTACACCATAAACATCTGCCTTTCATAAAGAGCATCACAGTTGCTACAAGTGGCAAACATTGTCAACAACTGATTCACTGTTAACCAGCGTTCAACTTTTTAGACACATTAGCTAAATAATACTCTGTTTAAAGTAACAGCACAAATGGGTTCATCCTTTAGTCTGAGAAGGGTTTTTTTCCCCCAGCCATGACAATTCATTTTCACCCAAACCAAATCCTGATATTTTGCTCTTACCTGGTTTTAACCAGACCAACATTATTCAGAAATCAGAACCCATGTTTGTCCCTCTGCTACACTGTAAGGCTTTTCTAACTGGGAATCCTTTCACCTGTACTTTGCTAATAAATACCTAATTAACAAAATGTATTAGTCTATTAACAAAACAAGAGAAAGTGTTATAATCTGAATGAGGCATTAATAATAATCTTAATAATAATAATAATGGTCAGAAAGTATTGTTATATTTTGAAGACAAGAACTTGAATACATTTTAAGGGATTTTTTCTCCTATACTGCTGAAAGCCAATAAAAAGTTTCCTCCTGATTAGGTCATAAGTGGATAATTTGTTTTGTATAAATTTTGTAGTGAATTTGCCTGAACAGTTGGCTAAAATGAAGTCACTATGATTTTCATTTCCCTCTAATGAAAAGCATCATAGCAAAAAGGAGAATTTGCTCATGATGACTGTTTAAGAAAAGAGATCTCTGGACGAGACATCTGCACTCTCACTTTATTTTAGATGCTGATCCACAGTGTGGTATTCTGGATGTCTATACTTATCTTCTTAACCAGATCAAGCTGATTAACCATAATTTTTTACAACTTGGCTCTACTTGATTAGTACCATAAACCAGTTTAGACCATATTCATACTGGACTAACCTTTCAGCTGGATTTTCACTGGCAATTTTACCTAGTCTACAAAATGTAGCTGGAGTTATCCAACCCTACTATGTTTTCGTAGCTGCCATGACTCATGATCAGATCATTTCTGCACATGAGTAGCAAAGAATTGTGGCTGAAGTCTCTTTGGCTATAGGTTCCCAGCAGTGTTGAAGATTTACTGTAACCTTGGTAACAGAGTCACAAACATGTAAACAAATTGGTGTGGTAAACAGCATTGGCAGACACAGTCACACCCATTTATTCGAAAAAGGATGAATTTAAAAAAAGCAGCAGGAGGGAATCACCTCAAGTTGAAGGAGGAAATGCCTGAATGCACGTAGAAGTGCACTGAGAGAGAGAAAAAAAGTCCATATCAGACAGATGGGTGTTGGGTCTTAGGTTGGGCCAGTGGTAAACCACATGTCTGAGGAGAAATGTTCAAGTGGCTATGTAAACATGCAGACAGTAATGCCAACTTGGACAGCAAAAGTGTGGTAAAATAATAAAAAGCAGTTGATTAATAAGAAGCCTGTTTAAAATGAAGACCACAATGAATTTCAGGCATTCTTCCATGATGCTGTATATTAGAACCAGGGTTCCCACTCTTTTTCAGCGATCATTTTCCAGGACTTTTCCAGGACATTTTCAATTTTACTATGGCAGGAATAAAAGACAAGGATCCTAAAGTAATATATTGCTCTCTAAGTCTTTAAAAGGCGTATAGTTTATTGCCATGACTTAAGTATACAATCAGTCCTTAATATGAGCTCTTAATCATACATTATGACTATGGAAGCTTGTTTCCACCACAGAATAATAATAATAAAAAAAAAAGTTGCAATTACCTTTTTTGTATCTCACTATATAGACTTTTTATCTTGCAATTGCGAGTTTATATCAAAATTATGCAATTTATAATTCTGACTTTATAACACAATTGCGAGTTTATATCACACAATTCTGACTTTATATCAAGCAATTGCGAGTTTATATCACAATTATGTAAGCTTGCAATTTCAAGAATTTTTTAGAATTTTGAGATAAAAAGTTGCAATTACCTTTTTTTATTCAGCGGCAGAAACAAGCTT
The DNA here is from genome assembly GCA_039654765.1 of Mylopharyngodon piceus. Lineage (NCBI taxonomy): Eukaryota > Metazoa > Chordata > Actinopteri > Cypriniformes > Xenocyprididae > Mylopharyngodon > Mylopharyngodon piceus. The sequence goes on from CM077445.1 coordinate 32,587,087, forward strand.
CCATAGTTTATTGCGATGACTTAACTATAAAATCAGTTTTTAATATGAGCTCTTAATCATACATGACAAATTGTTCTCGTTACCAGTGTCCATATCATAGCAAAAAATATTAGAACTATTAATTAACTACTGTTTTGTTTAACTATTTGAAAATAAAAATATTAGTCAAAGACAAAGTCGATGAACAACAAAGAAACCCATAACACGTAATAGAATATGTGGCAGGTCTATTAATCTGTATTTACACAATGCACACATCTATTTAGAATTTTCTGTCCTGTCCAATGCTGGTTATCACCATGTCAATCAATACAATTTTGGATTTAATCCCACATTTAAATAAGTTAGTCATTCCCAAAACTTTGCAGTGTGTATACTTTGCAGCATGAAAAACTTTTTTCGAATTGTGAATGGGTTATATACAGATTCCCTTTCGAAAGGGAACTCTACCTCCGCGTGAACCAGTGTCTGAAAACAATATCAACTCACGACAATCCTATTGGCCGGCGACAGCCTATGATGTCATCATAGCGCGACCCGGAAGGAGCGCCTAGAGAACCAGTCAGTATCTTTTCGTCTTCAGGGACTGTTCTGTTTGAAACAATATCAAACCGATATTAAGGTAAGACAATTTATGTCTGACAAACGTTTCAGGAAGTGTGTACATCCGTGTCCCATAGTGTTGACATCTGATCACACACATAACTTATAACTTTGTCTTTTATGAGAACAAAAGAACATGTACAGGCAGTTCTTGAGGGATCTGTCTGTTTGTTATTGGAGTGTGTTTTACTTGTAAAATGCTCCACTCTCTTCTGGTCTTTTCCTCGAGAGGAGAAGGACCGGCAGCTGCACCTAATGGTTCGGGTCTTACTCTTGCTGAGGCAGAGTAGAGACTAGATCATGGGGTTCTCAGCTGAAGCTTGTTGAAGAGTTGAAGGGGTGAAATTCCCCGCGACCTTCGACGGCTGACGGGAGAGAGCTGTGTGATTATGATGATGTGTTGTCTATGATATCATTAGATTCAGCAGCAGTTGCTCTTCTTGTTCTAAGCCAAACAAGAGAGCAGGAGATGGCTGATGAGGATGAAGATGGTGAGCCTTCTGAATCCTCAAAACCACCCTGCCCCCACGTATGTACAGCTGTGTGAGATTATGGAACACGCCTCTGGCAGACTGCGGCTGCCATTGGAGCAGGTTAAGAAAGAAACCGCTTGCGGATTGTTCGTCGAATGGTTCCTTTTTTGCCATAATCCTCCAGCCACCGTAAGCTTTCCGTTCCTTCTTGATCTTCATACTGAGATCGAGAAGGCATGGAAGGACCTGTATTCAGCTCGCATTCATCAACATCAGCAGGTTAATTCGCTGGTGTTGGTGGAGTGGGTATGAGTACACGTCGATGCCTCCTACTGACGAGATGGGTGCAACTATCTCGAGATATAGGTAGGCTCCAACGCTCTATATGCGGCAGCAGGTCAGGCGGGTGTTACTTTACACACAATGTCTGTTTGTAAGCATATCAGTTAGACCTGCTGAGATTGGCTTGGTAGATCTCTTTATATTTATATTTATAATCAGTTTCCTGTATAGGATGCGGACTAAGGGCCCTGAAGTTCCATTAGGTTGGCTGTAACGATACATTATTAGGGTAGTACTTTGTTTGTCCCCTTTTTTGGATGTGTTGGCTTCAGATAATGAAGCCACTGTTCATATGTATTCAGATGTCGGCTTTAACTAAGCCGCACTGTTAGCCACCTTTTTGGTTAATTAGCTTTCTCCTCTGGTAAATGCTAGAGATTTGAGATTAGCTTTCACTAAATTCAGATAGATCTATGTTTAGCGTCGTCCTTACAGGCCGCCTGACATTGTGTGCTTGGGTTGAGCTTTGCTCCTCTGAGCTTTACTTAGAAATTTAGTATTCTCAGAGTTGGTAGAGGCTGTTGTTTCTTAGCCCCAGGCAGATCTATGCTTATGTGTTAGCCTTATAGGCCCACAGCTATAGCTGGCCTAGGCTAGAACTAGCGTTTAGGCGGTCTGCTAGTAGTATTTTATGCCCTTTTTATACTACCCCTGTTATGTGAGTGTAGTTTTCCTAGTTCTGGCCGCCTCTTATCAGAGTTGTCAGGCCAAGGCCCATTGTCCCTTCAGTGTAGGTGCAAAATAGATAGCAGCTAAGGTAGCAGACTATTGCTAAGTCTCCCTGGTGCCGTTGTCTCAGGCGGTGTAGGCCCTTTTCACTATGTGAATAGAAACTTTGTTGCTGTGGCCCCGCTCCCCCAGAACTATCTAGTGGTACTTTGACTTCAGTTTTTCCCCTGAACCCCTTGAACTATGTTCAAGCTTGAGTGATATGGTTGTAGCTTTTTATGAAAGCTCCTGTTCCCTAGGGTTCAGTACAGATTGTATCTGTTTTTGGTGAGAATTTCTGATGTGAAGTACCCACCCTGTATTTTTCAGGGTTGGATTAGTAGTACTCCCTTGTTGTTCAAGGTTATTGTACTTTAATATGTTAGTTCTGGTTCCTGCCCTACACTTTGTGAGCTCAGTAACTCTAATACTGCCACAGGCTAGCACACGTGTGTTCTGGAGTAGTAGGCCTGACTTTGGCCTCCTTTAGAGTATGGTGACGTAGTTTGTACTCCCCTTGCTGTAAGGGTAAAAAGTGTTTTTACTGAGTATATTGCCTGTTGGAATGTATAAGCTCAGGTTGAGTTTATAAAGCTAACCTCACTACATAGTTTGGTTTTCATATATGGCTTCCTTAGAGCTTGAACACTGCCACAAGCTGACACTTGTGTTGTGTGAAGTAGAAGGCTCCGTTTGGGCCTCCTTCAGAGCACAATAGCTTGTTGTATTACAAGGCTTGTTGGTAGATGTTTCAGTTAGAGTTTGCTCACTTGGAAACTAGCACTGCCACAGGTTGACGCCCGTGTCATTCTGAAGTCGCAGGTCCTGTTTGGACCTCCCTCAGAGCATGATGGCGTAAGTTTGTACTCCTCTTGCTCAAAGAGTAAAAAGTGTTTTTACTGAGTACATTGCCTGGTGGAATGTGTGGATAAAATTAAGCTCAGGTTGAGCTAAACTAGTTAACCTCACTGGATGGGTTGGTTCTCAGATTTGGCTCCCTTAGTGCTTAGACACTGCCACTAGCTGACGCCACGTGTCTTTCTGGAGTCGCAGGCCCTGTTTGGGGCCTCCTTCAGAGCATGATGGCGCAAGTTTGTACTCCTCTTGCTTAAAGAGTAAAAAGTGATTTTACTGAGTACACTGCTTGTTGGAATGTGTGGATAGAATTAGCTCAGGTTGAGTTAAACTAGTTAACCTCACTGGATAGTTGAGTTCTAAGATTTGGCTCCCTTAGAGTTTAGACTGCCACTGGCTGACGCCCATGTCATTCTGAGGTCGCAGGTCCTGTTTGGACCTCCTTCAGAGCATGATGGCATAAGTTTGTACTCCTCTTGCTTAAAGAGTAAAAAGTGTTTTTACTGAGTACATTGCCTGTTGGAATGTGTGCTCAGGTTGAGCTAAACTAGTCAACCTCACTGGAGAGTTTGGTTCTCAGATTTGGCTCCCTTAGAGCATAGACACTGCCACTAGCTGACGCACGTGTCATTCTGAAGTCGCAGGTCCTGTTTGGACCTCCTCTAGAGCACGATGGCGTAAGTTGTACTCCTCTTGCTTAAAGAGTAAAAAGTGTTTTTTACTGAGTACACTGCTTGTTGGAATGTGTCTAGGTAGACTGTAATATGTGGGCACTCTACAGTCTTATCTGCTAGTTAAACTCGGTTCATTCTGAGCGAGTTCCATGTTTGTGGGATCTTGCTTATCAGCAAGCAAGCTTTCTAGGTGTGTGGCCTTCAGGCCGCCCTTTACGCTTTTCCTCCCACATCTGGGTGTTCTTTGAACAGATTGAACATGTAGTTTCACATGTTGGCCTTTCGCAAGGCTGCTGTGAGGTATTTCTACACAATGTAGAATTTGTGTCATGTTGCAGGCCCCTCCGGGGCCTCCATGATTCTGTGCCTACAGTACGGTTTATCTGTTAGGTTGAGCTCTGTGTACTCCCCTCGTTTGAGGGTTGTCCTGCATAGTACTTAACTCCCTAAGCTGGTTAGTGGTTGAAGGCCTCTTTGAGGCCTCCCTATTGAGGATCAGCCCCCAGGCTAGTAAATGTACTCCCCTTGTTGGGTTCCTTTAGAGTGCACAGCCTCCTCAGTGCAAATAATCACGCGCTGAGTAGATCCTAGGATTGAGCAGAGTGTTACTCCCCTCACTGGTAAGGTTAAAAAGCGCTAAGCTGAGTCCTGCTCTCCGGGATGCCCGTCTCTACGCTCTGGTCCGACCCTGTCCTCTTCTTTCCTTTTATCTGACTTTATTACACTGGTGCCGAAACCCGGGAAGGAAGCAGGAGAGCTGCCGCCATCATGCAAACTCCGTCATCCACGCCATTTGCGGATGTCATCTCATCCCTCGCGGTCCTCCACCAAGAACAACACCAAGCGTTACTGGATATGCGGAGTGACCAGGAGCGTCACTTCCAGGTCATTATCCAGGCTCAACAGGAGGACCGTGAGAGGTTCTGGAGCTGGATGGACCGGGAGGTTCGGGCAGAAGCAGCAGCTCAGCAGACCCCACCCACCCACCTGACGCTGAACAAGATGGGGGCTCAGGACGATCCTGAAGCTTTCCTGGACCTATTCGAAAAAACAGCAGAAGCCGGAGGGTGGCCACGAGAACAATGGTCGGTGCGCCTAATATCGCTATTGTCTGGGGAGGTGCAGGTGGCTGCCCAACAGTTGCCCGTGCAGAACCTCCTGGTCTTCGACAATCTCAAGAGAGCCATCATTCAGCGGGTTTGGCACCCTCCTGACTTTTCTCTCCCCTTCTTGTTGCAGACTGACGCATCGGACAGAGGGCTGGGTGCAGTCCTGTCCCAGGAGATAGAGGGAGAGGAACGGCCGGTGCTGTACATTAGTCGCAAGCTCTCGAAGAGAGAGACTAAGTACAGCACCATAGAGAAGGAGTGTTTGGCCATCAGGTGGGCCGTCCTCACCCTCCGCTATTATCTCCTGGGACGGGAATTCACTCTCTGTTCAGACCACGCCCCTCTGCAGTGGCTCCACCACATGAAAGATACCAACGCACGGATCACTCGTTGGTATCTAGCTCCCCGGCCTGAGTCAGGCGGTGGGGGTATCTGGCGAGGGGGGCGTGGTTCAGCGAGGTCTGCAGTGGGAGAGAGATTTGGGAGACGAGCGGTGAGTAAGTGGTTCAAGTGCAAATAACAAACACCTGTGTCTTGTTACAGTAATTGGCGTGGAGAGACCACATAAAGAGACTGGGAAATGAGAAGCTGGGAGAGAGAGGGAAAGAGTGCTGTCTGGTGGAATGGGTGCTGAGAGAATGTATGCTCTGGAGAGCCCAAGTTTATATTGCTTATGCACTGTCTTATATTGAGTACTGGTAGCGCGACTTTCTGTTTGTCTACTGAAACTTGATTAAAAGACACCAGCAGCAATTAAGCCAACCCCGTCCTCTTCCTTCCTATTATCTGACTTTATTACAAGAACATAATTGTGGACATCTGTAGCCATATAGGCTATATCACACACTCTTCATTCTTTAATATTGTTAACTTTAAATATTCACATGCATTACACTTTTTATGTTCATAATGGTGCTGTACATTTGCAGTGATTACATTTCTATTTATTTTCTAGTTATCTGTATCTCTCTGCATTTGCTTGTTTGTACTTCTATTTCTTATATGGTGTCTAACATCAGAAACTGCTATATCTAAAAGAAATTTGAGATTGGATCTGTAATATGTGGTTAATGTAAGAGACTCTGTGAGAGATACTGTGATCAAAGAATGTCATCAGACAGCTGCTGTAAACCAGAGTCTATCTCTCATGGTTCGCAAAGATTTCATTTCTGGATCTTAAGTGACATGGCCAATTTATGAACAGCTAGCTAGCAAGATAAGTTGAAAAGGGGAATCCGCACACCAAACAAATGCAGAGTTCAAGGTCCTTCGAGCAAAAAAAGGTTTTACTGAAGATTTACATGGAACAAAATATCAGAAGTGCACTAACAAAAATGTGACAGTGCACAAAATAAAAAAAGGGAACAAAAAAACAAAAGCAATCATTTCAGTTCATCTTGGACTATCTTCAGTGCGTAAGATTTTACAAATAGTTAACAGCATTTAAATGATCAAGGCACAGCACAGAGATTAATTAGCTCATGATTAATTAGATCAGCTGGATAATTGATTGAGAATGCAGTTACATAAAAACACACCAATAAAATATTAGCTCACATGGACACTGGACAGAAAAATATCATATGTGATCTGTTAAACTGAGGACACTGCAGACTCAAAAATGTTTTCTTATGGCAAGTAGTCTCTTTTGATTGGTCTGCGGTCTGCATTACTTTGATGTCATATGCTGCATTCACACCATGTCATAATTACCATAGTCTTGAGATGAAAACACTATTCGTAGCTGTTCACATCCTTCAGACTGGCTCTGCGTCAGAAATCGTGTACTGTCTGAGAAGGTACTACATTTGAATTTGAATTTACTTAGCGAACATTAAAAAACTTACCATACACCTTTGGTGTAGTTTTGGATTGAGTTAAAAGGCAGATGGTGTCAGATATTCAGTTGTTTTGTCTTAGATTCATTTTCATGGACTTAGTTTGTTTTCCTTCAGTAACATGTTTCCTTTGTTCTAGTTTCCTGCATGAGTTTGTCACTATGGTTACTGTCATTAATTATACTTGTTTGCCTGAGTATTTATCTGCCTGTGTTTTCAGTTCCCTTTGTTGGTTGTAGTTAACATTACTTCTGAGTTTGGTTATGTTTTCCGTTTTGTTAATAAAGTATCTTTGTATTAATAATCTTCGTCCTGGCTTCAACCCATACCACACTTAGGATACGTGAGGGGTGGATTACGTGACAGCCCCTACAGCTAAGTGCCTAACCCTTACCCTAACCTTTACTTTAGGTCCACGCACAAACACGCACATGAAGAAAGCTGGTAGTAGATCATTAAATTTCTGTAATTTTTGTCCATAGTTTATTTATTGTTTTAAAGTGCTAGATAAAGTAGATGTCATCATTTCATCACTTCATGCAAATTACACAACTAACATGTTTTTGCATTTGACTGTTGTTGTATGTTGCTGTGTTTTTTTTTAATGAGGAGAGGAGCGCTTTAGAAACTCATTTCCTGTGAAAACAAGTGGTGTGATTATTGTTCTCTTGAAATGACTGGCTGCAGTAATAGTTTGATGACGTGAGATGTTTATGTTAAAACTAGCGTGTGATTTCTGAGATTTGAGAAGTGGTAGTACTACTAGCATGCTGCTTTGTAAAGATGTTTTTTGTGTGCCAAAGGCATATTTTCATAGACCTTCTCAAAACCACTGTTAGAGAGAAACAGGGGGTTTTGACAATATCAGGAAGTGAATATAATATGTAGGGAGATTAAGGATAAGATGTACCCCCACCTTCAATTTTCCATAGATGCCACTAAATCTCATTTCAACACATTCACTGAGTGGTTGCTCTTGGTCTGATTATGTCAAATTAAAGAAATTACTACAGTCTAATAGTTTGCACTTTTGAATTATGAACTTAAGCTTGATAAAGCTGTTGCTATTTCATGTTAAAGTCCTGCATGGGTTCTGTTTTCCACCACATATCCTGCAGCTTATGTACAGTTATGAATGGATTTAAACCATCATCTTACACAACAAGGGTTGACATTTCCTTAACCTCTGCTGTTGGAAGTATGTTTTGTGAATCAGGGCATTCTCTTTCATTCAGGGAAATGAGTCACCCGTGCATCAGAACTTGGATGTCATGTGAAATATTGTTAAAAAAAAAATTACGGTGCTACGCGTTTCCTTTCTCTTCCTAAGATTGTTGTGGAAGTCCAAATATAGGCCAAAACGTACAGTTTTGTCATGATGTACTTCCTCTATTGATCAAAACCAGTATGACTTTTTTCCATAGAACACAAAAGGAGATATATTCTTGGATTCAGAGTAAAATTGTAAAAATGGAGATCAGATCAATTCTTCTATCAGAAAACACCATTTTCTCAGTTCCAGTGTTGGCATGCAGTCTTTTGACTCTGTAGTGCAGCCCAGTCCTATATTTTGTTCATTTTGTGTTAAACAGTTCATTGTGTATGTCCTTTTTCACTTGGATTCATTCTGTTCATCAATTCGGGCATCAAATTGACATTAGAAGCATCTGTTGTCTTGCATTGCACAAGAAAGAGAATGATGGACAATTCCCATTAAATATTTTGTATGACATTAATAGTAGGCTATGTCAGTGACTGCAAGAAACAATGGCTTGTCAATGTGAGTATTATATGTCAAAAGAAAACCTTTGTTGGTCCCACTTTATATTAAGTGGCCTTAACTACTATGTACTTACATTTAAATTAATCATTTGATACATTTTGATAAAACGTTATTTAATAATGGTAGTATAAATAAGCATATTTCCAGTATGTCCCTCAGGCTTGCATTGTATTGTCAACTCACTCATCAGACTCCTCTGTAATTCTCTGCAAACTTCGACAGTCAGTTGGACCGGCTCATTCGGTTCTTTCTGAGTCCTCGGTAATCCTCGGCAAACTTCGACAGCTGGTTGAACCAGCTCATTCGGTTCTTTTTGAGTCGGAGGTGCTACTTTGGCTGTGCGTCTTGCATCATCAACCCAGAACTAAAGTTTGATTCAGTTCAATTAGTGAACCGGCTCGACCAGTTACTTCCTGAGAACCGGCTCAAAAGAACGATTCGTTCAAGAATCAAACATCACTATGATGCACTGTGTGTTGTGACACATTCCTCTCATAACCATTATTACAATTTTGTGCGACCTGTGCCACAGTAGACTTTCTGTTGGCTCGGACCAGACTGGATAGTTTCATTGCCCTTGTGCACCAATGAGCCTTGGACTTTCAGAGATACTCTGACCCAGTCGCCTTGCCATAACAATTCAGCCCTTGTCAGAGTCACTCAGATCTTTATTCCTGCCCATTTCTCCTGCATCCAACATGTTGATTACGAGAACTGATTGTCTGCTTAACATCTAATCTACCCAGACCTTAATATGTGGCCTTATTAGGAGATGATCAACAATATTCGCTTCACCTGTGACTGGTCATAATGTTTTGGCTTATCAGGGTACTTCATGTCATTTAGTCATCTGATGAGGTCCACGATTGAGGTACATCTTTTGGTACACGATAAAAGCTCCTTGTGGACCTTGTGCACCTTTCTGGATGTCAAAAGGTGCAATGACGTTGCTGCCTATGTGTGGATCAGATATTCTCGGATTTTATCAAAAATATCTTAATTTGTGTTCTAAAGATGAACAAAGGTCTTACGGGTGTGGAACAACATGAGAGTGAGTACTTAATGACAGAAATTTCATTTTTGGGTGAACTAAGTTTTCCAAAACATATGTTATACAAAGGAAAATTACACTTAAGGTGCTTTATGCAACCGGACGCGGGCATCCTTCTACTCCAGAAAACAAATGAAAGCATACAAAACTATGAAGGCATATTAGTTTTTTGTTAGTTGTATTAACTTTTGACAAAGTAGTCACTGCACACACGAGCATTATCCGACTCAGCACCTCCCGACCGCAGATGCAGGATTACAAGTCACTTTTTCCTGCATTTTTCAGTCAATTTCTTGCATTTTTCCATCTGATGAACAATAACTTTTGGTATACGATAAAAGCTCCTTGTGGTTTCTCGGTTTGATCGATTAGAGCAACTATAAACAATGCGAAACATAGGCATTTCATAGTGCTTATAATCACTTCCTGCCCTCCATCTGGATTTCGCACCACCCCGTGACGTCAAACAACCTATTGCCTGGCTACCAGTTTCTCTGTAGCTGGCTAAGCACTCTATTTGAGTGACGTAAACAAATTAATAATAAAATTAAAAAATATATCTGATCATTATCTAGTCATTATTTACATCTCTTAAGCGGCTTAAGATACTTCTTACTCCATTGAGTATTTGAAACTTAAAAATACATGTTTTTGTACAGTAGCTCAAACTTTCAAGCTCATTTAGGTAACATTTTACACTTAAGTTTGATTTGCTATATAATGTATATGACAGAGCTGGTTAAAATCACCAGTTCCAGTTTGATTAGCTAGCTGTTTCACAACATTTAAGAGTCTTCACAGTTTCTGCTGGGAAAGAGTTGATCAGATGATCAGTCTGCTGGGAAACAGTTCTGTTTACATGTTACCAGCAGCAACAAAAGATCTTATTGTAAAAGTTTACTTTGTTGATTACTTTTTAGTGACATAGGCTAGTACTATTCTCATGACCACACATGTACTCTTCTCATGTATGAAAGAGATGTCATAGACCTTTAGTACTGAAACAGCTATTTTCCTCCTGCATGGTAATAGCGACAAACATTACTGAATTGGGGGTGGGGGTGGGGCACATGAAGTTTAAGCATTTCTCACATGAAGGTTACAGCTGTAGGTTACCAAGAATCAAACACTTTCAGGAAGGAAGCATTTACTGCTGGTGCAGCCAGTCACATTCCAGTAAGATCACCTCATTTGTCACCTTAGAGAATGAGTTCACCGAAGAGTTAAAATAACCTTGTGGCAGAGCATTGTCTGACAGTTCTGCCACTCGTATGCCAGAGAAAACAAATCACACCACTTTCAATTTTCTCCTCATAGCTCTTTTCCAACAAGAAAGGTGTTATGAAAGCTCCACTGTTAGACCCCCTTCTGACTGAGATTCATTTGTCTCTTTCTTTTTGGAATATTAAGTGCATAGAAAAGACTCTGTAATACTCTGTCCATTTTGCTGAGTCATCCATCATTTCCATATACTTCACCTCCCTCGTCACTACAGGCACTACATTCCTTTAATTTGTGGCTTCTGAGAAGTGTCGCCTTGTCACACACAGTCATAAATCTCAAGACATCTGATTCCTTTGATTTGTGTGTGTGGGTGGGTGTTGACTATTCCTTTTACCCTGAGAACTCAGTGCACTATTATTTTCTAGGTCTCTAGCCCAATCATGTTGTCATGTAAACTTTTTTTTTTTTGGTAGTTGATTTGTCAAACCAAGCCACACAAAATGATCTATATCTTTATAAACTCAGCAAAAAAAAAAAAAAAAAAAAACTTTTTCAGGATACTGCATTTTAAAGCTAATTTTGTACAAATCCAAATAAGCTTTATAGATCTTTATGGGAGGCAATGTTGTTTAAACAATGTTTTTCATGCTTGCAATGAACCATAAACAAACATTGCACATACACATTAGAAATTACCCAACCCAAATCAGACAGCTGATCGTCCTTGCAGTGCCAAAACATGTGTAATCATATGTCTCTCCAGAAGTGTTCAAGAACTTGCAAGTGTCTTGGTGGAAGAATGGAGTAACATATCAACTGGCAAATCTGGTTCAGTCCATGAAGATGAGATGCACTGTAGGACTTAAAGCAGGTGCTGTCCACACCAGATATTTACTGCTATGTCAAAATGTTTCACTTCCACGTCAAGTTCAGTTTGGTGAAAAAAACACCTATTGGTCCAACAACAACAGCAATTGTCTTAAACTGTAAGTAATTCAGCTTATGGTTTTTTTAAACCTAAAATCACCACTGAAATGCTATATTCATTTTTTTACTGCTTGTAGATATTTAACGACAGTGAGACAAGCAGTAAAAAGTGCAAGTGCTATTGGACTTCACACAAGAACGTACATGTTTAAAAAAAAAAAAAAAAAAATATTATGACTGACCAGACGGAGCTTAGCCCACAAGACAATAATATAAGATTCCTTCCTTCCATGATTTAAAAATTACCACTCTGCTAAATAACAAATATATTAAGCACAACATTGAAATAAGTTGAGAACATTATATGAGAAAATGCCAGCTGCACAATAAATAAATCAAGCACATTTAAATATACATTCAAAGCAAGAATTACAACCGCTCACTGATTATGGTTTCTATATAATAATATATTATGATTTGGTCTTATGACCAGCTAGCACTTAAGTCAAAGAGGAAGTCTGACAGGCATTAGAACGTCACTCTCACACATCTTTTCTCTATGCCTCTAGAGAGAGAATGCAAATAGCAATAGCCCCCGCAAAGGGCACTTTCTGCAGCTTTGCAACAGCAAAACCAAAGTTCCTCCTGACATGAACTGTAAAATATGCCATCTACTCTTTTATGTACACTATTTAAAGTCCTTGACTAATTCCTTCCACACCGATCAAATCATAGTAATATCAAGCAGCTCAAAACAGAGAAAATTCTTTGTTGTTGTCCTTTACAAAAACGTCCAAAAAGAGTGTTTTTAATTGGCATATAATATGTGTGATTATAAGATGTCCCTCCATTCTGTCATTAAAGGCAAATAGAAAAGAAAATTGCATATTATGCATATTAGCCAGTTGCATTTTGCTACATTTCTAAAAAAAAATATTGTAAGATCTGATTTTATCATAAACCAATATATTATTTAATGACATTTTACATTTTTACCCAAATAGGGTTTTATGGAACTAATAAATATACCTTGACATAATCTGTGCATAAAAAGGGCAATGCAGTTCTGTGTGCAATGCATTATGAAAACATTCTACAAGTTCATAGACATTGCAGAGGTTGTTGTTTTCTATAATCAAAAAATAATGTCATGCATTTAGTTTGCATTTGAATTGAGCTACATAACTTAAAAAAAGACAGATATATGTACTTGTTAAAAACACATGGACGTGACGTTAGTTGTGACACTGAGTAGTTGAATACACTCGTCAAGTGAAATAAAATGCACATCGTCTTACCATGCTAGTGTCCATGTTCAGATGTGCACAATCCACAGTCCTCTTTATAGTCATGGTTGTTTGTCGTCCCTTTGCGTATTTGCAGTTTTGTGCTGTGTTGTTATGCAATAAAGTTGCATAATCTGGCTGGAATGCATTCCACACTCAAGACGTAAACAACTGCAGAGCTCAAGCCCTGCTCTGGAAAAGAAAAAAGAAAAAAAAAGAAAAAAGAAATCAATAAAATACCATTAACATACCATTAGCCATTGAAAGATGTTTTTAACACAAGCTATGAATATAGCTTTGCTAAGATGAAGGAAAACTGTAGAACCATTCACAAATGTATTTTCTGATTCATTCAGAGGCTTTAGCAAAAGGGAATTAGAATAACTATAGCACTATAAATACTGACAAAAGTTTACCTTTTAACAAAACAAGTATAACTATCACTACTGATCACCTTATTGGCTTTCACTCTTAAATAAAGGTGCGAGGAAGAATCAAAAAGGGTTTTCACAGCTATGCTATTATAGAACCATTTCTGGTTCCCCAAAGAAACTGTGAAAGATTCTTAAAGAACAGATTTATTTTAGTCTGCACTACCTTTTATTAGTCCAAAGAACCATTTTCCACTACAAAGAGCATTTCGTGCAATGGAAAAGTTTCATGAATGTTAAAGGTTCTTCATGGAACCACACATGCCACAAAAAGAACCTTTATTTTTAATTGTAGTTTTGGAATGTAAGATTGGCTTGCAGTTGCCCTCGGTGGATTTATTACATATATCATCCATTTTTCCATGCCATGTGATAAAAGGCAATAGATATGATAAATGATTGTACACTTTATTCAGGTAAACAGATTGTTAAACAGCATATGTGAATGTTATATATTAAAATATTTTTTATTAAAGTCACCAAATCAATATCTTGTTTGTTGAGGTATGTTATATAGAAGGATTCCAAGATGTGAAAGTGCTGTATATTTGTCTTGTTTTGGAAAAACAAAATACACATTAACCTTCAAATCTGAAGGGAAGCTGCATTTTAAGTGAATGGAAAATTGCCCGAGTGATCTTTCTTCCCCCTCACATTATAATGAGTATAATGTGTATTTGGGGAAGAAAGATCACCTGGGCAATTTGAATTTTCCATTCATTTAAAATCAAAATATTTTTGATGTTACATGCAGCTTCCCTTCAGATTTGAAGATTAATGTGTACTCTAAGTAACACAGAATACAAAAAAAGTCTCATTGTTATCATACAAACCTAAACAGCACACAGCCTCACTCTCACCCGATCCTTGTTGTAAAAGGCAAAGGAAACCTAAGCTGAGCTGGGGAAGTCCACCAGATAAACTGAACATACTGGTAAGAAAGAGAACACTAGACAGAAAAAGGATAAAGACCATGTCTTAAAAAAAGAGCGTATTATGAAAACATAAGAATGGCAAGGTCAAGATAGATATTTGTTCCTTACCACCTCTTAAATCACTTTTAACTAAACATTTAAAATCTGTTGCATCAGTGACTTGGACCGTGTCTCAAGTTCACACAAAACAAGACTGATGGCAATGGAAACAAAATGCATTCTCCATTTTGCAGACAAGTCTCCAATTAGTTTTCAAAGGCAACAAGTTTGACAGTTGTAATCTGCACTTGGCATACGAGTGGCTAGACAAATTAACACTCTCACACTCTCTAAACACACAATATGGGACTAATACAAAAGAAGTGAAAACTGCTATTAATAGACATGTCTGCAACCCACGAGTCACAAAACTCTGTGACAACATTTCCTCTATGCATTGAAACCTCTGCAACCAATTACAAAAGCTATCTGGAGATGACTCATTGTTTTCGCTTTTGAAGTGAATGAATGCATAAGTTCTGAAGTTCCTTATTGCTTCCACTGTATTGTATATTGAAGTGGAGCTTTGTAAAATGGCGAGACGGCCATTTGGCATCATAATTTGTCATTGGTGCGTTTTTAAATTATCAGCATGTGCCAGATTGTTTTCACCCGTGTGTGATCTTGTTGATATATGGTAACAATCAAAAGCTATCACAATGAATCACAACACTACAAACTTTGATTTTAAGCAAAAAAGTTTTTGAAAGTCGGACAAAAAGACAAAAGGTGTAAGACCTTGTACTTAACGGCCTTAGTAAGGGAAAGAACTACAATACCATGAAGCACTGCAAACAGCATGATCAAATAGAAAATGAAAGTAGTATAAAACTACTCATTTGCAAATGCTGATATATATAAAAACAATATATTTTTAGTTCATTTCAAAATATGCATATATATCCAAACATTAAGTATTTTAAGAGCGTATAGAGATGACTTGTGTCATTCACAGTGCTTCATGGGAGTGGGTGGAGCTAAAGAGCTATTTTGCTTTGCTGTTGCATTTTTCAACTCTGATTGGTGAAATTTTCTGTACAGCATCACGGGTAATATATTTTTTCACCAGGAATTCCACTGTTAAACACGATTATTTTAAAAATAAGCTGAAATAACGCAGACTGACCGCTTCAACAGAATTAAGTACCATTGATTAACAACCTCGTAGCTCACAGTAGGTCTGTCTTTAAAGTTATCGTTGAAAATCAGTTTTCTTATGAAGAAAATGAATGGAATTTTTACTTCCAGAACCTGCTGTTGTGTTCTTTCAATTGCATTATTTAATTTGAATGTAATATGTTTTATACCTCCTAATTTCCTTCAAATGAACTAAATCTAGAAGAAAAAAATATTTAGATGGAAGGTGAAGGAACATAATAAGTTTTTTGTATTTCTTCTCAGCACTTCACAGGAAAGGAAAACATTAAATTCTTAAATTATAAATGGAAAACAACGTGAGAACAATGATTAAACAGATTTTATTGACAGAAAACAAAAAGCTGATATGAACAACAATAGAAGCTTTGCAAATATCAATATATAATATGATGATATAAATTCATAAGTAGGCTATAATGCTTACAGCTTTTTCAAAACCTGACAAATGTACTATCAGACAAATGTTTACCAATTTTTACCATTATTTATTATTATATTACTACACATAATATGACATTTAAAATGCAATAGCATTATTATTAAATAAGTTATGATATTCAGTATAACAGGGTTTCTGCAGGTTTTATAAAGTTAGATTTAAGGCTTTTTAAAAACCAAGTAAAGAAAATCTAAGGAATGAAGTGAAGGGAACACAACTTGTCAAAATGTTCTCTAAATATTAATGTCTACTAGTAACACTACAAAGTTTCAAAATACATTCTCCATTACAAATTCATTTTAAAAAATTAAGACTTGAATGTTCTTGATGTTCTCAGTATTTTGTCTTGTTTTCAAGTGCAAATATCTAAAGAGTCTTAAATCAAGACACATTTACTTGTCTTGTTTTCTGTGAAGTTTATGATTAAAACAAAAACAACTATCTGACAACGGGCTCAGAAAAATCAAGTTAATTCAAAGGGAAAACAAGTTTTCATACTCCATTGACATTTTTGTTTTAAGTGTAAACTTAATTTTGCTTAGACTTTATTTCTTCATTTTACATCTCAAGCAAATGTATCTTGATTTAAGGATGTTTAAATATTTGTATTGGAAAACAAGACTGAGATACTGGGAAACAGAAAACACTATTTTTCATTTTTCACTCTGCATGCAACATTTAATGCAAGAACTTGATGAATTTAGCCTAAGTTTTTCTGTTCTGTACAGGTTTAAAACCTGTAAGAACCCTGATAAAAAATACCCTACTCAAAGTAGTGAGTACTTTAGATAGCATGGCACACAGCAACAACCAATTCAATCCTTACTAAAACTTTTGAGTGTTTTTATTCATTTAAGAGTATTTGCTAAGGTTATGCCTTTATCATAACATCACTTTCTCTGTTAATTAAGCATTTCATGTTGAGTGGATTAAACTATAGTAATGCATTAGATGTGTGTACTCGCTGGCACAGCATTGCATTGCATTTTGCTTCCACAGCGGCAATTCAAATACTTGCCCTGGCTGTACAGTTACTTTGCTCCCACATACAAAGAGTCTCAAATTACTGCAAACAAATATATGTAGGTACATGTCTGGGTAATAACAGCAGAGCTAGAGAGAGACATTTACTCTCTCCCTCACACACATTTTATCCACTTTTTCAGGAACTATGTGCCATGCTACATTTATATATAATATACATAATAAATATATAATATACATAATAAATATATAATATACACATACATATATATATATATATATATATATATATATATATATATATATGCGCATTTTGAGCCATATAAAAAGTCAAATATACAGTACTGTGCAAAATCTTGTTAGATTTAAAAAAAAATAAATAAATAATTTAATTATCCAGTGAGATTTTTGTATGTATAAGGTATGGTCGAAACCATCATTGAGCCAGTCTGGGACTATGAAGAGACAGAAAACTAAGACAGATCAAATCTATAAGAACATCTCTTAAACTAGGGATGGGCAATACCACTTATTTTGTTTTCAATAAGATACCGATACTTTCAAGGCCAATATCGCCGATATCGATACCGATACGATACCTCTAATCTGAACTTAAGTTATTAAATTATTAATAATTTAAGTCCTTAAATTATTGAATTACTATGAGTAAAATGGGTAATGATACCCACTTAACATTATATTTGAAAGGTATTTTAACATTCAATACGCCTTAATTGCAACTTATTAGATTATATTTTTGTTTACACATGGTTGAAATGTTTACTTGTAGTGGTAACCATGGAAATCTACAAATACTGTAGGCCTAGCTGAACTATGGTCACTGTAGTAATGGTTCATTTTCATAAGGGACTGCCAGTGACAGGCTGTTGCACCCATAAAATGCAAACTTTGTATTCTGACAGTGTAGTTACAGAACAGCACATCAATACGAACCTTAAATGTTCAATTTAAATAAATGTAATTGCAAAAACTATGTAGGCTACCATTTCATTTTGTTTGTTGTGAAATAACTCAAACATAGCCTATTATGTTGTTCTGTCTTAGGTTAAGCATTGTTCTGGGCTGCGTTTCCCAAAAGCATCAATGGTTTTTTACGATACTAAACACATGCAGCCCTGTTTGAATGTAGTGAACGCTCTCTGTGATTGATTGGTTCGGACTTGCAGCATTTGTGTGTGTTCAGATGAGCAGGAAAATAGTTCTACTACACAATTATTCGCTAACATAGGTTATTTGTCCAATTCAATGCATATTGTATGCATTAAATTTATTGTTAATTAAACAAAATCACTGGTAAAAAAAAAAAAAAAACACCTTAGTATCGATCTTACTTTCAATACTCAATACTTCAATACTTCATATCGATCTGCCCATCCCTATCTTAAACGCATGGAGATATCTCCCTGAAAACTACTGTGAAACATTTTAGGCACTTGTGAAAAAATGCTGTACCATAATGATGTTTTCAAAAATAATGGCATAAATAGATTTTATTTATCAGATATCATATATTAACTAAATCAAAATCAATATTTGTTATGACCTCCCTTTGCCTTTAAAACAGCTTTTGTATACTTGTACGCTGTTTTTAAGGTAGCTTTGCAGGTAAAGATAAATAACTATCTTTTGCACAGTACTGTACACACTAAACATACATATTCCCCTTGATGTCCATAGAATGAGATCTTGAAAAGCAGAAATTAAAAAATATTTTTTTCCTTAATTTGCATACTAATTATATCATGCTACATAGTAACTCAGTGATTTAGCATCACCATAATGAGTCAGAATGGGAAATTAATTTACCTATTCTTTTCAAGAAAACCTGTGCTCATTTGGGGGAGGGGTACATGTAGTTAGTATATTTATGTTTTATACATATAGAGTTATATTAAAGCTATTTATTTATCATTCTTTCAATAATTAATAACTTAATTTTTGTGTCAGTGTCCTCTTTACAGTATTTCACAATTACTTTTGGATTTAAAAAAAGACAAACACAAAGCACTAAAATCTATAAAGCTGTGAGATGCTAAATGCCACTAAAACAGTAAAATGCTGCATATTTAACAATGGTAATCATTTAAGATCCTCCCTTATGGTTGGCGGTCCAGATTTTTATCAGCTACACGGTACACCACACCACCTCGTTCCAATGTTTTTGCCCTGTGGTAAGTAAATAAATAACATTGTCAATTTGTCACTTACTGTGAAAAAGATCTTTTTGTACATGACCCAGAAATAGAAGTATCATAATCTACACAAAATTAATTGAATGGTCCTTAATTGGCAGAAATGTCTTCCAGTTAGAATGACAATGCTAATCTAACATATTAAAACCAACTTTGTTAAAGGAGCGCACCTGTTTTTAGCCTTTCGACAGTAAAACCAAACAGTGATCACTGCACCAACAATCACAATCACAATTAAAGCTGCACCCCAGTCAGGTAAACCAGCTTCAATACATGCAAAAAGAAAACAGAAAATGTAATTATGGTATTATAATGAATAACAAATAACATCAAAACTGACTTTCAAAAGGCAAAACACTTTACCTTTATGGCTGTCATCTTGTTTTTCCTCAGATTGTATAACTTTAGACAAAGACAAACATGCACACTTTATATACACTGAAAAACAACAGAATTAAAAAAGGCCTAAAACAGCTTCCAGAGCATGTATGGTGTGAGGCTTTATCAAGTTTACCTGTATAACTGATTGTACAGTGAAACTGTAACAGAAGAAAAAGACATTGTTAGAACCTCACATGTCCTCATGACAATGCTTTTAGCATAGGGGTGGGAAACTCTGGCCCTCAAGAATCACTTTCCCCTTAGGACTGTTTCACACATACTCCGTTTGCAGTGTGTATGCGATGCAGGAGCAGCACGCGCTATTGTGCTTTCACATATGCCGCGTTTGCAGTGCGCAACTGATCCGTGGCTGTATATCACAAACACAAATCCAAAAGTTTTTTTTTTTTTTTTTTTTTTAAATCCGAAAAATGTTACTGAACATGGCTCGTCAGGATTGCGATGGATTTAGATGTCACGTTTAAACTGCATTTAAACATCGTTTTATTCAATTCATTAGGCCTACTAAACTTTTATATACTTTATATTTATATATTACGTTGCTCACACAACAAGTGGTAAAACATTTAAAGAGGCTATATGTTAAAACCACAAACATTTTAATTTAAATCTTACAATAGACAAAAAAGGGCCTTCTTTCGCTTTTAAATCTTTTACAAGAAATCCTACAGGTCATAAAGGAACATTTTTTTTTACCACCTCCACAAAGAGACGAGTGCTATACATTATGTCTCCTTGTTTAAAGGTAAGGTGTCATTTTCTTGTCATCGCTAGATAACAAAAGTTGTTTTCTCGAGATCACGACTTAATTTTCCCGTCATCAAGACATAAAAGTTATTTTACAATGATTGATTCTGGAACGCACTGCACCCGGAGTCTACTGTTGCTCAGGTAACGAACACAATTTTCACGCGCATCTGATCGACAGATAATCCGCGCGCTCTTATAGGCCTATGTTGTGTATATTTCAGCTGAATGTTTACTTCGCTTAATAATAAAGTCTACAATAAATAAATAGATAAATATTATCAACCACTGTTTAATCAATGTACACTAAACATTTTATTTAACGTGTTTAAATTATCAACAGAGCATTCAACACCTCAAGCGCAGGCGGAGCCTTCAGAAGGATGCCAGATTATTCTATAACTATTCTAAAAACTTTTAACATTGCTTGGATTCAACCCACTTTATTTTCCTCATTCCTTTGAAATAAAATTATATTACATAACTTGTTATTTTTATTCATTATGTAGGATAGGCTGTGACTGATATCATGTGCGTTACACTGGCTTCCTCCTTCTAGCCATGCTCTTCCATTAAAATGAGGTGCAACAGTCCAGATTTTTTTTTTTTTTCTTTTTTTCAAAAAACAAAAAAACAAAAACATTAATCCAGCTGATATAAGCTAAGTACAATATTGGGATGCTGTTTGAGAAGAGTGTTTATGTGTATGTGTTTGGTTTCTTACAAAGAAATTTAGAGAATACAATAGGATACACACTATCACTGAACTAAATGCTACACATCTTTAGGCTATAAATCATATTTCTTATCAATATACATTATGTGACAGTGAGGTAAACTAACAGTTTACTGAAACTGCGATGGTTAAAATGGAGTCTTAAAGATGCACAATAAGGTGCAAACAGAATACTAGGATATACAGTGACATCAAAATTAATTTTAATAAACAATAAGTTTAGTATCACACCGAACGCTATTGTGGTAGTGAAACTGTGGTGAGTCATAGCAGTCAGAACGTAATGATAACATTTACACTTTCAAACAAACAAACAAACAGACAAACAAAAAATCATATTCAAACAACATTAGTTAATTACTTAACGCACAAATTAAAGCGATCACGAAGTAGCAAGTTCTTCACTCTGTCCCAAGCGCGTACTGGGCCAATATGAACTAACAGTAGGCCTAAGGTGGATACCGCACCCCATCAGTTACATTTGGTTCTATACTGTCACCTGTTGGCATATTTGTGTAGCTTAGAGAAGATAAGTCGTGATAATGTTATGTGCTTTTGGTGTTATGTCGAGATCACAAGAAAATAAGCCTGATTTAGAGATTTTCTTATTGAAGCATAAATGAAACGGACACATTTGTTGCTGCTACCTGAATGCTGTCACAGCGAAGTTCCCACTGCAGGTCCTCACAGGCGCTGACGGTCAGATTTTCAAGTGTCACTGCCACTACAAAATCCATATTCCCTTTGCCATCTGAATGAACAATGCATGTTCCATTCTACGCACAGAAGCACAAAAGTCATTCCAAACACATTAACTCTTAATATTATACTTAAACAAATCCTAAACAACAAAACGTGCCCACCAGAAGGTACCACGCATATTCGCAATCTCTCGAGCCAGGGATGTTCAGGAGCACCGGGTATGTGTAACCCTCAGTCGTGCGCAGGCTCTCACATGACATTTCCTGCTTTGCAGGACATTCTGTCAAAGGCAAGATATTATTAATAACACGATATTTTGAAAAGTCGACAAAGTTGAAAGCACTGAAGAACAATCAAGCGCGCGAAGACTTCATGCTGCTACCAGTTAAACCGCTTCCTCTGATACACTACATCTCTCCTGTCTATTAAGTTATGCAATTTTCATTCGTGGGATTGAAACTAAATAATGGATAATTTATAAATACGTTACGAGGATTCACCACGCTTACAGGTGACGAGTAGAAACAGTAAGTTATAATTGTAATACTGTTTTTTGCATTATGTCCCTACGGCTTCAAGCTTCGTGAATCGTGGAGGAAAAAAAGCTCTTACCGTCCGGTTTTTTAGATGCCGCAGATCTAATGACCGAGAATATAAAAACGGCAAATAGCATTTCTCTCATGACTGTCCTACTCCTAACCATTCCTCCACGCTGTCCTTCGCTTTTCTTTCCAGTAATGTGCTCGAGTAGGTATCGCTCTCTAAGAGTGTATCTGCAGGTTGTGCCTGACTAAAGTAGGGGGGTGGAGAGCGCCCTCTTTATTATTGGTCGCGAAAGCTGTTTGTCAGGGTGTGGGTGGGGTAGCTACCCAACACCAACGTGACTGAGACTAATGTATACTATATTAATTTTGTTGTTGTAATAAAATGATTTCCATTAAATACCATCACCCTATGTCAGCATGGCTTATATTTAAAACGTGTATTTACTGTTAAAATTAAATAACATTGAAAAAAAAAAAAAAAAAAGCAATAACGACAGCGAAGCTGTTAGAAATTAAACTACAATGAAAAAGTCATTAGACAAGATTTAATAGCATTTCTTCTTTTAGAGTGGCTGCTTTTTTTCATCAGTCACGTGACTAGCGCGGATACCTGGAGAGCAAAACATCCATAGAACTGCATTACTATGGAATCCCAAGTCTGCCAAAATTAAAAATAAATAAATGTATAAATAAATATACAAAGAAATGTAAAAAAGCAAAAATAAATAAATATATAAATATACATAGAAAAGCAAAAAAAATAAAAAAATAAATTATTTATTTTTATAAATAAAAATAATCATTTATTTCCTTATGTATATATTTTTTTCCACATTTATTTATTCTTTTATTTATACATTTATTCATTTCGATTTTTATTTCCACATTTATTTATTTATGTATTTATTTCCATATTTGTTCACTTCCACATTTATTCATTTCTACATTTCTTTATTTTTACATTTATGTATTTTACATTTCTTTGTCCGTAGGGTAATGAGGAGGGCGTGGTTTACCTCAGACATAGCAATCGAGCTCAGAGTAGGCGAGAGCGAAGCGTTGAGGCAACAGTGACACCTTGTGGTGTGCCCGAAATACAAGATGTGTAGCCTACTGACATTGATTCTGGGATGAATGATTTGGATATGGCCAAAATCTTATATCACGGGTTAAGTAACATCACCCTAACTGTACTGTGTGATATGGATAGGCTACTCTTTATTCCTGACATCTCTAGAGTTCATTTTTCTAGATGACTAACGAGTTTATGGTCACTGAATATGTTTGTTCTGAGGTAAATGTGACGTTACGTGACATATACAAGCTGTTTTATTAACGTCTTTCTGCGGTTGAAACACTGATTGAGCGCTTACACAAGACATGATACGGATTTCGTTAAGTTGTACTGTATCTTTTAACATACTTTTAGATGTTCATTTATGTTTATTTCGCGCTGTAACTGGTATTAAAGCGGAGGAGAGGATCAGTTCACGTGCGCTTCAGGCTGCCGCTTCTCTAGAACTGAGGCGCTACAGTGATGTCACGCCAAAACGGTATTTGTTTTTTATTTTGTTGCAAAATGGGCAGAATTTGAAATATGAAACTTGGTTTCATGTCAAAAGCAACAAAGCTTATTGCGATTTATTGTATGGTTATGTATCTTCGCGCTTTAAAGGGTTAGTTCACCCAAAAATGAAAATAATGTCATTTATTACTCACTCTCATGCCGTTCCACACCCGTAAGACCTTCGTTCATCTTCGGAACACAAATTAAGATATTTTTGTTGAAATCCGATGGCTCAGTGAGGCCTGCATAGCCAGCAATGACATTTCCTCTCTCAAGATCCATTAATGTACTAAAAACATATTTAAATAAGTTCATGTGAGTACAGTGGTTCAATATTAATATTATAAAGCAACAAGAATATTTTTGTTGCGCCAAAAAAAACAAAATAACGACTCATATAGTGATGGCCGATTTCAAAACACTGCTTCATGAAGCTTCGGAGCATTATGAATCAGCGTGTCGAATCAGCAGTTCGGCGCACCAAAGTCACGTGATTTCAGCAGTTTGGCGGTTTGACACGCGATCCGAATCATGATTCGACACGCTGATTCATAACGCGCCGAAGCTTCATGAAGCAGTGTTTTGAAATCGGCCATCACTATATAAGTCATCGGATTTCAACAAAAATATCTTAATTTGTGTTCCAAAGATGAACGAAGGTCTTACGGGTGTGGAATGGCATGAGGGTGAGTAATAAATGACATTATTTTCATTTCTGGGTGAACTAACCCTTTAAGTGGGTATACGGAAATCCTTGACCTTTCCTAGTGGGTATACAGCGTATACCTGCGTATCACATAGACTACACCACTGACTGTAACCAATGCCTCGTTCTATTTTGGATCTTTAAAATATGCGTAGTATTTTAAGCGTTTGTCACATGTTGTGCATGTAAAAGTAGGAAATATGAAAGTGAATTTGTGGTCTCGTTTCAAATGCATTGATCAATATGCTTGTGTCGACTTCACTGTAGCCTATATGTGCGCTGCTTCGATCCTTTCCGTGTTCTGACCGGTGCCCGAATCTCAATCAAACGCAAGCCCATTCATTCAAATGATTAATAATGGGAAATAACAAGCGCTTCCATTTCAGAGTCCCTGTTATCAGATCTGCTGAAGATGTTGCTGTTCATGTTTGCCAGAGCAGGACATTTTACAAATCAAGACTAGACGATGTTCTACGGCCATGTCCGGAATAAAGAGCAGCCTATCCATGTCACAGGGATGATATTACTTAACCCGTGATATAAGATTTTGGCCATATCCAAATCATTCATCCCAGTATCAACGTCAGTAGGCTACACTTCTTGTATTTCGGGCACACCACAAGGTGTCACTGTGGCCTCAACGCTTCGCTCTCGCCTACTCTGAGCTCGATTGCTGTGTCTGAGGTAAACCACGCCCTCCTCATTACCCTAGGGACAAAGAAATGTAAAATACATAAATGTAAAAATGTAGAAATAAAGAAATGTAGAAATGAATAAATGTGGAAATGAACAAACATGGAAATAAATACATAAATGTGGAAATAAATAAAAATCAAAATGAATAAATGTATAAATAAATAAAAGAAAAAATAAATAAATGTGGAAAAATATAAATATATACATAAATATACATATATACATAAAGGAAATAAATGTATAAATATTTATTTTTGTTTTTTGGCTTTTCTATGTATATTTATTTATATATTTTTGCTTTTTTACATTTCTTTGTATATTTATTTATGTATTTATTTATTTTTAATTTGGCAGGCTTGGGATTCCATACATTACAGGCCTGTCAATTTTCCATCTCAAAAGAAGAAAAACAAAAGTATGTGAACAAAATGCAAGTTTTGTTCAGAAACTACACAGACATAGCTATAGCCACATAAAAGCAGGATGGATCTAAAAAGTGTACACAGTGCTGTACATGAATGTACAGATGTACAGTGGACTCTACAAATATTGGCACTCTTGGTAAATATGAGCAAGATGGACTGAAAGTTTGTTTTTGCAATTTCTCCTCTTAGTCTTTCATTCAAAAATTTCACAGAAATCTAACTTTTAAGTAAAGTCAAATAGTTGAAGGAAAAAAGTTCTTATAAAACATTTTTTTTCTGAAATATGTATTCTACAATTATTGGCACCCCTTTAATTTTTGTGAATATTTTGAATATATATAATTTATAATTATAATTTATAAATATATAATATATAATTTATAAATGTATTAAAATATAATAGATAATTTATGTAGGTTTAGTCCTCCAAATGGGCCTCCATAGTGGCTATATGGTACATAGTTTTTTTATACGCTACAGTAGAGGTGCAGTTCAGTTTAATAAAATTATTCCTTAAAGTTGACATGAAATCAATATTTATCCTATTTATTTTCTTAATTCATGTTACTGCCCTTATTGTGAATGATTAATTAATCACTATGAAGTAAGGCTGCCAATCATATTCAGATCTGAATCCATTTCAGTATACAACATTCACTTTATTTAACAACCATTTAGCCATTTCACACAGAAATTTGTCACAATACATTAGCAAAGTCAGTCACAACTGACTTTCATGCCAACTTTGTCTGTAAACCCAAAGGCATCTTCAGACACATTCAGAAACAGCACAACACTGATTTCCCCTAAATGATGTCGCAACTGCCAATAGTATGGAAGCTTGTTTCCACCATGGAATAATAATAAAAAAAAAAAAAGATAACTGCGACTTTTAATCTCACAATTCTATTTTTTTTTTTTTTTTTGCATGATATAAAGTAACAATTCGAGTTTTAAAGTCAGAACTGTGGGATATAAACTTGCAATTGCGAGAAATAAAGTCAGAATTGCGAGATATAGTCTAAACTTTTTTTCTCGCAATTGCGAGTTTTCCATCTCACAATTCTGACTTTTCTCAGAATTGTGAGATGAGACAGTATAAACAAGTTATAAAGTCTAATTCTTCTCAGAATTGCAAGTTTATATCTCACAATTCTGACTTTATAACTCGCAATTGCGAGTTTATGCCACACAATTCTGAGAAAAAAAAAGTCAGACTTGCAAAATAAAAAAAAGTTACAATTACCTTTTTTTTTTTTTTAAATCAGTGGCGGAAACAAGCTTTCATACTTCTATACTTCACTCACTGTCTGACAGTTAAATACAGTGAAAGAGTACACAGCACCAACAGAAATAGAAGCACCTTATAGCTGAATTCAGTTAAGTATTCAAATACTACACTTACCATTTCAACCATATATTCATATGGCATAAATAAGAGCAGTATGTTAGAATGCTATTAAAGTCAGCCTTAATCTCAGTGTGAACAAGACATTAATGTGCAGAGTCAGAGAGACATATTTGGTATAATTTCCAACAAGTAGCACAAGGCCAGAAGTCTCCAACGGATGCTGGCATTTGTTTGCCCCTGTATTCTGTTCATCATTTAAAGACACCCTGGCCTCCCTGCCCCGGGCAACATAACACAAACACAGTTTAAAACTAATAAGCAGGGCCAATGGGAAAAAAAACAGGACTCAGAAAAACTGTTCTGTGGTTTGACCCCTTAGAGTGAGGAAATTTCTCCCATTAGTGCAGATGGCCCTAAGGCAGAGCACACCCACAATGGATTCCTTTTGTTCTGGAAATGGAAAGAAAAGAGAGGGGAGCTGGGTGGAAAGAATCTCAGCCAGAAGCCTGTTCAAGAAATGTCTGGTAGACAGGCCAGGATTGCTTTTTACAGCAAAACTACCAGTGTTAAAATTTTATGGATTGTATTTAGGGTAAAATTTTCACTGTCATTCTGTGTGAGATTCAATGTTGTTAGCAAAGTAAGTAAAGGCTGTAAAACTGCTAATAAACATTGGTTTGATTTCAACCACAACAATTCTTATATCAACAATTCTTCCAAAAATGAATGATAAAAAAAAATGCCATCGTTAAATATAGCACATAGCAACTTAAATTATTACCTTTTACCCCAAATTGATTTCTAGCCCTTGCATTAGCTCTGCTCTACTACTAGATATATTTATGGAGATGAGAAATAAAAACCCACCTTGTACAGCTATGATCAGCTGTTTGGCTGAGCTTTCGATGTTGTTACAGAAAGGCCAAAGCTGATTGGTTGGTTCTTGTCACATGACCTCCGTTGCGCTTGGGGTATTCTGAAAAGTTGAGAATTTTCTCTCGCTGCGTCTGGAAAAAGCGAGCACGTCTATTCTATTCTATTCTATTCTATTCTATTCTATTCTCCACTGTTGGGGAAAGCAATAAAAAGTTACTCATGCAACACTATTGCAAAGAGACTATGTAATTTAACTGAACGACAACTTTTTTACTGTAAGGAAACCATATTTTTTATTAAAATATTCATAGATCTTTTATCAGTACAGCCAAAGTCCCTTTAAGGCAAGTCATTTCACTTGGCGGCCATCTTTGAAATGGCTTTCGGACAGCTATTTCAGTCATGCAAGTACAGATTCTATCACTGTGAATGGGGAAACATCAAATTCTGTTTACCAAATCAAAGCTGTTCACCAAGCTTACAAATAAATTTCATATTTTACATCACCAATGAAATCTGATAACAACTGTCTCATAAATTTTGTTTCTTGATGCTCAAATCATGACCAAAAAAAACCAAAAAAAACCCCAGTATTTTTCAGGCTGGACCGGCCAAATGCGCATCTCTGAACAGTGACTGGTTCTATAGCAACTGAAGCTTCTAATGGCAGCTGCAGTGACGCGGGACTTATTCCACCATATTGTGTGTTGCACTTTCTCCCACTCATTGTAATACGAATGCACCATCTTTCTATATATAAAGTCTTTGGTACAGCTAAGGACATCAAGCTATCTTTTTTTATGCTTTTCTGATTGTTTTGTTCAAATACAGCAAAATATTTTACAAATAGCGTAGTCTAGTCTAACATTATTTAACATGAAATAATAATAAAAAATAAAGTAAGAGTCCATTAACCAACATCAGAGAATCAATTAGCCTAAATATTTTACATTTAAGGAGTTTCACTGACAAAAAAGTTGGGAACCACTGGATTAGACAATCAGATAACCGTGTCAACTATAGCAGTCATAATATGGCAGAGAGTCAAAATTCAGCAAATTTAAAAATTTAGTACATATATCAGTTCTTAATCTTGTGGTCTATGAGTCTGCGGTATCTCGTCTGCTTTCAGATAGTAGAATTTTAAATATTTCCAACCATATGAACTCCCTATTTGTACAATCCATTATTTATTCTAACATCTCTCATGAATCTTAAAATATAAATAATATTCTAAGATGACAAAGATATTATGTCATTAGCCTAAATGATGCGTTATGTTTTCTAGAATGTTCTGCAAAATATCATGTGAGAGCCTACACACAACTGAGGGATACTCATACATGGTTCACAGAAAAATGGAACATTTATTATCGATTCAGCTGTGAGTCCCAATAAAAATAAGCTAGGAACAGTGTATGTGACAGGCAGTTTTCTCCAAATGTTTTTTTTTTTTTTTTTTGTGTGTGTGAGTCAGAAATCTCCACTTCAGTAGCACTTACACCAAACTGTACAGTTTTATTCCTATCTATATTATGAAGCTTTTTACAGAGGAGTTTGCATTTGCCTGATTTTATATATTATATTCCTAAAAATGTATTCAATGTTCAGATTTTTGTTCTAGAATTTTTTCAAATTACTGCATCTTTAATTAGACAGTGCCTCATTTGCATACTTAAAAAAACAAAAAACAAAAAACAAAAAAAAAAAACCTTACTACAAAAAATGTTTGCAATTCTTAATGTAATTAGTCAACTGGGGAATTATGGTGACATATTAGTTTTTTTTTTGTTTGTTTTTTTTACCCTGTTAACCTGGGGTGTCTTGCCTTAATTAAAAAAAATAAAATAAAAATAATAATAAATTTTTTTGTCTCTCAGTGGAAGTCAGTGGGCACCAATATTTAATTACTTATAACTTAATCTTTTGTGTAAAATGATATTTAGACAAAAATTAATACAGATTTGGAACAACATGATGGTCAGTAAATGATTACAGAATTTTCATTTTTGTGTGAACTATACATTTAAGGGCTAGATAAAGTACAAATAGTAACCTGGCACATGGCTGTGGTACTGTAACCAACACCTACAACCCCTCCCCCTCCCCCCAAACCACAGACAGGTAGGGGTTAACATTCTGGGACTTACTCACTGTGGTTCCTGGCTGACAGGCATGAGTTGATCTTTCATGTCATGGTACATAAATTTTTTATTTTTTTTTTAATTATTGTTGAACTAATTAACTAATCTTTCTAAAAACCTGACACAGTCGGGGAGGTTCACTGTAAAAAAAAAAAAAAAAAAAAAAAATCAAAAAAATCCCCGTAAAATTTACGGTAAAAAAAAACAGCAGCTGTGGTTGCCAGAACTTTACCGTAAAAAATACGGTAACAACGTTTTAGGTTTTATGGAACAGCACTATTTTATAATTCAAAACCATATAATTTAAAGGTTTATATTGTAATAATTATGGTTCATAACTGTTTGTTTTACACACTGTAAAAAAAAATTCCATTAAATTTACAGTAAAAAACATTTCATTGACTGATATCATGTTAATTTACCAACCTACTGAAGTACTAATATCTGTTTTGTAGCTTTGTAAAACACTGACAAACACCAAACACAGTGATGAGAGTCACATGATGAATCAAAGCTCATCACAAGCAGCTTTTCCACAAGCTGAGAAGGATGTATATTAATACTAATATAAAGAAGGTGCACACAGTGTCATTCACACAAACACTAAACACCATCATTGTAACAAATGAAATTTTAAAAATGCAATAAACATTAAAGCTGCAGTCCATAATTTTGCCTCTTTGTCGCCATCTCTGTTTGAAACCTGCAGTTGCAGTTGTTTGCAGAATTATCATCTTTACGTGCATTGTTCCCAAGGCACAGCTCCTCAGCGCGGATGAATCTAATGTTTGCTGTCAATCACCACATTGGTGTGGATACTGTACTTCAGAATCACAGATTGTAGTCTTGGAAGTATGACCAAAATAGGAATTTTCACCGGAGAATGTCATCTGAAGTAACTAACAAGTCTGCCACTTTTTTCTGACTGAGGAAAAAAAAAAAAAACCATTACACAGTAAATTGCGCTGCCAATGGTGATTAAATCTAACGATCGCTTAGCTCAAATCACGTCAAACCGTGCAAATTATTATTGTTATACTTTGTTCTCAAACTGTTAATGTTAACAACATCAGAAAAAAATCCACCAGTACCACCTGAATTATAAAACATTATTACAAGCTTACCGTTGTGAATCAGGCTAAGGTAAGGAGATAGTTTTGATTTTGGATAATT
This sequence comes from Mylopharyngodon piceus, assembly GCA_039654765.1. Taxonomy (NCBI): domain Eukaryota; kingdom Metazoa; phylum Chordata; class Actinopteri; order Cypriniformes; family Xenocyprididae; genus Mylopharyngodon; species Mylopharyngodon piceus. The sequence goes on from CM077445.1 coordinate 32,618,229, forward strand.
TATAACCAAAAAAAGTTACAGACCGCAGCATTAATTTAACTACATTAGATGTAACATAAAACCCTAATGTACATAACTGATTAGAAAAAAATAAGAAAAACTAAGAAGAAAGAATTATATCAATGTGAAGTGTCTCGCAGGGAATTGTGGGAATGTCAATTTACGGTTTTTCACTGTAAATTATACAATGACTTGTTATTTTTCACTTCCAAAAAAAACCCAAACAAATTTAATGGTATTTTACCGTAAAATTACATTAAATGTACTGTTAGATCTATTACAGTTTTTCACCGTATATAGTATGGAAAATTTCTGTAAACCAATTAACTGTTTTTCACCATAGCATTTTTACAGTCTTTTACCGTTAAAATCACGGTCATTGAAACTTTAGATAAGTGCTCGGCAGTGCTGAAATGGTGCACTCATGCACTCTGTCAACACAAAAACCATCCACGCCTTCAAACCTGAACCATCTGGGGCAACACATTCTCACTCCCAACTCGTCACATATGGATGCTTGGTCAGGACCCCTTGGATTCACTTTTTAATGCACAGGGGGGTTTTTTTGGGTTTTTTTTTATTACAATTAATGGCAAAAGGAATGTTTGGAAATGTAATTCCAATTGACACACTACAGCAAAAGATATAAATAACTGGCTTAAAACCATTTTTTGTGTGAAAATACTAACGTGCCTAAGACTTTGCACAGTACTTTTTGTTGAGTATCATACATCAGGCTTTTATGGCTCATATTTGCAATTCATTGCAAATCAATGATCATTGAGATGGACAAATAAATTTTCCCAAAGGCCTGTTGTGTCATGTTTGACATTTACATTAACATGAAAATTGTAAAAATATTTAAAAAAAAATTATGTATTAATATTCAAGTAAACCCAAATTGCTTCAGTCATGTAAAGTCCTTTATAAAAGGCCATTAAAGATTTCACAGCAAAAAAGATTTTACTTGATAAAAACAAAGTATGAACTATCAATAAGATGACAGAAGGCATGAAGTAGATTAAGCACAGGTTTTTCAGTAAATTATAGGTCATGTTGATAATATATAGGCCCTAAAAATGTGCGTTTTAAATATGATACAGTAGGCTAATATATTCATAAATAGGCATACATACAGTTTACCAGAATTATACAAAGAATGTTTACTTTAAGTTATGAGAGAAATAATATTTTAAAAATGTGGCTGAAAAGCATTCTTTTTTCAATGAATCAATGCAACTTTATATATAAATTCACAACAACATAGGCATATATAACTCAGGCTCCTGTATATGGGCCATTTCAGAAAGTTTTGGAATATTTTTCCTCTACCCAAATTTGTCAGTACCGAAACACAATAATAAATAATTTAATAAGAAGGGTTACATCTACCCAATAAGATTGTTTACATCTACCTTGTAAATATATTTTTTGCTATTAAAAAAAAAAAAAAAAAAAAAAAAAAAAAAAAGTTTATGAGATTTGTTGTATTTTGAATCTAATTTTTCTTTGTAAAAGGCAGAAAGTGAATCATACTGATTTTAAAGTTAAGGATTCAATAGTTTGAATGTACATTGAACCAAACACTATAATAACATCTTAGTTGATAATTTAATATACTTTATTTTTGACAAAACATCCCTTGTTTCGGTCGTGATTGCACATTTTCGGTAATGACAGTAATGTGTTGGCAGCCACCACATCACATCACAGAATTTTAATTCACATACTAAAACACTACTAAAACATTAAAATACTAATGATTTGCATAACTAAAATTTTGTTTATTTCCCACAAATAAATGATTATGTGTTCCCTTTTGTCACTACCAAAACAATGATGACTGTAGTGACAATTTTAGACACTTTTGAGCCTAAATATGCTAATCAGCACATGGTTAGCAAGCACAGTTCTGAACAGTTGTACACAGAAACAAAACTAATTTTTATCGAAAACCCCCTCAAAAACTGATGATGTCACAACCGAAACTTAGTTAGCACAGTTCTAAACAGTTGTACACAGAAACAAAACTAATTTTTATCGAAAACCCCCTCAAAAACTGATGATGTCACAACCGAAACTTAGCTAGCACAGATCTGAACAGTTGTACACACATAAAAACTAAATTTTATTAAATAACACCCAAAAAAGTTTGCTTAATTGCAGAAAAAAGGTGTTTGGTAGTGACGTTCCTTAAAGTTACACACAGATTTTTAGACTTTTGAACCCTTTTAACTCAAAATGATGGTACCTAACTATTATGAATTAAGGAGACTATGAGAGGGAGGGACACAGGAATATTTCCTGATCAAAAATGTAGGGGTGTGGTTAAAATCAGTCTCAGCCAATGGACCAAAACATACACTTTTTCAGTTGTGAAAAGAAAAGGTGGGACACTTTTTTTTTTTTTCCATAAAGTTTCATGATTTAAATATAAAATATATTCTTTAACTTCACTTAAAAAAAAAATAAATAAAAATATATATATATATATATATATATATATATATATATATATACACACACACACACACACATATATTAAAAAACAACAATTGCTAAAATTATTTCAGTATCATTTTCACAAGTTGAAATTTAGGGGCTAGGGTTCGGGACAGCCACCTCCCAATTGAAAGTACCCAATAGATGATGATTTTTTTTTTTATACATTAAGCTTACAGATATTTTAAATATTATTGTGGGATTCAATAAATAATAGAAGGATCTATTAGTAAACATCTAAAATTTTAATACTTAAATGCTTTTTAAATATGTTTTTTGGTTGTGGGACAGCAGTTTGCAACAATTCTGTAGAATAGCCCATATATGAAAACCTACGGTGAATATAATTAGGCTACAGTATATAATTTGTTACATTGTCCATCTGATCCAACTGTATGTATTATTAATTTTTTATTTGACAAAAACACTAAATTCAATTGCAATTCAATTGTCTCCTGTAGGCTATGAAGACCAACAGTGAATTATCTACAGATATTTTAATCAGTGCAGATCATTCCACTGTCTACTGATATCTTAATGTAACATTTATATTTAAATTCACAAAAAACACTCAATTAGTCAATGTCTATGGACGGGACGGTTATTAATGTGTAAGTTTCGAGCGCCGATTTAATGATGTAATTTTGCCGTATATCCTCCTGCCCCTACTGGACGCATCAGGAACAACATAACCGTACAACTGCCTGGGCCGTAGATCTGCCTGCTCCAGGTCTGCAGACTCCCCATATAGGTTTTTGCTCACACCCAAATAGTCTTATTATTGTCTTATTTACAACATGACAATAGTCCATGCTGCATTTTATGATGCAGGCAGGCAGCGCATTTCTGGATTTCCAGAAATTGAACTTCCAAACACAAATGAAGTTATTTTTTATGAAACCTGAGAGATTTCTGTGCATTCCTCTAAAACTTAAGATCCTAAAAAAAAAAAAAAAAAAAAAAATTCATCAAGTGGTCTAATCCAAATCCAAGTCTTCTGAAGAGACACGATGGCTTTATGAACAGATTAACAACAACGCACATACTGTAGTAAACACGGACGTTCAAATGTTTGCGTGACTCACGAAAACAACATGAGAACAAGTAAATGCAGAATTTAAATTTTTGGATGAGCTAACCATTTACAGTTTGGGAATAGTCATTTTTACATGCTTTCTTGCTATTAGAACTGTGATTGATTGCATTGATCATCTGAAGTGCATTGATTGCATCCTCAAAGTGAAAGCGCAAACATCATCATCACCACCACAAGTCCCCTCTGGTGAAAATCAAGCTTTAATGTTATGTCTATGTGGTGTTTTTAATATGCTTTAAGACAAACCATGTGCAAATTCAGAAGTCAACAACACCACTGAGTATTTTCTCTTTAAAACCGCAGTGATCTTTCAAAAACGCGGTTTGAGATCGCTGGTGTTTCTCACCACTCACTGGTGGCACAAACTACCTTGTAACCAATCACGTCAACTTAGGGGCGGGCTTAAGCATATCATTAACTATGCTCTGAAGCAGGGGAGTCTCAAGAGAAGCTAGGTTATCCTAGTATATTTTTCTGTTGATATGAAAAATTGGGTAGATTTAGCAATATAGCGGGTGTATGATGTATATGACGATGTTAATGATGAAGTATATGCCTTTCTCCACTGACGTTTTAAGTTATTCAAAGCATTTGTAAGGATGCTGATTTTCAAAAGGCAGCTGTCTGACTCTGAGATGGCTGACGGGAACATGGTTTGTGTAACATTAGCAACACATTATTAGCCGTTTGATAACGTAGTCAAGCTAAAGGCTAATCATATTACGTTATGTGTCCGAGGTTGTAAGCAGTTCAGCATATGCATGATAGTGTTTTTACATTGTCAACAGTGAGGAGAACTTAATTTGTTGCTGTAACTGAGTAGTAGTGTGTATACGCCTTCATTGATTTTAGAAACAGAAGAAAGGAAACAGAAACAAGGTCCCCCACTACAAGTTTAGAGCACAGTAGTCTACCTTAAGAATTATGCCATTATTTATCCTTCCACAATCTGTAACAAATAACCACAGAGTTGTTTAAAAAGTTCCCTGTTGTGCTGCATCAGATGTTGGAAGCCACGTGAGCTATTGGAAAAAAAAAAAAAAAAAAAAAAAAAGTCAGTCAAAAGTAAGAGCTATTTAAAAAAAAAAAAAAAAAAAAAAACCTTAAGTCAATGTTTCCTTTCTGTCTCTAAGATGGCTGTGGAAATCCTAATATAGATGTCATTGTTGCATCATACAGGGTAAGGTATTCAGCTTTGTTTTGCAGTCACAAGTTCTTGACTGGGTGTTGGCTGGGGTTTGGTGAAAGCAGGGCTTTTGTTAATTAGCCTCAGGTAGTGAAAGAGACCAGATAAAGATATGCCGTATAGGGGAAGTTATTAGAAAAGCATCACAGTTGAGATTAGATTAGAATCTCCTCTCAGTTAAATTGAGATAATATTGTCTTCTAAAGTTTTGAAATCGAGTGGCCTGTTAGTCAAAATTAGTCTATAATGTTACTTCAAAAACCAAAAGCTCTGTCTAGATTACATGCCTGGTTAATAAATATTAAAAGACAAAGGCGTTTCCAAGCAGCCAATTTAAATGTTAGAATTCATTCATTTCTTGATCATTGTCTTTCTAAAGGACTAGTGGTCATTTGACAATTCATGGAATGAAATTTTAGTTTTGCTTCACCATACTTTTGTAGTAAAGGGACAGTTCAGCCAAAAAAAAAAAAATAATAATTGTATTTTGTCATGATGGATTCACTTATGTTGTTCCAGTATGAGTTTTTTCCCCCACATAGAACACAGAGGAGATGTTTGGCGGAATGACGTCTCAGTACACATTCACTGTCATTCAGTGGCACCTTCAGGAAAAATTTAATAGGGTGGTGAGAGGGGCACAGTCAAAATCAAAGGGTGGCGCACTAGAGAGAAAAAAAAAAGAAAAAAAAAGGGGGTAGCAGTTATTTATGTGTTACCACAAGAAGCAAATTATGTACCTGAAAAAACATTTGTTTCTCATGACTAATTTCCACGTACATGCATTTATACCACCTTTGTGGGTTAAATATTTCATGAAACATATCTTGTTAAACCACATTTGATACAGCAGATGCTGTTATTCAAAAAATTATTGAATATTACACCGTCCTAGTTACACATATAATAACGATAATAGCTTTATTAGTAAATGTAATTACAAGCAGCTCCACAAATTAAGTAACTGAACTGAATTTTGTTTGACTGATTAAAGGCCAATTATATGCTATTATTTGGACATTTTCTTCCTTTCACATCCTCAGGAAATTGTTCAAAAATATTGTGTTAGCATGCAAATCTTTTTTTTTTTTTCCCCCTCAGTCAAATTCTCTCTCTGAATTATGTAGTCCACAGCTTTAGTTAAAGCTGTTAGGGCTTGTGTACACACACCATTTACACAACAGTTACTCATCTGCATTTAAACCCTATTAACTGCAGCTTCTTGTCTAACCATTCTTTAGTCTATCTGACTATCATTCTTTATCATCCCCAGTGGTTTTTAGGTTATACAATCTGACACTGTAGCAGAGGAACAAGCATGCAGCTAACTGATTAATGTTGGTCTGGTTTAATCCAAGGGACATTATTCAGTATTATTCAGCATGCGATTTGAGTAAAAATGGGATTAGTCATGGCTAGATATGGTTGTCTAAACCTTTATTGACCTAAGATTAAAGATGAGCCTGTTAGTGTTGTTACTTTTAAACACAGTATTTAGCAAATGTCTAAACAGTTTTAAAATGATTAACAGTAAGCCACTGTTGACAAAGCTGGTCAACTGTAGCAATTTGCTCTTTATGAAAGGCAAATGCTTATGGGGTAAACACTTGGGCTGTAGTTTAGCTCTTAGTCTGTGTCATGTGCTGACATGAATGTGTCTGTTTGCCTTGTACATGTGCCCAGAAAATGTGTTTACAAAAAGGTGTTTTTTTTTTTTTTTTTTTTTGTGAAAAGTGCTATAAAATACATCTGAATTAATTTTTAATTTAATTTCCAGATAATTCTTACACAAATATATTTATTTTGTTAAGTACAATGACAGCATAAATGCCAGTTATTTAATTATTCAATATTACCATTTTTCTCAAACAATTATAAATTAATCTTAAAATATAATTGCCTTTGTATTTTAGAAAAGGTGTCCTTTGCAGGGGGACCATGATATTAGAAGGGGGTCTTTGGCAAAGGAAAAAAAAAAAAAAAAAAAAAAGTTTGAAAACCTGTGTTAGATTGATCTGTCCTGTGACAGATGATTTGGCTATGCTCAGATTCAGAAGTGTATGGATATTAAATCAATTAGTGTTCAATCAAAAAGCACTGATGCAATTTTCTCAGTTCCTCTACTGTCATACTTTCTTTATATTTTTTTTTCATTTTGCCTTTGTAGGGCAGCAAAAGCTTGTGTTTGATTTTTGTAAGATTTCAAATGAACCTAGCTTACTGGTTGTTTTGTGCATGTCCTCTTTCAGTTGTCATCATGCGGTTGTGCATTGTACTCTCGTCAGAAGCATCTTATGTCCTGCAATGCACAGTGGAGAGGCAGAGTGACTTAAAGTTCATCTTCACTATGGTGTATGACGTTAAAGAGGACATCAGTGACTGCGAGACACAATGGCTTAATGATGTAAATATTTTATGTCGAAAATTCTGTCATTAATTACTCACCCTCATGTCGTTCCAAACCCGTAAGACTTTCGTTCATCTTCGGAACACAAATGAAGATCTTTTTGATGGAAAAAAAAAAAAAAAGAAAAAAAAAAAAAAAGACGCAACTGACACTTTGACGCTTCCAAAAGTTCATACAGAGATCATAAAACTAATCTATATGAATTGAGCAGTTTAGTCCAAATTTTCTGAAGAGACATGATCTTTTTATATGATGAACAGATTGGCCCTCATTTATCAAACGAAAGTAGAAACCAGCTTACATTCGAACGGAAAAATCAGCTTACGACAACGCTCACGTGAGATTCATTAAACTTTCGTATGCGGCCAATTCCGTCGCACGAACGAACGGGTGTTGATAAATGTGGCGGCTAAAAACTGTCGTCATTTAAATATCACACCCCAAATTTTAGAAGCCTCGCCCTATAGTTTACGACACAGAGAAACGTAACCCGGCCATAAAGAGGAAGTAATCGCATAGGTTGTTTGCAATCACGTGGTTCTGGTGACGCACGAAATTAATGTGAAATTTCGCGCGTCGCTGGATGCCAACCGCCGTAAAACAAGAAATTTCGCGCGTCCAGCAGTAAAAATTAGAATGGAAGAGATGGGGAAAAGTCCGTACTGTGTTGGTTTAGAAAGGTATAAACAGAAAATCACAACATATTTTGGACGTGACTCTTATGTTATGAAGAGGAGCGATTTTTCTACTGAATTGAAAGACTTGACTGCCATCGAGGAGGTAGATATAGAGAATGTGAAGCTGCCGTCACGCCGCGTTCAGGTCTGGGTTTGTAGAAAGGCAGCGCGATATAAACTAGTGCCGTTAAAGGCAGTATTTTTGTGATTGTGAAAAATGTCGCCATTGTAGGTCATTTATGCTGAATCGAGAATTGCAACAGGAGCTCACATCATCGTTCAGGGAAAAAACTGGACTAATACAATTTTCGCCTTTTCTACGTGTAAAAACACACTAGGGAAGCAGGTTGAGGTGGTGACGGGGAGACGCCGTATAGTCACTGATTGAACCCACTCCCTATCACTCAATAAAATAAACACAAAGCTGAGTGTTTTTGAAAGTGTTTTTTTGTTTGGTTTAATAATAAACATTACATTTGCAAGTATGACTCTCACTCGGCTTGTGAATGAGTATAACTTGCACGCAGCCACTTCAAAACTGTCCACAAGCTTCTATGGGTTTGATTTTGGTTGTCATTTGTTGAAATAAATACAAAAAAAATAAATAAAATAAAAAATACAGTGTGTCGGTGTCTGTCATAGACTGTAAAAAAGGATGTCTGTCCGCTGAATGCCCCTCCAATTCTCCTCCACATGGGAAAGTGAATATTTACAAAGGAAACAATAAAAATAGTTACATTTACACCCTTCCAACAAAGAAGTGGATCGACTTCTGTCAGCTTGAACACATTTTTTTATTTGGACATTTTCTACCATATGATGGCTGAAGCAGCAGCACGTGCACAGCGCGTGACACTTTTCACGGTAACCAGATCAACATTATTGTGAACGGAATTCTACAAAACTGAAGTGAAAACACCAAATGATCATGCAATGGGATAAAATATCTTCTCTTCCCTGCAAACGATACCATGAAGAATGTGATTATTTAACCAAGTCAAAAACAAAAAAGGTAAGCAGGTATCCATATTCATTTCAGTATAAGCAGACGCAAAACGCTATAAAAGGTGACAACTTTTAAAGTTAAAAAACGATACAAGTTACGTAAACGATAAAAGCTCCCCTCAAACTCGTAATTTGAAACAAAATTAATTTAAATAATACCGGTAAATAAAACTAAATACTTACAAACATTATTAATATATATATATATATATATATATATATATATATATATATATATATATATATATATATATATAACCTGACTCACTCCACAGAAAATCCTTTAAATTTTATTCATAACAGAACAAGAATAAAAAATAAGTAGTTATATATTGAAACAAATTAGGCTATAGTGGCATTCATTATAAAGCAGAAATGAATTTATTTAAAGCAAAACTGAATTGGGCTGACATAGCCTACCTCTCTCATTCGGGAAAAATCCAAACGTTTCCATATTCACAACATTTATTGCTTGATGAACTACTGTTCATTATGTAAACTAAGGCTTTCTTTTTCACTCTTGTTTCAATATCCACGTAAAACGTTGTTAACAGAGTACGCGCAAATAACACACAAACAACTCCGTCCTCTTTCCCAACATCTCGTCGCTCTGACTGGCACATTTTTATTAAACAGAATAAGCACGTGCAATCATTCAGTCATTGATTAGGTCACATGACATACACTTGGCACTGTGATTGGATTGCCTGTCCCAGAGAGAAAAACAAAGCTGGGAAAACAAATAAAATACAAATATAAAATAATACAAATGAGAGCATAATACTTATACATCTTAACACCCCCACTTGCTCAAACATTTGTTATTTCATCATTTCAACATAAGTACGCAAAATTCATACACCGAACATAAACAAATTAAATTTCATTAACTTAAGCTTTGTTGCTGGTTTTGTTAGTACATCTGCAACCATATCATCAGTTGGACAGTACTCCAGACTAATTCTGCCTTCATTTATCACCGATCTCACAAAATGGTATTTAATGTCCACATGTTTACATCTCTGTCTATACACAGAGATGTAAACATTTTTACACTTTTTTGCTAAAGCTAAAGCACCTTGATTGTCTTCATAGACTCTAGACTCATACTTCAGACCATCAATGTTTTGTAGCAATTGCTGTAAGTATAAACACTCCTGTACAGTTGCAGCTAATGCCATATACTCAGCCTCACAAGTGGACAGTGCAACAGTAGGCTGCCTTTTGGTCTTCCATGAGACCAATGGACCATTTTTGTTTAGGCTAATGCAGTAACCCGTAGTGCTTCGTCTATCACTTACATCAGCTGCCCAATTCGCGTCACTGTATGCATGTATCAATTTCTCATTTGCACCTTTCCTGTAGCACAGTTCTTTGTCTTGGGTGTCTTTCAAATATCTTAAAACATGCTTGACAGTATTCCACTGTTCTATAGTTGGCTTAGTAAAGTATTGTGACAGTTTACTTACTACAAAACTTAGGTCTGGTCTTGTACATGTTGCCAGGTAGATTAAGCTACCTACTGCCTCCCTGTATTTTCTGACATCACTCATTATCTCAGCATCATCAGTATAGTCTAGTTTTTGTTCGCAGGGGGTAGCTCTGGACTTACAATTTTTCATGTCAAATCTCTCAAGTATTTTCTCAATATACCCGTGTTGTGACATTTTAACACAATCAACATCTTGTACATAATCAATGCCAAGAAAATGTGTCAACTTTCCTAAGTCCTTCATTTTAAACTTTGACATGAGCATCTCTTTCACATTTTTAAGCATATTCATATCACTGGCAGCAATAATCAAGTCATCAACCCATATGATTATGAAAACTTTCTCAGTTTCTGTTACCTTTGTGTAAACACAATGATTAGCTGGGTTTTGAACAAACTTGATTTCACATAAATACTGATGCAACATTCTGTTCCAATTCCTGCCCGACTGTTTAAGTCCATACAGTGATTTCTCCAGTTTATACACTAGTTTTTCATTGCCTTGAGATTTTACCTCGTAACCCTCTGGCTGTTCAATATAAATTTCACGTTCTATTGGCGCATGTAAATATGCCGTCTTCACATCCATCTGATGAACAATCAAATTTTCCTGTACCGCTTTTTGTATCAACACTCTGATGCTCGTCATACTGGCAGGTGGAGAAAAAGTCTCATCATAGTTCACACCTCTCTCCTGACTGTACCCTTTGGCAACATATCGTGCTTTGTATTTGTCTGATCCATCACTATTCTTCTTAATTGCATAAACCCATTTACCCCCCACTAATTCTTTACCTTCAGGTAGATTGGTCAGGGTAAAGGTCACATTCTCTTTTAATGATTGCATCTCCTCATCCATAGCTTTAACCCAGTTATTCACGTTCACTGATGCAACAGCTTCTCTGTATGTTTGGGGTACATTGCATACAAGTCTGTAACAATAATCAATGTCAGTTACATCACCTTCAAAACCACAAACATAATCATCTAAATAACCTGGCCTTTTCCTCTCCCTGGCAGGATTTCTCCTTTGTTCAGGTTCATCTTCATCTTCATCTTTTTGTGTTTAATTATTGCACACTACTGGTTCTTTTACTGTGGCCTGTTCCTGTGTACTTTGCAGATTAATTTAGGGGCTTTTTCTGGATTCTCTAGGATTATTCATAACCCCAAAATCATCATCATCATCATCAATCGATATCACGTCTGCCTCAGTACTCTTTTTGGGTACAAACTCAACTAGTCTGTTTCTCTGTATTTTCTTGCTAGTAGGGTAGTAGATCATGTATGCTGGACTATTCTTGTCATAACCTACAAAAATACCTTTCTCACACCTTGAGTCCAACTTTCCTTTGTCATGTCTGTAAGCGTAACATGCTAATCCGAATTTCTGCATTCTAGAAATGTTAGGTTGTCTGCCTGTTAACATGAAGTAAGCTGTCCGTTTAGTGCGATTGTTGAAACATCCGTTTCTCACTACAGCAGCTGTCTGGACTGCATAGGTCCACAACATTTTTGGTAACCCACTTTCTATTAGCATGCACCTAGCCATGTCAAATAAGGTTCTCCAGTTTCGTTCAGTTGTGCCGTTTTGGTGTGGAGAGTATGGTGCTGAGGTCTCATGTCTGATACCGCTTCTACTTAATAACGCTTGGTACTCTCTTCCTGTGAACTCTGTACCATTGTCAGACCTGATGCACTTAATCTTTCCATATGGAGCCATGTCAGCAAGGAATTTTTCTGTGGCGGTCACTGTATCACTCTTATTTTTCAAGAAATATACAAACGCAGCACTAGAATAATCATCTGTGAAAGATAACGTATACCTATGACCGTCTCTGGACACTGGGTCTATAGGCCCGGCTAAATCTGTGTGTACCATTTCTAGAGGTGCTTTGGCTCTTGCATCTGGCCCTCTGTTTCTAGTTTGAACAAACTTTCCTTGCGTGCAAATTTCACAAAGTGGGATAGTTTTATCACCTCTACTCTTAATTTCCATACCGTCAACAACCTTCTCCAGTTTAATTATATCTTCATAATTGCAATGACCTAATATCTCATGCCACGTCTGCAAGTTCATTGTCTATTGTGTGCAAATAGTACAGTTTGTTATGCACGTGAATAAGGAATTTGGTACTGTCTTTATGTAGCAGAACGTTCTTCCCTTCTCTGAAGATCACCGTTGCTCCGTTCGAGGTGGCTGCCTTCACAGAGATGATGTCTTGAGGATATGTTGTGATGTGTAGCGCGTTTCGTAGTATTGCTTTGAAGCGTCGTCCTCTGCTGTCAATCAAACATACTTCCGCGTCCCCTCTGTGCTTGGCGACCCCGTTGCACCGTGTGCCATCAGCCAATTCCACACAGTGTGTGCTGGCCTGGAAACTGCTGTCAAACCTCTGGCACTTCACGATGTCCGTGATGATGTGTGAAGTTGCACCCGCATCCACCATTAGGCCTCTCCTCCTGACATCATGACCCCACATCTCAGCGTCGCTTGCCCGAAAAGCATACTCCTTGTCACCCGTCTCCTCGGACACTTTTCTTACGTTGTCTCTCTGCTTTCTCCGTATGCAGGTTGCATCGTGGTGAGTGGTACTTTTACACTGACTGCACCACTGTTTACGTTGGCATGTCCTTGCTTTGTGGCCTTTTGTCCCACACCTGTAGCAGACAATGTCAATACTTGCAGCCCCACAATCAGTTGAAGCGGATTTCGCTCCAGACTGCGCTCTTGTTTTCATTACATTGTCCCCGGATGCATATTTTCAATGTCCTCATAACTTAGGAGCCTTGTCTTAAATTCGGCAAAAGTCATTTTATCATCGGTCTGAGTAACATGAATAGAAAATGGCTTAAATGTCTCTGGAAGTCCTTTCAGAACCATCGCTATTAAAGTCCGTCACTCAGATTCTCGCCTGGATTTCTCAAAGCAATGATTGCAGTCTCAGCTCTGATGACATATTCCGTAACACTCTCACTGGGCGACTTCTGCAGTGAAGTTAGCTCTGTGTACAAACTTATTACCCGGGGCTTCTCCTTGCCAGCATAATATTCACGCAGAATCTTCAGCGCCTCTCGTCCGTCGTCTGCTGCTTCTCTCAAGACCAATGATAAACTTTTATCATCTAGAAACTATCAGCTCCGCGTAGGCCTCTGTGTTTTTCGCCGTATCTTCCTCATCTTCGTCAGAAGGCTCATTTAAAATAGTCTCTTTCAGTCCTTGTAAACAAAGGTGGCCCAAAAATTTCGTCTCCCATAACTCATAATTCTTCTCATCTCCGTCGAAGACAAGTCTTGAGCAGCGGCTTGTTGTGATCGCTTCCTTTTCCCTACTCATGTTGTCAGTAGGTCTTGTCTCGGGTCAAACTCGGGTACACGCAGTATCATTGCGACTTTCACCATTTCACTATATTACGTTAACTGGGCCCATAACCTGTTAACAGAGTACGCGCAAATAACACACAAACAACTGTGTACTCTTTCCCAACATCCCGTCGCTCTGGCTGGCACATTTTTATTAAACAGAATAAGCATGTGCTTTCTGTCATTTCATTCAGTCATTGATTAGGTCACATGACATACACTTGGCACTGTGATTGGATTGCCTGTCCCACGGAGAGAAAAACAAAGCTGGGAAAACAAATAAAATACAAATATAAAATAATATAAATGAATACAAATGAGAGCATAATACTTACACATCTTAACAAACATCATCCTTCACATGCGCAAAAATGTGTTTGGATTGGCGTTGCGCGCACTGACTGGTACAGATGTACTCCTAGATGTACTCGGACCATTAAACTGAGCAGTGTTAACTTTGTCTGCATTTTGGTTTGCTGATAAATGGCTGAAATGTAAAGTTACCAACGCTAGAACTGATATGTTGCGTCTGAATTTAATAAAATAAAGATAAATATTTTAATAAAATAAAGAAAACGAATACGTCAAATGAGCGTAGCCTGTACTAGCCCTACTTGCTGCACAGTTTTTCTCTTTTGTTTTGTTAATCTGTTAATTATTTCAGTGATATACATTTCGTGTAGTCCTATTTTTTTATTCCTTGTAGGCTATATTTTGTTCTCTGCGTTGCAGGTGTATGATGTGTGAATCCTAATGTTCTTTTGATGTTGCCATTTGCACATCCAAAGCTAAATCCCTGGGGGGGGATTATAGTGGCTAGAATAAGTTTGTGAACCTTTTGAAAATCTCTGGATTTCTGCTTTGATTACTCATAAAATATTGTCTGATTTTTTGGCTAATTTGTATCAAGCTGCTAATATGCAAGTGTTACCACTGTATACTCACTTAAACATTTTCTGATGGCAAAAATAGGCTTTTTAGGCAAAAAAAAAAAAAAGCTAGTATCCAGTTTCAGAAGGCAGAATGATATGAAATGCTTTTTTTTTTTTGTAAGTTCTTTACCCTAGCAAATTGCAACAATTTGAACATGAACATGTCATCTTTCAGGCATAATAGAGTGCAACAGTGACTGCCTGCATTTTTTAGTGACTAGGCCTATATTTTCCCCATTCATTTTCGTCATAGGAATTTGTGAAAAATCTGTAAAGTTTATGAACTAACCCAACCACTGCGAATAACAATCGAATCAGACATGATTGTATAATATGTAATTATTGACTGTATAAAAATATATGAAGATTATTGCTAAAAATTCAAATATGTTTAAGAGCGTAGAGAGACTGACATGATTACGTAGCTTACAGTGATTCATGGGAGTGGACTGTCACCGCTGAACCGTTTTTGCACATACTTTTTTCCCCCATGGTAAGACGGGTAGTTATTCATCTTAATTCACCTTTATTAAACTAAAATTTTTTTTTTTTTTTTTTTTTTTAAAATCACACACTAAAAATCACACTCACTTGTAGCTTCTACAGAAGCATATATACTTAGCCTCAGAGATGTTATTGTTTAAAAAAAATCTCTATATGGAAAACTAATGGGATTTTTATGTTTGGATCCTGACTGCTATACTACAGGTTCTCCATAGGGATTTTAGAGGTTGTTTTATTACAAGAAAAGCCTTTAAAAAGTATATTTAAATATTTTAAAATGATAGTTCATCTAAAATATAATAATCTGACTTTTTCTTCTTTTCTTCTTACCAAACCAATTTTTATTTAAGGAGTTTTAAATAAAGGGAATTAAATAAAGGGTTTAAAGAGAAAGAAAGAACAGTAAAATAAGTAGAATTTATTGTAAAGTAATCAGTGAAATATTTACAAATAATATTTTTATTTCAAAATTTGCACACATTCACTTTTTGCGTACCTAATATGCCGAAAACTGGGACAATTTGGGCATTTCTAATTATTGGGGGGACTTGTCCCCCTCAAAGTCTATGGTGGTTACGGTCCTGTTATATAGCATTAGCTCTATTATTCTATTTATATTTACATATCATGGCTTTATAGCTTGTAGGATTTTGTGTTTGCCTTTTTAATTAAATTATGATCATGACTCTAACTAACCTAAATTAAGTTACATGATGAAATGATATTAAGTTATATATTATATTTATACATAAATACTACATATGTCTTCCAATGAGCACAAATGAAAATGTATTGAAAATTTTTATTATAAGTGAATTTTGTGTCTGTTATGCAAACAGGCACATGTTCAGTATGTATAACTGTATATGTGTGTGTATGCAAGTACATAAATATTTAAATTATATTGTAAAGTAATATATGTAAACTATAGTATAACTTAATACATGTAACTATATTATTCATATTGTAAATACATTTATCAATGTTCTAGTCAGTTTGTGGGAAAAGAACTAGGTTGGTTGCATGGCAACTATATAGGGAGCATAAAATGTGTGTGAGCATAAAAGTAACTGTACAACCTGGGCAAGTATTTTGTAAATTGCTGCTGCAGAAGCAAAAAGAAATGAAACGCTGTGCCAGTGAGTACACATATCTAATGCAGTACTAGTTAAATCCACTCAGCACCTACCACTGCTTCAGATCTGTGTTACAAAAATAAATAAATAAATAAATAAATAAATAATGTATAGTAAATCTACATACTTTAAATGGGTGTGGGGGAGGGGGTTGAATGAAAAAAAAAATGGTCCCTATATGTGCTATGCTATCCACTGCTAAAGTACTTTCCTCCCTGTATTGTAGCCATTGATCTATATATCGATTCAGTGTCCACTATCACTTTGTGGCAAATGAAACTGGCACTGCTAGATTTGATCAGATTTGTATCAAAGCATTATATGTGTCATGATATTCAAAGATAATATTTGCTTAACTATGAATTGCACAGCATCTTTATACTCTTTGCATTGATTTTTACCAATTAAGCATTTAAACCCTTGCTGTCTAGGTGCAAAATATTGTTAGGGGAATTTCTGTCAATAAAACACTATAAGTACATTTTGATGTGTAGCTGATTTATTTCTCTACACCTCACATAATTTAAAGTAGCTTAGCAGCTGAGAAGAAAAGAGCAGAACTGTGATGGTCATATTGACTGATGATGGCCCATATAAGATGTGAGTGAGTCAAGTCTGTAACTCATTGTGTCATCTGACAGACAAATGTTCTCACAAATATGCCCACGGTGGGTTTGTCTGACAGTGTAGCGGTCTTTGAGGTCTCAAACTCATTCAACACCCTGTCAATACAAAATACCCTCAAAGTCAATCAGTTCTCCGTATCTGAACACTGAATTTGAACTTGAAATGCAAAATTTCAAACTGAATATTAAGAAATTACATTTATATCACAAACAAAAAAACTGGCACTCTACAGCAAGGTGTGATTAGTTTTTTTACAGCATGATGAGTCATGTACGAACTGGGCTAATCTGCAGAGGTTGGCGTCCTGCTCAGTCTAAAATAAACACTTACTATAGTCGTACTGTAATGATTCAGGATAAGACAAAAACACAGTTTGGAAGATAGATTTATGATGTACTCTCATGATATAAATTTTGTAAATTTTGAACAAAAAAAAGTTACATAGTGTGCCTTTAACCACTTGAAATGAAAATATATTAGTATATGTAGGAATTAATAAATGCTGTAAAAATGTTGTTCATTGATACCTAATATGAAATTATACAGGATGGTATATTCAGCACATCCAGACAGTTCATGGCCTGATATATTTTGTACACTTAAAATGACTAAAAGCATCATTTCAAATCTGATTGGCTAGCAGTTTCGCAACCTTTAGGGATCTTCACAGAAGTTTCTGCTGGGAAAGAATGGATCATATCATCAGTCTGCCGGGAAACAGTTATGTTTACATGTTACCAGCAGCAACAAAAGATCCAACTTATTGTAAAAGTTTACTTTGTTGATCGCAATTTTAATGACATGTAATATTCCCATGACCCCACATGCATGCTATATATATGGTTTATGCAAGGAATATCACAGACTGTTAATACTAAATATTCTCTGCACACGCCCTTATATTTTGTCACAACAGAAACAAACATTACTGACGAGTGCTCGGAATTTCCAAAGCATGTAATGTTTTTCTTAAAGTAGTTTACCAACTTAACATCAGAATCAAACACTGTCCACTGCTGATGCAGCCAATCACATGCCAATATAAGATCACACCATGTATCACCTCAGCTATCGCAGAACAGGAAATGATGCAAGGAAAGGGAGAACTTGTAATAACCCTGTAGTGTAGCACTGTCTGCCAAAAAAAAGGCCAAGTATTCATTAATGAAACATGCTCAAATTCGTGATTAAACTTTCCACTGATGTTTTAACACATTCTGAGTGAGATTCATTTGTCACTATTCTTAATTCATCCATCATTTTTACTCCATTATATAATGAAAGACACACGCTGTCCACAGTGATACACCCCAAAACATCTGATTATTTTGTTTTGTGTGGGGGGGTGTTGACCTAAATAAATTAATTAATTCATTTTCCCTGAGCATTTATTGCTCTCTATTCTCTATTCCCATTGTGTTATGATATACGTATAAATATTGTATTATACTTTTTCTTCACCTGTTGTGTTCTGACACAATGACATTAATCAGTGCTTTTTGTTTTATAAAATGTTCTTTTCTTATTTCTACAAAGGTTCACACTACTTTTATCAGCTTTTATCAGTTAATACATGATGAAACAAGAGAATCATGCTACCAAACTCTTTTGACACAATGTTTTTTAGGACAAAATGGTTGTTCCCTTTCGAAAGGGAACTCTACACTGCGTTCGGAAACGCATTGGGGAACGCCAATGAACCGGTGTCTGAAAGCAATTGTCAAATCCTACCAATCCTATTGGCCGGCAACAGCCTATGACGTCATCATAGCGCGACCCGGAAGTATATAAGGGGCGCCTAGAGAACCAGTCAGTGTCTTTTCGTCTTCAGGGACTGTTTTGCCTGTTTGGCGATTGCATTGAACCGGTAAGAAAATATTTACTATGTCTGACAAACGTTTCAGAATGTGTGCTAATCCCTGTCCCAGGTCTTTGACTCCCGGTGACACACACAATCTGTGCGTTTTCTGTCTGGGGGAAGAGCACGCACAGACAGCGCCCTCAGCGCCCTTGTGAACGTCTACCAATGAGAACGCTCCGCTCTCGTCTGGCCCTCTTCTCGAGGGGAGAGGAGCCGGCATCGCTGCCTGGTGGTTCTGGCCCCGCTCGTGCTGAGGCAGAGCGGCGGCTGAAATCATGGGGCTCACAGATGGAGCTCGCGGAGGAGTTTGAAATTTGGAATGTCTTTGACATCGTCAGATCCAGCAGCGAGTGCTCTTCTGGCTGCAAGCCCAAGAGAGCAGGAAATGGCTGTTGAAGAGGAAGCAGGTGAGCCTGCTGAAACTTCAAAGCCTCCCTGCCCTGCGTATGCGGAGCTGCTTGAAATTATGGAACGCGCTTCTGGCAGACTGCAGCTGCAGAAAGACACTGACTGGTTCTCTAGCGACACTGAAAGCTCCAATCCTGCCTTCTAAGCCCCTTAAAGTGACCTCTCGCATGAATGGCAGGACGTACGCAGCAGCGGGTCAGGCTGGTGCGGCCTTACACACCATGGCGGTGTTACAGGCCTACTAAGCTGACTTGCTGAAGGATCTGGATCAGGGGCAGGGTCTGTCCCCTGAGGCGGTAGAAGAGCTGTGCCGCACCACGGATCTGGATCTCCGGGCCACTAAGCAAACCGCTGCTTCGATTGGAAGATCGATGGCAGCGATGGTGGCCACGGAGAAACACCTGTGGTTGAACCTGGCTGACATCGGGGAGAAAGAAAAGGGCTTTCTCCTCGATGCACCGGTTTCACCCTCTGAACTTTTTGGTACCTCCGTCGAGGCGGTGGTGGGAAAGTTCAGAGAGGCGAAGGTGCGCTCGGCGGCGTTTAAGAACTGCATACCGCTCAGATCCGATCCTGGGCCCAGACAGACAGGAGGTCCTGGCCCGTCCCAATTCGAGGATCGGAGACAGGGCCAGAGGTCCAGCGTTGCCCCTCGGGCACTTCCTCCTCCTCAGAGTAAGTCCCAGAGAAGGCGGGACTCTAGGAAGAAGAAGCAGGATCTGAGGGAGGTAATCAACCACAGACGCCAGCAACGTCAGTGATTAGTTTCCTCTCTGCGAGGGTAGTTCACTTCTACCCTCTCCTCTCTTCTTCCACCTCCTGGTCATGGAATTTTAAAATGTAACACGCTCAGGCTTTCTTACAGTCAGGCTGAGGACAGGGCCCATGATGAATATGATTCTGATGGCCCACCTTCTTGCTTGGCTTAAAGGCTTAAAGGACCCTAGATTCCATCCCTTACACGATATGAGTCTTCGAGCCGAAGGAAGGTAAGCTGGGTCTATATTTACATTATAGTATATCTGACCTTAAGTTTTCCTGTATGGGTTTTTCCTGGGTGTGTAGAGAGGAAAATTAGAATAAGGAGTTTTTAAGGGCTCTGAAGTTTAAAAAACCATTAGGTTGGCTTGAACGATTGTTTTTGGCTTGGCAAACAAAATGGCCGCCTTTACAGCCACCATTGGTAGAGTAGGTTCTCCTCTGGTTATAGCTAGAGTTGTTTTGAGGTTAACACTCTTTACTTCAGATAGATCTATGTCTAGCGTCGGCCTCCTGGGCTGCCTGACATTGTTGGCTTGGGTTGAGCTTTGCTCCTTTGAGCTCTTAATTTAGAGTTTAGAGTAGCCTCTTCTCTCATGAGTTTGTAGGCTGAGTTTTAGCCCCAGGCAGATCTATGCTTATGTGTGGCCCTATGGGCCCACAGCTTAGCTGGCCTAGGCTGAGAACTAGGGTTAAGTGTTTGCTTTGCATTCCCCCTTGTATCTTCACTTCCCTTGTTAGGTTGTATAGTTTCCTAGTTCTGGCCTCCTCTTTCTGAGTTGTCAGGCCAAAAAGCCCTTTACCCCTTTTAGTGTAGGTGCAAGATAGATAGCAGCTAAGGTAGCAGGCTATCATTAGCCTCCCTGGTGCCGTTGTCTCAGGTGGTAGGCCCCTTATCTTTAGGTGGATAAGAGAATGCTAGTGTTGCGTAGGCCCCACTTGTCTAGAATTTTCATTCATACGGTGTTTGCCTTTCCCTTGAATTAACATTCAAGTTTGAGTGTAACGGTGTCAGCTTTATCCAGCTCCCGTTCCCTAGGGTTCAGTACAGATGTGTAAACTTCTGGTTGGTATAAGGCATCCATCCTTGTGTTCAGGATGAATGAAAATAAAGCATCACTTTTATGCTTTAAGTTCTAGTTTTTGCCCTTCACAATGTGAGCTATACTCTATTGCTGTCACATGTTAGTACCTGTTTCTGTAGTAGTAGGCTTGTTTTTGGCCTCCTTCAGAGTGTGGTGATTATTTTGTACTCCCCTTGCATTAAGAGTAAAGGTGTTTACTGAGTACATGGCCTGCTGGAATGCATAGCTCTGGTTGAGTTCACCTTGGGAACCTCACTAGTCAGTTTGGTTCCTTTGTTAGCTCCCTTAGAGTTCAAACACTGCCACAAGAATTCTGTTGCATTATTTGGAGTTGAAGGCTTTCGTCAGTTAAGCCTTTTTCTAAGCACTGCAGCTTGTAAGTGTCACAAGCTCTTGTTGGTGGATGTTTTTGGTCAGAGTTTCGCTCACTTAAAATTTAGACACTGCCACAGGTTTATGTTCGTGTCTGTTGAGGTGGTAGGCCGGTTTTGGGCCTCCTTCAGAGCACGATAACATATTTCTTTGTACTCCCCTACTTCAGGGTTTACAGTATTGTTACTGAGTACATTGCCTGTTGGAATGTGTAGATTTAAGCTCGGGTTGAGTTTAGCTAGGTAACCTCACTTTACTGTTTGGTTCTCAGATTAGGCTCCCTTAGAGCTTAGACAGATGCCACTAGCTGACGCCACGTGTCTTCTGGAGTCTCAGGCCCTGGTTTGGGCCTCCTCTAAGAACATGATGGCGCAGGCTTGTGGCGGGTGTTGACACTGCCACTGGCTGACGCCCGTGTCTCCTGGAGTAGCAGGCCCAATCTGGGCCTCCTTTTGGAGCATGTTGGCAGAGTTTTTTGTACTCCTCTGCTTTAAGAGTGTTAAGTGCTTTACTGAGTACATTGCCTGTTGGAATGTGTTGTTTGATATTAAGCTCAGGTTGAGCTATTAGTTAACCTCACTGAATAGTTTGGTTGTATATGTGGCTCCCTGAGAGCTTAGTAATTGCCACTAGAAGTGACGCCATGTGTCATTCTGAGTTGTAGGCCCCGTTTGGGCCTCCTTCAGAGCATGATGGCGTAGGTTTGTACTCCTCTTGCTTTAAGAGTAAAAAGGTGTTTTTACCGAGTACATGACCTGGTGGTATGTTGGTTGAATTAAGCTAGTTAACCTCACTTGAGAAGTTTGGTTATTCTACTTGGCTCCCTTAGAGCTTAGAACACTGCCGTGAGCTGATGCCATGTGTCTGGAAGTCGTAGGCCCTTTTTTGGGCCTCCTGCAGGGCGTGTTGGCGTATGTTGTACTCCTCTTGCTTTAAAGAGTAAAAAGTGTTTTTACTGAGTGCACTGCTCATCGGAATGTGTTAGGTAGACTGTTATGTGGGCACCCTCAGTCTAGTCTGCTGGATTTGCTTATCAGCAAGCAAGCTGTTCATGTGTGTGGCCTTCACAGGCCTCCCTTTAAGCTTCCTCCTTCCGTTTCTGGGTGTTCTCTAAGCAGACTGAGCGCATGCTGGCCTTTAGCAAGGCTGCTGTAATGCATTTCTACACATGTAGAATTTGTGTCATGTGGCAGGCCCCCTCTTGGGCCTCCATGATTTTGTGCCTATAGTACGGTTTATCTGTTAGGTCGAGCTCTGTACTCCCCTCGTTTGAGGGTTGTCCTGCATAGTACTTAGCTCCCTAAGCTGGTCAGTGGTTGAAGGCCTCTCTGAGGCCTCCCTATTGAGGATCAGCCCCCAGGCTGTTAAATGTACTCACCTTGTTGGGTTCCTTTGGAGTGAACAGCCTCCTCAGTGCAAATAATCACGCGCTGAGTAGATCCTAGGATTGAGCAGAGTATTACTCCCCTCATTAGTAAGGGTAAAAAAGCGCTAAGCTGAGTCTTGCTCTCCGGGATGCTCGTCTCTACGCTCTGGTCTGAGTTAGTTTCTGCCTCTTTTGCAGTCACTCTTACTGGATATCTTCTCTGAAGAAATGTGATTGGAGACTCTGTGATCAGACAGGTTGTTGGCCAAGACTAGGTTTCTGTAAAGTAGACCAGGTCAGGCCTCCCTGGTGGCAATCAGGGTCGAGTACTTTCCCCTGACAAGTGACTGGCTAGGGTTACATTGGGCCCCCTGGCCACATTCCCTTAAAGGTACCCTCTTTTCCTGAAAAGAAGCTGGTTCCAGAAGCCTTTGAGCGGGCTTGGTAGGCCTTCTGCGGAAGGCCTCTTTGAGGCTTATAGCTTGGGCTGTTGGCCATAGGCTGTCAGTGACAGCATTCCCTATGTGTGACCCGTAGGGGGAGTGGTTCTGGCACTTCAGTTGAAGCTGCTAGTTCTGACGTTCGTCTAGCCATTTGGCATGCACTCCCCTCAGCATGGCAGCGTGGGTATATCGTTCCCCAATGCGTTTCCGAACGCAGTGTAGAGTTCCCTTTCGAAAGGGAACGTCTCGGGTTACGTATGTAACCATGGTTACAGTGTCTCCAGGGAAGGAGACACTGCGTTTCCCAGCCATGCATTGGGGCTGCCTGCTGAACAGTCCCTTCAGACGATAAGGCACTGACTGGTTCTCTAGGCGCCCCTTATATACTTCCAGGTCGCGCTATGATGACGTCATAGGCTGTCGCCGGCCAGTAGGATTGGTAGGATTTGACAATTGCTTTCCGATTGACACCGGTTCACGTGATGGCGTTCCCCAATGCGTTTCCGAATGCAGTGTCTCGTTCCCTGTTCTCAGGGAACCATGGTTACATACGTAACCCGAGATGTTTTTGAAATACAACTAAACCAAAAATATTTTATTTATAATCAAATTAAAAATATTTTATTTATAATCATTTCATTTAAAATAGAGATAAATTCCTTTTATAGAACCAATTGTGTGGACAAAATGCAGATAGTAATACCACAAATTTTTACCCCTGAGCAAAATTTGTCCCATGAGCAAAACAGCTTATGAAATATATTTATTTATTTTATTTATTACTTGAAATGTAAAAATGCAGAAAGTTTTCTGTGAGGGTCGTGTTTTTGTGTACGGGCTAGAATATACAGTTAGACTACAAAAATCATGTCTATGGAAAACCCCCATAAAACATGGAATCCCCACATGTGGAAGTATTCACAGATTGTTCCCCTCCCACTGCTGTGACTGTCTCACGTTCCACACCATGGTGTGAGAAGTGGTTAGAGAGATAGGGTGAGAGAGAATTTATGTTTCAGCTTGCATTCAATGAATATACATCATAGCGTAAGTAGCTAAATCTTCATCTCTCTGAAAATGTAAGATATTTTATATTTTTATTTAACTAAAAACAATAAATGTTTAACATTGTTTCAGTAGCATGTTTATTGTATCAAGTGTTATATACAATCATATATTTTATTTATAATCATTTAAAATAAGTGAATGTTTTTTTAATTAACTTTTTGATCTAACATTTTAAAGTTCTTGTATTTATTTATTTGTATTTATATTTTCATTTAGCTAAAACTATAACTAAAAAGGTTTAAATAAATGTTAGTAACATATTTGTTATTATTAATTGTCTTATATAATTTATTTATAATAATTTAATTTAAAATAGAGATAAATTCCTTTTATAGAACCAATTGTGTGTGTGTGTGGTTCAGGTATTCCCTAACGTTGTGTGGACAAAAGGCGGCCAAAAATGTAGTAATACCATAAATTTTTACCCCTGAGCAAAACAGCTTATAAAATATATTTAATTTATTAAATTATTCATTACTTGAAATGTGGAAACCCCAACATGTCCACAATATTGCTTATGGTTTGATCTGACTGTTTCTTCATTAGAATCTTATTTTTGTCACTTGCACATTATAGAGAGAACGTATTGATAAGCTTCATTGAGTAGGCCTCGAGTTACACTTTTAGTGTGTAAACAATTTAAAAACTGTAAGATTAAAATGTTTGGTAAGATCTCTGTCATGTAAACTTACAAATATGTAATGCAATAGAAAAAGAGTAAAAATCTTAACTCTGGCTAATAAAACAAATGGATTATCTTCAGTATGTATCAGAAATGAGGTGTCATTTTTGGGGGGTCTCCCAGGTTGTCAGTGTCAGGGGAGCCAGGAAGGAAGAAAGGAAGGAAGGAAGAAAGAAAGATTTAGCTTTGATCCCTCAATAATAAAACTTTACCATGCTGATACTTCCAGTAAGATTAACACATTGCAAACCAATTACATCCACAGACAGAGTTGGGCCGGCCCCCAAAGCTGGAAACAAACTCATTTCAGTTTAGCAACTGGACTGCTTGCATCTCAATTCAACTGGTAAGTTCTCTTAAAAATACTATTTCAGCTTATTACATAAAATTACTATTTCAACTGCTTAACATCAGTACTTTTTTAAAATAGTGTTTTTCTCTGAGGCATGGTAAAGCACGGTACTCGCAAAAAATCAAGAAAATTAGATTTAAACAATAAGACTAAACGTGTTGAGCTATATAACAATAATTAGTTTTCTGTCTATAAATATATCAAAACAGTTGTTCCCTTGCCTATTAAAAAATGTAAATATTAAAGCGTCTTTGGTGTTTCCATGGTTTATACAAAATAAAACCGGAAACCGAGGGTAACGCGGGTATGACGCAATTGACAGGCGACTCCTCACACGTCCCGGAGCCTTGGATAAAAGGCCACCAGCCCGGACCCCCAGCCACTAACACCTACCCATCCCACACAGGGCTCTAATCAAACATTAGTAAAAGGAATTTTTTAAATACTTCCCTCTCATACTTCCCTGAATAAATATATTGATGTTTTACTTCTTTAAAACCAATAGATTTTTATATTTTGTGAATATTTGGTTGGTATTTGGAATTTGGGTGTAACTTCCATTAAGCTGTAAACAATCAGTGAAAGGCTCACTCTATGAATGCAATAATACATTTTTTTTTAAACTGGGTACAATGAGATGACATTATTCTACTCATCCTAACATTAAAAGGACATTTATAAGTGTAAAAGCATTAACAAGGTACTTTCAACAGACCATGAATAAACCCAAAAGCGCGATTCTTTCCACAGCAATAACGAACGGGTTAAATTTCACTGTAGTAATATATACTATATCTGTATTATGTAACATATGTTGCCTTAATCAAAAATGTTCATTAACTTCAGCATTGCACGAAACTATTTCAAAGTGATTTCCGTCATTTTGACAGATAATGAATTGTATGTACCTGTGAAAACAAACCTGGAAAGAGAAGAATTGAGGATTTGAGGAGAAAAACGAGAGATTCTTTGTGCATTCCAGTGAATTATTTATGGGAAATTCGTAATATCGTAAATTAAATTGGGAGATCAGACCACAAATGTGCAGTATATCTTGTCCTTTTTCATACTAATACAGCGGAATGCAAAGGAAAAAAAGAAAATAATCATGAGGAAAAGAATGCAGCAACTGAAAAGAGCTCTTGCCATAGATATTCTTGTTATAACATGTCACGTTAAAATACCAAGCATTACATTATTCTCATGATGACTGAAAATAAAACTGACAGCTCATTTAATCAAACTGACAGATAAGCTTTATTTGTAGGGCAACCTTGTGGTTTGAAATGATTCATTTCAGTCTTTTTAAATAGAAGTTCCCCAAACCGGAAGTGCCACCCATAATTCAAAACACAGTGGGCTTGTCAGAAATAAGGTGGATACAGCAGCAGCTTTACAGTTCCTTCTAGTAATATAAAGTGGCTCAAATCAGAGGAAATGCTTTGTTGTCCTACAACATAACTCAGAGTACAAAGATATTGTTTTCAATTGGCTGGTAATACATGCAACTTTAAGACTATGCACTTTTTTCTCTCTATCCTGTCATTGCAGGCAACAAGAAAGAATTGGTTTTATACGCTGGATCCCAAATTAGAGCCTTGTGCATATTAACCACCACTTTGATACATTTCTGTAATATTCACCGATCTGCTTAGGTTATAGTCACTTAGGTTAACAAAATAGTGCCATGACACCCAGAACCCAGATATGAAAAAACGACTTTTGGCATTTTTCCCAAATATTTATAGACATAACTTGACATATTCAAACATAAAAAGGGTAGTGTAGTCCTAGATGTAACATGCAAGCATCCCATCCTGCAAGTTCTCCATAACTGTAAAACAAGAAAAAACAAAAAATCCAACTTCCATTTTGTCAGACAAACTCTATTTTAAAGGTCTGTGTAACTATTAAATGTAGACAATGTTGATATTGCATAATAATAGTAAAAAAAAAAAAAAAAACTGCCAATTTGTAGGCTATTTAATATGAGCAACCTAAAATATTAAAAATTATCAAAAAAAAGTCAAGTTTGGTGGTGAGGGTCTAACTTACAGCTGCTAAGCATGCTCAGTTTATATTAATACGGTGGCTGAGAGAGCTCAACGCACTGCAACTGAAGAAAACACATGCAAGTAGAAAAAAAACGCCAACAAATAAAGAAAACGTCTTCATCAATTTGACAACACGTGCTGCAAAAGTTCATAACACAAGCAAATACAGAAACGCGCCGCAAAAGTTCACAACACAAGCAAATACAAAAACGCGCTGCAAAAGTTCACAACTCAAGCAAATACAAAAACGCGCTGCAAAAGTTCACAACACAGGCAAATACAAAATCGCGCTGCAAAAGTTGCGTAAAAAATTATTATTATTAATCAATTATTAATAATAAATAATAATTTATTTAATAATTTACTTGATTTTATGTCTCAAATCCCAGTCAATTATTCACTGCAGAAAGTTAAACTAAAAACTGAGCAATGAGAGCTCTACTTCAACATGTTCTTATAACAGTATTTATCCTTAATTTATTTTCTTAATATTTCTCTTGTGGCCCATACGTAGTGGGGGAAAAATTGAGAGGAGATGTAGGGTATTTCGTGTTAACAAGTTGTTTTTTTTAAATGAGGAGTTAGCTAATCTAACATCTCATTGCAACTCGTCAGTTATGCGGTGATGCGCTATGAAATTATTGTGGGGCAAATGAAAATATTCATTTAATTCTGAAAGTAGCCTAATAATCATCATCATCATCATTCAGATCGTCGCAGAGGGGGGCTTGAGATCGCCGGGCCTGGTATGTGTTATCTGCAGCGTGTTTCTGTATTTGGTTGTGTTGTGAACTTTTGCAGCGCGTTTCTGTATTTGGTTGTGTTGTGAACTTTTGCAGCGCGTTTCTGCATTTGCTTGTGTTGTGAACTTTTGCTGCACGTTTCTCCATTTGCTTGTGTTGTGAACTTTTGCAGCACGTTTCTGTATTTGCTTGTGTTGTGAACTTTTGCTGCACGTTTCTGCATTTGCTTGTGTTGTGAACTTCTGGAGCGCGTTTCTGCATTTGGTTGTGTTGTGAGTATTTGCAGCACGTGTTGTCAAACTGATGAAGATGTTTTCTTTATTTGCTGGTGTTTTTTCTATTTGCATGTGTTTTCTTCAGTTGCAGCACGTTGAGCTCTCTCGGCCACCGTAATGCGAACATAAATTTAAAAAAAATGCATGGCATCCAAGATTGGCAACTATCTTGGATGTTTTCCATTTGTGAATAATCTTCCCCTCTGTAGAATGAAGGACTTCTTCTCAAACCCTTCTCAGATTAATGGCAGCAACAACTGCTTCTCTAAGACCATTGCTGATGTCTTTCCTCGTTGGCATTGTGTTAACACACACCTGAAGGCTCCAGACAATCAAAATGCCTGAACTTCTGCTTTTATAGAGGTGATCACACTTGCTGATCAATTAATCAAGGGCATTTGATTACCAGTGCCTGACTGCTACTTACCCTCTTAATTCCTATGGAAGCAGTAAGGGTGTACTTAGCTTTTCACACATGGCTTCGCGCCTAGTTTTTTTAAATAAATATTGACACAGTGTAATATGTCATGGGTTGTTGTTCTTCTGAGGTTGTATTTACCTAATTTTAAGACCTTCTGAGGATCACATGATTTTTATTATGTCTTGATTCATAAAACCATATAATTCAAAGAGGGTGTACTTCCTTTTTCACATGACTATATACTCAAAGTCCTGATGCTGACAGTTTTTTTTTGTTTTTTTTTTACAGTTCATCATGCAAGTGTTTACCAGCCAACTAATAATGATGATTACTCTTTTTTTTAAATAAAAATACAACGCATTTAGTTTACTTTTCAACTGATTTTCAATTTTTTTCTTAAAAATTGATATATCCACTGACCTGTTAGGAACACATAGACATAGCATGATGTTGAATACCTGATTACACTGTTTGTCAGTTGGAAAAAAAAAAAAAAAGCACATTGACTTACCATGCTGGTGTTCATTTTCAGTGTCCAAGTACAGTCCATGGTTTTCCTTATCCAAACAGCTTAGTAATCCACAGTTCAGGAAAAAAATAAAATATAGATGCTTTTCATCAATTGTTTGCGCTTGCAGATTTGCAGATTTTCCTTAACCTTACTGGAAGAATTTCAAGCTGAAGTAAACTGCTGTCAAAGTCCAACCCTCCAATCAACTGCCAGCTACATTCCTGGAAATAAAACATTAATAGCATTAGTCTACAGTGAAGGAGAAGTGAATGTTTATGTTTTAATACAAACTTTGATACAAGCTTGTTTATGTTTAATACAACTGTTCACAATCCACACATATATTTTCTGGTTCATCCAGAGACTTTAGCAAAAGGGAAATAGAATTACTGTAGCCTCATTTCACTGACAATAGTTTACTTTTTCAAAACACACAAGTATTATCACTTTTGATCACCTGATTGGCCTTCACTCAAAGTTGCAAGAAAAAGCAAAAAAAAAAAAAAAAAAAAAAAAAAGGTTTTTCACAGATATTCTGTAAATTTTAAGTGTAAGTGCTTAAATGCATGGTCCACCAAAATATTCTGTCATCATTTACTCATAATGTTGTTCCAAACCTATATGCATTTCTTTCTTCTGCGGAACACAAAAGAAGCCATTTGACGCAAGTTCTGAGAATTAAACAACATTGGAGCCCAAGAAAGAAAGTCATGTTTAGGAATGACATGAGGGTGAGTAAATGATGACAGAATTTTCATGATTTAAAACTTTCTGTGGTGACATTTAGGCCATGTTCACACAGCAGCAGAATGCGGTTGTGAATACTCACACCTGTACATTTTCAGGATTCACACCTGCATTTTCTGTGAACCCCTGCTGTGTGAAATGTACTGGACAACCAGTGTCTAGCACATCATACAGATACAGTGTTTGCCTGTATAGGCCAAAAGTCACTTCCATGTGATCAGCCACCTTCAACAAACATTTTTGCCATATATTTATTGCCACGCCACAGAAAAACCATTTAAGATATCAAAATCTGTTCACAATTTAGCATCATCACTGTCTTGGCATCATATTCACCAAGTTTGGTGGTGATCACATGAATCCCTATAGGACAGGGGTGGGCAACTCTATCCTCCAAAGTTTAGCTCTAACTAACCCAATCATACCTGAACAAGCTAATCAAGGTCTTCAGGATTACTAGAAAGTTACAGGTATGCAAGTTTGATCAGGGTTGGAGCTAAACTCTTAACCTTCTCTCTGTTTTGTTACCTTCCCCCAGCCCAGTGGTAGGTACTTTCGGTTATCTTTAAAGACACACACACACACACACACACACATAACATGACCAAACAAACAATATGGCATAATGATGATCACCATGACAAATGGGTTGTGGATTTTTCCATTTAACAACAACAAAATTATACATAGATGCTTATAAGTTTGTATTTCCTTTCCTTATAATCTACTTTTGTAGTTCATAGTTGTTTAAAGTATTTACATTATCCTAACAGTTCTGACTAATTTGAGGACTAATGTGTTAGCCCTGAACAGAGATGTTCACGAGTCTTTTATCTGGAGTCCGAGTCAAGTCTGGAGTCTTTTGTCGCGAGTCCAAGTCGAGTCTCGAGTCATGTTAAAAAATAAATAAATAAATAAATAAATAAATAAATAATCTCACACTCAAATCCTTTTTTTTTTTTTTTAATCCTAGTTGTATTATATAGACACAATAATATGAACTTTCTATCATCTGTTTTGTTTGAAATTAAGGTCCTATGGTGTAAGGGATAATGTACATCCAGCTTGTTACTTTATAATCCATTACAATGTACAAACAATCATCCTGGCAACACCAGTAGTCATTTTCAATACAGTCGCTAAACGGACGCAAGATGGCGCCAGTGAGTCACGGTTTGTTATACAGCGTCATTTTTATTGACGACAGTCATTATCAGAAAATATCAAACCTCGGAATGTATAAGTCAGTAGAAAACTGTACGCATGCTGATTGCGATACGTTAAAATATGAGCTTTAAGTAATAAATGGATTAACATCTCTTTCTATCTCCCTCTTATGGACACACATTAAGAAAGAAAAGTCAAGTCAAGTCACCTTTATTTATATAGCGCTTTTTACAATGTAGATTGTGTCAAAGCAGCTTTACATTGATAACTGGTACATTATTTGGCTGCACAGCAGCTCTTAAAGAATAGTGTCAATGCAGGCAGATCAAAGCACTGTTGATTATCAAATGTCAAGTCAAATGTCAAGTGTCCCCAACTAAGCAAGCCAAAGGCGACAGCGGCAAGGAACCCAAACTCCATCAGGTGACATCAGGTGGCAGACAAGTGGCAAATAGGTGTTTAAATGGAGAAAAAAACCTTGGGAGAAACCAGGCTTAGTCGGGGGGCCAGTTCTCCTCTGGCCAACAGTGCTTTGTTACGATTCAGGTTGCCATCGTAAGTCCAATAGGATCGCAGCATTCAAAGTATTTATTCCAGTTCCATCCAATTGAGGATCGTATTCATCACGCCGGTATGGACGGTTGTTGAGGAACTGTGTCGTGGCTGTCGTGTTGATGAGGCCCTCACAGTGGATGATCTAGTTGACTCAATCTCTGCTGATACTTCAGGGCTGCGCTGTGGTCGTGTCAAGGCGCAGGTCCTTGGTCTCACCTGGATACGGCCCGGATCCGGTTGACTACGGTGAACCTCGGGATAACCAGAAAGACTAATATTAGCGTAGATGCCATTCTTCTTCTGATGTAACGAGTACATCATGTGTTATAGGAAGTGTTCCCGGTTCCGGCTGACCTAATTTATGCAGCCTAATAATCCTTTAACGGATTTGAAAATATAAATTGGTAATGTGTTATGTGTATGCCAGGTTAAAGAAATGCGTTTTTAGTCTAGATTTAAACTGACAGAGTGTGTCTGCTTCCCGAACAATACTAGGAAGATTGTTCCAGAGTTTAGGTGCCAAATAGGAGAAAGATCTACCGCCTGCGGTTGATTTTGATATTCTAGGTATTATCAGCTGGCCTGAATTCTGAGATCGCAATAGACGTGAAGGACTATAATGAATTAAGAGCTCGCTCAGGTACTGGGGAGCTAAACCATTTAGTGCTTTGTAAGTAATTAGCAAGATTTTAAAATCTATACGATGTTTAACAGGAAGCCAATGCAGTGTTGACAGAACCGGGCTAATATGGTCATACTTCCTAGTTCTAGTAAGAACTCTAGCTGCTGCATTTTGTACGAGCTGTAGTTTATTTATCAGGCGAGCAGAACAACCACCCAGTAAAGCGTTACAGTAATCTAGCCTTGAGGTCATGAACGCATGAACTAACTGTTCTGCATTTTTCATTGAGAGCATATGTCGTAGTTTAGATATATTTTTAAGATGGAAGAATGCGGTTTTACAGATGCTAGTAACATGGCCTTCAAATGAAAGATTGGTATCAAAGAGCACACCCAGGTTCCTAACTGACGACGAAGACTTAACAGAGCAGCCATCAAGTGTTAGACAGTATTCTAGGTTATTACATGAAGTTTTTGGCCCAAAAATTAGAATCTCTGTTTTTTCTGAATTTAGTAGTAGGAAATTACTGGTCATCCAATTTTTTATATCAGCTATGCATTCCATTAATTTTGTGAATAGGTAAGTTTCGTCAGGGCGCGAAGAAATATAGAGCTGAGTATCATCAGCGTAACAGTGAAAACTAACGCCATGCTTCCTAATGATATCTCCCAAGGGTAGCATGTACAGAGTGAAAAGCAACAGTCCTAGTACTGAGCCTTGCGGTACTCCATATTGAACTTGTGATCGATATGACATCTCTTCGTTTACTACTACAAACTGATAACGGTCAGATAAGTATGATTTGAACCATGACAATGCAATTCCACTAATGCCAACATAATTTTCGAGTCTATTTAAAAGAATATTGTGATCAATAGTGTCAAATGCAGCACTAAGATCCAGTAACACTAATAGAGAGATACAACCACGATCTGATGATAAGAGCAAATCATTAGTAACTCTAATGAGAGCAGTCTCAGTACTATGGTACGGTCTAAATCCTGACTGGAAATCCTCACAGATACTATTTCTTTCTAAAAAGGAACATAGTTGTGATGATACTGCCTTTTCTAGTATTTTTGACAGAAAAGTGAGATTTGAGATCGGCCTGTAATTGACTAATTCTCTAGGATCAAGTTGTGGTTTTTTAATAAGAGGTTTAATAATAGCCAGCTTAAAAGTTTTTGGTACGTGTCCTAGTGATAAAGATGAATTGACGATATTAAGAAGAGGATCTATAACCTCTGGAAGCATTTCTTTCAATAGCTTAGTCGGTATAGGGTCTAACATACATGTTGTTGATTTTGATGATTTAACAAGTTTAGACAATTCTTCCTCTCCTAAAGCAGTAAATGAATTGAATTTTTCCTCAGGGACACTACAATGCACTATCTGACACGATACTGTAGTAGACGGTTGCATGGTTATAATTTTTTCTCTAATATTATCAATCTTGCAAGTAAAGAAGTTCATAAAGTCATTACTGCTGTGCTCTTTGGAAACATCAGAAGTTGAAGCTTTATTTCTTGTTAATTTAGCCACTGTATCAAATAAATACCTAGGGTTGTGTTTATTTTCTTCTAAAAGTTTTGAAAAATAGGCAGATCTAGCAGATTTTAGGGCCTTTCTGTACTCAATCATTCTCTCTCTCCACGAAATGCGAAATACTTCTAGTTTTGTTTTCTTCCAGCTGCGCTCCATTTTCCTGGCTGCTAACTTTAGGGCCCGAGTGTGCTCATTATACCATGGCATTGGATTAATTTCCTTAATCTTTTTTAAGCGCAAAGGAGCAACTGAGTCTAATGTGCTGGAAAAGACAGAGGCAATAGTTTCTGTTGCAACATCGAGGTCTTCTAAGCTTTCTGGTATGCTAAGGCGATGAAACTGATCAGGAAGATTATTTATAAAGCGATCTTTAGTGGTAGAAGTGATGGTTCTACCATATTTATGGCATGGAGGCAGTTTAGCCGCCTTGACTAAATGTAGTATGCACGAGACTAGATAATGATCAGAGATGTCATCGCTCTGCTGCAGAATTTCAACAGCATCAATATCAATTCCATGTGACAATATTAGATCTAAAGTATGATTACGACAATGAGTGGGTCCTGACACGTGTTGTCTAACACCAATAGAGTTTAGAATATCTGCAAATGCCAATCCTAATGCGTCTTTTTTATTATCTACATGGATATTAAAATCACCAACAACAAGGACTTTATCTGCAGCTAGTACTAACTCCGATAGAAAGTCAGCAAATTCTTTGATAAAGTCTGTATGGTGTCCTGGTGGCCTGTATACAGTAGCCAGCACAAATGTCAACTTACATAATGTTACGTAAAGTACCATCACTTCGAAGGAATTATATTTGAAAGACTTCTGACTAATACTGTAAGTATTACTATAGATTACAGCAACACCACCCCCTTTGCCTTTCTCACGGGCATTGTGTCGATAATCATAACCTTGAGGACTAGACTCATTTAAAGTAATGTAATCATCCGGTTTTAGCCAAGTTTCTGTCAAACACAGCACATCTAGATTATTATCTTTGATAATATCATTAACAATAAGTGATTTTGAAGAAAGGGATCTAATATTTAACAACCCGAGTTTTATCATTTGTTTAGCATTATTATCTCTATTTTTTATTTGTTGAACATCAATTAAATTTTTACCATTAAATGGGTTTGGAAGTTTTTTGTTTTTACTAATTCGGGGTACAGACACAGTCTCTATTTGAAAATATCTAGGTGTAAGAGTTTCTATGTGTTGGGAGTTATCTGAATTATCTGACTTCTGTAACGTGAGGCAGCTAGCAGACGGTCGGTTTAGCCAGTCTGTCTGCTTCCTGACTTGGGCCCCAGTTTGTCATGTTTCAGCTCTAAGACTATGTGCCATATTACTAGAGAGAAGAGCAGCACCATCCCGGGAGGGATGAATACCATCTCTTTTCAACAGGTCAGGTCTGCCCCAAAAACTTTTCCAATTGTCTATGAAACCTATATTATTTTGCGGACACCACTTAGACAGCCAGCCATTGAGTGATGATAATCTGCTAACTATCTCATCACTCCGACGAACAGGAAGGGGGCCAGAGCAAATTACTTCTCCTGACATTGTACTTGCGAGTTCACACACCTCTTTAATGTTAATTTTAGTGATCTCCAACTGGCTAAGTCGAACATCATTAGTGCCGACGTGAATAATAATCTTAGAGTATTTACGATTAGCATTAGCCAGCACTTTTAAATTTGCTTTGATGTCAGGTGCTCTGGCTCCCGGCAAACATGTGACTAAGGTGGCTGGTGTCTCTATTTTCACGTTCCGTGTAATAGAATCGCCAATAACTAGGGCACTTTCAACAGGATTCTCAGTGGGTGCGTCACTGAGTGGGGAGAACCTGTTTGATGTTCTTATTGGAACGGAAGAGTGGCGTTTTCCGCGTCTATGCCGCCTCACAGTTACCCAAGTGCCCTGCTGCGCGGGCTCTACAGCCGGAACCGAACAATGTACAGAGTTCACTAAGCTAGTCGCATCCAAAACAGTATCTGAAGCCCTTGCATTCTTACTATCCAAAAGCTGCATATAATACGAAAAGATTGATAAAACGTAGTGCTAGGTTTAAAGACTAGATTTTTTTGTTCATATTTTAACAGGCTGGCAATCCAAGAGCCATGCAGCTACACCACAGTATAATAGCTAGCTGTGTGAGTTAATGTGACTAACCTTTGTGGATGCGATGTCTCATAAAATTTGATGTTGTCGTTCCGGTGTCTTTAATTGTTTTCCCGCATTCTGTGCATCTAGCTAGCCGATCTGACATGTTAATAAACCCAAACGAAAGAACATAAGGCACGGTGGCTCCCGTCATGTTTCATGGGACTCTTATGACATTTCGGAGTTTCAAATTCTATGACAAGAGTCCGATCTACCGCGACACGTAAGGAAATATATGTGACGCAGATATTATAAAACCATTCAAACACAACACCAATTCTTTATTTATTATATCAGTAGTTAAGGGTAAAAGACTTGAGTTGTTTTTTAAATATTCACGAGTCTTTTGTGTCGAGTCCGAGTCAAGTCTGAAGTCTATTAAAATGCGACTCGAGTGCCCATCTCCGGCCCTGAATATAGAACAATCTTTTGTTTACCAATTTCACTCCAAATATAAATCACACCAACACAAATACTACAAGCCACCTCAGTGATTACTTTGAAATATATCTAATTATTACCATTTATACCTAATTATTGTTCAACAATTAAACAATACAATAAAATGTAATAGCATATATTATGTGTATTACATGTATGTCAGTGTCTGAATGAGTAACATTATGATGAATGAGTAATATAGCAGCACTCCACAACTTCTTCACGGTATAGTCATTGCACAAATTTTATCCATAAACTGTGTGAATGACATAACTGTGCAGCATTTTGTTTGAATGTCACATATATTTGAATATACAGTATCTCACAAATGTGAGTACACCCCTCACATTTTTGTAAATATTTCATTATATCTTTTCATGTGACAACACTGAAGAAATGACACTTTGCTACAATGTAAAGTAGTGAGTGTACAGCTTGTATAACAGTGTAAATTTGCTGTCCCTTCAAAATAACTCAACACACAGCCATTAATGTCTAAACCACTGGCCACAAAAGTGGTGACAGTCAAGTGCATTGGGAATAAGGCTCCTGTGCAACTTTTAACCCACCCTCAAAGGTAGCTGAGATATAGCGCCTCCAATTGGACCAATGATGCAATTTCTCCTGTAACTGTATTGTCAAATCTGTCAAATTCATGGGTCCATAACTTCGTAATGCTACAGTAAAAATGTCTGAAAATGTGCAAGGTGACAGTCAAGTGCATTGGGAATAAGGCTACAGTGCAACTTTTAACGCACCCTCAAAGGTAGCTGAGATATAGCGCCTCCAATTGGGCCAATAATGCAATTTGTCTTGTAACTGTATTGTCACATGTCACATTCATGGGTCCTTAACTTCGTAATGCTACAGTAAAAATGTCTGAAATTTGAATGGTGACAGTCAAGTACATTGGGAATAAGGCTCCAGTGCAACTTTTAACACACCCTCAAAGGTAGCCGAGATATATAGCGCCTCCAATTGGGCCAATAATGCAATTTCTCCTGTAACTGTATTGTCACATACCAAATTCATGGCTCCATAACTTCATAATGCTACAGTAAAATTGTCCATAATTTTGCATGGTGACAGTCAAGTGCATTGGGAATAAGGCTCCAGTGCAACTTTTAACGCACCCTCAAAGGTAGCTGAGATATAGCGCCTCCAATTGGGCCAATAATGCAATTTCTCCTGTAACTGTATTGTCAAATTCATGGGTCCATAACTTCGTAATGCTACAGTAAAAATGTCTGAAATTTGAATAGTGACATTAAAGTGCATTGCGAATAAGGCCCCAGTGCAACTTTTAACGCACCCTCAAAGGTAGCTAAGATATAGCGCCTCCAATTGGGCCAATGATGCAATTTGTCCTGTTACTTTGTCACATCTGTCAAATTCATAGATCCATAACTTCATAATGCTACAGTAAAAATGTCTGAACATGTGAAACTTTTAACGCACCCTCAACATTAGCTGAGATATAGCACCCTCAACTGGGCCAACGATGCAATCGCTCTTCTAACTGTAGTGTCACGCTTGGTCAATTTCATGAGACCATAACATCATAACGCTAAAGTAAAAATGTCTAAAAATTTGAATGATGATAGTCAAGCACCCCAAATGGGCCAACAATGTGATGGCTCTCCAAACTGTAGTGTGAGATTGGGTCCATAACTTCAAAATGGTACAGTGACCAACAATGCAAGGGCTCTTTCAGTTCAAAGCAAATTAATTCACATTCACTTGTATAACGCTTTTCACTATTCAGTTGATTCATTAATGCATTTTTATATAGGCTACCTTTGTGATTTTGCAGTAATTTTCACTGATATTTCGGTGTTATTTACGTTTCAGAATAGTTTATTATTTTATTACTATTCTGAAAATAGACAATAGCCTAATAACAAAAAGCGTGAATAAGAGAAAAACCACACGGTCCTTTAAGTTGAGCTGATGACACGTTCAATAAACAAAGAATACTATAAATATATTTTATGTGCCTTTATATTTTTGCAGCCCATTTTCGCTGATATATCAGTGTTATTTGCATTTCAAAATAGTTTATTTTCCTTTAATTATGAAAATAGACACAAAAAGCAACACAATCCCTTAAAAAAGCGCGAAAAAGAGAAAAACCGCACTGTCCCTAAATTGAGCGTGAATAAGAAGCTACAAACGCGAAGCGTCGCGTCTTTTAAGGTGGACCGGATAGCGTCAATAAGAAGCTGCGAATAAGAAGCTGGATTCAGCCTCGTAGTAAATTGTTATTTCTGAGATAAACTATAATAATAATAATAATATTTCTGAGATAAACACGCCGAATTTATGGACACAGAAGAAAGCCTTGTCTAGACTCTGCCTCGATATGGTAGCCTATGTGACAAGCCATTCGTTAGTCTGGCTGATGATAAAGAGATTAAATGTAGTTGCAATAAACACGTTAAGAATCCATCGCAGCGAAGGACTATAATTCTACTGCGCTGAACTACAGAAGAACTGATGACGGCACCATTTAATGTTTGGTTGACCAATCAGCGGAAAGGGGTGTTTCATTCCCGCCCACATGTAGAGATCAAATATTCAAGTTGTTTATCATTTTCTACCCCTGAACGAAAAACGAAAAAAATCAAGCCGAATTCTCGTTTTGTTTGAAAAAAAATGAAAAACGAAAAAGGTTTTTCATTTTTCCGATTTCAATATTAAATAAAAAAACGAATGACCAAAAGATACACGGACCAACAAAGCTCTGATATCAAATTAACCAAATAATTTACTGGATCTGGAGAGCTATTTGGTAACCCTGCAGGTTGTCACAAACTGAATGAGCGGAATTCAACATTCAACTAAATACAAAATGGTCATTATTTCAGGGCCGTAAATGCCTACAGATCTTACTAATGTGAAAAAATGGTGACTGGATATAAATGGATTTTTGTTCATGTCAATGCAACAATCCCATGCACCGGTGTGAATGATAAAAAGAGCTAAATAAGCAATAAAAAATAGGCTACCCTATATCTTTTCCAGCAGCCTTGAGTGAATTGTTTGTTGTTCTTTCATTTGGCCAGACAATGTTGTTTGCAATATCATGACAACAACAGGAAATCAACACTACCCGTATTGCCTTGTCTGCATGGGGATTTTGTTTCCCCTCATCTGACACACACAATGTAATGATATTAAACACGGTTATAAAAATGTGAGACGTATTGCAATATATTGAAAAGTTGTTAAATAACTGGCTTACGTTTAGCGAATGTTCAGGGCAGGATAAACGGGTGAAGGGTCTTCTGATGAATGAAATAATGTGGACAGTTTCCCACAAAAGCACGTTTTTGCATGATAATGTTTTATGTTATAGCCGTATGGAAAAGTCAGATTGCCTATAATAATAAAAATTAATAACTATTGTGCGCCTTAATAAAAATAAACTCACGAGGCTAAATCACGAATAGAGGTAGTATATGCAAATGACCACATACTATGACACTCTTGCGTGGGCGCGGCTTTTAAAAAGGAAAGATTATAGGAAATGGTTTATATGATTGCTGGCTCTCGTAGAATACATAACTATGCTCGCGCAAACAGCTCTATTCATTCTTTTGTTGTTGTTTTCACTTATCGAGGAAAATTCGCTCGAAGGTAAGATGACTAATTGCCATTTTAAATCCTTTTCAAGACATCCTAAAATGTTTTTTGTTTTTCACTTTCATGATATTTCATTAACCTGATGAGTCTGACCCGAGTAGAACCCAATCGTTCTCTTGCCTCATAAATTTAGCTAATCCTACTCATATTAGCTCATCGAGAACCCGCATACATCTGCAGAATGCGTGATATTCCTAAAATTCGACTTATATTATTGCCAAACCGATGCTTTTAGCTAGGCTACTAAAAAAGCACTTTAAACTGTGTTAAAATAACTTTGTTCATCTGTGGTAAATGTGCCTACAAACGCTAATCTCAACCAGTAGCGTGATTTGGCAACATAAAGGTTATTATTATTATTATTATTATTATTATTATATGGTCGAAAATGTGGAGCTATAGTTAATTTGACGAATTTATCTCAGCAGATTATCAGTGTGTTGGAATTCGGAGAGAAGATCGCTCCTATGACTTTAAACTGCCCTCCGATGTGGACGAGAACGTGCAAATGGATGCATGTGATGCAGAGTGGACCGTTGATGTAAGTAGGCTACCAGAAGTTTTTCTCCTCTGACACGCCTTTTTGCAATTTACTTTATTTTAACCTTGAATGTATTAAATTATTAATTAAGAAAATAAATGTCACCGCTTACAACGGGGCAAAAGGAACTTTGTGGCTGTTTTTTTCTCCCAATCCCAAAAAGCTATGGCAACTTCACGCTTTCATAACACCTGTTTGTCGCTATTGCGCTGCAAGATCCTCAATTATTATAATTATTATGTAGTTATAGGGGCACTGAAAAAAGATCAACTTGGAGGTAATTAATCAAATATATTTTTTAATTGTTGTAGACTTATCTCTAGCATATATTTTAAAACAAATAGGCTAGTTTAGGCCTATTTTAGCTTTGTTGAAGGTGAACAGTTTTCTGTTGAATATCCAGTTGTACCCTATTATTGTAAATATGTTCTAAGTTTTTGTCTGTGCTTTTCCTTCTTTTGTCACTGATCAGGTATGTGATTCTGGTCTATTAATTGCTCTGCATTGTTTCGTGCTGGTGAGAGGCATCATGCCCATTCAAACCGGGGCACGTGTCCCCTCAGATTTTTGAGCCAAATGGATTTGAATGCAACTTCCAAAAGACAAAAAACAGTATTTTTACATTTGATAATTAACCATTTGAAGCGTACAATCACACCGGTGTGAACGTTCAGTGCGTCACGTTATCAACTGCTAAATTCAAATCTACGGTTGCGCTTTAGCTGGCGCTCAGCGCTCGTCAGGGAGCCAGGCTATATCACAACTGTTCAGTGTTTTCAAACATATGTTTCTGACATTTAAATACAGATAACTACTAGCAAAAAAAAAAAAAACACCTTTATAGTTTGCACAATATACACTGATATCTATGGAAGCTGCAATAATCCTTTCAAATATAATTTGACGACGTTTTTTATTGATATCTTATACACATTGCGTATGTAACTATAAAGTTTACATTAATCTTAGAATATTGTAGGTACAAAATTAATAGTGCCCCAAAGTTGTTGTCTTTTGGTGAATTTCTTAGATTTGAAGCTAAAACATGTCACACACCCTATGGCGACTCATGCAGAACCATCGATTTTTCGCGTGCGGGTGGTTGGGGAAATCTGTCCAAAATTTTACAAAATATAAATTTTTAGCCTTCGGTTAAAATGACTTTTACTGATCGACCGAACTCAGCGTACGCCAGGTAACGTAATGGAGGACGTTAGGTTGGAACTTTGCAGGACTTCAAAGAACAGTTTCTGATTCACAAAATAGCCTACGCTATACGCCGAGATAAGGTGCAGTTTGCCTTGCGGTGTCAGTGCTTGCTTTTAGTTTGTCATATGAGCTACAGAATACGTGGAAAACTGAATCGACGCGGGACTTATACGCCTATTAAAGGATTACTTCACTTTCAAATGAAAATTACTCAAAGCTTTACTCACCCTCAAGCCATAGGTGTATGTGACTTTCTTCTTTCTGACGAACACAATCGTAGAAATATTAATAAATATCCTGAAGCATCCGAGTTTTATGGCAGTATGCGTTACCAAACGAGTAACGTTAACGTTATGAGCTGAAGAAAAGTGTCTCCATCCACATCCATCCATCATAAACATATTCCACACGACTCCGGAGGGTTAATAAAGGCTTTCTGAAGCGAAGCGATTCGTTTGTGTAAAAAAAAAAATATCCGTGAAGTAAAATGAAGTAAAGTATGAAGTAAAATCGCTTCTGCCAGACCGCCTTCCACATTCAAATTGCAGAAAAAAAAACGGAACTGGCATCGCGTCAGTTCCGCAAAAAATTGAATAGGGAAGGCTTAGCCGTAGGACATACAGCGTAAGCTTTTTGAAGAATACAGAAGGCGGTCTGGCGGAAGCTAGATATTTTTTTTAAGTGCAAAGAAGCAAAATGGTGTGAAATATATATATGTATATATATATAAGTTCCAGCATCTCAAGTTTAGTGTCTCACAATTCTCCCCTAGCAATCCTTCACAGCAATCTTGGATGGAAATTCTGCACAGTTTTCTCATCCCTTCAAAAATGTAACTCGTCATGGAATCAGTGTGATTTACTGTCCAGTTTCAGTCAGATTCCATGTCACTTGTCCTGTGAGTTCAGTTTAATTATTCCTCTGTTCAGAAAAGTTTACTATACTTTGTTTAAAGGATTGTATTTATTTACAAATCAAATGCTTTTTGATTCTCTTGTAGAAATACACAAAGGACCTCACATGTTCTTGTGAGTTTTTATTTTTGTATCTCTTTGCCTTTTGTTCTCCACATTAACAGAAGCTATACAACAATAATATTAAAGATAACAAATGGCATTCAATTCTCTGTGTTATATCAGGCACCAACGCTACCGACAGCACTCTGCCATCTAGAGGTAAATCATGTTACTAATAAATCCCAAGTGTTGGTATCTGCAGGTTGGAGCAATGGGCGTGACAAAAGGTTGGATCATGCCGAAAGGGAGGGGCGTGGAGAAAGGTCTGTCTGTCAGGGTGTGGGGTAGGGTTAAGGGTTAGTTTCCATTGTAGCAATTCATCTTTCGGCACACCTCCTTTCAGCACGACCATTACTCCGACCTGCAGCTATCCTTGTCTCATAAATCCTGTTGCTTTTGCAACACTTTAAAAATGACTGGGATAAAAATGAAAGTTTAGTCAAGCATTGGGGTAGAACACATAAGCCTTGGTTTCACAGACAGGTCTTAGATTAAGCCAGGACTAGGTCTTAGTTAAATTAGGACATTTAAGTAGCTTTTATAAACGTGCCTTATAAAAACATTATTGGTGTGCATCTCAAGACAAAACAATAGCAGTGACATATTTTAAGATATATGTCATTTAAAGTATGTTCTGTTGCTTTCAGTTAAAACTGCTCAAACATGCATTTTAGTCTGGGACTAGGCTTAAGCCTTGTCTGTGAAACTGGGCAATAGAGAACTTTTGTAAATCCATGTACTGACTTTTTGTAATATAATTGCATTTACAGAAATAACGTCCTCTGGTTCATCAAAGAGACAACACTGTAAGTAAAGTCTTTAAAACATTCATAATAAAGCATTTGGAAAAAGCAGGCAACTTTTTAGAAGTTTACCATTGTCTCTTTGGATAAAATAGATGATAAACAAAAAAAAAAGTAAAAAAAAAAAACAAAACAAAAAAAAAACAAAGTTTAAAGACATTGCCAACTTCAAG
This sequence comes from Mylopharyngodon piceus, assembly GCA_039654765.1. NCBI lineage: Eukaryota > Metazoa > Chordata > Actinopteri > Cypriniformes > Xenocyprididae > Mylopharyngodon > Mylopharyngodon piceus. The sequence continues at coordinate 32,662,195 of CM077445.1, forward strand.
AAAAATAAGGATGATTACCATTTTACCATCAAAGTATGCCTGCATAACAAGTTTAATGCAAACCCATGCACACTGTTTCTTACCAGATGCCGCTGTCTTTGTTATGGTTGAAGTTCAGAAAATTTCACACAAAACAAAAGAATAACAGCAGTAATATTTATCCTCAACTCATTGTAGGTTGAGTTTATGACACTACAATATGCAAAAATAATGCAAGTTCTCTCTAGATTTGCTGAAGCTGTTCAAATCCCCGTTCTGAAGTTCCTGTTGTGCAAGTTTGCAAGCTTTTAAAAGCCACACCTAAAAAACGAATTCAACGATCAACTTCAGTAGAGTAATCTAGACAGCAAACATCCAATTCACAATCCAAGTACACAACCCAAAAGAACTGCACTAAACCGAGTGAATTATCTTTGGAACCTTTTAAAAAATAATCAAGAAATGATTAATAGATTGGTTCAGTGGTTGTGTAAGCTAAAGAGTTGGAGGAAATACAATGTGGTAGCAAGTAAAACTATGTAAACCCATGTAAAAAAAAATGTATTAAGAGAGAAAACAATAAAAAAAGAATTCTATCTATCTATCTATCTATCTATCTATCTATCAGATAATTATTACAGTTATTGCCCTGTGACCATTAGAACACTTGTGTACCTTGTACTTAATAGGCTATCAATAGAGTTTTCATAAAGCATTTATCTTAAAGCAAGTGTCATGACACCTGCATTGTTTGTTGTATAAATGGATATTTTGGTGAACTTTTCTTCTCTATAGATTGTGCCATTGCTGTTGCTGTCAGTTTTGTCATAATCCTTGGCATTTTGGCATTCTTCATCTGCAGGACAAACAGGTACTTAACACATTAAAGTAAAACACTATATACAGCTATAAAATATTTGTTTATTAACTAAACACAATAAAATGACCTTGTTTAATTTTCTAGCACTGTGAAATATGCTACTACTAGAGCCCCAGTTGATGAACAAAACCATCCTGCTTAAGGAGAATTAACCTGAGGAGGCATCTGTACTTGCCCAACAAACAACACATGGCGTGGAGTCATAACATAACAACATATATTATATTATATTATATTATATTATATTATATTATATTATATTATTTACCTAGTTCTGTCTTGAAACTCTGACGATGCAGGCTGATGGGTCTTTCACTCATTTGGTAGCGATCACATCATTATCTGCACAGCTGATTGGTTGCTGTTGCATCAGAGGCCAATGAGCTTGCTGCTCAAACATTCAAATATTTGGCATTGTTTGCTGTTAGCAGTCTGCAGCGCGCTTTCAGAACCCTCCTCCTTCCCCAGCTCCACCTGTATAGATCTGCTACGGGGGTTAATTCATGTATGTTACATGTGCAGCAGCATGTCTTACATGCTCAGAGCAATGTCTGTGAATGTATTGGCAAAAGCAAGTCTCAGTACTTGCCCTGCAGCAGCAGCGTGGCAGATCTATTCCGCCAAGACCAAATACATTAACATTGTCATATTCATTACAATGCCAATCTCAATTATCATACCAATATCCCAAGAATTGTCATGACAGAATATATTATATTACATTATATTATATTATATTATATTATATTATACTAATTGACCAACAACACTGGGACTTTTAACTGTTTGTATCACTCTGCTTTGTCTCTGTTTGCATGTTCCATTTTTTGCGGGGATTTTTCGTAGACTCTTTCTGCAACTTACATGGACACGTTTTTTTTTATTTTTTTTATTTAATTTCTGAGTTACTGAATCATTAATTAATTCATCCAATTATTCAAGTTACTTAAAATGAATTTGTTTATTGAACTGTATAAAACCAAAATCACAATGTCATGCTTTTGGTGTTGGCAAAAACAGAGGAGTGGATTGATACTGTAAGAGAAGACATGCCAACTGATACAAACAGTGAAATGGTACAATGCTGTTTTACTACATATAATCACTGTTGGATTGCTGATTGTCCAATAAAATTAAAGGACTGTAAATTACTATTATATTATATTATATTATATTATATTATATTACATTAAGGCTAATATAAAAGGATGTAACTTTGTATTTCCTCCCAGAATGGTAGATGGCACATAATTTTTAATAGCTCTCTGTCCCTTCAGTTTGTATTGCATGTTGTGTTTTAAACAAAAATGGAATATTAGAAGAAATTCACCACAAGAGGTCACTCTCTGCACAGTTTTAATCATTACATGTACCTGTGCCTGTGCTCATCTATTGTCCGTCTACTTGTTTTTTATTGCTTATGTTTCATTTGTAAATCTTGTTTGTTTCTCACTGTAGTTCTGGGATTTCCATAATTCCACTTTTGTGGATTGTCATTTTTTTTTTTTCTGTAACTCTTATTTAGTCTTAGTGTCTTGGGTTATTTTGGAAACTGCCATTAAAACTTTGTGAATGGTTCTTAAGTCTCAAGTTTCTAAATATCTCTCGTAAACAGGTCAAAACTGTAATGTCAAAGCTTGGAATTGTGTGTGTGTGTGTGTGTGTGTGTGTGTGTGTGTGTGTGTGTGTGTGTGTGTGTGTGTGTGTGCATTTTTGTGATTTATGAGGACACAAATTTGTATAATGACATGGGTATTACACCGGTATTACGACGTAAACTTAAAATATGAGGACATTTCATAAGTCCTCATATTTAAAATAGCTTTAAATACATACTAAACAATGTTTTATTAAAAATGTAAAAATGCAGAATGTTTTCTGTGATGGGTTTAGGGTAGGGGTAGTGTAGGGGGATAGAATGTACAGTTTGTACAGTATAAAAACCATTACATCTATGGAATGTCCTCACTAAGATAGCAAAACAAACCTGTGTGTGTGTGTGTGTGTGTGTGTGTGTGAATAAGTGCTTTCAAGATTCAAGAGCATTTCTTGAAATTGACAATAACACCCTGCTAAAAATCCAGCATGAATTCCATGTTGGACCAGTCTGGTTTATGCTGGTTAGAGCTTGTGTATGTAACAGGCACCTAATTTGTTATATACCTTTAAGACACCTCCTTTCCTTTGGCATCATGCGTTGTCTAGGAGGGTGTGTCTGTGTAGCGTTTGCACAGGTGATGTAGATGATTGCTCTACTATACTCTGCTCAAGGAAGCATCCTGATTCTTTTATTCTTTTTCTTTGTAATATTTGTTTAAGATGAGAAAATCTTGGTTTTAAGATTTTTGTGATTAAATAAACATTGGTCTAAATGTTATAATAATGCTTTATAATTATAATTTATATACAGAGGTTTAGGTACAGAATGGTGTCTATTCATATATCAGCCTATACAACAGAAATGCTTGCAAAATTATTGGCTCTTCAGTGGGTGGAGAAAAAAAATCAATCTACCTGAAGTGGTCAAATGTTCAGACTCTTATTCAGGACAATCAAGTTTAAAGAGTGGGAATTCTTCAACTAGGCAAGACATATATTACAAAGTTTGTTCAGGTTACATCAAATAAGAGCAGTTATCTCCTTTGTATGGTACTCATAAGGAAATGAGGTGGTGGATCAAATAGCTAAACAAGCATTAAAACATTTAAGAGTTAAATGTTCCAACTGGAAGGAGCTGTTAATGAGATGCGGCAAAGAAAATGGGATAGTAAGAATATAGGACGACATCTAGTTGGGAGTGAGAGGAGAAGTTTTGGGAATAGAAGTGAAGACAGCATAAATATCTTGTCTCAGACTTGAAGAGGCTGCTCGCTGAAGAGCCATGCGGTGTGAAGTCCAGCTCCCCCTCTCTGGTTGTAATTTGGGCGTATGGGTGGACTTAGAAGGTCCAACCACACCCTAACCCTATAACTCTATCCCTCCACACGTTAGATCCACAGAGGTGGAGCTGGACTAGGTCAAGCTCAACCCATGATGTCCAGACTGAGAGGTGGAGGAGGACTCTCATTTGGCTCTGCAGTGAGCACCACTTGGAGAATTTGATACTCTGCACTTAACCAGTCACTTGGAAAACATGAAACCAGATGTGTCAGATGTGATCTTCCTGAAACAGTCGAGCACATGGCAGAATATGCACCAAAAGCTGGTTTGCCAACCACCATAAAACATCGAAAAAGAAGAAGAATACCTCTGAAGCACAGATCTGTGTACCTGTAGTAAACTAATCCTGGAACATAACCTGCTGCGGAGCATAACCTGAAAGTTACCTCTGTTTTTGAAACTGAAAGTTAACGTTATCTGTTTATTTATCCTTAAACATATGTACGTAACCTGCTTTCTGGAATACCCCGCACTCCAGCTTCCCATGCTGGTCCGAGCATGCAAAACATACCTTATGCTAGTAGTGACCAGCAATGCTGGATTTTTCAACAGGGACAAGTGCAAAAGATCTGACAAATCCGTCGTTAGGTTGATTGTACACACTTAGCTATAACCAAACCACCTTGCCTACATGAACTGGAGAAAGATTAGAAGTGGTAACTAAAACTAGCTAAATAATATAGCGTTGCCAATCTAATAAAATATCACTTACCGATATGTAACAGCCTTGCATGCCATCTGTCTCAGTTTTGTGTGCTGATAATTTCTAATTCAGGGAGTTAAGCAAGTCACCACTTTTATTTTTTGTTGTAGCCTTGTTTGTTGCCATGGCGCATTGTTTAAAAAAAAAAAAAAAGGAATGATGTCATCATCCAATGAAGCTGAAAATAACACAGAGCATGTCTTTTACTGGTCGATGAATTATTTATATGCATAAAATTCTACTGTTGACACATTAGCCAGTTCAAATTCTACTGTTGACACATTAGCCAGTTCAAATTCTACTGTTGACACATTAGCCAGTTCAAATTCTACTGTTGACACATTAGCCAGTTCAAATTCTACTGTTGACACATTAGCCAGTTCAAACTAATTTGAACAATCAAGTTATTAAATAAGAACAAATTCTAAAAATTGGGAACTGGGCTACAAATAAAGATAAAAAAAAAAAAATTAAAAAAAAAGGAAAATAAATAATCTAATCAGTCAATACTCTTTGAATGCACAATTTATTTAAATTAGATTAGAATTAAAATGGACTATATGCACGGTTACTTCCCGGTTGTCGTTAAGCCAGCTCTGGCATTTCCGGTGAACTGTTAGCTGTTCATTCTGTAGTCGCTGTACATCGACACAAAACCATCAATGGTTGACATTTTAATGTTGTATTCATATTTTAATGCACTTATCACATTTACCTAATTTTCCAATAAACCAGTTTTATTGATTGCAATAAAGACGAAGCTATTGGGACCGTTTAAAAACGCCGTGTCTGTAATTAGACACGCACACGCATCTTCCCCCAGCACTTCAAATATTATTTTTAATGTGATGACCACAAACATTATTTGTTCATCCTTCTGAGATTGTCCCTATTGTAAAACCGAACGTTTCAAAATGTAGGAAATTCTTATATAAAAACACTTATATAAAAATAAAAAAGACAATAATTACCACTTCAACCAGCAGGTGGCGGCAAAGTAGCATTTATTTGCGCATATATCAGCCATTTCCTCGAATCATTTTTCACTTCGTTTTTGACTAAATATTAAACATTATAAAATACCTAGGTTTAAAAATACATTTTGTCAATGTGAAGTATGAAGTACTCAAAAAATCTTAAGAAAAACAATAACTTTTCTTGTGATTCATGACAGATAGCGAGCACCGCGCTTTCCCTTTGTAATTACAGCTGTCAATCAGCGCAAGATCAATGATTTCAGCACACTTGTAAAAACACACATTAATCTATCTAAAGTGCACAATAAATATTTAATTTTTGAAGCTTTTTTTCACATAAAAGTGTGAAAACTGATGGTCGAATTGAATTTAGCCGAGGAGGAACAATGAGGTAGGCTACGTCTTTATTTATTTATTTTTTATGACGTCTTACATTTGAATAACTACATTAATGCTATGCCTGACTATTTAAGTGACTATATTCTGATTATAAACTAAGTATTACACTACTGATGCTCAACACACCAGCAAATGACATTTCACCGGAAGTTTTCGAGCTGGCTTATATTAATGCGGAAGTTCTAAAGAACGCTCCGTGCATATAGTCCATTAATGCAAGTGTGGAAGTGTGTTGCTTAGCAACAGAATGCGTGACACATGTCAACATCAGGTGGTTGGGGACAACAGCACATGGAAGCTACGCTGTTATTGCGGAGAGAAATATAGACAATAAATACATATACGTACGTTTGTGTAAAAAAAAAAAAATCCATATTTAACAAGTTATGAAGTAAAATATCTAGCTTCCGCTAGACCGCCTTCCATATTCAATGTACGAGGAAAGTGTAAAACTCTTGCAGTTCTAAAAGCTTATGCTACGCCCTACGCCTGTTCAACTTACAGGAAAAGTGTAACTAAATCGACGCCAGTTTACTCTTTCTTCGTAACTTGAATGCGAAAGGCGGTCTGGCGGAAGGTAGATATTTTATTTCATAACTTGTTAAATATGGATATTTTTTTACACAGATGCATCGCTTCGCTTCAGAAGGCCTTTATTAAACCCCCAGAGCCGTGTGGAGTACATGTTTAAGATGGATGGATGTGGATGGAAGAACTTTCTTCAGCTCATACTCATGAACCCTGTTCACTGCCATTATAAAGCTCGGATGCGTCAGGATATTTATTAATATTTCTCAGATTGTGTTCATGAGAAAGAAGAAAGTCATTTACACCTATGGCTTGAGGGTAAGTAAAGTTTGGGGTAATTTTCATTTGAAAGTGAACTAATGCTTTAATGTATCATTATGTTTTCATCAGCCTTTTCATGCATAGTCAAATAATTAATTTGGACCATTAAAAAAAAGTTCAACAATAAAGATTTTCAGCAAACAATACAAATCTCCAGTTGTGAACCATACTGTTTGTATCTGTTGGCTTGGCTATATGCAAATTGTCTGTACCTAAACCTTCTCTAGTCCATATATCAGGGTTGGGCACCTCTAGCCCTTAAGATCCACTTTCCTGCAGAGCTTAACTTCTTATCTTCTTATAGTTTTCTAGTAATCCTGAAGACCTTGATCAGCTTGTTCAGATGTGTTTGATTAGTGTTGGAGCTAAGCTCTGCAGGAAACTGATCTTGAGGGCAAGTGTTGCCCACCCCTGCGATACACTATGGTACTATTGGGACACCTGACCATTACACCAACATGGACTGTAATGACACTGCATTCTAAATACATAAACATTAATATAGAGTTGTTCCCCTCTTTGCAGCTATAACATTCTGTGGGCATTTTACCCATTCATCCAGTAGAGCATTTGTGAGGCACTGATGATGGATGAGGCGGCCTGGCTCGCAATTTCTGTTCCAGTTCATCCCGAAGTTGGTAGATGAGGTTGATTTCAGGGCTCTGTGCGGGCCAGTCAGGTTCTTTCACACCAAACTCATCCATCCATGTCTTTATGAACCTTGCTTTGTGCACTGGAGCACAGTCATGCTGGAATAGAAAATGGCCTTCCCCAAACTCACAAAGTTTGGACAAAGCATAGCACTGTCCAAAATGTATACTGAAGAATTAAGATTTCCCTTCACTGCAATTAAAGGGCCTAGCCCAACTCCTGACTCACTAAAAAATGTTGGGTTAAAAATAACCCAACAAGTAACCCAACTATGGGTTAACATAGCACCTTCCCAACTGTGGGTTATTTTTAACCCAATGGTTGGGTTAACTATTTACTTTTATTCATGACATTATTATAATATATAAAACATACTTTGTTTTCTAGATTGTTTATTTGTATAAAATAATATGTTTTAACAAATATATTTTAAATTACAAATGAAATATTGTGGAGTCATTTAATGTAAATATCATAAGTGTACATACATCAATTCAAAACCTATGCAAATTTGTACAAACAGTACACATTCAAAACCTACACAAACATGTACAGAGTAAACTCAAAACATAAATAAAATATGTATACAGAACACACAAAAATTCAAAATGAACACTACATTTAAACCTACACAAAAGTGTACAGTACAAATATTAAATTCAAACCTGTAAATTTGTACAAACAGTACACAATTAAAACCTATATTTAAAACCTTCACAACCATGTAGAGTAAACTCAAACATACAGAACACACAAATACAAAATGAACACTAAATGAAAAACTACGAGTACACATAAATTCATAACATTAAATTCTTCAATAAATAAGCATATCTTTAATGAAAAGTCAACACTGTAGATTGTATGCATTGATGTGTTGTAAACATACCTTAAGTAATAAAACCACAAATATGTTGGACCTAATGATGATGATCAAAGTTCTTAAGGAGGCAGCAAAGTGTTGAGGGAACCCCTCTTAATACACTAGTCAACATTTGAAGTGGATCAAAACCTTTCATCAAAGTTGTCCCTAAAACCTTCTTCTTAGGACAGCTTAGTTTTTAGGACAACTTTGATGAACTTTTTTGATCCACTTCAAATGTACTACTACTGTATATTAAAGTTTGCATGCTACAAAACCTAAATGGGAGCAGAAGGCTTTGAACAGTATTTCATATATGTAAAAAAATAAATAAATAAATAAAAATTAAAAAATATACATACATAGCTTAAAATAAGATCTTCTGTTCAATGCCACAATGAAAAATAATGTTATTAAAAAAAAACCTAAAAAGAAAGATAAAAAAACTTGGGAGTTCTCTTTGTCCTCAAGGCATCAAGTCATGTGGATCCTGGCTTGTCTCACTGCTCAGGTAATGCGCCAATTAGTGCCAACCTTCAAAGAATAAATAAAGTTCAGTTGGCATGCACTGTGACAACATAAGCAGTGTTAAATTAAGTAAAAGTTACACTGAAGCAGTGCTGTACTAAATTAAAATATGGTCACTGAATTACAACTGCTGTTAAAGGGTTAGTTCACCCAAAAAAAAAAAAAAAAAAAAATTTAAATTCATTAAATTAAATTCTGACTTATTTACACAGTTAAAGAGTTGCATTCTCATGCTAAACATGACCAAAGTTTCAAAACACGAGTTGTATGAAGCATGTATGTTTGATTTTGGTGATGAATGCTTTGTAAACAAGTCCCAAATCGCGGGCGGTGAGTAAAACTGCATCAAATGTCTGTGTTTTATTGGCAATCGCCACTCAAGTGCATATAATGTAAACGACACGAACGTTTTTGTTCCCTTTTTATTTATAATGATGTTGCAGCTTGCAGACGATCTCTACGCAAAAGCTGCGCGCTCATGACTCTTTAGTTCTGCCCACGGCAGGCACGCCTCCAGGAGCTCGGCTTTTGTGGAAAGACTCGGTACAGAATCAAAACCTCATATTTATCTTTTATAAATATGATAATCATATTTATCTTTTATAAATATGATAAAACTAAAGACTTTTCAGAGATATGAAGGATGCTATACTACTCTATAGGTACTCAAGATTAACATGAGATTGGCAGAAAATGTTGCGTTACCTACCCTTTAATAACTCATGTCTTTCCAAACTTCAAAGACATTTTCAGAACACAAATGAAGATCTTTTTAATGAAATCTGACAGATTTCTGTCCCTCTGTTGACAGCTACGCAACTACCACTTTTAAGGCCCACAAAAGGTAGTAAAAGACATTAAAGTAATCCATGTGACTCCAGTGGTTTAACCTCAGTTTTAGGAAGCGATGCAAGTATATTCTATATTTTATTCTCTAACCATAATTTTCCACTTTATTTACAAAATAATAATCTCCAATGCATGTTCACAGGAGCACCTCAACACATTCATGTTGTTTTGATGCAAGAGCAGACGTTGTTGTGTAAATGCAAAAGTTATGTTTTTTTTTGCACAAACAAAGCACTCGTGTCGCTTCATAAAACTGAAACCGTGTCTACACCAGACGTGAGCAAAGCAGTCATATTGTCTACACTGGATGCGGCGCGACACCAAATTCCCGAGGAAACGGATTCCCTGTTCTATTTCTGAAGTAGTCCGAGTGCTCTGCAACGGTCGGTTTGTCGCGTTCAGTGTAGACAGCTTTTAGCTGTTGTGGTGCGATGCGACAAAAGTCAAGTCTGGTGTAGACAAGATGTGAGGTTAAACCTCTGGAGTCACACTGAGAACTTTAGCAATGTCTTTACTACGTTTCTGGGCCTTAAAAATTTTAGTTGCGTGGACTGTCAATAGAGGGACAGAAATTTCTCTGATTTCTTTAAAAAGAATTTGATCTGTGTTCCAAAGATGAGTGAAGGTCTCATAGGTGTGGAACGACATGAGGGTGAGAAATTAATTGCAGAATTTTCATTTTTAGGTTAACTAACCTATTAACAAGCAGAATCACTAAAGGAAAGGAGAAATGGATCCATATGTACAGAGCAGTGTAATTTATCAAAGCTAATTTTGCAGTGTTGCTTTTACTTACAGGCTGAATGTCAGTTAAGCTGCGCTTCATTTCAGCACCATTTTCCCATTTGTGAGGCATGGCGATGATGGCAGGACAGCGGGAAGGGTTTTGAAGGCAGTTTCTCCATGACCATCTTTGAAAGACAAGTTTAAAAACTTTAATTTATACCACGTGTGTGTGGACAAATTTCATATGCACTTAGACATGGCCAATACATTTTTTCCCAAAATAAAACAACCCTTCACTATTCTGAACATCATTAAACTCACCATTCCAGTTTTTGTTCCAAAGGATCAAATCCATGCAGTTTGTTGAGGTGTTGTATGTCTAATGAACACATTAGCTTGGCTGTGAGGACTTCTTGCATTTTTTTGATACTAAATCGTCAGTCATCAAACAACTTGGATTCTGTTTAAATTAAAACATAATGTATTAAAACGAATAAAGACAACTGAGAAAAAAAACAAACAAGAGTAATAAACTGTACCCTAGTGTTTCCCAAACAACCTGGCTCTGTAGTAGCCCTAGCACTGCACATTTTGTCTCTCTAATCCTGATTCAACTTACCAGCTTGTTAGTAGAGAGACTCCAAGGCCGGAAAAGGGTGTCAGATAAGGAAGTCATCCAAAATGTGTATTGCTGGGGATACTCTAGGACCACAGTTGAGAACCACTGTCATCCAGCAGCATAAAACTTCCATCCACTCCTTGCTCTGTGTTACAATAAAGCAGAAAAATGAAATATTTTCAAAAGTAAATTAGTCTTTAAAAAAGTTGTCATTTAAATAGATTACCTTCAAATGTTTCCATTAAATAGCAGGTTGTTGTAGTCTTTGCTTCACAGATTATTCCATTTGTCTAAATCACAAGTATAAACACATTTAGTACAACAACAATGCAAAAACTGACATAGCTTCATAAGAAACAACAGTATAAAGATGCTTCAGATACTCCTGTAATACATTTACATGCATTACTATATATAACATGCATTATGAATATACCACATTTCTGCAAATACCAGATTTGCAGTTAGTGTTACTACAGTAAACCTAATAAACAGTAAATCTAGGTTATTTATCGATAAAAACACATTGTAACTGTCGTTAACTACTCATAAACTAATCGTTCATTGGTTGCACAACGTTTCTCCAGTTTTTTTTTGCGTAGAAGCTTTTGGGAATAATTGAATAATAATTCAAACAGCTCTGTTGTGGTGTCGCATGACCGAGAATCGAGGACCGAGCTCGCGCTGCGTAGGCCGAGCTGATAAACGGTCCGTGCGCCACGGCTCAAATAAGAAGTGCTCTTTCGTTCCGCATTTCTAATCACACCTGTACATAAAAAGTACAAGCTTGAAGCTCAAATTTAGCTGTCATATTACGAAAGATTATCAAAAGACCGTAAAACACGCGCAATGTTGGATAGTGATTGCTGAGACCTAGTCTTCCTTAGTTTAGCGATATATTTTTCACAAGACAATATTATTAGTTACCATTGTAAGGTAATACATCTCTAAGCAATTTCGCTAGTATGTTTACTTTATCACTGCTAGCGAGCTGACTGGGATAGCTAACGTTAATCATTTCCAGTCGATCTCACTTACCGGAGAACATTAAAACTGACTAGAAAATTACGACTTAAAAATATAAAATTCAGTTTTAGAATATATGTAATGTTTCAGTATACACAATACCTAATGTTATAAAAGTTATATACACGGAAAAGACATGACTTACCTTCATAATATCAGGTTGTAGCAGCTTCTTTCTGTTGACTGTCACTGGACCGTTAAAATTTGAACCGTCGTCACGGGATCCGTATTTAACCCAACAGATGGGTTATTAATAAAAATAACCCAACGATGTTAAAAATAACCCAACATTGGTAAATAACCCAACATGGTGACCCAATATGTGTAACCCAACGTTTTTTACTGTGTGAAAAACAGCCCCATACCATTATCCCTCCTCCACCAAACTTTATAGTTGGTACAGTGCATTCAGGCAGGTAAAAATTCAGTAGTTCAGAGGTGTGTCCTAATATTTTGTCCATGTATTGTATTTTGAATATATATATTTGATATCTAAAAAGTAGATGGAAAGCAAATGAGAGAGGTCAAGCTCCTCCAAGTAGGGCTAGCTGCAGCCTGCGGATCATTTTACTGACTCGGATCTTTGAATCATTGAGGAGCAGGAGCACGCTCTTGGATGAGAAGGTGGAAGACGTTGCGGGAAACAAACAGCTAATCAGATGGATCTGATAAGAGACATAATTTCTATACTGACGTTTATTACCATATGTGCGGCTTCCAGAGAACTGAACGGTAAGAGATTACAGTTTTGTAGCGACAAGCCAACATTAGTACATAGGCGTAATTTGCTGGTGGGACAGGTAGGACAAGTCCCCATCCCTTTTTGCCAGGGTCCATTTTATCCCCACCACTTTTTGAAACATCTCTAGGCACGGATGTACCTAATAGCTACAAATAAAACGTCTCCAGGTAACTATCAGAGCATTAATTTCGTTCGTTGTTTAATAAGAGTTGATCTGGCGCTAGAATGTGTTGTTTTTGAAATCATGGTGAGTGTTGCTGCTGTTGCGGATACAGTGTGTCCTCTTGTGGTTCGCGCACAGACTCTTCACACAGACGAGCACACAATCTCTTAACACCGGTTGCACAAAACGCACACAAACGTGTCCCTTCTCTTGATATAAAATCAATGATTAAATATAGTAGTGTAAGTGTATGTAATATTCTAATTCTATTGAAGGTGTACTTCCCAAAACAAGTATTTCTATATTTTGAGTGTTTTACAGTTGGTTTCATGTCTCTGTCAAACAATCATTGAGTTTAAAAGAATTAAAATATTACATTTACACTATATATATATTTACACTGCCCTCCAAAAGTTTGGAAACGCCCTAGAAAAGTGGGGTTTTGGACAATATTGGCATGAATCCTTTTTAATTTGTGATAATTTTGCACTGATAAGGGACAACACAACTACGAAAACATATTTTATTACATAAACAGTTTATACATAGAAAAAACTTAAATTTTCGATTCATCAAAATATCCAACATTAGCAGCTATCTGACCTAAACTGGGTTCTAATTGGTTCATTGTATTCTAAACTTAATTGGCAATCAATTGTTGAAGCTATTAAGGTGTGCTGACCCAAAAATCTTTTAGAAACCTGGGCCAAGTTTAAACCAGTAACCAGGCATCACAGCTGGCAAAGGGGCATTTCTGACTTTGACATGTATATATTGCCATTATTATGTAATCAAAATGAAAATTATTATTGCTGATCTTCAATGATAATGTCAACTTACTTTAATGTATTTGCACCAAAAAATGATAAGGATTTATGCTGATATCGTCCAAAACCACACTTTGCCAGGGGTGTTTCCAAACTTTTGGAGGACAGTGTATATATATATATATATATATATATATATAACACATAGAATGTAAATTTCACAAACAAAGCCTTGTGTCATGAAAGGGACACATTTGGTGTGATGTCATAATGGGAAAGGGATCATTTTTTAAACTGACTTATAGGGGTAATAAAAATTGATAGGAAAATAGTCCCAATAGTCCTAAATTCTGCTTTGTGCTGTACAAAGAAAACCTATTCATACATTTTCAAGGTGGTTTGACTTGAATATGTGATAAGGAGAATATGGCCATTTTTGCAAATGTCAAACGAATGTCAAATATAAAACTAACTTAACCGCAGTGGGCTATACTTGAACCCTATTCTGGAGCTTTTTTGCTTTTTTCTGCAGAACACTAGCATTTTAACAAATTTTGTTTACCTTAAAGGATTAGTTCACTTTCAAATGAAAATTCCCTCAAGCCATCCTAGGTGTATATGACTTTCGTCTTTCTGATGAAGACAATCTGAGAAATATTAATAAATATCCTGACGCATCCGAGCTTTATAATGGCAGTGAATGGGACCAATGAGTATGAGCTGAAGAAAGTAAAAGTAAAAGTAAAAGTAATTTACACCTAGGATGGCTTGAGGGTGAGTAAATCTTGGGGTAATTTTCATTTGAAAGTGAACTAATCCTTTAATTGCAGTGCCAAAGATACACAAAATGAAACAATGTGGTACTAAAATGTTACAGCCATTTGTTCTGTGCATACCTCATTAAATATTCATGAGCCTACAATCACAAAAACTCACATGCTGTTCAGCTAGGGCCACTGTAAATGTCAAACAGCGACTGCAAAGATGGAGATGCCAGGATTGCATTTTACTATACTAACTGGCATGATTTAAATTTTTCAGCATTGAGCATTACGAGCCCATACGCGATTTGGTAATGGACAATGAATAATAAAAACACATGATTTAAAATGTGCGCACACATTTACAGTTTATATGGATTTGTGTTTTGCATTTTTCAGAGTGTCCCACAACTCAGGAAATGCTACTATGTGAGAACTTGGTTACCTCTAAGGGATTTGCATACCAAGTGCCTCAAAACTTGACAGTTTACCTGAGAGATCGCCATTGCGAACATGGATGGTATCATATGGTGTGCCAGCCTTTTTGTTTTAGATTTCATTTAATAGACAAATTACAATATTACAATTTTTTTTTTTTTTTTTTTGTAATTATTCAGCTTTCTTCTGTCCATAGAATGGAACATTTATTGCTGACTCAACTATCGATGGGGAGAAGTCAGGACCTTTTGTGGCTGTGACTCCTGAGATCCTGACAGTGAGCACCTGTGCAAACCTTCAATGGCAACTTCACTGTGACAACATTCAGGTATTTGCAACTGTCTGTCTGTGTGTATTTATACATGGTTAGATAATAACTGCTGAATTAATAAATGCATTTCATGGGCTCCATTATCAGTTTGAATGGACAGATGAGGTTCTAATGATATTATTTTTGTTCTGTTATAGTTTCACTGTATTATCAATTATACAGGTAAGCACCATGAAGCCTCACACCATAAATGCTCTAGTCTATTGTTTATTAGAGGATTAGTTCACCCAAATTAGTCCACTTATAACAGAGTCATCATTTACTTACCCTCATGTTGTTTCTGAAAAGTATGATTTTTTTTATTTCTTTAGTAAAATATGAAAGGAGATGTTAGGCAGAATGACAATCTTTGTAACCCCTCACATTCATAATATGTAGAAGATGCACCATGCAATGATAATGAATTGTAACTGAGTAACAGTTCCTCCTTTATAGTTTTTTTTTTAGCATGAATTAAGTGTGCATTTGTGTGTGTGTGTGTGTGTGTGTGTGTGTGTGTGTGTTTAAAGTGAAACATCAAGCTACACGTGACTTCCTCCCAGGAAATGGCACAATTTCAGAAGACAAAGAAGATGGTAAATAAAAACCACATCTTAAATTAGTTATGAACATCAGCTTTAAATGAGTTTCTTTATCATATTACTATGCACACCTCTCTCTTGTCATGTTTGTTTCAGCAAATTCTCCCAACTGGCTAACTGCTGTAATTGTGGCGAGTGTGATTGTATCTGTTGCCATCCTGTCTGTTACCATTTGGATTTTTTGGGGGAAAAAACATCTATGAAAGTAAGTCCCTGTTATATATTTTAGTGTTCAGTATTGCTGTTGTTGGTATAGTGGGAACTACTGTACATATTAATGATATTACTATATCAAAATTATAATATTGAGGTGCCTCCCATGTTATGTTACACAATAAGCAATAAAAAGCTTATCACCAGTAATATTTTGTTTTGTAGAATGTGTAACATTTGTCTGGTTATTTCTATAGTGGCTAAAATTTGCAACTGTTTTTCCTATTTTTTTTTTCCCTAGGTTTTTTCCCCAAGTCCAAGTCACAGTCTAAGGAGTAGGTCACCCCAAAATTAGGCCATATTTGTTGTTAGTTCTGTGAAAAGCTCTGTCATTATTTGTTTGCAGATGGTACTCTAAAGTGATGCAATTATGCCTTAACTGTCCAAAAGTGTCTGAATACTTTTTTTTACATTGTTTTATTTATGGTTGCAGGAAGGGGATAAATTGTCTTTAACTATTATGTAAAACATTTAAATCAATCATTTGATACAATGCACTTACATTGTACTTTATATTTGAAAAATATCTGCATGAAATGACATCTGTAATTTCTGTAAATATACTGTATATATATTTCAAAACATCCAGTGTTAAATTAACACTTCACTGTCACCCAGTGTTTATATAATCCGGTGTGGATTATATAAACACTGGCAATGTTAATTTAACACTAACAGTGTTCATTTAACACTGGAGGTTTTACTGTAATTACGTTGTTGGCCCTTCCCTTACACCTTAATACGGTGACATGTTCGGTTCACTTAGTTTTGTTGTGGGCACGAGATATTAATTCGTGGGAGGGAACGTCATATTAATTCGTGGGAACGTGATAATATGTCATGGCCACGATATATTAATTCATGGAAACGTGATAAGTCGTGGCCACGAGATAATTTTGTCGAGGTATAGCGACATCGTTATGTCGTGGCCACGCGTTAAATGCATAGACAACCTGTGAATTATCAGAAATTGATAGGCATATAATAGCTAATATTTATGTTTAAATAAGGAAAAGCGCAGAATTAAAAAATGATTAGGCTATGTTTGTCGCGTTTATGTAGGTTTCTTTCTGTGTTTGCGATGGTGCCTAGACAGCAGTCGAATTAAGTTTGTCAATAAATTTTAAAAGAATATAAATAAATAAAAGAATTTAAAAGAACATTTTTATCTGTCCCATCCAACAGTTTTAAATCCATTCACTGATCGTTTCTTTTTTATTTAGGCTAATATTTTTTATATTATTAGTAGCCTATTATTATTATTATTATTATTATTCATTGTTATGTAGGCTATTTGTTTTATTTCCCCCTTCATTTCCCGTATCTCTTTAGTTTCCGTATATTAGGCTGTTAATTTTGTAAATACTGTAAATGCCCGATCATGCTAGTTTTGAGTTTATGGCTGTATTCCTGTGACTCGATCTGTGACTCGATCAGTGACACGATCAGTGAATGTATGTAAAAGGCTGTGAAATGGGATGGATAACTTTTTTTTTTTTTTTTTTGTAGGCCTATATTGTTTTATGTTCTTACATATACTTTCGTCATTTATTGATAGGCCTAATAACAAACTTAATTTGAATGCTGTCTATAGGCAACATCGCATAATAATAAGCTAGCCTATTATAATCGTTTCTTTATTCCGCCCTTATTTTGTCATTCTTAATTAAAAATAAATATTATTATAGGCCTATTAATTTCTGTTCATTCCAGGTTGCTATGGTCACGACAAAAACTAAGTGAGCCGAACATGTCCCCTCCTGGTCACCGTAGTCTACAGAGTAGCCTATAGTAGAAACTAATATTTTAAAAAAACAAAAAACTATTTTGTACAAGTAGTCCTCCTTAAAAATTCTTATAATAAATAATGTTTTCAAATGGTTATGTCTACTTTGTTTTTACGCCTTAAAGTAGCCTATTACAAACACAAAATGTCTCTGTAAGAGCTACTTGAGGAATGGAAATGATTAACTGGATTGAGTTATTTGAATAGTTATCACCATTGTTTGTGTAGCAGAGGAGTGCATGACATATTGTCCGCAGCAACCTATTCTTATTCATGTCTTTAAAAAATATGTGCTACTTAAAAAAATATAGGCCTATAGGCCTAGGCCTATGTTAACAGTATTAGGCCTACTTGATATTTTTGAGTAGATTTTAAGGTTTGATTCATTAATGAATCTACTTGAATAAATCTAATCTTCTACATTATTTAATCTATGACACAATTAATTAATTAATTTTTTTTTTTTGTGAAATGTGCTTTTTTATTTTAGGTTGACTCTCAAAAGTGTGATTTAGAGTAAATGGAAATGACCTGTTTTTTTACTTTGAGTTATGTTGTACAATTAAAAGACTGTATGTTGCTATAACAGCACAGAAACAAACCTGTTACTACATTGGCAATAGTAAAGTTATTGCTCATTGAACAAAGCAACATACTTCATGCAGTTACATGCAGTTATGCACAACCTAACAAAGCTCTACTCTTCTGCACAGTGGTAACGATCAAAACTTAAACATAACAGAAACTCTTTCAAATGTCAAACATAACTGAACATTAAACATTTTCCCCTTTACTCAAAAACACATAAAATAACACTTAATTTCAGTACTCTCCATTTGCAGCCATATGCAAAGCATGCTGGGAACTAACAATGGTGTCTCTAAATAAAACCGCATAATTGAACTAATTCTCTTAAAATCAATAGGTAGTCTTCTTTTCTTAATTTTTAGCTTAATCGGTTCTTCAATTCAATCCTAGGAAAATGTAAAAAGCCCAATTAGGAAAATGTATCTTGGGTTTATTAGTGAAATGTTCTCAATATTTTATATACAACGCCGAACCACAATTTTATTAATAAAATATACACACTATTTTTAATTATCACCTTAATTTTTAGAAGAAAATTACAAGACCGATGATTCATTTTTACAACGGGCAGTTGACACAGCCAAACAGCAATGACTGTGTGCTTTTATCTGTTGCCAATATAGGAGGCTTTTTTTCAGTTATGAGCGTGAATGAATTTCCCTAAGGTTGATCAAAGTTTTTCGTTTCACTAATGTTTGAGGATTTTTCAGTCATGAGTGTGAATGACTCTTTGAAGGTTGATCAATGTTTTTCTGTTTTACTAGTTTAAGAGGCTTTTGAGTTATGCATATGAATGAATTTCACTATAAGGTTGATCAAAGTTTTTCGTTTCTCTGTTTGTATAGGCTTTTCAATAACGACGACTACCAATATCTCGCAATTCTGGTATTATAACTCACAATTGCGAATTTATTTCTCGCAATTCTGAGAAAAAACTTAGCATTGCGAGATGTAAAGTCACAATTGTGAGATAAAAAGTCAGAATAATCTTTTACATTTTTTTTATTCCATGAAAACAAGCTTCCATACATTTAAATCATTTAGTAGACGCTTTTATCCAAAACGACAAATAAGGAGAATAATACAGAAGCAATAAAATCAATACAGGGCAACAATGTGCAGGTGCTGTGACTAGTCCAGTTAGCACATCATTCGACTGAAATGTAGGCTATAGGCTATGCATTTTAAACATTATGTTATTTGTATGCAATAAATGCATGTCCCTGAATGCGCGTGCTTATAGCGTAGCCTATATTCAACTATAAAACCTCCTGGACAATTGTTTAAAATAAGATGGATAATAAAAAAAAAATACATTTTTTTATTTAGTAGCGCTATTTTAAATTTCATACACGATACCACAAGACAAAAGGCCTACTGAATACGCTTGATTCCTAATGCTGTGTCACAATACCTGGATGATAAAAAGCTTCCTGAGCATCACTGAATACTGAATATACTGAATATTTGCACCTTTTCTAATAGTTGTATATAATAGTTGAATAATAGCAGTCCTTTGGATCTCAATATCGGAATGGGTTAGTTTATGGAGCATTTTTCTGAAGAACAGTGGGCAGTTTTAACTGTTCAGCTCAGGACAAACAAGGGACTCGTGAACAACTATCATTTCAAAACATACAAATCTTGATCACAACAACACATAAGAATCGAAAGGTCATTTGAGCGGGTTCATTCAGCTTTTTTATTGTTTTTATTTTATTTATTTATTTATAAGCTATACAATTCTGTTATGTAAAATAACTTTTTCAGAGCAGTATTAAAAACATGCAATTTATGATATCTCTTTAAAAAAAAAAAATACGCTTTGTATATTATGGAAGGTGTAAGCCTTTAAAACGTATGACTTCAAAGGCTATTTTGAAAACAACGAAGAGTGCAATATGATGATAAAAATATTTTAGAGATAAGCATGCTTAGCAAAACTATTCAATATTTCACTAGAAAAAATACATAATTTGTAAAAGTTCTATTTTATTTCCACTATTTTCATGGCCTGAAAATTACAATTTTAAAATTCCCTGAAATGGTTTTGAGTCAATGATTTGAGCGCGTTGACTAGAGACTAACGCATTGTGACAGAGCTGTCATTTGCATGTGATTGTTGTGAGATGGTCAGTGTCTGTCCTGAGAACTGATCAGCCTCTGAAAACTCAGAAAACGTTTCCATGAAGAGCGGGCGCAATCCCGTAAAGAACGATAAAAAGTGCTGAGCGTGTCTTGGATGGAGAGCAGTGAAGCGTGCAAAATAGGCCACAACACACAATGTAGTAGCCTAATTCGCACATGTAACTCATTTAATTGTTATAATTAAAAAATAAAAAAAATAAAAAAAAAAACACTGCATGCGGTGAGGGGGAGGGCACAAGGAAAATATGATTTCAATATAATATTCCTTATAATAATATAAATATTTGCAATTCTGATCAATGTCTTTGTGAAAACATAGCTGCTAATATTTAGTTACGTGAATTCTTGCTAAAATACATAGTCATTGCAGTGTTATTGTACTTGTGGGTGACAAAAAGGACGACCACATCACGGGAATTTTTTTATATTTATTTGATTTTATCATAATTTACAGCCCCCAGCTCTTTCAGACAGCAAGAACTAGTCTACCCCTTGAATGAAAATATTTTGCAATGGTGCTATAATTTGTGAATCCTCTGAACCAATTTAATTGCACACAGATCCTATACACAAAACGGCCCAGCAGCGCTTTCATTTATTGTCCAGTGCTGAATCCTCTGGTTCTCCTCATCCTCCAATAACTCTGCATGTTTTCCTCTTGACTACTATCCAAATGCCCTCCATCTCGTGAACCTCTCCCAGGTCTAAAAAAAAAAAAAAAAAAAAAAAAAAACTATTAAGCAAAATAAATATTTTTATTTATCTATTTATTTATTTATTTAACTAAACTCTTTTTTAAAAAATAAATAAATAAATAAATAAATAAATAAAATTTCAAAATGGTTTATAGCCTAGCCTAGCCTATGTCCCTATAAGAATGTCCCACCATAACGATGCATCTCAGCCTGAATTAGGCCTACTTAAACGTCTGTGTTCTATATAAGCGAGACTGAGCGAGTGTTTTAACGAGTGTTAATGCTTTGATATATACGCTACTGAATAGCCTATTCGTAAATGACAAGTTCCAGAAGGAAGGAAAGTGGAATGAGATGTAACTCAGAAGGTTCCAGCATCTGAGCTATAAGCTAAATGTTTATGGACCTGTTTGTAGTGCCAGTGTTAATGTTCTATCTATCTATCTATCTATCTATCTATCTATCTATCTATCTAGATTAAAGGCTTTCTTTTCGCAAAATTGCTAAACGGATTCTCTCAGCAGAATCGTTACGGCTGACAATATGGGACTCAATATCTGTATGAGGATGTTTATGGTGATGTTTATGGTTTAATCACTGAAACACAACAGTACGTTCTTCTTTCAGTTTAGTACTTTTAACAATCAGTTCATTCAATAGCAAACAATGCAAGATACATGTTTCAAATCACCCTTGTTGCTGAAATAATTACAGGATGCCACATTAGAAAATACACTTACATTACCTAAATTACATAATTGGCATAAAATCCATAATGTTTGTAATAGTATCTATTCAGTGTTATGAAAAGGTGTGATGAAGTAGGACACAGTCATGAGGTTTTGTGTAGAACAGAGTATGCTGGCAATACAGTAAATGTTCTCACTGTGCCATATGACTGAATATAGCCTACTATAGTTGACCTTTATAAGGGTGAGGCCACACACTGCAGCTAAATTCGGTTGTCAGTTCACCCCCCCCTCCTCGTGGCTCAAGTTACTGTAAAGACCGCCCACGTTCCACCCTCGAATATAAAGAGCAGTCGCTGTGCCTTTTTTTTTTTTTTTACATCTGGGAGGCGCGACCAGTTGGAACAGGCTTCATAACAGCAGCGATCTTTGCGATGGCCAGTGTCAAGACGATGCTGTTTGTAGGACGTTTTGTTCTTTTCCTTGTAAAGTCTTCGGGATCTAACGGTAAAAGTTTTTCCACTGTAACAAACATTTATTTGTTCTTAACATGTGTGGTGAACTCATTACGTAGTGTCAACATCACTGATGAATCCTAGAAAAAATGTAAATGTGTGTAATTAAATGGAATCTTGTATTTCGGATCAGATTGCCCTGCAGTTCAGGAAATATCATGCGACAGCCTGCGCTCGTCCATGGGATTCACATACACCGTGCCATCAAACATCACATGCTTTAGAAGTTGCAACGAACAAGGATGGTACTTTCAGGTCGTTTGATGTTCCGGATTTAATCGATACATTTCTCATTTTAAAACAGTCAAATGTTTTGTATTTGCTCAGTTTGCTTTTTTTTTTTTTTGCTTTTTTTTTTTTTGTATAGAATGGGACGTTTATTGTCGATTCAACCCCGACTGCCGGTGGAAAAAGGTCACAAATTGTAGTGGATGTGACGCCTCAGAACCTGACAGTCAGTGTCTGCGAGAACCTGCAATGGCAACTTAACTGTGGCACGGTAGGAACAATGAATGCGTTTTTCACACTTGTTTGTGTGGTTCTCAATGCAGTGTGCTTCATTGTCATGCCATTAGGACAGGCGAGGTTCTAAAAATATAATTTTTCTTCTGTTACAGTGTATGTGTACTATCAATTTTACCGGTAAGCATAATGAATCCTCACACCATACATGCTCTAGAAACGAATACTTTTTATAAATTATGCTTTGGACTGAATTTATCTAACGTTACAGATATGAAACATTCACCAGCACATGACCCCCGAGACAAACAAGATGGCAACAATAATGACAACGGTAAAAGCAATGCTTTAGTCTGTAAAATTTTTGATGTTAATTCACCTTGCTATTTGATTACTCTAAATCCTGATTACACTTATCTTTTGCTATCTTTTTACATGTACATTCAGAAGGTTTACCTCCGTGGGGGATTGCTTTATTGGGGATTGCTTTATTTGGGATTGCTGGTGCTGGTGCATTTACCATTTTGTTTTGCTCTTGCAAACAAAGAATAAGGTGAGTGCCTTAACAAAGTTGGATATAATATGTAATGTTGTCCTCTGTCTCATTAGAAGAAATAAAGACCATTACAGTTCAGTCATATAATGTATGTAGATTTTTGTCTAGGGCATGTTTTACTTTCACGGAAAGGCTTCTGCCTTTTTTGCTACAGGGCAAATTGCTGCAGTGACTCAAAACAAGATGATGTGATATAGTGGTCAATGCTTTGTGCCTTCAAGCAGCTCACCCCAGCTTTCTCCAAAGAGACTGATCCTGTAATACATGTTCTGTGAGTCACATTGTAAAAAGCACTAAAAAAAAGCAATAATCACTATGTACTGTAAGTTCTTTCCACCCTTTATTTCTTGTATAATTTTCACAAATATATTGTTTTAGTAGCTTTTAGTATCTCATCTTTATAGATTGTATTTGTAGGGCTTTGTGTTTGTCTTTTAATCCAAATGTAAACTTAAAATGAAAGTTCACCCTATAATGAAAATTAAGTCATAATTTACTCACCCTGCTGTTGCTGTATGCCCTTCTCTTACTCGTCCATATAATGGAAGTAAATAGTGACCAGGGTCAAGCTTTTTAACAAAGATGCAACACAACAGTATCACAGAATGGTCTCATGCAACATGTGTCATATATTAACTTATGGTCCGGTTTCACAGACAGGGCTTAGATAAAGCCAGGATTAATCTTTAGTTCAGTTAGGGCATTTAAGTAGCTTTTATAAACATGCCTTAGAAAAAAAACATCACTGGAGATTAACATCTTGAGACAAAACAATGGCACTGACATATTTTAAGATATGTCAGTGCAAGTTGCTTTCAGTTAAAACAGCTCAAACATGCATTTTAGTCTGGGACTAGGCTTAAGCCTTGTCTGTGAAACTGGGGGTAAGAGTTCTTGGAGTATGTGATAGGATTTGGTGAAAATCAAACCAAAATGCAATGTATTATTCAACGAAAATCCTGACTTTGGCTGTTGGTCTTCCGTGCTCAGCTGCACATTCACGAGACTCTATAAGCGCCACAGTTCACATCTACTTGCACCCCAAATCAAGATTAATAAAAACACGTCATGAAAGACAATCCATGTACTTTATACTTGGAGCTTAATATAACTGTTTTGTTTGTTGCACTTACATCTGTAACTGTCATTCTGACTGTCATCAAACTGAGTTCCGGTCCGGAGAGATTTAACTCACTGAAAAAAGTACATGGATACTTTTTTGGGATTTCTAGGCATTGTATTTGTCGTGTTTTATCAATCTTTATTTCTCACTTGTGTGCTTTTTATGGGCGAGTCAGAGTGAACTGTGGCGCTAATAAAGTCTAAAGACCACGCAGCCGTGCACAGAAGACCAACGGCCAAGGTCAGGATTTTCATTAAATAATACATTAAATTTCATATTGTATACCCCCTGAAAACATAGAATATATGACACATGTCGCATGGGACCATTCTCTGATACTTTTGTGTCTTTTTTAAAAAGCTTGATACTGGTCGCTATTTGCTGCCATTATATGGACGAGTACAAGTGGGACATTTTTTAAAAATTCTCCTTTTGTGGTCCAAAAAAGAAAGAAAAGCATACTGCATTTGAACAACAGCAGGGTGAGTAAATGATGCCTTAATTTTCATTTTAGGATGAACTATCCCTTTAACTGTGTCCTGTGCTACAAAGGCTGTACCCTAGAGGCATTGAGACTAAAATGAAGAAAAAATTAGAAAAACTTAAACTTAAAAATTAAAACTTAGATCTTTTGATAATAATGTTAAAGTAGCTTTTAAATAGCTCTATATAATATAAGTACTATATACCAAGGGCGCGCAGTCCTTATAAGCTTTGAATGCTCTGCATACACAAGCAATTTAAGAGAATGAGTTTGTGGACTCGCTAATTTATATTATCACTCTAAATTACTATAAAATCCTTACATAATAAAATTTTGGTAATACATATGGGGGGGGGGGGGGGGCTCACCACTGATATATTCTATCCCCCGGTTTCACAGACAAGGCTTAAGCCTAGTCCCAGACTAAAATGCAGGTTTGAGCTGTTTTAACTGAAAGCATATTGCACTTAAAATTAGGGATGCACCGATACCGATACTAGTATCGGTATTGGGCCCGATACCAAGCTCATGTACTTGTACTCGTAAAAATACCCCCGGTACCAAAGACCGATACCTCACGTGACGTAGCTGACAGAATTTTCCGTGTACAGAGACACCGACGGCAGCAGCAGAAACAATGTCAGCTTCAGAGGTGTGGAAATACTTAAAACTTAATGATGACAACCCACACATTGTGAACTGCATGTTTTCAATCACAATTCGTTATTGAATAGTGAAGGCAGGATAGGCGGAATCGCCCTGAATGACACAGACCAGAAGCGCTCTCTCTCTCGCACGCGCTCTCTCTCTTTTTTTTGCGCGCGATCCCAGTTCTCTCCTTGCGCCTGAATGGTCAAATGCACACATAGTTGTCAAAATGTCCATCGTGTGGAGTATCTCACGTAAATACAGTCGGTTATGGCTTAAGTCGACGTAAACATTTGGGTGAAAACAGGTTATGTGTCAGTATCCATGGATTCGGTCTTAAAGGGACCGTAGCCTATATTTGTCATTAATGTTAATAAAACAACAAAATATGTTAAATAATGTATACATGGTAAATAAACCTACTGTATCTGAAAAACAAGTTTATTTAATTTTTATCTCTATAGTATTTGTTGTATTGTTTGTAATTTGTTTGTAAATTTGTTTTTATATAACAACATGTATATATATATATTGGTAATTATGCCATTTGAAGGTTACTGGACACTGTGAAATTTTTGTTCTTTAAGTTTGTGACAAGCACATAAAAATTATTATTTTTTTCATTAGAGTAATAATAAAGAAGCTGTCCTACATTCATTAGTCTCACTGTGTTGTGCTTGGAAAACTGCAACATCACCAAAAAAAAAAAAAAGAGAGAGAGAGAGAGAATTTAATAAATGTATAGGCATCGGTATCGGCGAGTGCTAGAAAAAAAGTATCGGTACTCGTACTCGGTCCTTAAAAAATGGTATCGGTGCATCCCTACTTAAAATATGTCAACACCTTTGTTTTATCTCAAGATGCACACCAGTTAATGTTTTTTTCTAAGGCATGTTTATAAAAATGACTTAAATGTCCTAATTGAACCAAGGCCTAATCCTGGCTTAATCTAAGCCCTGTCTGTGATACTGGGCCTATATATATTAAGTAAATTAATTTCCTGTTCAGGTGATGATACTAAATCCCATACAAAATGTCAGTTTTGTATAACTTTATAAAACTCATAAACTGTAAGTAGCATGGCACACAGTCATAATCCAAATTATTATACAATAATAATCCAAGTTCACTCTGACAGTATTTAAGTCACTGAAGATTTTCTCATAGGTGGTCCTACTTTTCTGTGGTCAGGGGGCAGACAGCTTTCTGTGTCCCCACTGGTAGTATTTGCATCACACTGTTCATTTGCATAAACTTTTCCACCAGAAATAACAATCTCAATGGTTTGTTTTGTCAGTGTAAACCTGTGAAGTAACTGTACAACCAGGGAAAGTATTTCAATTGCCGCTGTGAAAGCAAAATGCAACGAAATGCTTTGCCAGTGAGTACAGACATCTAATGCATTATTAATTTAATTTAATCTGCTAGATTGCACTTAACCGGGGCAGTAAACTCTGCCCCTAAACAGCATATTAGTACCTTAAGAGCTAGATCAAGTATACAGGTGTACTTTAGAGGCTACTGTTGTTGAGTTTTTTTTTTCTTTTTTTTTTCTGAAAGTGAACTGTCATACATAAAAATATACAGACAGTACTGTATGTATACCCAAAATAAATCAAAATGTTTGTGTGTTGCTATGTGCCAAGCTATATCTGATACTCATATACTCATTATATTGGGTACTATTGATTTGTTGGTTGCACTTTATTTTACAGTATAAGCACTTTTGTACATTTACAGTGTACTTACCTAAGAAAGTACTGTAATATAAGGTAACTACATGGGTTAAGATTAGGTTTAGGGGTAGGTTCAGGCTTATTATGTAGTTATTACCTAGTTATTGCAATTACTATAATAAGTACACATGTACATAGGGAGCAGGACTGTAAAATAAAGTGCTAAGGATTTGTCTATACTGAACACCATAACTGAAAGGATGATGTTACACTTTGTCATTTTATTTGTAATAATATGATATTGATCAATAATTGTAAAAGTTTAGTGTCAGCTGCCATTGTGTTGTGAGATGAAATTTGCACTTCTAAGACAATTATACAAAATGTATCACATTTCTGTCATCAGCTGTAAACATTATACTTATCTTGAATGTGTATTTTTACATATTTTAGTGTAATGTAGTATATCTTTAGTATATTTAGTTTTGCCTTTGCTATCCAGTTGATTTATTAAAGGGATTTCTGTTAATAAAATCTGATAAGACCTTCCATGCCTTGTGAAGTTACTTCCTTGGTTTTCCATTTTAAAACTTTAATGTTTTCCTTTCTTTTGAAGTGCTGAGAAATGCAAAAATTCAAAATGCCGTACACTTCAATCCACCTATCTTTCTTCTTATTTGGTTATTTAAAATATATCTGTGTAAAATATATCAGCAGTGTCTTGCTGGTCTAACACAATTTTATTTCCTTGTACTTGGTAAATAAAACATCATATGAATAAACCATATGTTCCAGTCTACAACCAACAGATAGGTCTTTATATTAGGTAGCTCAATTACAGCTTAAGTGTTTACACCATAAACATCTGTTTTTCATAAAGAGCATCTCCACAACTGCTACAAGTGACAAGCTTTGTCAGCAATGACCCACTGTTAACTGTTTAGACACATCTGCTAAAGTACAAACGGGCTCATCCTTTAGTCTGAGAAGGCTTTTTTTCAGGCATTACTATTCATTTTCACCCAAACCAAATTCTGATATACTTTAGTTTTTCCTGGTTTTAACCAGACCAACATTATTCAGAAATCAAAACCCAGTTTACTGCATGTTTGTCCTTATGCTACACTGTAAGACTTTTGTAACTGGGAATCATTTCACCTGTACTTTGCTAATAAATACCCAATTAACAAAATGTGTTAATAAAATACCTGATTAACAAAACAAGAGAATGTGTTAATCTGAATTAGGCAAACGCTATAGCGTTATAATAATAATAATAATAATGGTCAGAAATTATTGTTATATTTTTAGGACAAGAACTTTTTTCCCCTATATTCTGATATATAAAAGCCAATAAAAAGTTTCTTCCTGGTTACACTGAAAAAAGTGTTTCATTGGATCAAAGTAAAAATTTTGCGTCAACTTGTTACATCTAATTACTTTACTTTTTATCAACTTAAAAGTTTTACTTTGAAAAGAATTAACTATCCATTACTTAGCCAAAGCAAAAAGTGTCTTTGAATCAAATAAAGTTTTTAAGTTTAATGAAATCTCAAATTATACTTTGTCTTAATGTTTTCTCTTTGTATTAACTTAAACCTTTTACTTTACATCTAACCAAATATCCAACCAAATACAATTTAAAATATTAATGTAATATAAAGAAACTTATTTACTTTCAGAATGTGTAATTTTATCATCTAAGATGAATGACTTCAAGCATCAAACTTTTGACAATTTATTTTGTCAGAATACAATTTTTTTTACAATGTGTACAGTATCCTCACACAAATACACACTAACAATGTAAACATTATAAACTTGACTTTTGTCATAAAACATTTCTACGTGTACAGTATTGTTATAAAAACACACTGTATAACATTTTTAGTGTCCATATACATAGACACACTGGATACAATGTAAATTCACCAAAAGAATCAGTTATGGTTTCGAAGAGAAACATGAAATCTTTCCATGAACAGTCAATCAGAACTGACAATAAGACCTTTAGAATTCTGTAATCTTTAGGTCTTAAGTGGATAATTTGTTTCTTATAATTTTGATGGTGAATTTGCCTGAACAATTGGCTACAATAAAGTCAGTACGATTTTCCTTTCCCTCTTATGAAAGCAAAAAGGAGAATTTGCTCGCAATGACTGTTTAAGAAAAGAGATCTCACCCAGAGTGAGACATTGTGAGATCATGCTGGTTAACCATAATTTTGGCACATGAATATAAAAGAATGGACCCTTTTCACAGCCTGATGAAGTATTTTAACAGTCATCAACATCGTAATTCATGCAAAGTTTTTTTTTTTTTTTAAATATATGTACTAACACTATACTTTGTATTATATTACCTTTGCATCAGATTAGAAAAAAATAGTTAATGCTGCTGTGAGGGTGTTTCTAATACAGCGGCTGTGGGAATGTCGGTAAAATTGACATCTTTCTCTCTTCTGACTGCCGTTATCAATCTCTCTTTATTTTTCTCCTCTTTTTGAAAGTTGTGAAAACACTATTTAAGGGAACTTTTCTTTTGCTATTTGAGCAAATGGGAACGCACACAAAAATATATTTAATGTAGTCTCTCATTCACCGCTGTCTAGAAGTTTATTATGATAACTTCTGATTCTTCTGAGAAACCAGGAAATGTGAAAAGGGTCCAATATGGCTCAAGTTAAAGTTGTTAAAGTGGCCAGGCTCCCAGCAGGGTTGAGGCTTTACTGTAACCTTGGTAACAGAATCAAACTCATGTAAACAAATCGGTGTGGTAAACAGCATTGCCACACCCATTTATTAGAAAGAGGATGAATGAAAAGAAGCAACAGGGGAAATCACCTCCAAGTGTTGCACACCGGTACAGTAAAAAGTTAAAAATATCTGACAGAGCGAATTCTTGTGAACTAATGTTAGTTATTTTGGAATAAATGTAAAAACTAACTTGATGAAATTTATACTTGGTTTTAATAAACAGAAAATTACATAGTGTAAAAATACAAAATAGAATTATATTTGGTCTCTCTTTTTTATGTAATGTGTATTTAACCAGGAAAATTGTGAAACAGGGACATAAATTTACATTTGATATATAAAAAAATTGAGGACTTTGCCTCCTCATTTTAAAACACCACCGCACACCACTGACTCAGCTCTATATTTCTTCGCGCCCTGACGAAACTTACCAATTTACAAAATTAACAGAATGCATAGCTGATATAAAAAAATGAATGACTAGTAATTTCCTACTTCTAAAATCTGGGAATTTAAATTAAATTTCTGGGATTCTAATTATTGGATCAAAAACCTCTGCACGTAATAACCTAGAATACTGTCTAACGCTTGATGGCTGCTCTGTTAAGTCTTCGTCGTCAGTTAGGAACCTGGGTGTGCTCTTTGTTACCAGTCTTTCATTTGAAAGCCACATTTCTAGCATCTGTAAAACCGCATTCTTCCATCTTAAAAATATATCTATGACATATGCTCTCTACGACAAATACGGAACAGTTAGTTCATGTGTTCATGACCTCAAGGCTAGTAGTTGTAATGCTCTACTGGGTGGTTGCCCTGCATGCTTAATAAACAAACTCCGGCTGGACCAAAACGCAGCAGCTAGAGTTCTTATTAGAACCAGGAAGTATGACCATATTAGCCCGGTTCTGTCAACACTGCATTGGCTCCCTGTTAAACACTGTATGCATTTTAAAATCTTGCTAATTACTTACAAAGCACTAAATGGTTTAGCTCCCCAGTACTTGAGCGAGCTCTTAACGCATTATAGTCCTTCGCTTCTATTGCTATCTCAAAATTCTGGCCAGTTGATACCTAGAATATCAAAATCAACCGCAGGTGGTAGATCCTTTTCCTATTTAGCACCTAATCTTTGGAACAGTCTTCCTAGCATTGTTCAGGAAGCAGACAAACTCTGTCAGTTTAAATCTAGACTAAAAACACATCTCTTTAACCTGGCATACACATAAAACGTGAACAATTTCTATTTTTAATCAGTTAAAGAATTGTTAGGCTGCATAAATTAGAGCAGCTGGAACCGGGAACACTTCCTATAACACCCAATGTACTTGTTACATCAAAACAAGAATGGCATCTATGCTAATACATGTCATAAATGTAGGGAAATAGTCAGGCTGACAGAGAAAATCTCAGAATTAGAGACACGCATCCAAACTTTAATCGAGGATAGTAAGAATGCAAGGGCTTTAGATACTGATTTGGATGCGACTAGCTTAGTGAACTCTGTACATTATTCGGTTCCGGCTGTAGAGCCTGTGGAATTGGGTAACGGTGAGTCGGCATAGCCGCGGAAAACACCACTCTTCCGTTCCAATAAGAACATCAAACAGGTTCTCCCCATTCAGTAACTCTTTCACCTAGATATTATCACATAGACACTGTGTCTGTACCCCGAATTAGTAAATACAAAAAACTTCCAAACCCATTTAAGGGTAAAAATTTAATTGATGTTCAACAAATAAAAAACAGAGATAATACTCAAATCTTCCTTTTCTATCAAAAATACTAGAAAAGGCAGTATCATCACAACTATGTTCCTTTTGAGAAAGAAATGGCATCTGTGAGGATTTCCAGTCAGGATTTAGACCGTACCATAGTACTGAGACTGCTCTCATTAGAGTTACTAGTGATTTGCTCTTATCATTAGATCGTGGTTGTATCTCTCTATTAGTGTTACTGGATCTTAGTGCTGCATTTGACACTATCAATCACAACATTCTTTTAAATAGACTCGAAAATTATGTTGGCATTAGTGGAATTGCACTGTCATGGTTCAAATCATACTTATCTGACCGTTATCAGTTTGTAGTAGTAAACGAAGAGATTTCATATCGATCACAATATGGAGTACCGCAAGGCTCAGTACTAGGACCGTTGCTTTTCACTCGGTACATGCTACCCTTGGGAGATATCATTAGGAAGCATGCCGTTAGTTTTCACTGTTACGCTGATGATACTCAGCTCTATATTTCTTCGCGCCCTGATGAAACTTACCTATTCACAAAATTAACGGAATGCATAGCTGATATAAAAAATTGGATGACCAGTAATTTCCTACTACTAAATTCAGAAAAAACAGAGATTCTAATTTTTGGACCAAAAACTTCTTCACGTAATAACCTAGAATACTGTCTAACACTTGATGGCTGCTCTGTTAAGTCTTCGTCGTCAGTTAGGAACCTGGGTGTGCTCTTTGATACCAATCTTTCTAGCATCTATAAAACCGCATTCTTCCATCTTAAAAATATATCTAAACTACGACATATGCTCTCAATGACAAATGCAGAACAGTTAATTCATGCGTTCATGACCTCAAGGCTAGATTACTGTAAGGCTCTACTGGGTGGTTGCCCTGCTCGCTTGATAAATAAACTACAGCTCATACAAAATGCAGCAGCTAGAGTTCTTACTAGAACTAGGAAGTATGACCATATTAGCCCAGTTCTGTCAACACTGCATTGGCTTCCTGTTAAACATCATATAGATTTTAAAATCTTGCTAATTACTTACAAAGCACTAAATGGTTTAGCTCCCCAGTACCTGAGCGAGCTCTTAATGCATTATAGTCCTTCATGTCTATTGCAATCTCAGAATTCAGGCCAGTTGATAATACCTAGAATATCAAAATCAACCGCAGGCAGTAGATCCTTCTCCTGTTTGGCACCTAAACTCTGGAACAATCTTCCTAGCATTGTTCGGGAAGCAGACACACTCTGTTAGTTTAAATCTAGACTAAAAACGTATCTCTTTAACCTGGCATACACATAACACATTATCAATTTATGTTTTCAAATCCGTTAAAGGATTGTTAGGCTGCATAAATTAGGTCAGCTGGAACCAGGAACACTTCCTATAACACCAGATGTACTCGTTACATCAGAAGAAGAATGGCATCTACGCTAATATTAGTCTCTCTGTTTATCCCGAGGTTTACCGTAGTCAGCCTGATCCAGGCCGTATCCAGGTGAGATCGAGGACCTGCGCCTTGACACGACCACAACGCAGCCCTGAAGTGTCAGCAGAGATTGAGTCAACTAGATCATCCACTGTGAAGGCCTCATCGACACGACAGCCAGTGGCACAGTTCCTCAACAAACCGTCCATACCGACGTAATGAATACGATCCTCAACTGGATGGAACTGGAATAAATACTTTGACTGTTGCGATCCCATCAGACTTATTATGATTCAGGCAGCTATCATAAAGCACTGTTCGCTGTTGGCCAGAGGAGAACTGGCCCCCCGACTGAGCCTGGTTTCTCCCAAGGTTTTTTTCTCCATTTTAACACCTATTTGCCACCTGTTTGCCACCTGATGTCACCTGTTGGAGTTTGGGTTCCTTGCCGCTGTCGCCTTTGGCTTGCTTAGTTGGGGACACTTGACATTTGATATTCAACAGTGTTTTGATCTGCCTGCATTGACACCATTGTATGCAAACTGAACTGAGCTGGATGATAACATCACTGTTTACTCCAGTGCTGATATAGATAAATTAACTAAATTAATAACTATTGATTCTTACATCGGAATGAATCAATACTGAATTTACTTAAGATGGATAATGACACCATTTTCTTTAAGAGCTGCTGTGCAGCCAAAATTATATACCAGTTATCACTGTAAAGCTGCTTTGACACAATCTGCATTGTTAAAAGCGCTATATAAATAAAGGTGACTTGACTTGACTTAATATTAGTCTCTCTGTTAATCCTGAGGTTTACCGTAGTCAGCCGGATCCAGGCCGTATCCTGATCAGAAGGAGGACCTGCGCCCAAACAAGACCATAACGCATCCCAGAAGCGTCAGCTGAGATTGTGTCAACTAGACCATCCCCTGTGAAGGCCTCATCAACATGACAGCCAGTGGCACAGATCCTCGACAAACCCATCTCCATATCAACGTGATGAATCCATTCTTCAACCAGATGGAAATGGATTAAATATTTTGAATATTCCGATCCCAATCAGACTTCTGACCTATAATGCTGAATCATAAATTTATGCACTGTTCGTTTGTTGGCCAGAGGAGAACTGGGACCCCTCACAGAGCCTGGTTACTCCCAAGACTTTTTTTTTCTCAATTCTGTCATCTGATGGAGTTTGGTTTCCTTGCCACTGTCGCCTCTGGCTTGCTTAGTTGGGGACACTTGATATTCAACAATATTACTGATCTGCCTGCATTGACACCATTGTATGCGAACTGAACTGAGCTGGATGATGACATCACTGTTTTCTCCAGAGCTGCTGTATAGATAAATGAACTAAATTAATATCTAATGATTTTTTACAATGGAAATGAATGAATACTGAACTTACTAAAGCTGGACAATGACTCTATTTTCTTCTAAAGCTGCTGTAGAGCCAAAACAAACTTTGTTACATTATTTTCCCGCTATCATTGTAAAGCTGCTTTGAAACAATCTGCATTGTAAAAAGCGCTATATGAATAAAGGTGACTTGACTTAAGATGTACCCCCACCTTTAATTTTCCTCTTGACCATAGATGCCACTAAATCTCATTTCAAAGCATTTATTGAATGGTTGCTCTTATTTGGTCTGATATGTAAAACTGAAGAAATTATACAGTCTAATTATTTAGACTTTTGAATTATGAACTGAAGCAAGATAAAGCTGTTGTATTTCAGAACAAGTTAAAGTTCTGCATTGGCTCTGTGTTCCACCACATATCCTGCAACTTATGTACAGTGATGAAACAGCTTACACAACAAGGGTTGACATTTTCTCAACCTCTGGTCTTGGAAGTATGTTTTGTGAATCAGAGGCCATTCTCTTTCATTCATAGAAATGATTCACCCGTGCCAGAGAGAAATTCCCTGAGTGTGTGCTGAGTTCCCTGCACACTTACTGTATGAGCATGCTATATTGACCAAGCAAAATTCATTTTTTACATGAAGTTTATATTTATTTATGGGGATTTATAATAAATATCTCATTCTATTCAAGGGTCAACAATTAGTTTTGAGCCTTGTTGTTCTGAGTTTTACATTCTTAGAATGATTTTGCAATGCATTATGAATGCAGGTGCAGGTGTGGGTCATCTTACTACTACATCTTACTTCTTCACTCTTTTCTGTCTTACTATAGTAATTGAATTTGCAAACAGATGTAACAAACCTGCACAGAGCTGACTAGAAATCTCCCTGTTGTGTTGCATCAGAAAAAATTACGGTGCTGTCATGGTGTTTCCTTTCTCTCCCTAAGATTGTTGGAAGTTCAAATATAGGCCAAAAATGTAAGGTTTTGTCATGATGTACTTTATTGATCAAAAACAGTATGACTTTTTTTTTTTTCCATATAACGCAAAAGGAGATATATACTTGGATTCAGAGTAAAAATGTAAAAATGGAGATCAGATCAATTAGTCTTATATCAGAAAACACAATTTTCTCAGTTCCAGTGTTGGCATGCAGTGTTTTGACTCTGTAGGACAGCTCAGTCTCTTATATGCTTGTATATTTGCCATCTTGCAGGCCTGCCCTGAAAATCTGGAATGCCTGCTCATCTGCCCCACTAGAAAGGTAAGTGTAATATTGTATGTATGTTTTATTGATTTTATGTACTGCTAGGCCATCAAATGAATTGTCATTGACATTTAATAGCATAACTGAACTGACATTGCTTTGAGCACTTTCATTATGGACTGTGTTTAATTTATTTTTGAAAAGCAGCAATGCTCTTGTAAGTACTTGATTTACAACTATATACTTAACTGACAGACTACATAATTTTTCTAAGCATGCCTGCATATCCTGACAGTAAGATACTTCTTACTCCATTGAGGATTTGAAATACAAGAATACACGTTCCTGTACAGTATAATTTAATCTCCAAAATCTTCAGTTTATCTAAAAAAAAGAAAATAACTTGGAGTTTAATTCTTCATTTTAGAAATTCTGCCAGATTTGCACCACAGGCTTTTTTTTAACCCGTAAATATTGATTTCAATTATCCTGATGTGTACTGTAATAACGGGTTGTTAACTGTTTAACACAGTAATATCAGAACAAATATTTTGATCTTTTATTTCCCTAATACGTGCAGTAGTATTTCATTGTATTTCAGGTGATATCAGCGCTCCAACTCCATTTTCTAAAGGTAAGGTTTCTAAAATCTTAAGTCTTTGATCGCTAGTTTGACATGTTCACCAACAGCCGATTAATGAACGATGCGATCAAATTTTACCTCTGGCAGTGTCAGAAGATTTGGCGCACAGTCCTGCAGTGTGATGTCAAATTGTCTATTTTTCAAGACAAGCCGTGATCAAAATTAACGCTAGAGATTTCTTTGTTAGCCACCTTTAACCCATCCAAGTTAGTGCACACACATTAGGAGTAGTGAGTAGTGAACACACACACCCGGAGCAGTGGGCAGCTATTTTTGCTGTGGGGGAGCGATTGGGGTTCATCTTCGGAACACAAATTAAGATATTTTTGATGAAATCCGAGAGTTTCTGAATGCAGTGCAGCGCTTCTGTGTTCTACGTCAGAACGCCGACTCATTATTACATTACATTACATGTACATTACTGGCAGGAAATATCTGAGATGCCTTTGGGAATTGAACCTGCAACCTTCGGGTTACCAATCTGGCTCTCTAACCATTAAGCCATTACTGCACCCATGTACATTAATGGTAATTAAGAGTAATGTACATGTAATGTAATGTAATAATGAGTCGGTGTTCTGTCGTAGAACACAGAAGCGCTTCACTGCATTCAGAAACCCTTGGATTTCATCAAAAATATCTTAATTTGTGTTCCGAAGATGAACGAAGGTCTCACAGGTTTGGAACGACATAAGAGTGAGTACTTAATGACAGAAATTTCATTTTTTTGGTGAACTAACCCTTTAACTTCATTTAATTAAAGTGGAGGGGGTTGAATTGAAATGGCCCGTAACATGCTTTCTGCTGATAAAGGAGTCTTTCTGACCTGGGTACTTCCCGCTAGTCTATACTGTAGCCATTGATTTTTATTTATGTGTCTGCTATACATGTGTGAAGTAACTGGCACTGCCATATAGGTTTTATGAGATTTGTGTCAAATTTCTGTTAGGTGAAAGCATTATGCTTAGCTATTGAATTGCACTGCATCACTATACTCTTTGTAATGACTTGCGTATGTCTCAAAAAAAGCACTCAAAACCCCTGCTGTCTATGTTTAGAATCTTGATGGGGGATTTCTGTTAATAAAATGCTAAAAACATTTTGATATGTTTCTGATTAACTTCTGTACAGCTGAGATAATTTTACAAAGTTCAGCAGCTGAGAAGACAAAAGCAGAACTGTGGTGGTCGTATTGACTGATGATGGCCCATATTAGATGTGAGTGATTCAAGTCTGTAACTCATTGTGTCATCTGACGGACAGATGTTCTCACATATATGCACACGGAGGGGTTTGTCTGCCATTTAAGTGGTTTTTGAGGTCTCAAACTCATTCAACACCCTGTCAATACAAAATATCCTCAATGTCAATCAGTTCTCCATATCTGAGCACTGAATTTGATCTCAAATTCAAACTTTCAAGCTCATTTAGGTAACATTTTACACTTAAATTTGATTTGCTATATAATGTATATGACAGAGCTGGTTAAAATCACCAGTTCCAATTTGATTGGCTAGCTGTTTCACAACATTTAAGAGTCTTCACAGTTTCTGCTGGGAAACAGTTCTGTTTACATGTTACCAGCAGCAACAAAAGATCTTACTGTAAAAGTTTACTTTGTTGATTACTTTTTAGTGACATAATACTATTC
This sequence comes from Mylopharyngodon piceus, assembly GCA_039654765.1. NCBI lineage: Eukaryota > Metazoa > Chordata > Actinopteri > Cypriniformes > Xenocyprididae > Mylopharyngodon > Mylopharyngodon piceus. The sequence continues at coordinate 32,700,357 of CM077445.1, forward strand.
TCATGACCACATGTACTCTTCTCATGTATGAAAGGGATGTCATAGACCTTTAGTACTGTAATTGCTATTCTCCTCCTGCATCCTGAACGATAATAGAGACAAACATTACTGAATGGGGGTGGGGCACATGAAGTTTAAGCATTTCTCAGAGGTTACAGCTGTAGATTACCAAGAATCAAACCCTGTTTAGAAAGGAAGGAAGCATTTGCTGCTGTGGCAGCCAATCACATCACAGTAAGATCACCTCATTTGTCACCTTAGAGAATGAGTTCACCTCAGAGTGAATTTGGCTGAGCATCGTCGACAATTACTTAAACCACTTGCATGCCAAAGAAAACAAATCACACCACTTTCCATTTTCTCCTCATAGCTCTTTTCCAACAAGTGCAAGGAAAAGACTCTGTAATACTCTGTCCATTTTGCTGAGTCATCCATCATTTTCATATACTCCACCTCCCTCTTGACTAAATGGGCCTGTGCATCTGTACTTGTGCTGTGAATGTGTGTGATCTGTGGCTTCCAGGAAGTGCCGTCTCACACAGCGATAAAATCAAAACATCCAAATCCCTTGCTTTGTGTGGGTGGGTGTTGACTATTCCTTTTACCCTGAACACCATCATTGTCTAGGTCTCTAGCCCAATCATGTTATAATGAAAACTGTTTTTTTGTTGTTGTTATTGTTGATTTATAAAACCAAGCCACACAAAAATGATCTATATCTTTATAAACTCAGCAAAAAAGAAGCATCCCTTTTTCAAGATACTGTATTCTAAAGCTAATTTTGTACAACAGCTTTACAGATCTTTATGGGAGACAATATTGTTCAAAGAAAGTTTTTCATGCTTGTTCAATTAACCATAAACAAATATTGCACATACACATATCGAATAGCCTTTAAGATACTAACAGTTCAGAGGTGTAACACAATTAAGGTCACAGTCAGTTACATTAACTTGGGACACTAAAGAGACCTTTCTACCAACTCTGAAAAGCACCAGGAGAAAGATGCCCAGGGTCCCTGATCACCTGCGTGAACATAGACCTGCTGCAGGGAGGCATGAGGACAGCAGATGTGAACAAAGCATAAACTGCAATGTCCGTAATGTATAAGACGTATAAGACCGTGCTACAGGGGACAGGAAGATCAGACAGCTGATCGTCCTTGCAGTGCAAAAACATCTGTAATCATTAGGGGTGTGATGAGACAGTTAGCTCACGAGACGAGTGTTTTTAAGAAATCCTCAATGATGAAATACATGACTAGAGAAACAGTCCGCAGGTGCATTTGAAATGTTTTAACTAATCATCTTGTAATGAAAGTAAGTCATTTCAGTTCTACTTTCTGAATATGAATTATCATATGCAGTGAAAGACAATACTCAAGCACTGTAACACCTCTACACCGGATGTTTACACTGGATGCGAGCGGCGCGATGCGACGCCACAAAAGACAATAGAATCCATTATAATCAGTGACGTTGTCTACATTGGATGCAGCGTTACGTGAGCGGCAAATCTCCAACAGTAGACTGTTGCCTTGTTCTGTTTATGATGTACTGACACGAAGGACAAATGCTTTGTAATGGGCGCTTTGTCGTGTCCAGTGTAGACAGCTTTTAGCTGTTGCGACGCAAGCGACAACAGCCGCGTCTATTGTAGACACGGTGTAAAAAGTTTTGCAACCATAATCAAAGTCATCAAAAAGAGACCAAATTTTTCTTCAAGCATGATACAGAGCTAAGAGATGGTTTCAACTACACAGCCCGGCCTAAGAGATCTTTCATATTGGCAGATATTTGCATGCATCAGGGAGCCGCTTTCAACATGCGGGGTATTGAAAATGCGTTTGAATGCGCACTCGTGTTTTACTTTCGATTTCGTGTGCAGAGCGCGCATTTGACAAGATAATACATTTGTCAGATGCCGAGGCTCTGTTGTGCAATGAATCCTCCGCCATGGTCTTGTCAGTCACCTCGTCACTTACTCTTGTCACGTGATCAGTGAACTCTGATTCCTGCTGCACTATGTACGACTCTGCAGCTCTTGTTGGATGAGCTGGATGGAATTGAAGTGACCGTTATCCAACTGAATTAAATGGTTTTCTATAAAAATATATATTTCTATAAAAAGCAAAACGACAGTGGAGCTTGCAAGTGTCTTGGTGGAAGAGTGGAGTAATATTTCACAGCAAGAACTGGCAAATCTGGTTCAGTCCATGAAGATGAGATGGACTGTAGGACTTAAAGCAGCTGCTGGCCACACCAGATATTTACTGCTGTGTCAAAATGTCTCACTTCCATGTCAAATGTCTGTGAAACATGTTCAGTTTGGTGACAATACCACCTATTAGTCCAACAATGACAGCACTTGCACTCGCAATTACTGCTTGCAGATATATCCAGTGCTGTTGGACTTTATATCAGCACTCTTGTAATGCAGTTCAAATTTGAGTACTGGAACTAACTGTTGCGATTTAAAAATTGGCACTCTGCCTGCCAGATAACAAATATATTAAGCACAACAATGAAATCAGTTGAGAACTTTATATGAGCAAATGCCAGCTGCACAATAAAAAAAATCAAACACATTTAAATATACATTCAAAGCAAGAATTACAATCGCTACATGATTCTGGTTTCTACAGTCAAACCTAAAATTATTCAGATACTAGATATAATTTTTTAGATATTTTTACTAGAGGAAGTCTGAAGGCATTAGAGCATCACTTTCACATTTCTTTTCTCTCTGCCTCTAGAGAGAGCTGTGTCGTGCACAAGGGGGGGCAGCTGGGCCCCTTTGATCGTGAAAGTGAGCAGTGAGCCCCTGCCCTCGCGGAGGTCTGTGCACGCCACTGAGAGAGAGAATGCCATTTTAATATTTCCCTTCCCACCAACATCTGTAGTCCATGCATGGCAAATGTTACGAACATTTTTTAAACTATAGTAAATAAACTAATATTGAATGAAATGTTCAAGGTGTCTGAATAAATTTTGGTTTGACTGTATATAATAATATATTATGATTTGGTCTTATGACAGCTACTAGCACATGAGTAAGAGAGGAAGTCTGAAGGCATTAGAGCATCACTCTCACATTTCTTTTCCCACTGCCTCTAGAGAGAGCAGTGGCGTGCACGGGGGGGGATGTGCGGCTGGGCTTGAGCCCCTGACACTTTGATCGCGAAAGTGAGCCCCTGCCCTCGCAGAGGTCTGTGCACGCCACTGAGAGAGAGAATGCCATTTTAATATCTCCCTTCCCACCAACATCTGTAGTCCATACATGGCAAATGTTATGAATGTGTAATAGGGAAGTAAACTGGAAGAGTTAGTCATATATTTGACCTTTCTCTGCAGCTTTGCAACAGCAAAACCAAAGTTCCTCCTGACATGAACTGTAAAATATGCCATCTACTCTTTTATGCACACTATTTAAAGTCCTTGACTAATTCCTTTCACACCGATCAATGCATTATGAAAACATCCTACAAGTTCATAGACATTGCAGAGGTTGTTGTTTTCTATAATCAAAAAATAATGTCATGCATTTAGTTTGCATTTGAATTGAGCTGCATAACCTAAAAAAATACAGATATATTCATTCACTTGTTAAGAACACACAGACGTGGCATTAGTTGTGACACTGAGTAGTTGAATACACTCTTGTCAAGTGAAATGTTCATCAAAATGTCTTACCATGCTAGTATCCATGTTCAGATACGCACAATTCACAGTCCTCTTTATCCGAAAAGTAGAGTAATCCACAGTTCAGAAAAATAAAACATAGTTGTTTGTCTTCCCTTTGCGTATTCTGTGCAGCATTGTTATCCAGTAAAGTTGCATAATCTGACTGGAATCATTCCACACTTAGGATGGAAGCTCTAGCCCTGCCCTGTAAAAGAAAAAAGAAATCAATGGAAACCATTAACATACCATTAGCCTAATATTAGCCATTGAAAGATGAATATAGCTTTGCTAAGATGATGGAAAACTGTAGCACCATTCACAAATTTATTTTCTGATTCATTTAGAGACTTTAGCAAAAGGGAATTAGAATAACTATAGCACTATAAAATACTGACAAAAGTTTACTTTTTAACAACACAAGTATAACTATCACTACTGATCACCTTATTGGCTTTCACTCTTAAAGGGATAGTTCAACCAAAAATGAAAATTCTGTCATCATTTACTCCCCCTCAAGTTGTTCCAAACCTGTATAAATTTCTTTGTTCTGCTGTACACAAAGAAGATATTTGGAAGAATGTTTGTAACCAAGCAGATCTCATCCCTCATTGACTAGTAGGGGAAAAAATAGTCCCTAATATGATCAGTGTTGGGGAAATTTACTTTTAAAAGTAATGCATTACAATATTGCGTTACTCCCTAAAAAAGTAACTTATTGCTCTACTTAGTTACTTTTTATGGAAAGTAATGCGTTACATTACTTTTGCGTTACTTTTTCTCACCTGGGCTGGGCTGTTTGTTTGTTTTTATAACAACAAAAAAGTTCTATTTTTGGTAAATGTAAAGACCCTTTCACACCAAAAGCAAAATGAATTTAAGCTGCAAGCAGCGATGAAAGGGCCCTCGCACCCGGGCTCACCGCCACCCGGTGGCCTTAGGAAAACTGTAAACAGTGGGCGATATTCATTTAAGAGGATAAATAGAGGAGAAATATGGCAAAGTCTCTTTAAGACAAGTCATTTCACTCGGCGGCCATCTTTGAAACGCCTCTCGGGCATCCAAGTTCAGCTCCTATCTCTTTGAATGGGGAAACATCAAATTCTCCAAAGCTATTTACCAAGCTTTCGATTAAATTTCATATTTGAAATCACCAATGAAATCTGACAAAAACTGTCTCATAAATTTTGTTTCTAAACGCTCAAATCATGACAAAAAACTGTATTTTTCAGGCTGGATCAAGCTAATGCGCATGTACAGTCCTAAATGCGTGTCTCTTGTGCCTTATTTCGGAGGCGCACGTCTGACTGTTTCTATAGAAACAACATATGAGGAATCTCTACGAGGAGTTAATCACAGTGTAAAACATGACATTTCCTGTTGCCCATAGGTGGCGCTATGACTGTAATTGAATATTGGCATGTAGATGTCTTCAGGCCAGGATTCTAATAAAACATGTGAAGTTTGGGGCAGATCGGACATTGTATACCCAAGTTACAACAACTTCCTGTTTCATGGCAAAACATCAAAATTTGTCAGGCCACCACGGACACACACTTCAGCGAAAAGTCTAGATCTTCGCAATTTAACATTGCAAAGGCCTTTAGATTAGACTGTCCAAATATGATGTTGATCTGATTAAAGCTGTAGGAAGAGTTTGTTAAAGTACAACGTATGGAAATGGCAAAAATTGCACAAATTTTGCAGAGAAAATTCAAAATATCTCACTTCCTGTTGGTTTTCAGATTTTGTACCAAGAGACTTTTTTGTAGGTATTGGGCTGTTACATGTGTGTACCTAATTTCATACCTGTACGTGAAACATAGCGTGAGGGGCACTTCGTCGAATTTTTGTAGGTGACAGACGTACATTTTCGTCACTTCTGATGTGTGTGCAAAGTTTCATGAGTTTTTAAGCATGTTTAGGCCCTCAAAAAAGTGATTCATTTGCTAGAAACGGAAGAATAATAATAAAAAATGGAGCAATTCCAATAGGGTCCTCACACCATCGGTGCTCGGGCCCTAATAAGCCTCAGGCTGAAGGAAATGCAAATTCACGGCTGTACAGTAGAGGATGCAGCTCAAACAAACAAGCCTATCAGCTGTGCTGCCATTTTGAAATACAGAAGAATAGGATGCAGGAGAAGAAGTAAATGAGAAAATGTACTGTATGTTCACATTTAGTCTAGAACTGGAATAACCATCATGTTTACACAGTGCACACACTCGACTCTGCACTCCCAATTTCTATCAACATGGGGACAGGAGAGGTGTCAATCAAGAAAACAAAGTGACTTGTGTTACTAATTTGAAAAAATATTTTGTTGTAAATTTTAAAGTAATGTGTTACTTTACTAGTTACTTGAAAAAGTAATCTGTTACTTGTAATGCATTAACCCCAACACAGGATATGATAAATGGCTGTACACTTCATTCAGGTAAACAGATTGTACTGTAGTTAAACAGCATATGTGAATGTCATATATTAAAATATTTTATACTAAAGTCACCAAATCAATATCTTGTTTGTTGAGGTATGTTACATAGAAGGATTTCAAGATGTGAAAGTGCTGTATATTTGTCTTGTTTTTTTTTTACCACCCCCCATACCCTCCGGTACTTTCCAAGTTTCCTTGGACACATACACACACGTCCACGCAAGCAGGCACACACACACACACACACACACACACGCACGCACACACACACACACACACACACAACGTGGCCAATATGAAAAAAAAAGAAAAAGAAAAAAAGACCTGGGCAAATGTGTTATGGAATTTTCCATTCATTTAAAAACAAAATATTTTTGATGTTACATGCTGCTTCCCTTCAGATTTAAAGATTAATGTGTATTGAGTGTAATGTGTACAGTGACAGAACAATCATTTGTTTACCAACTCAGAATTTCACAAATAATGCTGACATCATTTCAGTCAGTAAATCACCAACAAAAATCATAATATTTTAATTCTACCTTCTGCCTACACCTCACTGATCACTTTGACATATATTAGTGACAAATTACCATTTCACCTATGATATTTCAACAATTAAAATAGATAATGAATTATAATGGCATGACATGGGCAAGATTATTACCTTGAGTGCATTACTGGGTGCCTGAGTGACCATTATTATGAAAGAGTAACATTACACTATGATGACACAACATCTTAACCTTTTCATGCATAGAGGTCACTACAGTGGACAGCTGTTCATAGTTGCACAATGGATCATCCTATACACTGTCACCAAGTAGCAAGCCATTGTATGCCAAATTTTTTCCCCTCCAAACCAAAATAGCCGATGGCCAGTCAGAAATGCCAAGTTGCTCTGGAATATCCATCCATTTCTTCTATCCTAGGAGACTCTTGCCGGTAAAAAATGTTTTAGCATCAAGCAATATCTAATGAGTCATATCAGTTAAATTTTCCAAGTATTGATTTTAGATTGGGAGAAAATTCTGATTAATCATCTGTTCTGATTAATCATATTTCAGCTACAATTCATACTATTACTGTGACTGTTGTTTTTGAAAATACTTCATATGCAGTAATGTTTTTTGACTGTAAATAAATGTATTTGTGTTATTAAAATATAATTTGCATTAACATCAAAAAAGTAATCTGATTACGTAATGCACATTACTTTTAATGCATTATTTTATTTGTCACATCAAAAAGTAATCTGATTACATAAAGGATATTACTTGTAATGCATTACTTGTTAGATCAAAAAAGTAACCTGATTACGCAATGCATGTTACTTGTAATGCATTAATTTACTCGTAACATCAAAAAAGTAATCCGATTACATAATGAACCTTACTTTTAATGTGATACCCCCAACACTGCTAATTTCAGATGAGACTGAAAACAGGTTTTCTCAGAGGAGATACATGTGGCCTAAAAACATCATGGGATCATAAGTGTATATATATATATATATATATATATATATATATATATATTGTCAATAATATCAGATATCAAAAAAGTAATATAATTTATTGGATCTGGAGAGCTATTTTGTTGCTCTGTAGGCTGCACAAACTGAAATCCTTCGACTCAACATACATTCTGAAGACAAGCAGGAAGTCCTTTTTATTTCCCTTACAGACCTTCACTAACAATGAGACCAACTGTGACTAATTAAAATAGATATTAAGGTTTTGATCATATGTTTTTGCCTATAGCGACAATCCCGTGTCTGATAAAAGAGCTGAATAAACAATTAATCTTTCCAAGCAGGATTGAGTATGCCGTGACTCCTGCAGGCAGCCTGAAGATCTGGTTACACAATACTAGGAGACAATCATCTTGTCTCAGGCTCTGAGAGAGAGTGAGTCCATCAGTACATTTTACAGAAGTCTCATATGGCATGAGACAAACACAGATGGTTTTTAGTAACTGACATTGTTAATGGATTTTGGTCAGTGCTATGGGTACATACAGTAACATCTAGCTGCTGTGAGGATGTTAGGATTATAGAGGCCCTCAAGCACTGCATATTTTGTATGTCTTCTTTAACAGACACACGCGATTCAAGCCTTGTAGTCTCTAATGCGCTGATGAGTTCAGGTATGTAAGATGAGGGAGACATACAAAGGAGTCCGAAAGCTGAAAAATTCTGCCTCCACAGGCAACATACAGAGGTAGAAAGCCAACAAGGCACATCTGAATCCAATGCTCGTGTCACTTCTTGTTTACTGATATACCTTCACCTAGTAATATACTGATATAATGTTTCTTCGATTCAAGACCGTTCCGGTTGCGGTTGAGTGAACGCTGTGCACATTGTCTGCCGCTGCTCGCCGATCCTGTTTTATCAGTTTTATTTTATTTTATGGGGATTTCGAGCTGTGAGAACCGATATTTCGTACTAAACGAGTCATCTCGATCTCGATCTGAGCTATTATAATTAATTCAAGCTGGTGTTAAAGCCGACCTGGGAAATTTGTTCCACTGCTGTTGCCGGGCTGCTGGAGTTTGGACGTCTTGGTGAATCAGCGCTGCCATTCACCTCGTCATCTGGGTGTCAGCGATTTGGCGTCCTGTTGGCCTCGTCGGACTCTTTGCTGGAGTTTGAACGTCTTGGTGAATCAGCAACTGCCGTTCACCTCATCATCTGGGTGTCAGCGATTTGGCGTCCTGTCGGCCTCTTCGGACTCTTTGCTGGAGTTTGGACGTCTTGGTGAATCAGCACTGCTGTTCACCTCGTCATCTGAGTGTCAGCGATTTGGCGTCCTATCGGCCTTGTCGGACTCTTTGCTGGAGTTTGGACGTCTTGGTGAATCAGCACTGCTGTTCACCTCGTCATCTGGGTGTCAGCGATTTGGCGTCCTGTCGGCCTTGTCGGACTCTTTGCAGGAGTTTGGACGTCTTGGTGAATCAGCAACTGCTGTTCACCTCGTCATCTGGGTGTCAGCGATTTGGCGTCCTGTCGGCCTCGTCGGACTCTTTGCTGGAGTTTGGACGTCTTGGTGAATCAGCAACTGCTGTTCACCTCGTCATCTGGGTGTCAGCGATTTGGCGTCCTGTCGGCCTCGTCGGACTCTTTGCTGGAGTTTGGACCTCTTGGTGAATCAGCAACTGCTGTTCACCTCGTCATCTGGGTGTCAGCGATTTGGCGTCCTGTCGGCCTCATCGGACTCTTTGTTGGAGTTTGAACGTCTTGGTGAATCAGCAACTGCTGTTCACCTCGTCATCTGGGTGTCAGCGATTTGGAGTCCTGTCGGCCTCTTTGGACTCTTTGCTGGAGTTTGGACGTCTTGGTGAATCAGCAACTGCTGTTCACCTCGTCATCTGGGTGTCAGCGATTTGGCGTCCTGTCGGCCTCGTCGGACTCTTTGCTGGAGTTTGAACCTCTTGGTGAATCTGCACTGCTGTTCACCTCGTCATCTGGGTGTCAGCGATTTGGCGTCCTGTCGGCCTCATCGGACTCTTTGCTGGAGTTTGGACGTCTTGGTGAATCAGCACTGCTGTTCACCTCGTCATCTGGGTGTCAGCGATTTGGCGTCCTGTCGGCCTCGTCGGACTCTTTGCTGGAGTTTGGACGTCTTGGTGAATCAGCAACTGCTGTTCACCTCGTCATCTGGGTGTCAGCGATTTGGCGTCCTGTCGGCCTCATCACACTCTTTGCTGGAGTTTGGACGTCTTGGTGAATCAGCAACTGCTGTTCACCTCGTCATCTGGGTGTCAGCGATTTGGCGTCCTGTCGGCCTCATCGGACTCTTTGCTGGAGTTTGGACGTCTTGGTGAATCAGCACTGCTGTTCACCTCGTCATCTGGGTGTCAGCGATTTGGCGTCCTGTCGGCCTCGTCGGACTCTTTGCTGGAGTTTGGACGTCTTGGTGAATCAGCAACTGCTGTTCACCTCGTCATCTGGGTGTCAGCGATTTGGCGTCCTGTCGGCCTCGTTGGACTCTTTGCTGGAGTTTGAACGTCTTGGTGAATCAGCAACTGCTGTTCACCTCGTCATCTGGGTGTCAGCGATTTGGAGTCCTGTCGGCCTCATCACACTCTTTGCTGGAGTTTGGACGTCTTGGTGAATCAGCAACTGCTGTTCACCTCGTCATCTGGGTGTCAGCCATTTGGAGTCCTGTCGGCCTCGTCGGACTCTTTGCTGGAGTTTGGACGTCTTGGTGAATCAGCAACTGCTGTTCACCTCGTCATCTGGGTGTCAGCGATTTGGCGTCCTGTCGGCCTCGTCGGACTCTTTGCTGGAGTTTGGACCTCTTGGTGAATCAGCAACTGCTGTTCACCTCGTCATCTGGGTGTCAGCGATTTGGCGTCCTGTCGGCCTCATCGGACTCTTTGTTGGAGTTTGAACGTCTTGGTGAATCAGCAACTGCTGTTCACCTCGTCATCTGGGTGTCAGCGATTTGGAGTCCTGTCGGCCTCTTTGGACTCTTTGCTGGAGTTTGGACGTCTTGGTGAATCAGCAACTGCTGTTCACCTCGTCATCTGGGTGTCAGCGATTTGGCGTCCTGTCGGCCTCGTCGGACTCTTTGCTGGAGTTTGAACTTCTTGGTGAATCTGCACTGCTGTTCACCTCATCATCTGGGTGTCAGCGATTTGGCGTCCTGTCGGCCTCATTGGACTCTTTGCTGGAGTTTGGACGTCTTGGTGAATCAGCACTGCTGTTCACCTCGTCATCTGGGTGTCAGCGATTTGGCGTCCTGTCGGCCTCGTCGGACTCTTTGCTGGAGTTTGGACGTCTTGGTGAATCAGCAACTGCTGTTCACCTCGTCATCTGGGTGTCAGCGATTTGGCGTCCTGTCGGCCTCGTTGGACTCTTTGCTGGAGTTTGAACGTCTTGGTGAATCAGCAACTGCTGTTCACCTCGTCATCTGGGTGTCAGCGATTTGGAGTCCTGTCGGCCTCATCACACTCTTTGCTGGAGTTTGGACGTCTTGGTGAATCAGCAACTGCTGTTCACCTCGTCATCTGGGTGTCAGCCATTTGGAGTCCTGTCGGCCTCGTCGGACTCTTTGCTGGAGTTTGGACGTCTTGGTGAATCAGCACTGCTGTTCACCTCATCATCTGGGTGTCAGCGATTTGGCGTCCTGTCGGCCTCGTCAGACTCTTTGCCGGAGTTTGGACGTCTTGGTAAATCAGCAACTGCTGTTCACCTCGTCATCTGGTTGTCAGCGATTTGGCGTCCTGTCGCCCTCGTCGGACTCTTTGCCGGTGTTTGGACGTCTTGGTGAATCAGCACTGCTGTTCACCTTATCATCTGGGTGTCAGCCATTTGGAGTCCTGTCGGCCTCGTCGGACTCTTTGCTGGAGTTTGGACGTCTTGGTGAATCAGCACTGCTGTTCACCTCATCATCTGGGTGTCAGCGATTTGGCGTCCTGTCGGCCTCGTCAGACTCTTTGCCGGAGTTTGGACGTCTTGGTAAATCAGCAACTGCTGTTCACCTCGTCATCTGGTTGTCAGCGATTTGGCGTCCTGTCGGCCTCGTCGGACTCTTTGCCGGAGTTTGGACGTCTTGGTGAATCAGCACTGCTGTTCACCTCATCATCTGGGTGTCAGCGATTTGGCGTCCTGTCGGCCTCGTCAGACTCTTTGCCGGAGTTTGGATGTCTTGGTAAATCAGCAACTGCTGTTCACCTCGTCATCTGGGTGTCAGCGATTTGGCGTCCTGTCGGCCTCGTCGGACTCTTTGCCGGAGTTTGGATGTCTTGGTGAATCAGCAACTGCTGTTCACCTCGTCATCTGGGTGTCAGCGATTTGGCGTCCTGTCGGCCTCGTCAGACTCTTTGCCGGAGTTTGGACGTTTTGGTGAATCAGCAACTGCTGTTCACCTCGTCATCTGGGTGTCAGCGATTTGGCGTCCTGTCGGCCTCGTCAGGACTCTTTGCCGGAGTTTGGACGTCTTGGTGAATCAGCAACTGCTGTTCACCTCGTCAAACAATTATTAGGCCTACAATAATGTTATAATATGATTTAGGCCTTTATAATTATTCATATGACAGTAATATCCATATATTGTAACAAATGCACTGTAAAATAAATGAAAATTTTATAAGTAGTTACTTTACAATACAGTATAGGGAAATTACAATACTTTTGTACTTAATTGTACTCTAAATAATAGAGTCTTGAGCCCTGTCGCTGCTCTGAGTGAGTGACAGGAGGCGTGGCTCTGTACAGCTGCGGTGTGCGTGAACTCGCTGTCGGAGAGAAGAGAGAGAAAGCGCTGCAGGTATCGGTGTATACTGCAGAAAAGCGATATTGAACTGTTTAACATATTTTAACAGAGAGATTAGAAAAATGATATCTTGACAGCACTGTTAAGAAACCTCAAACCTGAAAGATTCGGGGCTTTTGGAAAAACATTCGGGGCTCCAGCCCCCTTAGCCCACCCCTAGCTACGCCCCTGGTTTGGATTATTATCACCTGACTTTCAGCTGGACTCTTCATCGCTACTTGTCAATTTCGACAGAATTACGCCCGGACCTGGCTCTCGGTGAGTGACGATCCCTATGGGACTTCAAAAATGAATTTGTTCTCCATCTGCTGGTTTCTTCTGTCTGTTAGAAGTATCGTCTCTTTATGTTTTTTCATCTCTACCAAATATGGCAATTACTTTTACATCCTCTGAACTCATGCGATTGAACAATCGGTCAGTAACACACTTGTCATCAGACATTTACCTACGGTGTGCTGATCTAGGGATTCTTCGTCGCTCACGTTATGTCCACCATGGTGCTCGCCTTGCGCGGCTTACACGATCAACTACGACTGCATTACCGGGCAATATTCCTGTAATATTGTCCAATGAGCGACTGTTGCTGCGTCGCCGTTCGTCTCAGTGCGGGGTGAACTTCAACTTACTTCGCTTGTTGCCAGAGATGCCTCAGTCCGATTTCGCTCTGCCAGAATCTAATCAGCCAGAGGTTAAAATGGCCTTGTTAAATGCAAGATCAGTATCAAACAAAACATTTATGTTAAATGACTTCTTTTTAACAAACACTCTGGACTTCTCATCAATGAAACCTGGCTCACAGAAAATGACTTAAGCCCTTTATCTGAACTTTCCCCTGTACACTGTAACTATTATAGTTGCCCTAGCCTAGAACTTCTAGTCGGGGTGGGGGTGTTGCTGTCATTTTTAAGGACTGTTTCAAATGTAAGATCTTACCAGTTGCTTACACTAGTTTTGAGGTTTTAATGTGTAAAGTAGAATTTACTAGCCCATTGCTTTGTGTTTTGATTTATAGACCACCAAAAGTTAACAATGACTTTTTAAGGGAGTTTTTAGATTTTCTATCAGTAAAAAACGTTGGGTTATTTTATTAACCCAACCGTTGGGTTACACATATTGGGTCACCATGTTGGGTTATTTACCAAAAATGTTGGGTTATTTTTAACATCGTTGGGTTATTTTTATTAATAACCCATCTGTTGGGTTAAATACGGATCCCGTGACGACGGTTCAAATTTTAACGGTCCAGTGACAGTCAACAGAAAGAAGCTGCTGCAACCTGATATTATGAAGGTAAGTCATGTCGTTTTCGTGTATATAACTTTTATAACATTAGGTATTGTGTACTGAAACATTACATATATTCTAAAACTGAATTTTATATTTTTAAGTCGTAATTTTCTAGTCAGTTAATGTTCTCCGGTAAGTGAGATCGACTGGAAATGATTAACGTTAGCTATCCCAGTCAGCTCGCTAGCCGGTCTCGGTCATGCGGCACCACAACAGAGCTGTTTGAATTAATATTCAATTATTCCCAAAAGCTTCTACGCAAAAAAAAAACAAAAAAACAAACAAAAAAAAAAAACTGGAGAAACGTTGTGCAACCAATGAACGATTAGTTTATGAGTAGTTAACGACAGTTACAATGTGTTTTTATCGATAAATAACCTAGATTTACTGTTTATTAGGTTTACTGTAGTAACACTAACTGCAAATCTGGTATTTGCAGAAATGTGGTATATTCATAATGCATGTTATATATAGTAATGCATGTAAATGTATTACAGGAGTATCTGAAGCATCTTTATACTGTTGTTTCTTATGAAGCTATGTCAGTTTTTGCATTTTTGTTGTACTAAATGTGTTTATACTTGTGATTTAGACAAATGGAATAATCTGTGAAGCAAAGACTACAACAACCTGCTATTTAATGGAAACATTTGAAGGTAATCTATTTAAATAAATGACAACTTTTTTAAAGACTAATTTACTTTTGAAAATATTTCATTTTTCTGCTTTATTGTAACACAGAGCAAGGAGTGGATGGAAGTTTTATGCTGCTGGATGACAGTGGTTCTCAACTGTGGTCCTAGAGTATCCCCAGCAATACACATTTTGGATGACTTCCTTATCTGACACCCTTTTCCGGCCTTGGAGTCTCTCTACTAACAAGCTGGTAAGTTGAATCAGGATTAGAGAGACAAAATGTGCAGTGCTAGGGCTACTACAGAGCCAGGTTGTTTGGGAAACACTAGGGTACAGTTTATTACTCTTGTTTGTTTTTTTTCTCAGTTGTCTTTATTCGTTTTAATACATTATGTTTTAATTTAAACAGAATCCAAGTTGTTTGATGACTGACAACGATTTAGTATCAAAAAAATGCAAGAAGTCCTCACAGCCAAGCTAATGTGTTCATTAGACATACAACACCTCAACAAACTGCATGGATTTGATCCTTTGGAACAAAAACTGGAATGGTGAGTTTAATGATGTTCAGAATAGTGAAGGGTTGTTTTATTTTGGGAAAAAATGTATTGGCCATGTCTAAGTGCATGTGAAATTTGTCCACACACACGTGGTATAAATTAAAGTTTTTAAACTTGTCTTTCAAAGATGGTCATGGAGAAACTGCCTTCAAAACCCTTCCCGCTGTCCTGCCATCATCGCCATGCCTCACAAATGGGAAAATGGTGCTGAAATGAAGCGCAGCTTAACTGACATTCAGCCTGTAAGTAAAAGTAACACTGCAAAATTAGCTTTGATAAATTACACTGCTCTGTACATATGGATCCATTTCTCTTTTCCTTTAGTGATTCTGCTTGTTAATAGGTTAGTTCAGCCAAAAATGAAAATTCTGCAATTAATTTCTCACCTTCATGTCGTTCCACACCTGTGAGACCTTCACTCATCTTTGGAACACAGATCAAATTCTTTTTAAAGAAATCAGAGAAATTTCTGTCCCTCTATTGACAGTCCACGCAACTAAAATTTTTAAGGCCCAGAAACGTAGTAAAGACATTGCTAAAGTTCTCAGTGTGACTCCAGAGGTTTAACCTCACATCTTGTCTACACCAGACTTGACTTTTGTCGCATCGCACCACAACAGCTAAAAGCTGTCTACACTGAACGCGACAAACCGACCGTTGCAGAGCACTCGGACTACTTCAGAAATAGAACAGGGAATCCGTTTCCTCGGGAATTTGGTGTCGCGCCGCATCCAGTGTAGACAATATGACTGCTTTGCTCACGTCTGGTGTAGACACGGTTTCAGTTTTATGAAGCGACACGAGTGCTTTGTTTGTGCAAAAAAAAACATAACTTTTGCATTTACACAACAACGTCTGCTCTTGCATCAAAACAACATGAATGTGTTGAGGTGCTCCTGTGAACATGCATTGGAGATTATTATTTTGTAAATAAAGTGGAAAATTATGGTTAGAGAATAAAATATAGAATATACTTGCATCGCTTCCTAAAACTGAGGTTAAACCACTGGAGTCACATGGATTACTTTAATGTCTTTTACTACCTTTTGTGGGCCTTAAAAGTGGTAGTTGCGTAGCTGTCAACAGAGGGACAGAAATCTGTCAGATTTCATTAAAAAGATCTTCATTTGTGTTCTGAAAATGTCTTTGAGGTTTGGAAAGACATGAGTTATTAAAGGGTAGGTAACGCAACATTTTCTGCCAATCTCATGTTAATCTTGGGTACCTATAGAGTAGTATTGCATCCTTCATATCTCTGAAAAGTCTTTAGTTTTATCATATTTATAAAAGATAGATATTCTGTACCGAGTCTTTCCACAAAAGCCGAGCTCCTGGAGGCGTGCCTGCCGTGGGCAGAACTAAAAAGTCATGAGCGCGCAGCTTTTGCGTAGAGATCGTCTGCAAGCTGCAATATCATTATAAATAAAAAGGGAATAAAAACGTTCGTGTCGTTTACATTATATGCACTTGAGTGGTGATTGCCAATAAAACACAGACATCTGATGCAGTTTTACTCACTGCCCGCGATCTGGGACTTGTTTACAAAGCATTCATCACCGAAATCAAACATACATGCTTCATACAACTCGTATTTTGAAACTTTGGTCATGTTTAGCATGAGAATGCAACTCTTTAACTGTGTAAATAAGTCAGAATTTAATTTAATGACTTTTTTTTTTTTTTGGGTGAACTAACCCTTTAACAGCAGTTGTAATTCAGTGACCATATTTTAATTTAGTACAGCACTGCTTCAGTGTAACTTTTACTTAATTTAACACTGCTTATGTTGTCACAGTGCATGCCAACTGAACTTTATTTATTCTTTGAAGGTTGGCACTAATATGGCGCATTACCTGAGCAGTGAGACGAGCCAGGATCCACATGACTTGATGCCTTGAGGACAAAGAGAACTCCCAAGTTTTTTTTATTTTTTTTTTTAGGTTTTTTTTTTTTTTTTTTAATAACATTATTTTTTCATTGTGGCATTGAACAGAAGATCTTATTTTAAGCTATGCATGTATATTTCAATTTTTATTTATTTATTTATTTATTTTTTTTACATATATGAAATACTGTTCAAAGCCTTCTGCTCCCATTTAGGAGGTTTTGTAGCATGCAAACTTTAATATACAGTAGTAGTACATTTGAAGTGGATCAAAAAAGTTCATCAAAGTTGTCCTAAAAACTAAGTTGTCCTAAGAAGAAGGTTTTAGGGACAACTTTGATGAAAGGTTTTAATCCACTTCAAATGTTGACTAGTGTATTAAGAGGGGTTCCCTCAACATTTTGCTGCCTCCTTAAGAACTTTGATCATCATCATTAGGTCCAACATATTTGTGGTTTTATTACTTGAGGTATGTTTACAACACATCAATGCATACAATCTACAGTGTTGACTTTTCATTAAAGATATGTTTATTTATTGAAGAATTTAATGTTATGAATTTGTGTACTCATAGTTTTTCATTTAGTGTTCATTTTGTATTTGTGTGTTCTGTATGTACATTTTATGTATGTTTTAAGTTTACTCTACATGCTTGTAAAGGTTTTAAATATAGGTTTTAATTGTGTACTGTTTGTACAAATTACCTAATTTTTCTATAAATTAGGTTTGAATTTAATATTTGTACTGTACACTTTTGTGTAGGTTTAAATGTAGTGTTCATTTTGAATTTTTGTGTGTTCTGTATACATATTTTATTTATGTTTTGAGTTTACTCTGTACATGTTTGTGTAGGTTTTGAATGTGTACTGTTTGTACAAATTTGCATAGGTTTTGAATTGATGTATGTACACTTATGATATTTACATTAAATGACTCCACAATATTTCATTTGTAATTTAAAATATATTTGTTAAAACATATTATTTTATACAAATAAACAATCTAGAAAACAAAGTATGTTTTATATATTATAATAATGTCATGAATAAAAGTAAATAGTTAACCCAACTGTTGGGTTATTTTTAACCCAATTGGCTTTTAACCCAACCATTGGGTTAAAAATAACCCACAGTTGGGAAGGTGCTATGTTAACCCATAGTTGGGTTACTTGTTGGGTTATTTTTAACCCAACATTTTTTAGTGAGTGGTCTCAAGTACTGACAAGTTGTTGATTCTTGGTGATTTTAATATACATCTTTGTTGTCCCTCGAAACCTCTTGTAAGAGATTTCGTTTAGTTTCTAGACTCTTTTAACCTCACACAACACATATCAGGTCCAACACACAAACTGGGTCACACGCTTGATCTAGTTTTATCATTAGGCCTTGACATTAGAAATATATCTGTAAGTGATGCTGGGCTGTCTGATCACTGGCCGGTTTTGTTTGACAGCTTGATTTCCTGTCCTAGTCCTGTAAACCATCCTTTTTACCGTTCAAGGTCTATTAACCCCTCCACTGCTTTGCAATTTATGGATGCTTTTTGGCCCTCCCAGCTCACAGTGATGTGATATCATCGCAGGATCAAAATGTTGAAGAGCTGGTAAATCGTTTTAACTCTTCATTTTCAGAAATTTTAAATGTAGTTGCCCCTTATAAAACCAAAAATCAGAAATCAAATAATCAACCATGGTTTAATAGCGACATAAAAATTTTAAGGAAAAAGTGTAGAAGGGCAGAAAGACAATGGAAGAAAGACAAATTACAAATTTCATATCAAATCTTACAGAGTAACTTGTCTAACTTCCAAGAAGCAGTTTCCTTGGAAAGGGCAAAATACTTCTCTAACATAATCTCAAAATATTCCCATTGCCCAAAGATACTGTTTTCTACATTAAACTCAGTATTAAACCCTTCTAGGCCGGCCGGTCCAGAACCTAGCCTATACTTATGTGAGAAGTTTTGTAACTTCTTTATAAACAAAATTACTGAAATTAGGGCACAGATCTCTAGTAATTTAACTCAGAATTGTCAATATGCGAATATTTGCTCCTCTGCTTTTTCTTATTTTCAGACTATTTCACACTCTGAGCTGTTGGGCATTATCTCTAACATGAAACCAACCACTTGCTCTCTTGATGCCATTCCCACAAAGTTACTAAAGGATGTTCTGTCTTCTGTGTTGCCAAGTCTTCTTTCTTTTATCAATAGCTCCTTACAAACAGGTACTCTTCCATCTTGCCTTAAATAGGCTGTAGTCCATCCTTTACTCAAAAAAGCTAATCTCGATCCCTCTGATTTTAATAACTATAGGCCCATTTCGAAACTTCCATTTTTGCACAAAGTTCTGGAAAAGTGTGTACTAAATCAAATTTCCCCCTACTTAATCTCTAACAACATTCTGGATCCTTTTCAGTCTGGTTTCAGAGCTAAACACAGTACTGAATCTGCACTTTTGAGGGTAGTAAACGACCTCTTACTATCTGCAGACTCTGGCAACTATACTATTCTTTTATTATTGGACATAAGTGCGGCTTCTGATACTGTGGATCATCGTATCCTGTTAAAGAGATTAAACCTTGAAGTTGGTATTTGTGAAGTTTTAGTGATTTGGAGACCGTTATTCATGCTTTCATCTCAACCAGGTTGGACTATTGTAACGCTCTATACACTGGAATAAATCAGTCCTCACTCTCGCGATTACAACTGGTACAGAATGCCTCGGCTCGTTTTTTGACAGGGACAAAAAAGAGAGAACATATTACACCTGTGTTAGCATCACTTCATTGGTTACCTGTTCAATTCAGAGTTGATTTTAAGGTTTTAGTATTTATATTTAAATCCCTTCATGGTCTTGCCCCTTCTTATATTTCAGAAATTCTCCACACCTACTCTTCTGTGAGAACGCTCAGATCTTCCACCCAGATGATATTAAATGTTCCAAAATCTCGACTTAAATCCAAAGTGTGACAGGGCTTTCTCAATTCTTGGTCCTAAGTTCTGGAATTCCCTACCTTTGTCTATTAGACTATCCCCTACTCTATCTACATTTAAATCTTCTCTTAAAACATACTTTTTTTCTCAGGCATATGCTTAATTTGATAATAATTTTCGTTTTAAATTTTGTTTTATTTTGCATGATGTTTTGTCTTAATTTTATTAATTTTGTTTTGTTTTCTTTCGATATATTTTATTAGTATTTAAATTGTATTGTATGAGGATGTTTTGTCTTGTATGTTGTGCAGCACTTTGGTCAGCATTTATGTTGTTTTAAAGGGCTATATAAATTAACTTGACCTTGACCTTGACCATATACCTTCATGATTTTTGAAGGCAGCATAGATGTACATTTCGCTGTATGATATCCCACAATCCTGTGCTTGCAATTCTGTGACAGCTATGCCGTCTGAAAGTTGCGGTTGGTGGTAAGATTGTGTAAATGTAACCAACTTTTTATTTTGATGTTAAATTACTATTGTAGTACTTAAATATGTGCAAAGCTCTGCCTCAGAAACCTGTCCGAAATCAGTTTCACAAGTTCACACTTACATTAAGCAGAGTAAAGGTTATGCGTATTTGGCATGCTGTCCAGTGGAATGGAATTTTGGCCCGAACACAGTGTACTCCTCTCAGTTGTGGTAAGAATGGATAGAACTAGAAGTGAGGAGATGGGGTGCTGAAGGGATGCTGATAAACTGTCAAACGAACAGAGGTAAGTCTGCTGTATATACCTCTTGTCGTTAATTGAGTTGATTAACTGAATGCGTTTCTCTTGTGTTAATTAGGTTAATTATCTGAATCTGCTCCTCCCAAACTTTGTTATTAAAAAATCATTTCGTGAGGTAGCTTTGTGCACAAATGCTGTGGTAACACAGTATAGGGAACACATATAAACTATTAACTACGACTTTTCCCTCAATAAACTCCTAATTTACTGCTTATTAATAGTTAGGAAGGTAGTTGTTAAGTTTAGCTATTGGGAAGGATTAAGAATGTAGAATAAGGTCATGCAGAATAAGGCATTAATATGTGCTTAATAAGTACTAATAAATAGGCAATATTCTGGTAATATGCAAGCTAATAAGAAACTTGTTAAAAGACCCTAAAATAAAGTGTTACCAATGCTGCTTGTAAAGTCATTGCCTGATATGGCAGTGAGCCAATGAGGGAGCTGCCAAAATGTGTTTTCAGATGCAGCCGAAATGTGCAATGATGGTGGGCCTCCAGGACAGGTTTGGGAACAACTACCCTAGACAATAACAGCCTTTCTCAAACCAAAGTATGAGCTGAGAGACATTTCCTTTTTTCTTGTTTTTTTTTTTTCTTTTTTTCCTGCACAACAACAAACCCACTCGGCAGTTCTGATGGATGGATAAACCTCCATTATCATGGAATGAGCTCATCTTCTCGTAACATTCAAAATAAATATGGGGCTGTGTGTCATTGACCAAAGGCTGATATAAATATTTCCACTACCCACTGCAACTGTGACCCCACTGCTTCACTGACAATGAATGTGAATTCACTGAAGGTCTGTTGTCTGTTTAATTTTCCAAAAAAAAAAAGAAAAAAAGCTTTCTAACCTTTCTCAAGATAGCTAGATGAATGTGCATGGGGTTTAAAGTACTCTGAGTAACACAGAATAAAGAAAAGTCTCATTGTTATCATACAACCTAAACAGCAAAGAAAAGGCAAAGGAAACCTAAGCTGAGCTCGGGAAGTCCACTAGATAAACTGAACATACTGGTAAGAAAGAGAACACTAGACAGAAAAAGGATAAAGACCATGTCTAAAAAAAGAGTGTATTATGAAAGCATAAGAATGGCAAGGTCAAGATAGAAAACTATATGTTCCTTATCACCTCTAAAATCACTTTTAACTATCACTAGTCAATGAGTCACACTTTTCCAGTTAATCTGGCAGATGACTGGAGGTGTGACGCTGGTGATTCTGTAGTGCTCTGCTCTCTCATGTAGCAAAGGGAAAGTTTATTCTTAACAACATGGAAACGAGGTAAGGAAGGGTTTGCGGTCATTTTTACACTGATCTGCCAAAAATGGGGAAAAATAAGTTTCAGTTTCATTAGCTGCAGCTTGTACGCCCACTTGATCACAAGTTGCCCTTTTTTTAGTTCAAAATATTAAGAGAATTTCTGAATGATAAATTGGTGGAGTGATGGTTTACTGAACCGACATCAGCAGCACCCGTTCAGACTCCATCATAATTGCCACCAGTTACTGTATTGACTACCATAGTAGGAAAAAAAAAATACTATGGCAGTCAATAGGGGGTGAGATCTGTTTGGTTACAAACATTCTTCAAAATATCTTCCTTTGTGTTCGGCAGAACAAAGAAATCTATACACGTTTGGAACAACTTGAGGGGGAGTAAATGATGACAGAATTTTCATTTTTAGTTGAACTATCCCTTTAAATGTGCATAAACACATGGTGAAGTCTTGTAAAATGCATTGTCATTGTGTGATTATTGAAACCACCCAGTCTACGGAAGTTTGCAAATGTTTATAGTGTTTTTGACCTAACATTTTTTAATTAAAAAAATATTTTACATTTTCTATAACTTAAACTTCTAGACAGCTAAGGTGAGAGACAATGTGATACAAAATGACTGTTATACCCAACAACTGCATACACTACACTTACAAAATAAAAATAACATGTAAGACATAAGAACTGTTGTTTCAAACATCCAATTTAGCAGTGCTGGAGTGAATGTCAATTCCAGTATTTACTGACCATATTGTATTGTTTGTACATTGCACACAGTATATTCTATTCTATTCTCCACTGTTGGGGAAAGCAATAAAAAGTCACTCATGCAACACTATTGCAAAGAGACTATAACTGAACTAAGTGACAATGTTTTCACTGTAAGGAAATGGATAGACGTTTTTATATTCTTAATGTTTGCTTTATATATTTTTATTAAAATATTCATAGAGCTTATATCAGTACAGCCAAGGCTTTGGCACAGCTAAGGATATCAAGCTATCTTTTTCTTTGTTTTCTGACTGCTGTGTTTATATACAGCAAAATATTTTACAAATAGTGTGGTCTAACATTATTTAACATTAAATATTACATAGTGTAAGCTAACATTATAGACAACAATTTAAGCTAGTTGAAACTGGAAACCAAAAGTGTTTCTGTGACACTCCTTGTCATCTATTTCCATTTTGCAATTCATACAATGAAAGCTGCTTTTAACTCATCCAGACTTCTGGATGTTGGATGAGATACAGTGCAGGTTTGAGGATGGCCGTGACACGTGAATGTTAGGCTGTCATGGAAATTATCAAAATAAAACACTTCAAAATAAAAAAGATTAAATATTTTATTTTACTTGCATATGATGTGTCTATTAACTGACATCAGAAAATCAATTAGCCTAAATATTTTACATTTAAGGAGTTTGACTGACAAACCATTGGAACAATACAGTGGGGAAATATAATTATTTGATCCCCTGCTGATTTTGTAAGTTTGACCACTTACAAAGAAATGAAGGGTCTATAATTTTTATGGTAGGTTTATTTTAACGAATAGAGACAGAATATCAAACGAAAAATCCAGAAAAACACATTATATAAATGTTTTAAATTGATTTGCATTTCATTGAGTGAAATAAGTATTTGATCCCCTACCAACCAGCAAGAATTCTGGCTTCCACAGATTGGTTATGTGCCCGAGTGGAACACAGGTTAGTCCTGTCACTTTAAGAAAGTACTCCTAATGTCATCTTGTTACTAGTATAAAAGAAACCAGTCCACAGAATCTGTATCTTCCATTCCAACATCTTCACCACCATGGGCAAGACC
Source organism: Mylopharyngodon piceus (assembly GCA_039654765.1). Classification (NCBI taxonomy): domain Eukaryota; kingdom Metazoa; phylum Chordata; class Actinopteri; order Cypriniformes; family Xenocyprididae; genus Mylopharyngodon; species Mylopharyngodon piceus. The sequence goes on from CM077445.1 coordinate 32,723,963, forward strand.
AAAGAGCTGTTAAAGGATGTCAGGGACAAGATTGTAGACCTTCACAAGGCTGGAATGGGCTACAAGACCATCAGCAAGAAGCTTGGTGAGAAGGAGACAACTGTTGGTGCGATTATTCGGAAATGGAAGAAATACAAAATAACCATCAATCGCACTCTGTCTGGAGCTCCATGCAAGATCTCGCCTCATGAGGAAAGGATGGTCATGAGAAAGGTGAGGGATCAGCCCAGAACTCAGGAGGAGCTTGTTAACAATTTCAAGGCAGTTGGGACCACAGTCACCACGCAAACCATTGGTAACACACTACGTTGCAATGGATTGAAATCCTGCAGTGCCCGCAAGGTCCCCCTGCTCAAGAAGGCACATGGACAAGCCCGTCTGAACATCTAAATGATTCAGAGAAGGCTTGGGAGAAAGTGCTGTGGTCACATGAGATCAAAATTGAGCTCTTTGACATCAACTTGACTCGCTGTGTTTGGAGGGAGAGAAATGTTGACTATTACCCCAAAAACATCATCCCCACAGTCAAGCATGGAGGTGGAAACATTATGCTTTGGGGCTGTTTCTCTGCTAAGGGTACAGAATGACTTCACCGCATTGAGGGGCCGGTGGGCGGGGCCATGTACCGTAAAATTCTGGATGAGAACCTCCTTCATTCAACCAGAACACTGAAGATGGGTCATGGATGGGTCTTCCAGCATGACAATGACCCAAAATATACCACCAAAGCAACAAAGGAGTGGCTCAAGAAGAAGCACATTAAGGTCATGGAGTGGCCTAGCCAGTCTCCAGACCTTAATTCTATAGAAAATCTGTGGAGGGAGCTGAAACTTCAATTTGCCAAGTGACAGCCAAGAAACCTTAAGGATTTAGAGAAGATCTGTAAAGAGGAGTGGACCAAAATCCTTCCTGAGATGTGTGCAAACCTAGTGACCAACTACAAGAAACCTCTTACCTCTGTGCTTGCCAACAAGAGTTTCTCCACCAAGTTTTGCTTGAGGATCAAATACTTATTTCACTCACTGAAATGCAAATCAATTTATAACATTTGCACAGTGTTTTTTTTAATGGATTTTTTTGCTTGATATTCTGTTTATCCGTTAAAATAAACCTACCATAAAAATTATAGACCCTTCATTTCTTTGTAAGTGGTCAAACTTACAAAATCAGCAGGGGATCAAATAATTATTTTCCCCACTGTAGATAGATAGATAGATAGATAGATAGATAGATAAAGCTGTTGAACTGATTAAATGATTATCTTTCTAGAAACCACAGTTGGGGAGGTTGTTGAAACTTTAGATAATTCCAGTTTTCCTGTCATCAAACCAAAACCACACACTATGATGTGGTCTATTATATTTAGTCTGTGAGGTCTCTAACTGCTTCTAACTTTCCATGGTGTGTAAGTACAGACCACGAACATGCACACAAAAATCATCCACACTTTCAAACCTGAACCGACTGGGGCAACACATTCTCACTCCACATATGGACGTCACATATGGACGCTTGGTCAGGACCCCTTGACATCACTTTTTTTTTAATGCACAGGGTACTGTAATTTTTCGACATGCAGGGTACTCCATTGTTTTTAATGAGAAACCTTTGGCGTCAATGCTCAAATGTGTTGGGCATGGGAGTTTTATCATCATTATGAAATTAAATACTTTGGTATAATTTTACCATTATGACATATGTTGGGGTGTGATTTAGACAGGATATAACAGGCAGATACCGCTACAGTCACAATTTATTCCAAAAGTACAAATATTCCAAGTGTTCCAAGGCCAAATGATTGATTTGTGTGAAGAATAGGCCCAAAGCGATCACCGTTTCAGATCCTGTCATTTAAATCCTGTCAATGTCATTGACATTGCCGCCATAAGAAGCATGTCATATTTTATTGTGAAATGGCATTGTCTCTTGTGTTTCTCATGATCGATTGCATCATGCGTATACCACAAACTTATATCTCTCCTTTGCTCTATATACAACAATGGACCTCAGTACACTGCCCCAAGTGAAACAAACCTATCCATATGTTTTGATGTTCTGGCACTGAAAAATGGCTGGGGCTCCAGATGAACACTGCCTGTGAATTAGTAACATTGAAAAAGACAGTACTTGGTAACGGCTCACCTCATATGACATTTAGTCATGCTTATTACAGAAACTGCACCAGCCACAAATCTGGGAAACCAGCAAACTGAGGAACAATTACCAGGCAGACAGTGGCGTGCACAAGGGGGGGGCCGTGTTCCCATTTCCCCTCCCCCGGAACGTGATTTCTACCGCAGGAGGACAATCGACACCCCCCCTCCCCCCCCAAGGGAGAAACCCATCAACACACAACGCGCTTGCGCCCCTGCCCTCGCGGAGGTCTGTGCACGCCACTGCATGCAGACATGCAGGAGAGTACGTTTGAGTGGCAGAAGAAAAGTGGTTTGGTTTTGTCAACTTGAATCTAATCTTATAACCCGGTAACACTTTACAATAAGGTTCATTAGTTAACATTAGTTAACTACATTAGTTAACATGAACTAATAATGAACTGCACTTATACAGCATTTATTAATCTTTGTTAATGTTAATTTCAACATTTACTAAATACATTATTAAAATCTTGTTAACATTTGTTAATTCATTGTGAACAAACTATGAACAACTGTATTTTCATTAACTAACATTAACAAACAGTAAATACAGTAACAAATGTATTGCTCATGGTTAGTTCATGTTAGTTAATACATTAACTAATGTTTAATGAACCTTATTGTAAAGTGTTACCTGTAACCCTAAATTTGTTCAACTACCATAAACAGGTCCCTGGTTTCATTGTTAAACCTACCCATAACAATTTCTTGATAAAATGTAGAAACATAAACTGTATAATAACAATAATTTATTTATTGCAAAAATGTCAAAATCAGTTCTAAAAGTTGTTCAAATGTTGCAGTCCTCTCTGGCGGTATATATAAATATAATAGTTTTGTATGAGGTACAGAGCAGAATTTAAGTTATTAATCACTGAAAATCTTGTCCCAATCCACTTCATGAAGGCCTACATCAACCGAAATGTCACAATCTGTGATAAAGAAGGCAAGAGTCAATGAGGCGGCAATTTTTAAATTTACGTATAACAAGTGTGGGATTTGGCGTTTACAGTTGCTGCTGAGGATGCAGACGATGTTCACTGAATAAAGGCTTGAATTTGGGTCAGTTCCTCAAAATTGTATGGATTCTAAAGACTTGGTGTACAGCGCACATAAAATTGATTACTTTTGTGAATTTATGTTGCAATTTTTGGTGTATTTTATGGTTCTATTGTCAGTCACAGCATAGGGCTATACTGAGAAAACGGCTTTTGTGTCCCACGGCAATTGAAATATTACATGATAAATAATCAATCGCAGAAATGCTACTCATTTTAAAGTCTAGTTTAACATTATTTAATCTTATGAAACTAGTTTGCAAAAAAACATATATGAACAAAAGTTCATATAAGTTCATATAAAGTGACAAACAAAAGTTTACATTTCTTACATGTTTTGTTCATCTTGATACAATTTGGAATACAAACTGCAAAATTAAAAAGCTAAACGTAGGCTATAAACAAACTACACTACGGTCGCATGACTTTAACGTCACCATCACTAAGCTTCCAAAAGCGTTTTCAGTCTTTCTTTAAGAACATTTTCCCTGAAAGTTCAGATTATAATAGTTTGGGGAGAGCTCAATTATAAACATAATGAGGCTGTGAAAGCAGACACTAAGTAGAAGAGTTTAATGTCCCCGACAACATCTGTATTCCCATTTTGCCACAAGTAAAAAAATAAAAAAAAATCACAAGAGAGTATTACTTATGTATTTTATGTCATAGAATAAAATGTGAAAACATCTTGAGTTTGTGTTAACCACACATTATTTCAAGCACAAACAAAAACCCATTCAAAAGCATCCAAAAGCTGAAAAATGCTCCTTTGGAGGATGCATTCCAAGGTAGGAAGGCATCAAGACATGTGGTGGTGAAAATAAATAGTGTGTATTAAGTGATTCGACTGTACATTATCTCTCAAATGTCTCTTGTATGAACTTGTTTCTAGACTCAAAGCACAAAACTGTTTTGTTTTTCACATAAGGTTTACATTTAATGAGCTAAAAAAAAATTTCAACTCAAATATTTCATCTCTAATTATTTACTTCTGGCAGGTAACGTGTAATAAGTTTATTTTACTATAACAACCAGCTGGATGTACAGTATAAAGCTCTTTCCAAACATGGATATTTATGGAACCTTATAAAAATGTTTCTATTTAGCATAAAAAATGGTTCTGCTGTTGTTACTGTAACAGTGCTGACCTGGAAGCAGATGAAGACGATAGTGAAGAAAACCCAAGTGCAGTTTATTTACAGTGTCCAAATATCCAAAAACATGATACATAGTATAAACAGAATCCAAAACATGAAATAAACCACGAACAAAACTTGACTATGAACAGACCTGGCACATGGATGGAACCATGGAATGCCATGCATACTTACCTACTTCAATACAGGACAACTAGACAAGGCAAACATGATACAGGGGAGACTATCACATGACTATCACAACCAATGAACAAACAAAACTAATGAAAGAACCAATCAGAGCATGACACATGAAACAACAGAACCAATCAGAACATGCCACAGGGAAGCACATGATAAACAGGAAACATGATTATGAGATTTTCAAAATAAAAGACAAGAAAACATGAAACCATATTACCTAGTAAGAAGGCTGTAATAATTTGTTTTATCAAAAATTTGCTGGTGAGTTTGCCTGAAGAATTGTCTAGAATGAGGCCAGTAAGATTTTTATTTCCCTGTTATGAAATTTATCATAGCAAATAGGAGAATTTGCTTGTGATTTTCTGTTTAAGAAAAGTAAAGTCTAGATAACAATTCTGGACTCCCCTAGCCCTGTTGAAAACTTGTGTTTTGGAATGAAACATAGGCCTAACATTTTCAAATGTATGTCTAACTACTGTCTGTCTGAGGCAGTAATATAAACTCAGAGAGCAAAGCGTATTTAAATTCTGAAAAATCTATTTAAAAATAAGCCTTAAAAATAAACCACAGTGATATGGTGACTAACACACAATGCCCTAGGGGAGAACGGCCTTCATTCAGGAAATCTGTATGTAATTACTGCCCTTTTTAATATCATGGGCTTAGTCTTCAACTTTATCTGTACATTATACTTATGACATTGTTCTCTACTTATATGCAACTGAATTTAAATGTTTGTATCAAGTATGCTGAGCACTTATTTCTTTCTTTTTTTGATATCTCTTCAACATCAGCTACTGATTCATTTAATTCATTTTACCAAGCTAATAAAATTGTATTCTGACACTACAATTACCTACCAGATATAAAGCTGTTGCTCTGACCAGTAGCCACAAGATCAGCAAGTAAAAGCTTTCTGTTTCAGTGTAAGACGATACATTTTGCACTCATGTAACAGATCTAATATGTGATAGGCCATTGTGGGGAATGTAAGGGGAAACACTGTATTAACAGTTAAATGGTCCTTGAGAGAATATTTAGCCCTATTACAGTTTTTTTTCTTTAATGTGGAATGATACAGGAAATGCCTTGGCACTGTCATATCATGAAGGCAATCAAATTAGGAATTCATGCACCCACGAAAACTATAAAACACACCTAATAATATATAACTTAATACATTTTAAAACAATCCAACTACGTGTGTGTCTACTTATCAGAGTGAATGACAGAGACAGAGAAACATCATATGAGTTATTTCATTCTACTAAATAATGACCCTTCAGCTGATTGTGACAGATTTATTAGCCTTAGATTATAGGGATTTGTGGTTTTTGATGTCATTTTGAATTACAAGTGGCAGATTGATAGATTCATGTACTTACACTCATGTGTTATTTTTTTAATAGAAAACAAAAAAGGAATTATTTAATATAGGACATATTAACAGTCTATGGTCCAGTTCTGATGCTCACGTGCCCACTGTTTGGCACTTTCGGCGGTGGACAGGGGTCAGCATGGGCACCCTGACTGGTCTGCAGCTATGCAGCCCCATACGCAACAAACTGCGATGCACTGTGTATTCTGACACCTTTCTATCAGAACCAGCATTAACTTCTTGAGCAGTTTGAGCTACAGTAGCTCGTCTGTTGGATCGGACCACACGGGCCAGCCTTCGGTCCCCACGTGCATCAGTGAGCCTCGTCGCCGGTTCACTGTTTCTTCCTTGGACCACTTTTGATAGATACTGACCAATGCAGACCAGGAACACCCCACAAGAGCTGCAGTTTTGGAGATACTCTGACCCAGTCATCTAGCCATCACAATTTGGCCCTTGTCAAACTCGCTCAAATCCTTACGCTTGCCCATTTTTCCAGCTTCTAAGACATCAACTTTGAGGACAAAATGTTCACTTGCTGCCTAATATATCCCACCCACTAAAAGGTGCCATGATGAAGAGATAATCAGTGTTATTCACTTCACCTGTCAGTGGTCATAATGTTATGCCTGATCGATGCATATAAAATTTAAGCCCCACACATATCCCAGAACTAGTGTCATGGCAGTAAGTTTTGTGAAGCACTTATGTTTTCCTCAGGAATCAATGCACATTTCATAAAATATTCCTATATAGTTTTAATGGGAACTCTACTAAAGAACAACATTATTAGATTCTAACACTGACTGTGCTAATCCAAAACACAAAGAAAGATATAGTCAGTAGCTGGTCTCACTTGCACTGTGGAAAACTTTGTTTTCCTGTATTTGGTAAATAAACCTCATATGAATAAACCATATATTCCCGTCTACAACCATAACAGATTTTTTTTTTTTTTTTTACCAAGGAAGGCAGTAAGTGGATAATTTGTTTTATTACAAATTTGGTGGTGAGTTTGCCTGAAGACTTGGCTAGAATGAGGCCAGTAAGAATTTGCTTGTATTTCTCTGTTTAAGAAAAGTCTATACAAATATTCTGTACTGAAAAGCATGTTGTGTTTTGGAATCAAACATTTCTTTTTAAAATGTCTGTTTACTGGCTGGCAACATAATTGGAGCTTAATTTGAGATGCAGATAAATTTAAACGTTATTAACAACAATTATTACAAAAAAGCAAAAACATGATTTCTTGATGATTTGATATTTTATACTAGTGATCTCATAATGTCTAAATATAAATTCAAAAGCAAAACATGTGAATAGATATATATATATATATATATAAAATGGTTAGTTCCTGTCCTTGATTCTGATTGGTCAATAGCTGTGTTTTATTCACGTTAAAACACGGCTATGACCGCTTCACCCAACGGTTCTGTGTATCACTACACAACACCCTTAGCAACCACTCTTAGCAACGTAAACTGTTTGTTCTCAATTTATATTGTTCATTGAAGCTTACTGTATTATGTAGAAGAGTGTTGTGAGAAAGTATTACCTGCATTCAGATTTAGCATTTTCCTTCAGGTCAGTCCTATGTTCATAATAAAAAAATCTGTTTAAATGTCCACTGCAATATCTTGTCCTTTTAACAGTTAAGGGGTTTTCCGTGACTGACAGCGCTAGTCAAAGCATTTGTCAGTTGCGTCTTGTTCCGTGTTCACAACAATTCAGTCTTTTCAATATAAAAGTCTTCGCTACTGAGTGACTCACTCATAAAGACAGTCTTTGCTGCCATCTAATGGCGTAATAATGTAACTTCTGTTGTTGTTCACGGTCAGGGATTATTTTTTCTGGCAGAATATATATATATTCAGGAGTGGAAATGCTAATAAGCCAATAATTGCTCCTCTGCCGCCATCCACTGATATACAATTTAATGTCCTTTTTTATTTTTAAATAAAAGTGTTTGTTTGCCACCAAGTGTTAGTTTTCCTACATCTTGAAACTTTTAGTTATATAAATGGGGACAATCTTTGAAGGATGAACAAATAATATTTTGGTCGTCACATTAAAAATAACATTCAAATGGGATAATATTTAGAGCTTTGAAGTGCTGGGGAAAATTCTGAAGCACTTGAAAGTCCTTGAAAAATGCTTGAATTTCACTCTAAAAGGTTGAACCCTGAAATGAATCATGTAAAACCATTCGATTTTTGCCACAATACCATGGTCATTTCAACTTTCATTTTGAAATTGCGATTAACAATAATTTGCATATTTAGAAATGTCGATGTGTTCTCGTGCGTGCGGCAGGAGTTTATAAATGATTTATGCTACAAATCCGGTGAAATGCTGGCATTGGGTTTATGTTTATGCAACATAAATGGCAGCTCCTCTCAGTTGGAGAAAGGTCTAACTGCAGCCTGTAGATCTTCAAATGGGGGTGGGAATTCCAAAACGGGGTGGGAGCTCCAAAATAGGGCATGGCTTCCTCCCATTGGCATATAGGCAACTGACATGCATGCAAGATTTTTTTTCCCCCCAATACAGTTCAGCGCAAACTCCGCCCCACAGCTGATTCTAAAGATGTTATTGGTCAATTGCTTATTTCCTACACAATGCTATGCTACAGCAAATGCTAACCCCTAAACCTACCCTACACCTGACCCTAACCTTAACCAGAGAAATTGACTGCATGGCGGGATTTGCGCTGAATAGCGTGGTAAAGAAAGTTGCAGTTTAGGAGATAAGCAGTTAATAAGATATATCCGATATGAGATTGCCAAGCTGGGCTGTTCCGTAACTCCCCAACTGGACCTCACTGGACAATGGGACCTTTTTAGTTTTTTAGCCAGCGTTGCTTGTGGAGACCCCACCCCATTTTTCAGGTTCTGCCTACTTTTGGAGTACACGCCCCATTTTAGAGCTCTCCGGTCTGCTGTTATACTTGGGCCCTGTCCCAAGTGGCACCCTAAATACTTGCGGTCTTCCTACGAGTCTGCACATTTGTGACGTAATGTCACTTTGACTGTCAGGTAGAAGTCTTCTGCGGAGCTTGCACCAGTGCGGGCTCAGAAAAAGTGTGCATCAAGGGCGCATCGCTTGCAAGAACCCTTCTGAAACCTAAAATGACAAATGGGACACCCTACGGTCTTGTGGACTTAACGGACACACCCACGCGGCAGGCATTGTAAGTCCACAAGACTGTCAGGGCATATGATGTGTGCCATTTGGGACAGGGCCCTACTTGGAGAATTGGGCAACATGGTGGTGGCACCAGTGCACTGAGACCTCTAAAAGAGTGAGTCGCACTGGCAGAAAAAAAAAAGGTTGCAGTCTGGATTCTGGCACCCTGAGTTTTATATATATATATATATATATATATATATATATATATATTTTTTTTTTTTTTTTTTTTTTTTTTTTTTTTGACATGATTCAGGACATATGTGATATCATGAAGGCAACTGTCAAATTAGAAATTCATGCACCCAAACAAATATCAGTAACAATAAAACACACCAAATAATATATAACATAATACATTTTTTCAAGTTATTAATAATATATTGATTGTTGAAGCAGTGAAGCAATAGATATAATGTTCAAAATGAAGACAAAACGTCTTGGACACTTAATTTTGTGGGACATGTTTTTGTTAATATTATGAACTACACCGGTGGTTATCTGCTAGGACACCTGTGTAAACTTGATGAGAAGGAACCTTCATATATTAATAATTAATAATACAATACAAAATTAATAATACAATACATGGAATCACGCAAAAGAGGGCGCGTCATGTACTATGGTCAAGTATGACGTTTTGCTTGTTTGCTTGCAAAAAAAAAAAAAATGCTTGCTTGCGTGTCCAACACTATCAAATCAGGAAGTCACAAAGTAGAAACGTCATTCGCCGTTCTGTCTTCAATATGTCAAGAAGTGTAGCTTTTCTCGGTAAGTTATTTCATTACTACTAATTTGTTTTACATTTCTATGTACCAATTTCCATCTGCAGTTCAGCTGGAGCCACAAAATAACATAGGCAGAATGGTCTGACCTGCGGTTTTAAAACAGTGGGTAGTGCGGTTTTTAAACTGTATGTGGGTTTTAAAACATCTTTTATATATACTATTTTTTATACTCCGAGGTGGAAACAGTCCACTAGTTTAATTGTTTTGGCTTCACTAATTCATACAAACAAACGCTTCCTTTTTTAATGATACACGGACTGTTGCTCGCTTGATTTTATATTAATCCTTAGACATCACCACATATCACGAGAAATTTTCACTTTTAAAGAAAGTTGCGTTGTTTCGTATTGTGTTCAATTTATTTGATTCGTTCTTAAAAGCTATAGCATAGCCTACCGTGCGGCGTCGAAATATAGGAAAACCCCCCTGTAGGGAAAGCCCCCGTCTGCAACTGCGACGAAACCTGCCTGGACCAACCGATAAACACACGAAGCCATCAGTGTAGTCCCCGGTGAAAGGATAATGTGCATTACTAATTTATGTAGCCTTGCGGACACACCAAAGACTAATAAACTCGAGAGATCAAAGCTGAATTTGATTAAGCTAAATAGACCCTTATTTGCCTTTCCTGACAGTTATTGCCCTGTCCTGACACAAACAAATAACTTAATCTGACTTAAATAAAGCAAGATTTTTCTGTTATTTTATATTTTTGTTAATAATGCTAGATTAATAAGATTTTCATTGCATGTGGAAGTCAAACAACTAACTAGTTTATTCTTTGTGGACAAGGAGAACATTATGTCATTTCCTGTTGACAAAAAAAAAAAAAAAAAAAAAAAACATGGGGTGATATTTTTGTCTTGACGTGATTGGCAATAATAGTTTGAGGTGTTGATGGGTTATAAGTTAATGTGGTTTCTGAGATTTTAGAAATCATAGCTCTATACTGTTTTCGGAAAATATATTTGTTTGCCATATTTTCAAAGACCTGCTCAAAAAGGGTCATCTTACTACAGTAGTGAGGCTTTCTAAATTCTCGAGATATTAATATTTCAGTAGTCATTATAACCAGATTATCTTATTTACTATTGTGTGACAATCCGAAGCTGCTCAACACGTGAGTGTTTTTCCAGGTCTTTATTTGTTGCTGTAACTGAGTAGTAGTGCGTAAATATGACAGTGGATAACACGTCTTACTCATGTTCTGCTTCCTTTGCTAATGTGCCTTTATTGATTTCCTTTTTTACAGAATGAAGGTTCCCCACTATATTAAGTTTATAGCATAGATGTCTACCTTAAGAATTATGCCATTATTTCTCCTGTACTAGTGGTGTGCAAGCAAAATAAACAATTATACATCCATTAAAAAAATTTCCCTGTTGTATTGTATCAGATGTTGGTCATGTGAGGTATTGATTTAAAAAAAAAGGGTATGTTTCCTTTCTCTCCGTATGATGGCTGTGGAAGTCCTAATATGGACGTCCTTTAACCCTGTGTTGCATCATACAAGGTGCTTCGGCTTTGGTTTGCAGTCACGAGTCTTGAGTGGGTGTAGGCTGGGGTTTGGTGACGTTTGTTAGTAATTAGCTTTAGACAGTGAAAGACACCAGATAAAGGAATGCAGGACGGGGAAAGTTATGAGGAAAGCATATAATCTCTTCACAGTTGATCCATGATAACATCTTCTTCTAAAACTAAACTTTAGAATTTAAGTGGCCATATAGTATTTGTATTGCTATATTTAAAGGAACACTCCTCTTTTTTTGAAAATAGGCTCATTTTCCAACTCCCCTAGAGTTAAACAAAAATGCAACAATATGTATCATGTTTAGTTCACACGAAATGAAAGTTTAGACATTGAGGATAATTCTGTATTAACTAAGCAGGATCAGGAATGATTCTGTTCTGGTGTCACCATTGCCCTGTCCATGAAGGAGGCTATTCAAGTCCATTTATGATGTATTACCAAGTTTAGCATTTTAATGAACAGTACTTTTTGTTAACTTTTTATCAAATGTCTTAGATGTAATAATTAAAAAACAACCATTTTAATTCTATTAGGCTTTAAAATATTGTGAAAGTATTGAATTGTGAGATGAGAAGAGGTGGTATCGTGTATCAAATCGGTAGTGATGACGCCTGTAGTGTTACACCCCTAGTAACATCAATTAGATGTAAAGAAGCAAATGATGTAGGTTTCCTGATTATTTTTTTTAATGCAGCCTGCACAGTAGAAATCATTTATTGTTTCTCATTACTGTAATTTCTGTGTAAATACATTTATACTGCCTCTGTGGTTTACACAGTATGTAACAGAACTCAGTTTTTTTTAGTCTGATTAAAAGCCAATTGTTTCTTCCTCCCACATCCTTAGGAAATCATTCAAAAATAATGCATCAGCATACAAATCTGGTTTTCCTATAAAAATATCTGTTCCATGAGTAATAATGTCCTTGTGGATTCTGTGGCCTACAGGCTTCATTGAAAACTGTCTATGCTTGTGTACACACAGTATGTACACAACAGTTATTCATCTGAATTTAACCATTATTTACTGCAGTTTCTTTAACCTAACCATTTTATCTATAGGCTATACCTCATTGGCACAATCATGAGGAAACATGTTTTACTTTACTTTAACTACTTTACATATACTTTATATATCAGAATATACAGTGTGGAAATCTGTTAGAATGGATTTTGAAATGAATTACTTCAGAATATAACAATACTTTATTTTATTCTTCTTCTTTTTATCAAAGTACAACTGAAATGATTCCCAGTAGTTGCTGAAATTCTGATGCTGCAGAGAAACAAACATGCTGCAAACTGAATCATGTTGGTTTGTTTAAATAAGGAAAGCAAAGTATTACTCAGCATGTGGTTTGAGTGAAGATTAAATATTTGTCATGGCTAGATACTGTACGTTTAAACCTTATCTCATATTTGTTAAACACATATTAAAGGATGTTTACATATGATTAGCAGAAAGGTGCTGTTGACAAAGCTCAGTCAACTATAGCTAAGTGTTTTATGAAAGACCTTATGCTTATGGTATAAACACTTCAACTGTAATTTAGCTATTGTCATCTGCTGATAATACATGAATGTGGTTGTGTGTTTGCCCAGTACATGTCAAAAATAAGAAATTGCACTCTTTAGACCAGGAGTTTTCAAACTGGTCCAGGGACCCAATATTTTAATAATATTTTCCAGATATGTGCTTAAATAAATTATTAAAATATTAAATACTACAATGACAGCATAAATATGAGTTAATTTTTTTTTCTCACACTATATAAATGAATCTTAAAATATGCAGTTGGGGTCATTGGCCTCAAAAAAAGTTTGATATAGGCTTCTGTATGTTAATTTTTTGTAACCGTTCAAATTAACCTGATTGTTTTGTGCATGTTCTCTTTCAGTTGTGGCCGTGCTTTTGTGTATCATTCTGCCATCACGAGCATCTGATGTCCTGCAATGCACAGGGGAGAGACTTAATGATGGACGGTTCTTCTTCAATGTTTCGTATGAAGTCAAGGAGGACTTCCATGACTGCGAGACCCAATGGCTTGTTGATGTAAATACTTTGTCTTAAGAAACAGTGGTAAGAATAAGTGTGTCAAACCCTTTGAAAATATCTGGATTTCTGCATTGACTAATCATAAAATGTGGTCTGATCTTCATCCAAGTCACAATTAAAGATGAACACAATCTGACTTCACTAATAACACACAGTTAAACATTTTATTGAAGACATTGATTGATCATTGACAAGGCCAACTGGGGCAAAGTAAGTGTTAGGGGTGTAATGGTACACAAAAATGACTGTTCGACACATACCGCGGTTTTGAAGTCACAGTTCAGTACGGGTTCGGTACAGCAGGGGGGAGAAAACTAAACATAAATTGCCTCTTTTTTTTATTCTTAAACTATTAAACTATTTTTATTTATTTTATTTTTTTGAACAAATGTTTGTCTGTTTTTAAATAAATTCAATTATAATTACAGTTTCCTTAAAGATAAAAAAAAATCTATCTTGCTGTAAATTATATAAGGACCCCCTACTTACACATTACTATAATATAATAGGTTACAATTAACAACAGAGCCCATTATTAAATTCAGTTGCTATTTATTTTTAGATATAATAATCAACATTCAAATAAGTGAGGTAAATGTAATGCTACATGAGATATTATTCTCAAGCTGTTTTACTGATATCTTTCCACAGTTGAAACACTGGTTGAGAGATTATATGTAAACACATCGATCGATTGTCTCTTCTTCTTCTGCGCTTTTTACTGGTAGCAAACAGCGTTGCATTACCGCCCATGCCAGAGTGTGGATCACCTGTGACCGACTATATTCGTCCTGTGTCTTTATGCACCGTACCATGATGGTTCGGGATGAATACATGTACCATTACACCACTAGTAAGTGAACATCTGTTTAGGACTCCTCCACAAGATAATCGGGAGTCAATTAAGGAGACGAGATTGGAATTGTGATTGCTCAGGTGCTTCTGGGAAATGTTCTGTGGACAGTTGAGACAAAAGCTGCAATTTTTGGCAAAAATAGAAAATTCTTTGTTGAAAGGAAAAAGTTCACTGCACACCAACACCAATTGTGAAGCATGGTGGCTGCTTTGCTGCCTCAGGGCCTGGACACTTTGCAATCACTTATTTTACAGGACAACAGTTTTTAAGCTTCAGAGAAATATTTTGGCGAGATTTATTTCAATCATTTCATAATGTGACAATACCTGCTGTTCAGATCATCGCAGCGGGATTTGAGATCATTATCTCTCCTTGACGCCAGGTCTGATCTTCTGTGATTATAATTGCGACTATATTTGCTTGCTTTCTGTATATAATGTTTTTCATGCTGCCGTTAACTTGTTTTTGTATTGACAACCGTATTTAAATGCGCGATTGAATCCGATAGACAGTGATAACCATAGCAATGGACGGAACAAAACAATCTGATAGTGTATGTCAAATGATCTGTACATTAAGTATTGGAATGTAAATGCAAAATAATAGATCTGATACTTTCTCTATGTAATGTGTTAATTTGTTGTTCACTTTTCAAATAAGTCCCTCCCTCAGTAACCTTTTAGATTTAAATGGACAGATTTTTAAATATAAAATAGTTCTAAGCACATTTGTTTCATGATCTGTCCTGACTGGTTATTTTTTATTTCATAAATAAATAAAATGAGATGAGTTAATATTACAAATTGTTTCTCTGCATATTATTTTGGATATATTGTCAGTGCTGGGCTTGCAGTTCACATGGGTAGGGTACTTTGTACTGTGTGTGTTCATCCGCCACCACCGAAGACCCTGAACAAAACAATGACTCAAATCACAAAGTATAGTTGTTTCTGTGTCACATTGGGTTTGTCTATAATTGTAAGTTAAATTAAGATCAGACTACATTTCATGAGTAATCAAACAGAAAATCAGATGTTTTCAAAGGGTTTGCAAACCTTAAAATAAACATGTATTGACTCGAAAAACTAGTAATTTCACCACAGATGCATATAATTTAAAGTCTCTGTTACACAGTCAACACCTTTTGGCCTCGGGTAAAGCAAAGAAATGGCACCTTACCTGGCATTTAGGTGAACAAGGAGACAAAAAAATAGCACTCGTCTCTTCGTGACGGTGGAAAAACAAAGTTCTTTATGACCTGAGGGATTTCTTGTAAAAAGATTTAAAAGGAAAGAAAAAACGAGAGTCGTTTTTGTCTATTTTAAGTTTTAATTTAAAGTGTTTGTGATTTTCACATAAAGCTTATGTTTAAATGTTTTGCCACTTGCGTGAGCAACGTAAAATATAAATCAAAAGTATTACTTTATATAAATATAAAGTAATGAATTGAATAAAACGTTTAAATGTAGTCCGTTTAAACGTGACATCTATGAAATACAGTGTATACAAAGCGAATCGCAATGCTGACAAGCCATGTTCAGTAACAACTTTTGGATTCGAAATAAAAATAAGTAAATGTTGTGTTTGTGATAAACAGCTACGGATCAGTTGCGCACTGCAAACGCGGCATATGTGAAAGCTCAATAGCGCGTTCTGCTCCGCATATCTACTGCAAAAGCATGACGGTGGTGTTTCTCCGCTCTCCTCCCTGCGTTGTCTTTGGTCGATATTAACCAACGTTTCATTTCGACAAAAATAATATACAAAGCTTAAAGCCTAAATAATTACCTACATGCACTTGTCGGAATGTTTAACATGGTGTGTAAATTGACCTGCTGCAACTGATGCTGTTGCTAATATGTCGTTAATCTGTCGTAATCACCTCAGGAGTCACAGTCGAGGGTAGGGAAAATCGAAAGGTTGATAGCTTTTTTTATTTGCATGGTTTTTGTTTTTAATTTAACTACTATTTTTAGTATATTGTTACAATTATTGATAAAATATGCTATTTCTAATCATTTAAAAAAAATGTTTTTTTGATTTCTGGAAATCATCGCGCGACCCCCACTTTGGGAACCACTGTTATAAACAATACATTCCACATAGCTTCAGTGAAAATGTATAAATATGTTTATTCTTAACTCTGCCATCCCACCATCCTTCATTATTCTTTCTCTCTCCCTATCCCGATCAGAGAAAAGTGGTAGGATTTTCTGAAGTTGATGGAAATGTAAAATTCATGACCCCGATTGTTAGGGCAACAGTGAACACAGTCATCTTACAGACCTGCCCTGAAAAGTTTCAATGCCTGCTCATCTGCCCCAGTGGCAATGTAAGTGTAATATTGTTTTTGTGTTTTAATTTTTATGTACTACTAGGCCATTAAATTAATTTAATAGCATAACTGAACTGATATTGTGCTTTATTCATTATGGACTTTTTATTTATTTTGCAGATCAAGGAAACTAAGCAGTGCTCTTGTAAGTAATTTATTTACTACTATACTAATTTGACTGACTACATAATCTTTATAAACATACCTGTTTATCTTGACAATAGGATACTTCTTACACCACTTTAATTTACTGTCTGTAATACAAGCATACAAGTATTCGCGTAGCTCAAACAGTAGAGCAGGTGCTAACAAGATAAATTAGCAACAGCATTGCATCTCTTGTGGGCAGATTTTGCGAACGTGCAATTAGTAATTGAAAGATTTGATCTTTCTCTGTTTCTCATAACAAATAAAATGACCTTCAGTGTGATTCTGAGATTAGATTAGAGATTTTGCCTGTTTTATGCTACAGACTTTTTTTTACCTATAAATGGTGAAGCAGGTGTTTAGTCTTCTGTACACCCAGTTTAGCGCAAAGTAATATCAGGTGACTAAGAAAAGAAAACTCGAGATCTTGTATTGCCCTAGTATGTGCACTGAGTGAAATATTGTATTGCAGGTGACACCACCACAAATTTCCTTTCTACACCACTTACTACACGTTCTGAAGGTAAGGTCAACTGCTTATGTTATAGCACTAACCTGTATCAATCTGTATCAAGATGAAATAGAGTTTTTAGACCAACAAGCTAGTATCCTGTTTCAGAAACCAGAATGCACATGCCTGTTGTCATTTTTTTGTTCTTTAGCATAGCAAATGTGCAACAATTTGAGCATAACACAAGCAAATACCATCCTTGAGCATAATGGAATGCAACAGTGACGTCTGCTTTTCAGTGACTGGAAATATTTTTCCTATTCATTTTGGTCATAGGGATTTTTCTGTAAAGGTTCATGAATCAAACAAACCATTGCAGATGATAGAATTTAAGAAATCGTATAAATATATTTGAAGATTATGGGTAAATATCCAAAATGTAAGTAGTTTAAGAGCTTAGACATACTGACATAATTATGTAGCTTACAGTGATTCATAGGAGTGGACTGTCACCACTAAGCTCTTTTGGAACATGCTCTTTTCCAAAGTATTAATTTGTGGGCAGGGTAAAGTCAGTAAGATCTAACATAGTTTGCACCCTAATGTTCCTCAAAATATCTTCTTTTATGTTCTACTGAAGAATGAAAGTCATACAAGTCTGGAACAGCATGAGGATGAGTAAATGATGGCAGTGTATAGGAAAAGTTTGATGTTATTAATTTAGCCTTTAATTTTTGTCCACATAGTACCTCCACGTAGTATTTTAGGTTTTGTCTAGAACAGAGAATGTCTAGACTAGCTCTCACTAAATTCAACTGCAGCAAGCCCACCGATCTGCCATACATCATATTTGAGCAAAACCCAACACAACAGTAGATCTACAATATTAGTCGAATATCAGTTCACACATAGGCTTGTCGCTGTGTTATTGTGGCGGTTTGCCGTGTTTTTCCAAATGAAATGGTGAAGAAAGCTCTGAAGTGACTGAAGTTCATGTAAGTAAGCGTCCCGTGTGTTTAAGTTTGTGTAGTAGACGAAACAACGGCATTCTTGCACACAGAGACACGCAGACTTACAAGCGTTATGCTTTGGCTGTCGCGTTTCATTTCTACTATGTGAAAGCCTTAAAAAAAAAAAAAAAAAAAAATGTGCTGTGGGAGATAGTGACATCAAACGTACCATCTCTCCTCCATCCTTGGGTTGCCAGTTATTCATTACAATGATAATACACATTAGTAAAAGCATCCTTTTTCGTTTTCTTTTTCTACAGATAAACTTTTTGGTGGCCATGGTAGCTACATTATAAAAGTATCCCAAAAACCCCCGCAACCAGCGGCTCTGTAATTTTTCCTGTGACTGCATTTTTAAAATAGCCCAATTGTGCCAGAAAACTGTGACCCTGGCAACACTAGTTCTCTCTCACTGGACTTGTGTGTATGTGAGATAAAGGAGGAAAGCAGGCAGTAGACCAAAGTACTGTGAGGCAAGGGAGGGTCGACTCAAAATGTTTCCCCCGTTTGCGTTTGTAGTGTTTTACTACTTACACAATTATTTTAAGTTTATATCATTATAATATTTACAATACACAGCGTGGTTTTTAATGATATTTTTTTTGGGGGGGGGCAACCCTAAGATGGGGGGTCCTGACCCCCCTGACCCCCCTGCGATTTCAGTCTGTGGGTAAAAGTTGCATCTTTACTTTTAACAATCACTGGGATCAGATCATATATAGACAATGCCTAATAGGACATTCCAGAATCACACACACAAGTTCTTAATATCAAATATCTGATCCACCGCTATGCTCTTCATGCCAGTGTCCAGTATCTGTTAAACATAGTTTAAGAAATTGTTTTGGTTTAAGTTCTATTAGGAAATGATAATACTCCGCAAACACTTTAGAAGAAATTTTAACAAAATTAACCCTGAATTCATTCAGTTGGGAGTTTTTATCTAAAGCAAATTTTGAAAACATTATATATATTTTTAAATTGCTCCATTATAGTATTTCAACTTGTTACTTGAAATACTCAACTTGTTACATGAAAATAGCAATGGAAATTGACATGGCATTAGAACACTAACCAACCAGCTGTTGTGTTTTTATGTTTGTTTGTTTTTTCCAGTGGGTTTTCGTGACTGGAGAATTCGTGTTGGGATTGCAGTGTTTGTGATTCTGCTGGTGTTGGCATCTGGCATTGTGCTTTATATAAAAAGACAAAGGTGAGGTCCTCTAAAAAGCTTTGAAGATTTAATAATATACAGGCCCGGTTTCACAGACAGGGCTTAGCCTAAGCCAGGATTAGGCCTTAGTTCAATTAGGGCATTTAAGTAGCTATTATAAGTGTTCACTAGAAAAAAACATTAATGGTGTGCATCTTGAGACAAAACAATGGCACTGACATATTTTAAGATCTGTCTGTACAAGTTACTTTCAGTTAAAACAGCTCAATCATATATTTTAGTATGTCATTTTGTCTGTGAAACCGGGAGACAGTGTTTTTAAGTACTGACATGAACAATCTAAACACATGGTTTGTATAATATTTGTCTTTTAATATTTGTATAACCATGATTGTATAACCAACAATTCTGTGCTTATAGGTCAAGATATGCTCTTTGTGGTACAGGTTCTGCTCAAGACCCTGTTTGAATCTGGTATGGAGTATCATTCTTTCTCTCTTTCTTTTTTTATATATACTCCATTTATAATGTGTATAAATAGTCCAGGGGCCATTTTCACAAAACATTTTAAGGCTAAAAGTAGCTCCTACCTTGCCGATTAAGGAGAAATTCTTAAAAAATAATGGGCGTGTCAGTCCTAAATTTAGGACTCCTAAATTTTTCCTCTAAGAGTATTTCACAAAGCATTTTAGCACTAAAACTAGCTCCTAAATCTGTGAAAAGTTAGGAGTAGTCAAGAGGACTTATAAGTCACTAAGATCAAATCACAAACAATCCTAATGGCCGCTGCTGCCAATCCACCCCAGCAATCCACCCAAAGACACTGTACAGAATTGAGGCAATAGGCGATAGAGCCTTTAGTGCTGAGCCTTTTCTTCATGAATGCAATAAATATTTTGATTTATAGATTTTAATCTGCGATGACATAACATAAAGATTCATTTATGTACAGGCAAATTGTATTGAATGATGGAGAATAAGACATTGCGGTCAAGTTGAAAATAATCCTATCGTTGGCGCAGATAAACTTGTGGGCAGCTCGCGTGACCCGAGTTCGGGTGGTGGACCTTTCCCAATCTGATAGTTAGTAAGCTTGTTGACATCATCCATAACAACGAGGTCAACCCCGCCCTTTCTCTTAGCTTAAGACTTCTCTCTATTCCTTTGTAAAAGTTTGTCTCAGCAGCTTTTTGAATAGGTTTTAAGAGAAAACTCTAAGAACTTGTACTGCTATTTAGGAGAACTCTTAGTGGTAAGATATGTTTTGTGTATACGGCCCCAGATTATTATCTTTGGTCTTATTTTTTGAAATATACCATATTATATTTGGCAGACAACTACAGTACTTCTAAAATGTTTTCCTTTTTTTTTTAAACCACAGGAGAAGTTCCATCATTGCACCTGGACACTTCATCTTAAGTCATACATATTTTTATTTCTAAATATGCACACATTTATTTTCACATACCTAATATGCATATTTGTGCATTTCTAATTATTGGGGGGACTTGTCCACCTTAATATGGTGGTTACGGTCCTGTTATATAGCATTAGCTCTATTATCTATTTATATTTAGCGTGTCAGGGTTTTATAGCTTGTAGAATTTAGTTTGCCTTTTTAATTAAACTGATCATGACTAATCTAAATGAAGTGAACCTAAATGAACATGCTGAAATTTATACATAAATACTACATGACATATTTTGTGTCTGTTATGCAAACAGACACATGTTCAGTATGTGTAACTGTATATGTGTGTAAGTAACTATATATAAATAACTCAATTATATTGTAAAATATTATATTTATAGTATAACTTAATACATGTAACTATATTATTCATATTGTAAATATACTTATTAATGGTCCAGTCGGTTTGTGGGAAAGGAACTAAGTTGATTGCATGGCACTATAGTGAGCATAAGAGTAACTGCACGACCTGGGCAAGTATTTTGTAAATTCCTGCTGTGGAAGCGAAATGAAATGCTGTGCCAGTGAGTACACATATCTAATGCAGTACTTGTTAAATCCCACTGCTTTAAACCTGGCCTCAGTTATTAACATACATGTTACCAATAATAATAATAATAATAATAATAATGTAGTAAATCCACATTCATTAAACCTACATTAAAAGGGTGTGGGGGAGGGGTCACATGAAAATGGTCCCTGTATGTGCCATGCTGTCTGCTGATAAAGTACTTTCCTCCCTGTACTGTTGATTGATTTATATTGATACAGTGTCCACTATCACTTTGTGGCAAATGAAACTGGCACTGCTAGATTTGATCAGATTTGTATCAAAGCATTATACATTTCATGATATGCAATGATAATATTTGTTTAACTGTTGAATTTGACAGCGTCACTATACTCTTTGTATTGACTTTTGTATTTACCTTTTAAGCACTTAAATCCCTGCTGTCTATGTGCAAAAGCTTGTTGGGGGGATTTCTGTCAATAAAACTTAAGTACATTATAATGAGTAGCTGATTTATTTCTCTACACCTCAGATAATTTAAAGTAGTTCAGCAACTTAGAAGAAAAGAGCAGAACTGTGATGGTTGTATTGACTGATGATGGCCCATATAAGATGTGAGTGAGTCAAGTCTGTAACTCATTATGTCATCTGACACTGCACCCAATCACATGCCAGTATATGATCACCCCATGTCACCTCAGCTATCGTAGAACAGGAAATTACGCAAGAAGGAGTGAACTGTAATAACTGTGTGCAGCATTGTCTTCCAAAACAAATTATGTCACTTTCTTTTTTCTCCTCAAGCCAACAAGTCACTGCCTGGTGCTCTGACAACAATATGGTACTCAACTCCTCAAAAACAAAGGAGCTGGTGATAGATTTTAGGAGCAAGAGGGAGGAACCTGTCCCTCTTTACATCAAAGGGTACTTTTAAATTCCTAGGAACACGCATCTCTCAGGACCTCACAAAGCTGCACTATGGCTGATAAAAAGGCTCTGGAGAGAATCAGGAAGTCAGCACAGAACATTATAAGGACACCACTTCCTTCGCTGACTGATATATACAGAGCCAGATGTGTGTGTCGTATAGTACGCATAATTCAGGACTGTTCTCATCCAGGAAATAGTTCACACTGCTGCCTTCTGAGAGACATTATAAGTCCATTCAGGCCCGCACCTCTATAGACTTATAAACAGTTTTTATCCAAGTGCCATAAAAGAACTAAATTCATAATTAGTAAATACACAATATATTGGACTGCGTAACACAATTACACAAGGGATTGTGCAATATACTTTCTGCTGCTGTTTATTTATCTATAATTGCCGCTATGTCAAGTTTGTTGTTGTGTTACCTTTTCCTCAGTGTTTTGTATTTTTGCTGCTGTGTGTTACTTTTACCACAAGGAGTTGCATTTGAATTTTGTTGTACTTGAGTGCAATGACAACAATAAATCAAAACAAAATCAAATCATATCAAACAAATAAGGTAGGAAGATTTTATTTTATTTTTCAAATGTGACTAAGCTGGCAAACGGAATAACCATGTCAGTACAGATACAGATAAGACAGAACAGAGCAAACGCTGTTCTCACAGCTATGCTCTAAAGTCAGGGTAATAGTCAGGGTTTTGATTCTGATTAAAAAGTCAAAACCCCTCGAAAAGGATATAATGAAAGAGAGGAGCTCAGGAATCCACCCCTTCAAGACAGTCTTAAGATGACTAAGTTTATGCAACTGGCCAGTGGTCACAAATGCTTTTCATCTATGCACGGCACACCCATCCCAACAGAAGATGTGAAAACAGAAGGGAATATTACAGGTGTAATAAAATGTGTGTAAATGTTCTTGATTTTTAAGTGCTGCTGATGACTTCAGTTAGGTCATCAAAAATGATAAAAAACAGAATTAACATTTAATTGACTTTAAGCACTTGTTTCTATTGTCT
This sequence comes from Mylopharyngodon piceus, assembly GCA_039654765.1. Classification (NCBI taxonomy): domain Eukaryota; kingdom Metazoa; phylum Chordata; class Actinopteri; order Cypriniformes; family Xenocyprididae; genus Mylopharyngodon; species Mylopharyngodon piceus. The sequence goes on from CM077445.1 coordinate 32,747,361, forward strand.
TGATTACACAACACTTTTCAGTTTACAGTAGCCTACAGGAATACGTACAGATTTCACAATCGGTCATTATGACCGTCCCTTTAAGACAAGAAATTTCACTCGGCGGCCATCTTTGAAACGCCGCTTGGGCATCCTATAGCAGCTCCTATCTTTTTGAATGGGGAAACATCAAATTCTCCAAAACTGTTCACAAAGCTTACGATTAAATTTAATTTTTAAAAACACAAATGAAATCTGACAACAGTTTTATAAAGCTTGTTTCTTATATTCAAATATATTCATGAGCGCGAGTCTGACAGCGCTCCATGTTTCTATAGCAACCAGAGCTTCTAAACGCAGCTGCTTATCAACGATTGGCTCTTTCGTTTAGAAGGCGAGTGCACCGTCTTCCTATATATAAAGTCTTTGCTAATAATGATTACTCATTTTAAATAAAAATGTCATGCATTTAGTTTGTATTTTTCAACTGAGCTTAAACTTTTTTTTTTTTTTTAACTTAAACAGGTGCAGGGAATCCAGGGAAATGGCGGGAAGGCTGATGAGGGATGTGAGTTCAGGTGTACAGACAAAGAGGATCGTGGGAACTGGAGTCCGGGAAGGCGTGGTTGTAACATTACCTCCCCCTCCCCGGTAGGCGCGTCCACGCGCCTCAGATGGAACAACGGGGTAGGGGGGGTGGGCGCCCTGGAGACCTACACGCAGGTGCGGGGGGAGGTGCAGACGGGTGCGGAGGTCTCCAGGGCGGGTCTAGGACCACGGGCCGTCACGGCAGGTCAGGAGTCTCGGGCTGCCGTGACGGGTCAGGGGCCGTGGGCAGCCGTGACGGGTCAGGAGTCTCGGGCAGCCGTGACGGGTCCGGGGCCGTGGGCAGCCATGGCGGGTCAGGAGTCTCGGGCGGCCGTGACGGGTCGGGGGCCGTGGGCGGCCTTGGCGGGTCAGGAGCCGTGGATGGCCATGGCGGGTCAGGAGGCGTGGAAGGCCATGGCGGGTCTGGAGGCGTGGAGGGCCATGGCGGGTCAGGAGCCGTGGACGGCCATGGCGGGTCAGGAGCCGTGGGCAGCCCTGGTAGTTCCCGAGCCCCACCCACATGTGTGACGCCCACATGTTTCCCACCCACCGGTGCATGGCCCCCCCAAAAAATTTTTTGGGAGATTTAGGGGGGGCAGGAAGGGCTCGTGGAAAGGAGCGGGCTCGTGGATGGAAGTGGGCTCGTGGGCTGCCGGAGTGGGTTCGGCGGCGGCTGGAGTGGGCTCGTGGGCTGCCGGAGAGGGCTCGGCGGTGGCTGGAGCGGGCTCGGCGGCGGCTGGAGCGGGCTCGGAGGCGGCTGGAGCGGGCTCATGGGAAGCTGGTGCGTGAACGTGGGAAGCTGGAGCGTGCTCGTGGAAGGCTGGAGCGGGCTCGTGGAAGCCTGGAGAGGGCTCGTGGAAGCCTGGAGCGGGCTCGGTGAGGGCTGGAGCGGGCTCGGCGGAGGTAGGAGCTACTGGCTCTGTCCAAAAGTCTATTAGCCAGTCATCTTTTTCTATTACTGGCGACTTAGGCTGCTCGGAGGCAGAATTCGCTGGAGTTTGGGGCTGCTTAGCAGCCCTCTTCTTTTTCCTTTGTTTGGGCTTAGTGGTGGATCCTTCTTTGGCCGGCTTGGGGTTCCGGTCAGGCAGGACACCAGGAGAACACCCACTGGAGGGGTAGGCGGAGGAAACTGGCGGTTGGAGAACTGGCCAGGCCGCTTGTATTTCTGTGGGGACTGGATGAGTAATACACGACTTTTCTTGAACCTCTTCAATTACAAACTCAGAACAATTCAGAAAGAGAATCAGATTAATTGTCTCGACTAGGGAAAAAAAACACGCAGGTTCACTAAAACGAATCGTGTCCTCGTCCAGCCCCGCCAGAAAACAAGCGTTTAAAGGGGCATCTGGCCAGTTCACCAAATAAGCAAGCTCGGTAAATTCCTCCACATACCTCTCCAGCGGGTGACCGTCCTGCCGGAACCCACACAGGCGATCCTCTGCTGAGGCTTGCTTGAGAGACGCGGGAGACTCAGGAAACAGGAAAAATCCCATAGTTTTAGCTGATGAAGTCCTTCGGTTAGGTCCGTTGTTCTGTTACGGTTGTAGCAGAGATGAAACGTTCATGGACTTCAGCAAAACTAGGTATTTTAATGACACGACAGAGGTATACAACTTTCACATACGCTTTATACAACAATACAACGGACAGGGAGTGCAAGGGGTGAGTCCAACTTAAAGGGAGTGCCGACGAAGACAACAGGTGCAGGGAATCCAGGGAAATGGCGGGAAGGCTGATGAGGGAAGTGAGTTCAGGTGTACAGACAAAGAGGATCGTGGGAACTGGAGTCCGGGAAGGCGTGGTTGTAACAAATAGAGCCTAAGACCTCGAGGGCCACTGTCCTGTAGAGTTTAGCTCCAACCTTGATCAAACACACCTGAACTAATTAAGCTCTTCGTGATTACTAGAAAGCTACAGACAGGTCACCTGGGTGATAAACGCCTGGCCTAAGAGAACAGAAATCTGTAGCAATTGTTCATCATCCACAATATATTTTCTGGCTCATTCTGAAACTTTATAACAAAAGTTAAATAGAATTACTATGGCCTCATGTTCACTGACAATAGTTTATTTTTAACAGCACACAAGTATTATCATCACTCTTGATCACCTGATGCCAGTCACTCTTATAAAGAAATAAGCCAAAAAAAAAAAAAATTTAAATTGTGTCATAATTTTCTCACCCTCATGTTGATCCAAACTTGTATGCATTGCTTTCTTCAGCAGAACACAAAAGATGACATTCCGAAGAACCCCAACAACATTGGAGCCCAAGAAAGAAAAGCATAAAGTTTTATAATGACATGAGGGTTAGTAAATGATGGCAGAATTTTTGTGTGAAGAATGCAGTCGTATAAAAGAATACTCACACCCATACATTTCCAGGAATTTTCTTTAAACCCTGCTGTGTGAAACTGTCTGTCACATCACACAATGTACAGGCCTTGATTTTGCCTGAACTGTCTGCTTAGTTGGCAGTTTTCTCTACAGTTAGTGAGTCACAAGAACAGTTCAATATCTCAGCATATAAAAATAGATGGGAGAAACTATGCCACATTATTTCTATTTAATGCATTCGGTAACATTGACAAACCATTCCGTAAATGTCCCTGCCCTTTTTTTAAAAGAGGTCTAATGCACACGTATGGAAGTATGAAAGTTTGTGACTGAAGGTCTTTGTTTCTGTCCCAAGATATTTAACATATTTTGTTTAGTAGGAGACCAAAATGTCCACAAAACTGCTAAATCTTATTTGTTACCTTCCCCCATGCAGCCAGTGGCAGGTACTTTCCAGTTGTCTTAAAGACACACACACACACACACACACACACACACACACACAACATGACCAAACAATTTGAGATAATTATCAAGTTGTTTAATTATTCCATTCGTTTAACAGCAAATTATATTAAAGATAGATGTTTAAGCATCAGACTTTAATATATGTTTGTTTCCTTTTCTTATGATTTGCTTTTGTAGTTCATTAGAGTTGTTTAAATCCAAAGTAGTTACATTACAGTTTTTTACGATTGTTTACACACTAAAATAAAAATTTCCACACAATTTGCAAAATTCTACTCCAATGAGCAAAACACCTCCACGGATTTGCACAACATTACACACAATGTCTGCTTCACCCTTTTTGCAAAACATTACACACAGTGATTTGTAAAACTCTACACACATTTTCACACCTTAGACACAGATAAGGATTGTGAGGTTACTTCCTTGTCATTACAAAGCCCCGGATTGCCAATGACCACACTAATGAACGAATTGGATAATCACATCCACCAGGTGTGGAAGCACACATGTGCTAATTTGAAAACGCAGCACTCAGGTGTTAGAAGAAGAAGAAGAAGAGTGAGAATGAGAGGGGGAGCTCAAAGAGGAGATGAAGGAGGTAGAGGAAGAGGAGAAGGAGGTAGAGGAGGAGGCCCAGGTAGAGGAAGAGGAGAAGAAGGAGATAGAGGAAGAGGCCTAGGTAGAGGAAGAGGAGAAGGAGGTAGAGGAAGACAAGCTGAATGGGTTTGGTGTCATGACAACAACCATATCGATTCCCATCACTCTATTCCTTTTACAGTTTTTTTCAACTGCTTACACACAAAATCTTTACTTGTCACACAATTTCTGAAACCTGACACTCAAACAGCAGAACCACACACCAAATCTGCAAAACCACACACTAATTCTCGGCCTTTGACTCATTTTTCAATTTCATAAAACACTTTTTGCAAAACACAACACACAATTCTCTATGTAACACACAAAAATCTAACAGGAAGTATCTTGATTTCCTTTTTCAAACACAACCAATCAAAATGCCACACTAATTCATCAGTGCCTCACACTAACTCCTCACATGTGCAAACACTCATTGCTTTACTTAACACCATCCAATCATGTCTTTAGAATAGGCCTATAAATAGGCCAAAGGTCAAGTTATAGGTTTTGAACAACTTTTCTGTTGTCTACTTGCTTCCATATTCATCATTTCTAAACCCTATTGAGGATTTTTTCTCCACATGGTGCTGGAAAGTGCATGATCGTTGTTCCTATGTCAACGTAACACTTCTCCAGGCAATGGAGGAGGCATGTGGAGACACTGACACTGCTTCCATCCAAGGTTGGATACGCAAGAGAGAACATAGCATGTGACATGGATGAAGTATTGTGGCCGGACCCAGCCAGGAGGAGAGATGGAGCCTAGATACACCCAAACATCTAGCCCACCAACAAACACACACACAACACACACATGTTGGGTTTCCATGTTTTATGGGGACATTCCATAGGCGTAATGGTTTTTATACTGTACACACTGTCTATTCTATCCCCCTACACTAACCTTACCACTAGACCTACCCATGACAGAAAACATTCTGCTCTTTTAGATTTTCAGAAAACATAATTCTGTATGATTTATGTATAAGCTTGTTTCCTCATGGAGACTTTACAGTTTTTTTCAACTGCTTACACACAAAATCGTTACTTGTCACACAATTTCTGAAACCTGACACTCAAACAGCAGAACCACACACCAAATCTGCAAAACCATACACTAATTCTCGGCCTTTGACTCATTTTTCAATTTCATAAAACACTTTTTGCAAAACACAACACACAATTCTCTATGTAACACACAAAAATCTAACAAAGTATTTTGATTTCCTTTCAAACACAACCAATCAAAATGCCACACTAATTCATCAGTGCCTCACACTAACTCCTCACATGTGCAAACACGTATTGCTTTACTTAACACCATCCAATCACGTCTTTAGAATAGGCCTATAAATAGGCCAAAGGTCAAGTTATAGGTTTTGAACAACTTTTCTGTTGTCTACTTGCTTCCATATTCATCATTTCTAAACCCTGTTGAGGAAAGTGCTGGAAAGTGCATGATCGTCGTCCCTATGTCAACATAACACTTCTCCAGGCAATGGAGGAGGCATGTGGAGACACTGACGCTGCCTCCATCCAAGGTTGGATACACAAGAGAGAACATAGCATGTGACGTGGATGAAGTATTGTGGCTGGACCCAGCCAGGAGGAGAGATGGAGCCTAGATACACCCAACCATCTTGCCCACCAACAAACACACACACAACACACACATGTTGGGTTTCCATGTTTTATGGGGACATTCCATAGGCATAATGGTTTTTATACTGTACAAACTGTATATTCTATCCCCCTACCACTAGACCTACCCATGACAGAAAACATTCTGCTATTTTAGATTTTCACAAAACATAATTCTGTATGATTTATGTATAAGATTGTTTCCTCATGGGGACTTAAAAAATGTCCCCACAAATGGTATTACTTTACCTGTGGGTAATTATGCTAGTTTTTTTGGTTGCTAGTTTTTTTTTTTTTTTGGTCCAACTACACATGGTTAATGTATTTATTTTCTTTCATACTGTGCAATACTGTATTCACAACCATAAATGCTTACAGTAAAAAAAAAAAAAAAAAGTTGAATTTTTCAACATCTCTCTGCCAATTACTTTCAATTTTGTACGGAAATGTACATAGCAGCTTATGAAAAAAGAGCTTTAGGATTTGAATAACTGTGTGTATATGATATATCCAAAAATAGAATATTATGGCAAATGTGTTTGCAAAGTAAGACAAATGTGTTTGTGATATTTTGAATGCAGAGTTTCATTTTGCAAGAGATGTGAGGCATTTTGCATTTTGTGTGTGCAATTCTTGGATTTGTGTGTAAAGTTTTGAAAAAAAGAGACAAAGTTTTGAAAATGTGTGTAAGCAGTTGAAAAAAACTGTAAAAATGTCCCTTACAAAGTCAAAATGCACTGGTATTACTTTACCTGTGGGGACATTTGGTCCCCTACCAGGACACACATACACACCATTCCTTTGGAATATTCACCTTTTTCAAAATTATGCTAGTTTTTTTGGTTGCTAGTTTTTTTTTTGGTCCAACTACACATGGTTGATGTATTTTCTTTCGTACTGTGTAATACTGTATTCACAACCACAAATGCTTACAGTAAAAAAAAAAAAAAAAAAAAAATTCAATCTTGCTTTCATGCTTACCATGAATTTTTCAATATCTCTCTGCCAATTACTTTCAGTCTTGTACAGAAATGTACATAGCAGCTTATGAAAGAAGAGCTTTAGGTTTTGAATAACTGTGTGTATATGATATATCCAAAAATAGAATATTATGGCAAATGTGTTTGCAAAGTAATACAAATGTTTGCTTTTGAGATGTGTTTGTGATATTTTGAATGCAGTGCTTCATTTTGCAAGAGATGTGAGGCATTTTGCATTTTGTGTGTGCAATTCTTGGATTTGTGTGTAAAGTTTTGAAAAAAAGAGACAAAGTTTTGAAAATGTGTGTACGCAGTTGAAAAAAAACTGTATAAAAATACATTCTTTCTTGACTATGTCTGGGGATTTTGTTTTTCCCTGCCCCTCCTCCTGTGACTTTATCTGCATCCCAGAAGAAAACAGGCCTAATGACACACCTTTTATAAACAAAACGAATGTACTGTAACTGTTTAATGATGTAAGATGTGAAACAAAACATGCTTATAACAGTATATTTTGTCAATGGCAATTTGTAGCCTGCTAATGCCTCCATAGATTATTATTAATTATTAATAAAACTATTATTAAAAGAAATGTCTTGGTGTTTGATAATCTAAAAGTCTTTTCAGTATCACAAGGAACATAAAAAGAAGAATGCCTATGACTTTTTTTTTTTTTTTTTTTGACTGGGAGGTCTCTGTTTTTGTCTTAAGATTTCTTTTACTTCGTAGTTTGTTTTTAATAATAGAGTCCCAAGTCACTGGATAGCAGCACTCCTGTGGGTAACTGTGTTTTCTATGAGAGGCAGTGGCTTGAAATCGCGTTGTTACACACCTTTCTAATATCAACTCGGCAAACCGTGCCTTCAAAAAAGAAAATGTCTTTAAAAATGTTGCGGTGACGCGCAGTGGGTGTTACAGGAAAACAAAAACGGAGCAGTGTTTCAGCAGATAAGCACAGCTTTAGTATCTAAAGTGGGCTATTAACATCAGCATGCCGAGCGCTCTGTTGTTTCTTTTATTGTTTCCGAATCCGTGGTTTTGTCTTATCGAGGGAAAATCACTCGAAGGTAAGATAGCTATATTTTCCATTTTATTTCATTTCCTAAGATATCGTTGTTAACGAAAATGCATTTTATAATGACGACTGACGAGCACTGATATGTGCCGCTAAAGAAAGAAAACAGGCATGTAATTAGGCTAGCCAGTTAATAAAGTTCTCATATGACGTGTCGTATAAAATTTATTTTACTTGTGTTAAAAGGAGCTCCTATGATATTCTGAGCAACCTGTCGATTCAAAGAATAGCCACAGAGTTGAATGAGTAGCCGACATGTGCTGATGCTAAACTCCAAAACCCGTTTTAATGCTGGAAATACGATCGTTTTGACTAATTTGATTAATTTCGTCGCAGCAGATGAAACGTGTGTTGGGATGCGGAGAGAAGATCACTCCTACGACTTCGACCTGCCCGAAGCCGTGACCTTGAACGTGCAAAACGACAAATGTGATCTAGAGTGGACCACTGATGTAACTTATTCTCCTCTGACAGGCCATTAAGCATTTTAATTTATTTTTAACCTTAAATGTAATGAATAATTAATAGAGAAATAAAATGTCACCAGGGTACAACGGGCGAAAGGCACTTCATAGCATTTTACATTTTTTTCTCCCAAAACGCTATAGCAACAAAACACACAGGTGCTTTTCTAAACAACTGTTTGTCAGTAAGTCGGTTCATAATGTAATAATTTTCTCAAAACGTAATAAAATCTTGAACTCATAATGTATTTTTACATTGAGAAATGCATGACATTATGAACTCACCAAAAACATGTCATATTTTCATAATTGTAATAACTTTTAAAACATAAAAAACAGGTAGGCTATTCCCTTACAGTACATTTTTAAAAATCTAAATTCAGTCTTAAACTACCCCTGAAATTCAACATTTAAATATTCATGCATTTCTTATTATTATTCTCATATTTTCATTAAATATAAAGCATTGGTATTCCTTTACAGTAAATTTTAAAAATCTAAATCCAGTCTTAACCTGCTTATCCAGATTACTGATACTACTGCTAACAGTATTATTATTATTATCATACTACTACTACTACTTCTACTTCTTGTATACAAACGGTATACATACTGTTAAATGATGGTGTTAAATACCAACACTGTATAAAAATGTTGTAAAAAAACCCTACATTATCAATATAGCAATGAGGTGTGTGTGTGTGTGTGTGTTTGTGTGTGTGTGTTTGTTTGTGTGTGTGTGTGTGTGTGTTTGTTTGTGTGTGTGTGTGTGTGTGTGTGTGTGTGTGTGTGTGTTGCATTCCGCAGGTAAGACTGGATTTAGATTTTTAATACTGTAAGGGAATACTAATGTTTTTTTATGTTTTAAAAGCTATTACAATTATGAAAATATGACGTGTTTGGTGTAGAAGTAACTACTTTGGTGTACAAAGTAGTTACATTAAACATTACAGTTCCCTTCAGACCAATTTGAGGAAAGTGTTTGCCCTGAGAATATTTAAATTCTGCCACAGGGTTCACTGATTCCTTTGACTGTATGTCTAATTGACAAAATACCTAACGATTGTTCAACAATCAAGACAAGAAATTGTAATGGCATAATAGATAAGGTAATATGAGTGCATTTCTGGGTGTACCAGTGTGTGAATGAGTAACATTATGACTTCAGTAACCTGAACCTGACAAACCTGTAAGGGAATACTAATGTTTTTTTATGTTTTAAAAGCTATTACAATTATGAAAATATGACGTGTTTATGAGTTTACAATGTAATAAATTTATCATAATGTAAAAATTGTTATTACATTATGAGCTCAAGATTTGTGCAGTTTTTACATTATGTGCAGTTATTAGGCTACATTATGAGTTGCTAACTACAAGGTGCAATGACAAAAGATCGAACTGGAGCTGATTTATCAAATGATTTATCAATTATTTGATTTACCAATTATTTTTAAATGTTGTAGATTCATAGTTAATGACAATTTCAGAAACTTTGTATATTTTGAGACAAACTTTTCAGTTTATTTGAAGATATAGCCCTGTTGTACCCTGCATGTTCTAATTTTCTGTGATACTATTTGTCATTGATTGTTCAATTAATTTGCTTTGCCTTGTCTTGTATCAGAGACAATAGTCAAAAGTAGAAAACAGTATTAAATGTTTCACCATGTTTATGTTTACAATTATCCCCTAGCAGTCCTTCACAGCAATCCTGGATGGAAATTCCACATACTTTGCTCTTCCCTTCAAAAAAGTAACTCGTCACGGAGTCACTGTGAATTACTGTCCAGTTTCAGTCATATTCCATGCTAGTTGTCCTGTGAGTTCAGTAACAATTATTCACCTGCTCAGAATGTTTTTTTTACTGCTTTATATTTAAAGGATTGTATTTACAAATCAAATGCTTTTTGATTCTCTTGTAGATTTACACCAAGGTGCTCACATGTTCTTGTGAGTAGTTTTTATTTTTGCCGTCTCTAACAGAAGCTATACAACAATATTGCAAGATTACAATGGCATCCAATTCTGTGTGTTATATCAGGTACCAATTCTACTGACAACAATCCAGTTTTTAACACATCTCTGCCATTTGGAGGTAAACAATATTCCTTTTGCAACACTTTAAAAATGACTGAGATAAAAATGACCTAAAAGTCAAGCATTGGGGTAGTCAAGCATTGGGGTAGAACACATACGTTTCTTCTTTGCACAGCAAATGTACCTTTGTTTTGGTAAGAAAGAATTTGAAAAATTTAGGAAATGGTGGTAGGGATATAGTACTGCATATTAACATGTTATACAGGGAGCTTTTGTAAATCCATGTAATGATTTTTTGTAATATAATTGCATTTACAGATATATCATCCTCTGGTTCGTCAAAGAGACAACACTGTAAGTAAAGTCTGTAAAACATCCATAATGAATGACTAAATAACCAGCATTTGGAAAAGTGATCAGGCAATATTTTTTACTACTGTTTGGCAAAAATGTAGCCACATTTCAAAACATGTCCAGTTTAGAGAAAAATAAGGATGATCACCATTTTACCATCAAAGTTTGCCTGCATAACAAGTTTAATGTAAATCACACACACACTGTTTCTTACCAGATGCCGCTGTCTTTGTTATGGTTGAAGTTCATAAATTCTACACAAAACAAAAGGATAACAGCAGTAATAATTATCCTCATCTCATTGTACGTTAAGTTTGTAAAACCACGAAATACAAAATGAATCTGAAGTTCCCTCTAGATTTGCTGAAGCTTGCACAAATACAGCTTGTGAAGTTCCTGTTGTGCAAGTTTACAAAAAAGCCACTCCCCCAAAAAAATGACCAGTTCGTGTCAAAAATCAGTAATAGAGCAATCTAAGAGATGTAACTAATCCAACTCGCATTTCAAGTATGACCAAAAACAACTGCGCTGAACTATGAATTATCTTTGGAACCTTCTAAAAGTATAAACGAAATGATTTATAGGTTGGTTCAGAGGTTTTGGAAACTAAACTAGAGTTCTGGAGATGGGGAGGGAATGCAGTACAAGTGATAGCAAATTAGTAATCATTAGTATTTGTAGTAGCATTATCTTTAATATCATCTTATAATATCTATTATAATTATTATTATCATCAGATAATTCTTAGAATTATTAGTATTATTATTTTTGTAGTTAATATTAATGAAGTATATTTGTTTTGAAAAGCATTTATCTTAAAGCAAGTGTCATGAAACCAGTGTACTGTTTGTTGTGTAATTTTGGTGATTTTGGTTTTCCTTCTCTATAGATTGTGTCTTTGCTGTTGCTGCCATGTTTGCAATAAACCTTGTTATTTTGGCTTTCTTCATCTGCAGGACGAACAGGTATTTAACACATTAATGCATAAAAACTAAATAACTACTTACAGCTATATCCGTTTATTAACTAAACACTGTTAAATTACCTTGTTTAATTTTCTAGCACTGCAAAATATGCTCCTACTAGAGCCTCAGCTGATGAACGAAACCATCCTGCTTAAGGAGAATTAACCTGGAGGCATCTGTACTTGCCCAACAAACAACAATACATGACGTGGAGTCATAATGATACATTATCCTATAAACAATTAATACACTCTATATTATAATTATATGATATTATATTATATTCATTACAGGGCTCGACATTAACGCTTGTCCGGAACTAGAAGGGGCAAGTGAAAGAGAATTTTACTTGCTCGACCAGACAAGTAGCCTGATTAAAATGTCAATAATAATAATAATAACTATGAATCACTAAAACGCGAGAATGATTCTGATTTTATTACATTTAGTGTAAGTGGCAATCGATAAAATGATAATAATAATAATATGTATAATGTACTGACGGTAACAATGTTGCCTTTAAGCCTCGCGCACCCTCTCGAGAGTAGGCTAAATGGAAATGAGCGCAGTTAATTAACTCAGTTAATATACTGCGGTAAAAAATCAAAATGTAGACTTTTTATATTTATAACATATGATACAGTTAAGCAACATCACACGACTTCCTGAATACCATCACGATTGAAAATGTGACACCGATTTCATACGACAGTTAAGCAGTAGTTAATATTAAGTCACTTACATTTTAGAGGCAATATTGACTGTTTATGTTCTATTTCAGCAGAGACAATAGCTCCAAACAAATATCACAGCAGAACTATAGCGCATCTCACAGCAACACTCAACCGTGTTTTCATTACTAAATGAATCAGCCGTTTGAACGAATCGTTTGAATGAATGACTCAATGACTCACTTAAGACAGTCAATTGCCGCCACCTACTGGTGGTTTAGTTTAATGTTTATCATTTAAATATGTCAAAGCTGATAGAACACTGATGAGAATATTGCTTCAGAATAAATTAGATTTACACAACTGGACATGCAACTTTTTTACTCGGACAAGTGAATGACCGATTTACTTGTCCGAAGGATAAGCACATGACAAGGCTTAATGTGGAGCCCTGTATTATATTATATTAGTTTTATATTATAGTATGTTATATTATATTCTTATAGACCAACAACACACGTTCCATTATTGGTGGAGATTTTTCATTGACATGGTTACATGCAGTGATGGGTATGATGCATTAATAAGTAATTAATTACTGTAATTTAATTACTTTTCCGTTGAAAAAATAAAGTAAGGAATTACTCATAGTTTAATTAGCTACTTCTGATGTAATTACATTAAATAATGTAACAATAGTGGATTTAACATCAAAATTTAACATCTAATGATAATATGTATGTTTTTAATGTAAACTTCTCCATTTAAATACTTTAGTCAGTTCAAGAATAATTTATGCAATTTTATATTACTCATTTGAAAGAATTAAAAGAGCAGTGTCATGTCTATCCTTGTATTGTTCAACTGGTCATGGTTGAAATGGAATTTAGAAAGTAATTAGTAGTAATAAGTAATGCAATACTTTTTAGAGAGTAATTAAAAATTATATTATATTATATTATGAAGGCTAATGTAAATGTTTTAAGTTTGTATTTCCTCCCAGAATGGCAGATGGCACCTAATTTACATTAGTTCCCTGCCTCTTCAGTTTGTGTTATGTGTGGAATATTCACAAGAGGTCACTGTCTGCACATTACCTGTCATTTTACATGTATGATTTGGATTTGTGTTGTGTTTAACTAGCATTGATGGTGTGTTGTGTCTATGTAGCCTTGTTTGTTTTTGCTCATGTGTTATTTGTTATCTTGTTTCTTACTGTAGTTCTGGGCAACCATTTTTCGACTGTCGTATTTGTTACTGTTGTCTTTTTCTGGAGCTATCATTTACTCTTGGTGTCTTGGGTTATTCTAAAATTGCCATTAAACTTTGCGAATGGTTCTTCTCAAGTCTCTGATTTTGTCAACGCTTGGATTTGTATACGTGTGTGTGAACAAGAAGTGCTTTCAAGATTCAAGAACATTTCTTTGAATTGACAATAACACGACTCAGTATGTACAAAAAAAATCTGCCAAATCCGCCGTTAGCATGAATGTACAGTTAGCTATATCCAAACGACATTGTTTATAATAAACAGGAGAAAAGTTTCGAAATGGTTACAAAAGACTAGCTATATAATAGGCCTATAGCATCGTTAAATTAATAAAACATCACTTACCAGTAGGCCTTACATCCCATCTGTTTCAATTTGTATGCTGAAGAGATCAAAGAATGATCAAAGTTTAGTTAACTAATTTTGTAGGTTTAGCAAGTCACTGCTTTTTAGTAGACTGTTGTTTGTTTCCATGATGACGCGTTGTTGTTGATAGGGAATGGCGTCATCCAATGAAATCCACTGAAAAACAACACAGTGCGAGTCTTTGACTTGTAACATTTGCTTTTATATGTCAATAAAAAAAAAACACACAGTGCGAGTCACAAGTTCTATTTAAAAACAAAAACAAACAAACAAAAAAAAAAAAAAACAGTGCGAGTCTCTTCTACAGATCGATGAATTATTTATATATTAATGTATTATTTATTTATTCGCAAAAAAACTGTAGACATATTAGCAAGTTCAACCAAAATTAGAACAATCAAGTTTAAACATTAAAATAAAATACTGTATGAATAAAATAAAAGGTTAAAAAAAAGGAAAATAAATAATGCATAGTTTATTTAAATTATATTCGAATTAAAATGAATACATAGAAGTGTGTGTTGCTTAGCAACAGAATGCGTGAAACGTCAACATCAGGTGCTTGGGGACAAGAGCATAGACGCTACAGCACGCTGTTATGGCGGAGAAAAACGCTCTGGAGAAACTCGATTTCGGCGCTTTAAGCCCCGAGCAGCAGGAGAAGCTGCATCAGTTCAAGGTAATTTTCTGCTGTTGAAAGTTATTCACGAGTCTGCAAATATTATTGGAGATGGATAAAGGTCTACTAACTTACGTCGTGAAGTAGCCTACATGAGTGTTGATTTATGATATATTAAATAAAATGTATGGGAAATGTGATTGTTTTTTGCTAAAGCAGATGTTTCCGAATTAATTTGTGAATTCACGTCTTACTCCAGATCAAGACGAGGATAGCTAATGAAAAATATTTAAGATCTCATCCAGAGGTTGAAATGTTACTGAGTGACTTCTTAAGGTAAGTCTTTATGCTTTATGATCATCATGATTATGCAGCACATTTTGTAATATTCATCTATGCCTTTCTGTCTCTAACAGGGAAGTGTTTCTGAAAAGGCCTACAGATATTCGTGAATTTGCAGCAGGTATATTTTTTTCAACTGTCCCATGTAATAAAAGTATTACCTTACCTACTCTTATCTGACACATTTGCAAACTTTCTTGCAAATAACTTGGTTGGAAGTAGTCTCCTGATAACATTCAGAATGTGTTTTATGTATTAGATTTTTTTTCATCATGTAAATAGTCTGTTTCTCACATAGAATCATTTATTTTTCTTCAAAAACATTTGTTGAGCTTTTATTACAACAGAAATTTCTCTTGAGCTAATGTAATTAAAGACGTAATTACATCTTATTTGAGTTTATAATGATGATGATGATAATAGTACATTATCATTATTATGTGCACAATTATGTTAAATTATACTCTTAAATTTAAGGGTTAGTTCACCAAAAAATGAAATTTTTGTCATTAAGGTCATTAAGTACTTTGTTCCAAACCCATAGGACCTTCATTCATCTTCGGAACACAAATTAAGATATTTTTGATGAAATCTGAGGGTATCTGATCCACACATAGGCAGCAACGTCATTGCACCTTTTGACGTCCAGAAAGGTAGTTAAAAACAATTTGAACCGTTGTCATACGTAGTGAAGGCTTCCTTGTTTACGTCCAAATGCCTGCTCAGTATTGGCCGGATCCTGTGTCAGCATCACATGCATGCGTCGTGCTGCTCACGTGTTCAGCTTCAGCCAATAATGAGCTGGCATTCGGACGTAAACAAGGAAGCCTGCACTGAGTTCACTACATATGACAACGGTTCAAATTGTTGAATAAAGTCGTTATTTTTGTTTTGTTTTTGCACACAAAAAGTATTCTAGTCGGTTCATAACATTAAGGTTGAACCACTGTAGTCACATGGACTTTTTTAACCATGTTTTTAACTACCTTTCTGGACATCAAAAGGTGCAATGACGTTACTGCCTATGTGTGGATCAGATACCCTCGGATTTCATCAAAAATATCTTAATTTGTGGTCCGAAGATGAACGAAGGTCTTAAGGGTTTGGGACAACATGAGGGTGAGTACTTAATGACAGAAATTTAATTTTCAGTTGAACTAACCCTTTAAGGCCAACATCTCTCTCTCTCTCTCTCTCTCTCTCCCAGATCATTTCAGTGACCCAGGACTGTCAAAGAAAATTCAGGCTCAAATGAATATCCACAATAAGTGAAAAGTGTGGATCTGCATTTTTGTTTTTTAATAAAAAATAAAAAATGATAAAATGTGTGTCTGTCATGATCCCTCTGTATACGCATATAGTAACTGTGTTTGAAAGCGTCTTTGTTGTACCTCTTCATTATCAGCAACAATTACCGTGAATGTATCATGGGAGAGGACAGTCCAGGCTTATTTGCTAAATGAGTCCACAGGGATGAAAGATGAAATGGGCTGAATTGAACAGGTCTTTCTGTTCTTTAAGTACAACCCCAAATCCTGAAAATTTGGGATATTTTGTAAAATGTTTGTGAGTTGTTAATTCCCTCTTTATTTAACTGACAAAAGTACAAAGAAAAGATTTTCAAAGTTTTCACTGACCAACTTAAGTGTATTTTGTAAATAAAAAGAAATTTGATGGCTGCAACACACTCCAAAAAAGTTGGGACAGAGCCATGTTTACCACTGTGACACATCACCTTTCCTTTTAGTTACACTTTTTAAATGTTTCGGGATACTAATTGTTGAAGTTTTGCAAGTGAAATTTTTGCCCAATCTCGCCTAAAACAAGACAGCTGCTCAACAGTCTAGTCATTGTTGTCTGATTCTCCTTTACATTATGGGCCAAATATTTTCAGTAGGAGACAGATCTGGACTGCAGGCAGACAGTCAAGCACATCCACTCTATTGTATAGAGTGTCTACAAAACCACTCTGTTGTAGCACATGCTGAATGAGGCCTGGCATTGTCTTGCTTCCCAGGAAAGATGCCATCTTGATGTCATCTCATCTGGTTTTACTAAGTACTTCTGAGCACATGTGGCTATATTTAACACAGTAACATGATGGTTTCTCATGCAATGCCATCTGAGGGGTCAAAGGTCACGCACATTCAGCAGAGGTTTCCTGCCTTGCCCTACATGTACTGAGATTTCTCTGGATTCCCTGAATTTTTTCAGAATATTATGTATGGTAGATGGTGAAAGACCTAAATACTTTGCGATCTTGCATTGAGAAATGTGATTTTTGAATTGTTTGACAATTCTCATCTCATCCCATCTTTGCTTGCAAAGACAGAGTCTTGGAAGCTCCTTTTGTATCCAATCACTCACCTATTACCAATTCATTTGATAATTGCGGACTGTTTCAAAACAGTTTAACTTGGATATTCTATAGTCTTTTCACTTTTATTTTGCCTCTGTATCAATTTTTTAAAATGTGTTGCAGCCATCAAAATCAGTTTATGTTTAAAAAAATACTATTAATTTGGCCAGTGAAAACATTTTTTCTTTGTGCTTTTGTCAGTTAAGTAAAGGTTAAAGCGAATTTAAAAATCACAGATTCTTGATTTTATTACATTTTACAAAATGTCCCAACTTTCCTGGATTTGGGATTGTATGTCAAGACATACTGAGGCTGACACTAATGACTCACTAATTATTACATATTACTTTGATTCTTAGCATAAACTGCTTGATAGAACATTTTAAACTACTTGTTTTCATTCAGTTTTTGTTTTCATTCGGATTTCATGGATTTGTCCTGAATTTATCTTTGCATTCCCACTTAGTGGCGTTTTTTACATTGAGCTGGTCAGTTTTATCTTTTTCATTTTACAGTTTACAGTTTGACTACCCAAGGGTGAACTATTGTGCAAGCGGCATGTTTCTTTTTCGGATTTAACAAGTCTTCAGGGACCTAATAAGCTATTGTTCATTCACATAGAAACATCTAATTGTCAATGTAACTTTTGACTTTAGTACGGTACATGAAACTCATTAACCCCAAAAACCTATATAATTAAGCGTGTAAAAGCAGAAAGATATGTCCAGTCTATTTTTTAAATAATAATCTCAACTGCTATAAGAAATGTCTGTGACTTTATGTCTGATTATTTAAAATCACATGATGGAAAGTCAAGTCTTACCCCCACAAATTCACAAATGCAATTTCATAGCTGTCACACCTGCACTGTACATCTAGATACTCTTCAATATTCTGGGGTGGGAGGGGTTGAGAAGACATGAGAGTGGAAAATCATGTTGTAATGAATCCAGTGTGCACCTGTTCAGCAGACTGTCAGCTTCAGTTATACTCGTGTCTCAAGATCTCAAAATCGACTGTCAGCTTCAGTTATACTCACGTCTCAAGATCTCAAAATCATCACTCACAGTGAGTACCTCCATTACATTTTTAGCCTATACTCTTAAACATCCTGGTTACTAGTTTATTGCTTTAGCTTATTTCAATCACTACTTTTATATTAATATCGGTGACACCCATGTACACTGAAAGAGTTAATTAAAATTCTTAAAAATAATACTATTTAAATGTTGTTGTTTTTTTTCTTTTTAGGTAAAGCTTGTGAATTTAAACAGGACTCTTATGTGTATTATCAGATCTATAAGTGCATTTGTTAAAATATATACTTCTATTATAAGGATGGTTGTACATTTGTACATTGTAAAAGATACCAGGACCTATTGAATGTCTGGTTTTACTTGCTCTAACACCCCCAAAATTACCTCTGTTTGTGTAACCTAATGTAGTCAGATTGATTCTGTTATTTTAAATAATATTTTTGGATTAAATACCAGTTAATTTACATGTAACCACATGAAGTACACTTTTATGATACTTTGCAACCTTTTTTATTACTGTGCAATGGTTTGTTAAGGTTTAATTAAGGGAGGATTACCTATTTATCTTTTTAAACAGCAATCTTTGCGAGAGAACATAAATATTGACTCTAAGATAATTCCAGCAAACAGATGGAAAATGCATGAAAGGATATGTAATTTTAACGGTTCATTTACTGAGGCATACTGAAAAAGAAAGTATTTGAGCAAAATATGTCATTAATGTGGGCTCAGTTCATCCATTGAAAATATTCTTTGCAGCAACATAATGCTCTAGGGCCAAAACAAATAAGCTATTCAAATGAAAGGAAACCCAATCATCGGTAAAATTTTACTGATTTGCCTTGTCATACAGCTACTCTGGGTCAGAATAAAAGGCTGTTTTTCTCTAGCTGTATTCCAGTGAGAGTGATCTCACACTGGCAGTATCCTAGCACTCGTCCTAAATCCTCACAGGTAGATGTGAGAATGGTATATGCAGTACCTGAGAGTCAGTTGGCATGCCTACAATAACCATAGTGAGAACAACACATATACAACAGGGACCCTTTAAAACAGGTGGAGACTGGTATGGTTCTGGTTTTTGCGTTAACATGTTAAATAATTACATAGTCTCCATTTAATTTTAATGTGGCCTACCTTTTATTTTGTATATTTATTGCTATTCAAAAATCATGCCTATATATCCATTACATAAATGATTTGAGTATCTACAGTTTCATTTTTGTTCACGCATGTTTAAATAATGCAAGCTATGCGAACATTAATGCAACTGAATGGAACTGTTTTGCATGTAATCAGATATGTCTGGATTGTCCACATGTGATTTACCTGTGTCCGATGATGACATTACAGATAATAAAGCGATCACTGATATCTATATACAGTATATGCAGGAGAGCATTATGTAATATGATTATTTATAATGTGCATTCACTGCAATGTGATGAATTCATTGAAATCTTCTAAATCCATATTGTCTATAGAGCCTCATCTGGAGAAAGAGAACAGGGAACATTGTGATGGGGTTTTACAGAGAGGGTTTGATCCTCTCTCTTCTAGTCCAGTGGGCTACAGGTAAACTGGTTTAATAGTATCACTTTGGATCATTTTGGATCTTACATAGAGTTTTGTAAAGCTTGTTGTAGTACAACGAACAACAAAACTTCATTAGTTTCATCAAAAATGTTCTGTGTGTACTGTGCTGTTATTCCATACAGCAATGTCCCTCGCTGGGATAACATCAGAGATGCCTGATCGTAACCAGTCAACGATAGACTTTCCGAAACTACCTGCAGACTTCAGGGAAATGGCCAAGAAACTGGTAACTTATAGTCTACCACAATATCATTGGTTGCATCTAATACTGAAAATACTATAATAGGTGTTTCTTCAACTATAGGCACTACTGAAACACTATTTTCTGAACCAAAAATGAAATTTTTTTGGAATAAAATTGCTGACTGTTTTGTCTTGGTGAGGCTAATTTCACAGCTAGCATATTATATATCCTTAACGGACACAATTAAATAATATTTTCACACTTTTGGCACAATTAAACAAAATTACAGCTTGATTAGAAAAGATCCACAATAAAATATTCTCTTCACTGTGACGGTGTGGTAAGGCATGGAGAGGAGATGAGGATGTATACAGCTCGTACTTTTAACTGAAATAATGATAAAAACAGGAATCAAACAGGAGAAGGCAAAAACAGGACAATTTAACAAGCAAAACATAAAGACAATACTCAACCGAGAACTGAGGAAACTGAGGGCATAATATACAAAGGTAAATAAGTACTTAAACAAGACACAGGTGATGGCAATTTATAGAAACAAACTAGCAACAGGAACCAAGGAAACAAAGGAAACAGGAACTAAACACAGGGAAATAAGAACATTCACACTATAACAGGAACAAAAAACAAAGAACGTGACATTCACACGTGATATTTACCTGGATTTTCCTTTGTTTCCTTCACACATCACATGATTTATCACATGAATATTCACTTCAGTCATGCTTTTAACTGTCTCGTTTTGAAATAAAATTATTGGAATGACATAAAAATGTATATAAATAATTTTCACAATAAATATTGAAGTGTTTTTTTTATTTTTATTATTTTACTCTGTTTAGATTATCTTAATTTTTTTCAAATGTAATATTTAAATATTTTAAGTCTTGGTCTAATAAGAGGGGGTGGGAATCTATAAATAAAATAATTCATGAGTCATTAATCAACAATAGTTTTTTGTGTGTAAGTCTTATTCAGAAGAACAAATAGCACTGTCCACTTACATTGTTTCATAATTTAATAATTACATTTCCTTTTATTTTTTGACAGATGATCACATGCTCCAAGAAAGGTAAAATGTCTGAACACGAACGCAAACAGCCACATTTACCATTTAGCCTTACATAATCATGGTATCAAAATGACTTATGTGTTGCACCTGTACTTAATGCGATAAATGATGTAGAGGGCTATATTGCATAAACCATATGCAAATGCAAGTGCCCAAGGAAACCATGTAGGATATATTTGCATATTTCAGCTTAAAAAAAGTTCCATTCGAGCACTCCCATGCCCTGAACAAAATGTATTAATCTACTAGACATCATAATCTGCTAAACTTTCATCATAAATCCAGTTTGATATTTTGAAGTCAGATTGCAATTATAGTTTCTCTCAAGATTCAGAACCAGCAAATATTTTTCCTTTTGTTTCCAGTCATAAAGGGAGAGTGTTTGTGTTTCTCAGTCATGCATTGCATCTTTAATTAAATGATGTGGTTGTATTGTTTTAGGTTACCACATGCCTCTAATGAACAATTCACTAAACAGGTAGAATGCCACTGAACTGATGATATAATGCCAGGTGTATATTTGAATACTAATGATCACATTACATTGCATGGAAAACGTCTCCGTATTTTCCCCTTTATCTCTCAGCTCATATGCACAGACACAAAACCAGATGATGGAGAGCCCTGTCTCTATGTTTATGGAGCTTCTCTCCTCCCTCCCTCCATCCTTCCCCACTCGCTCCAATCAGTCCAATGAAACAGCAGAAGAGCAAGGCCCAGCCTGGGTAACTCTCACTATTCCAAACACATGCATATCACACCTAGCCATATCACATCTAACTGGGGGCTTCCAATTGACTTTTTTTGTTGTTAAAGTAAGACGCTTTACACACTAAATCTAACCCCAAGCCTAACCCCAACCCAACAACCCAACTTTTTGGCAACAGATTTAGCTAAGTGCTTTGAGCATCGTTTGCCAAATGGATAAACTTACATACAGAGAGATACATGAAGATACTCATATATCCTTATTCTACTTTTATTTTATGTTCATCCTGATGGGAAATCTACAATAAATTCAGAGCATTGCTGAAAAGTTGCAGAACTGCACAAACATGGGCCATATGATTGAGCTCATGAGGAACACTACGGTTAGTGCTGGACTACCAGAGAAAAAATATAATATAATATAATATAATAAGACCAGATATATTTTGAATGAAGTTAAGTTGATAGTTAAAGGGTTAGTTCACCCAAAAATGTCCATGTCGTTCCACACCGGTAAGACCTTCGTTCATCTTCGGAACACAAATTAAGATATTTTTGATGAAATCCAAGAGGTATATGACTCGTCCATGGATGGCAATATAATCACCACTTTCAAGACTGCAGTGGTTCAACCTTAATTTTATGAAGCAACAAGAATACTATTTGTGCACAAAAACAATACAAAAAAAACGACTTTATTCAACAATATCTTCTTTTCTGTGTCATTCTCATATGTTGTTTATGTCCAGCGCTCCCAGGTTCTACGTCAGAACGCCGGCTCATTATTGGCCGGCTCCTGCGTCAGCATCACACGCATGCGTCGTGCTGCTCACATGTGCAGTTTTGGCCAACACTGAGCCGGCATTCGGACATAAACACGGAAGCCTTCACTGTGCTTACTGTGGCAACTGCATAAGTATAATGACAGGGAAGAGAAGAGATTGTTGAATAAAGTTGTTATTTTTGTTTCGTTTTTGCGCACAAAAAGTATTCTCATCGCTTCATAAAATTAAGGTTGAACCACTGCAGTCACGTTGACTCTTTTAACGATGTCTTTAGTACATTTCTGGACCTTGAAATTGGTGATTATATTGCTGTCTGTGGACGAGTCATATACCTCTCGGATTTCATGAAAAAATATCTTCATTTTGTGTTCCGAAGATGAACAAAGGTCTTACGGGTGTGGAACGACATGAGGGTGAGTAATTAATGACAGAATTTTCATTTTTGGGTGAACTAACCCTTTAATTTGGGTAACTCTTATCTAAGTAGTGCTTCATATTTGTTGGCTTCTTTTGGAAGGAAAATGACATTAACATACCTTCTCTTCATTCTTTTTTTACATTTGCACTCTCAGGACAGCCCTCGTTGTTTCATGCGGGCATTCATGGCTCCTCTTTCCTGGATGGCCATTATGCAGAACGGAACAGACCTCAACAAAGAGGATCTAACAAAGCTTCTATGGGCGGCTAAACCTTTCTTAGAAACAATGCCTCCATCTAGCTTTGTTCTTCCAGCATTTTCACAAAGCTCTCACCTGGCTGAAATGTAAGTTTATTCCTTTTTATTAAACTCAAGTGACTGAACATATGGACAGGGGTGCACAGGTGCACATAAGTGGTATGCAGGTTCGCGTGCGCGGTAAAAATAAACGATGCGCACAAGAAAACATGGAGGGAAGCGCTTTTGAGTACCAACATTTTTGAGGACACGTTTACTTACTGGAGTAGGATTTTTCTCCATCTCTGGTAAAATAGCAATCATGATGATAAGTGTGTTCTTTAATTATGAGGTGTGCAACGGATCGCAGTTAATCCGTGATCCGTACGGATAAGGTCCAACGGTTCGGCACGCATGTGATACGCTTATTAACTGCTAAATTTAACCATCATAGAGTGAAAGTTTATCATTTGGATGTGTTTTGTCTCGCCAATTAACACATTCAAACGATTTTAAAAGCGGAAGAAGAGGCGAAAATCGGGACTCGCGAGCTGCTATCTGTGCGCACAGCCTCACACCCCCGAAACGCGCACAAGCAGAGAGAGAGAGAGAGAGAGAGAGAGAGAGAGAGAGCGCTCGAACACCGAATTAATTCCTCTTTCGCGTTTACTTGCGCTTGAACGGACACATTCACACAAAATTATGTCAAAATACGTCTCGACAAGTATTCTCTCGGTTATGTCATAAGTGAACAGTTGAGAAAGAAACCGGATGTGTGTCAGTTATTCGGTCCGTGCTTTCCTTCTTAAAGTGACAGCAGCCTTTGCTGTTGTCTGTCATTAATGTTAGTAAAATAAAATAAAAAATCATTATCATCATCTACCATGTTCGAGAGAAAAGAAGATAGTCAGGAGGAAAGTGATGAGGACAGTTTTTGGGATAAGTGTGTCACGTAAAGTGTGAGTGCAAATCAACATCTCCAGGTGCTCCCTTGAGAACCAGACCAAAGAAGTTATGTGCACCCCTGCATATGGAGTACCTTTACCTTATTCTACAATTTTGATGTAAAATTTTGCTTCCCTGTTTGTGTCTGTCGTCTCGCCTGCCTCATTATGCTCAAGGATGAAGGTGTTTAGTGAGGTGTTCAGCGTTCTGTCTGAGGAACAGAAGAATGAGATTATATGGTGGGTCAAAGAAAGAGTTGCACAAAATGAATTTAACTGCCTTCTGAAAGCACCCGCCTCCAACATCCTGCCTTCTAAACCACAGGAGAAACCTACCATAAGTAAGTTTTGTATAACCTTATATAAGCTTATTATCAAAACAGATCTGAATCATTGTAAATAATAATTGAATAATAACTGAATAATAATAATTGAATAATAATTTAAATAATAATTGACTAATCTAGAAAATGGCCCACCACCCAAGGGTGTGACAAGAGGACCAGGAGCTGAAGCGACTGACCATCCTGCAATGAATGGTAAAGAACTGAAAACAAAAATTAATTTTTGGAATAAAAAAATAAAAAATGAAGAACTGGAATGGAATGGCAAAGTGTTGAAGAAGGAGAGGAAACGGAAAGAAAAGATTTCTTTCTTTCTTTTTAATAGCTTCAACAGCAGTCCATACATGTCCTCCTGGATTGCTCTGGCTGAAGGCTAGGATGTTGGCAATAATGGGACCTTTTCTATCCCGACTGCCTTTAGAGGAAGTAAAGACCATCCCTAAAAATGAGGTCAGTGTCTGTGACATGATATGCAAACCAATACACATTCCATGGTGTTTGTGTCTCAGAGCCAGCAATAATAACATAATCTAAACCCCAAACCACCTATAACTCAGCATATTCAATGACTATGATAATCTTTCTTTTTCTCAGCTATGTGAGTTTTTCAGGACTCCAGATTTCTCTCCATCTTTTCATAATGTTAGTGGAATGCAGCCCGTCCTGGGCCGGACACTTTTTCAACGTTTGAAACAAGAGTGTTCCAGCAGTGACAATTTCACTCAAAACATGGACAGGTTAGGATCTGCATCATTATTGTGTGTTAAGTGCATGCTTTGGTAAATGATATTCAAGTTAACAGAAGTAATATACTGATTGTGACATTGTGAAGTTGCAATTATGAGAAACAAAGTTGTAATTACAAAAAGTCGCACTGTGAGAGTCACATTTGTAATAAACCAAGTCACAATTGTGAGACATCACTGGCTAATACCAGGTTGGACTCCCTTTTGCCTTCAGAGCTGCTTTAATTCCTCGTAGCATAGATTTGTCGGCTGCACATCCATGATGCAAATCTCCCATTCCACCACATCTTATTGGCTCTATTGGATTGAGATCTGGTGACTGTGGAGGCCATTTGAGTATAGTGAACTCACTGTCATGTTCATGAAACCAGTTTGAAATGATTTAAGCTTTGTGACATGGCACATTATCCTGCTGGAAGTAGCCATCATTACTGTCGCCTTTCATCTCAAACCACTGTGGCCATTCTCCTCTGATCTCTGGCATTAACAAGGCATTTTCGCCCACAGAACTGCCGCTCACTAGTTATTTTCTTTTTTTCAGACCATCCTCTGTAAACCCTAGAGATGGTTGTGTGTGAAAATCCAGCAGTTTCTGAAATACTCAGACCAGCCCTTCTGGCACCAACAACCATGCCACGTTCAAAGTCATTTAAATCACATTTCATCCCCATTCTGATGCTCAGTTTGAACTTCAGCGGACCATTTTTTTAATATTTTTTTTTTTTTACCATGTCTACATGCCTAAATGCCATTGAGTTGTTGTGATATGATTGGCTGTTTAGACATTTGCATTAACGAGCAGTTGAAGAGGTATACCTAATAAAGTGTTTGGTGAGTGTCCCGCTATGAAATATAAAGTTGCAAATACATGAAACAAAGTTGCAAATGCAAAATAATAAAATAAAATAAAGCCATATTGAGAGATATAGTCACACTTGTGAGATAGAAAGTCACACTGTGAAATATTTGTTTAAAACAAACTTGCAAAATATAAAGTCGCATTATGAGATATCAAGTCACAATTATGTTTTTAGGGTTTTTTTTTTTAGTCCATGGATTCTCCCTCACTCTACATGCAAGAACATCTTCAAAACATATTCAATCCCATTTTTTCCTGTTTTCACAGATTGGGCTCTCTGGCTTGTTTTTTTGATGGCGCACTGTCTCTGAATCTGAATCAAAGTAGAAAACTGCTGTCTCAGATTGATGCCTGTAAAAATTCTGAAATAGACAAGGTCAGAACTGCCACTTTATTGAATCATTGCTGCTCCCAAATATTTGTAGCATAACTGTAAACTTATTGTCATTCCACTCAACCCTCCCTCAGGTGAAGAGACAGTTAGTACAGAACATTCTGGAGAAAGATAGCAGTTCTTCCTCTCCTGAGATGCTCCAGTCTCTGGGATCCTCTGTGTCTGTTCTTCCCCTTTCCATACTGTCCCGCTTCACCCCTAAGGACCTGAGCAACACACTCAGCAGCTTTAGACAGGCCAAATGGAGCCCAGCTCAAGCTAAAACTCTGGCTCAGAAACTGTTGGAAAATGCTACGGTTTGATTTTCTGCTCAGCTTATATGAACTGTTTTTTGTTTCTTGATTTACCCATTTATTGTTTTCACAAGAATGTTTTCTTTTGTAGAATATAAGTGGTGAGAAGCTGCTGTCTCTGGGTTCGATGGTGAGAGGGGTGGCCAGTGCCATCCTCAAGAATGTGAAGGCAGAAGGTCTGCTGGGAAATGAAGCCCTGAAAACTATGAGTGAGAAGATGTCCTCCCTACAAAGAACAGCATTACTGGAAGCGGTAAGTTTGTTCAGAAAGAGATGGAAAAGACAAGGAGAAGACAAGGAGGCTTAACCTCGCTCTCTCTCTCTCTTGATTTTGTCAACTCCTCAGTTCCGCCATGATGTGAACGCATCTGAACTGGTGAAGGGGTTGCCAGATTCTCTCCTCTCTTCTCTGTCTCTGTCCACGCTGGAGAAGGCAGACCTCAGCTCTGTGGACCAGCTTCAGGGACGCGGCTGGACTGCTGCTCAAGTACACAAACTAGACAGTAATACAAAAATCCAAATCTAATACAATTCCATCAATTTTTTCTCTATTTTTGTCTCTCTGTAGTCAACTTTCCTTTTGAAGAAGATTTTGGGTAATAAGATCAACCTTGGTGAATTACGGTGAGACTCTTTATTATTGCAACAGAATACAGTTAACTTTACATAGTCCTTAAAGAATCTTTTTTTTTTTTTTTTAATAGGAAAGAGAAAATCTTAAGTAAACAAATAATAACTAAATGAAAAATGAAACCAGTACTAAATCCCTCTTATGAAACTGGCACTAAATAAAAATAAATCCCTTTTATTTTTTAATAGGTCTTATGTAAACCATATACCTTAATAATAAAAATGAATGTTGTCCACATAAGAAGCAGCATCTTGATCAAGCTTACTGTGTTTTCAACAGGAAGCTGGGTCAGGCTGTACAAGGTCTCACCTGTGAAATGATTGAAAAAATCAATCGAACTGATGCTTTGGATATGGCACAGACACTTAACAAATCCTGCATGTGGCTCTCCAGGGTTCAGGTAAACATCACATATTCATTCATTCTTCCAACACAAATTCTTTCATCAACTCTGCCACTTTTCCATGATCAAATCTATAAAAAAAAACAAAAAAAAAAAAAACAGAATTTGTGATTTTCATTCTCAGATTCGCTGTGCAGCTCAAAAACTTTTTGCAAGTCTGGAGGAACAGAGACCAGGATATTTCAGTGACATTAAAAACTCTGAGCTCCAGGCCATCCCAGCTCTGCTGCTCATCCATCTACCGTAAGAACAGAACAGCGCTATTTAACATAAATTTAAATTTGAAATTTTTACAAATTAAATTTTAATTAAGTTTAAATCATATGCTAAGACAGGCAGGATTTTCTTTATTTTTCCCCTCTCACACATATCCACACTGTCATGACATGTTCAGAGTGGAGAAGATTCAAAACCTGTCAGATGCTGTGTGTCCTGCTTTCATGGAGAAGATGAAACAAGTGAACCTGTCTTCTCTGCCAAACAGTTCTCCAGCACGCTATGCACTTACCAAAAGAGCCATCGGCTGCCTGGTAATACGCAC
The DNA here is from genome assembly GCA_039654765.1 of Mylopharyngodon piceus. Classification (NCBI taxonomy): domain Eukaryota; kingdom Metazoa; phylum Chordata; class Actinopteri; order Cypriniformes; family Xenocyprididae; genus Mylopharyngodon; species Mylopharyngodon piceus. Next base: position 32,775,731 of record CM077445.1, read on the forward strand.
ACAGGCACACGCTTTTCTTTTCATGTCTAAAAAACCCCACATATCTAAAGTTAACATGTTGCTGTTTGCAACCAATGTGACACATTTCTGAGTAAAAAAGGGTATTCAACAAAGAAAAATGTAGGGTAACTTGTAACCTATCCTATCCTGATTTTATGATGTGCATTACATACCAGAATGCAGTCAGATGTAATGTGTTAGCTAAAAAAAAAAAAAAAAAAAAAAAAAAATACTGCACTGTTTTTCAGGGATTAAAGCAAAAAAAAAAAAGATTTTCTATTGCCAGTTTGCATAATGTCAAAGCTGTTTTCAATTTATGAAATTAAACTGCAAGGCTCAATGCTAAGAATTTGTTCTACTGGCCTGGTTGGGTCAGTGGTTCACATTTTTCTTTCCATCCATCCATCCATCCATCCATCCATCCATCCAACCAACCAACCAACCAATTATTGTTTTCATTGTATTTGACCCATGTAACCTTGTATTGTAATAAGATTAGGACACCAAAATTTTAGATACGAGTGAAATTCCTCAATTCTCGATTCCAATTTCAATATGAAAAAAAAAATCCTATAAAGTTCAAAAATTATTAAAGACAAGTTAACCGTCAGTAATAAAATAAGATTAACAAATTACAAGTAAATGCAACAGAACAAAGATACAAATGAAATGAACAGTTAAGTTTTTCAGGTAGTTCAAACAGTATTCAGGTATACAGAAATTGAATAATCAAATGTAAGTCAGTCTTGTATACAAGTCTTTTGATGCTGCAAAAGATGCGAGCACACTGTTCAAAGATGCCGTTCAACTCATGTTTACGTGGCAAACAATGGAAAAGCAGCGCAGTAGAATGCGAAAACACATTCTCTGTAAACAGCCCCTAAATGGTTATTTGGCTATTGTGTAAAATTATCCAGTAGTCAATTCAGACCATGTGACATGAGCGGAAAAATATTTTCCTGCAGGGAACTACTGCAGGCACTGTCCTAATCTGTATCCTGTATTTGTGCAGAAGGGGAATGTGTCTGATCTGTCTGCAGCAGAGGTTTTGACTCTAGGCCCTCTGGTGTGTGAGTTAGACCCAGCCTGGATCTCCTCTCTGAACTCTGCAGCTCTGAACTCCACCCTGCAGGCTCTCGCGTCCTGTCAGTATATCCAACAACAGCACAGAGAGAATCTGTTCAGACTGCTTACGGGCACATACGGGTAACAACATCACACAAACCACAGTGTGTTCACACAACCTACAATTTCACACATAACCTCAGACCCCACATCCATTATTTTGCATTTTTAAAGAGACTATGCCTGCTGTGGCTTTAAGAAAAGAACATTTTAAACATTTGAAAAAAGCCTTTACATTAAACAACCAACTTGTTAAAGCCTTAAAACATGTAGCTCTAAAACTCTGTGCTGGAATTAGACATTTTGCATTGCTATTAATAATATATTTGTCTTTTCATTTGAACAAGGGACCCCGCTTACTGGTCAGAGGAAGACATGAGAGCACTTGGTCCTCTTTTGTTGCTTAATGACACTGCTGTTGAAAAGCTGCCATCCAAAGTAAGAATCTCATTTATTCATTTCTACAGGTGATTTATTTATTTACATTAAATACATAATAATAATGAGGCCTTTTCACACTGCGCTTAACCAAATGTTATCTTCGTTCTAAACACCGCTTTTAACCCTGGGTTAGGAGGGTTTCACATTTGTAATTTAGATGCGGGGTTAGCACTACTTTTTACCCAGGGTCATGAAACCCTGCTCTGGAGCAGCGATGTATAAACAGTCGTTTCTGCGTATGATAGGAAAAATGTCAAATGGCGATGGAAAACACGACAATTGGAAAGAAGAAGAGACCGTTTCATTCTTACCTTTATAGTTCGAAAAGTTCACTCAGAATAAAACTTGATATTACAGTCAGCAATGTGTAACGTGGACGTGCAACACTAGAGTCTTTGTAAACAGATGCTGTGTTTGTCCAGTCCATGACACTGACTCTGCAAATATGCAGATAAGGACTTTAACCCAGGGTTTAGGAATGTGCAGTGTGAAGCGGTAGCTTATGAATACCCAGGATTAACTGTTAACCCCGGGTATATGAGCAGTGTGAAACGTGAATAAAGATAACCCAGGATTTTGTTTACCAGAGGTTTAGAATGACCCAGGGATAACTATTTTATTTAAGTGTGAAAAGCTATGGAAGATTTTTAAAATGAAAATTCAAATGCTTAAAAAGATCAAATAATAAATCAAAGTTTCAAAACAGCTGCTCAAATGATAAATCAAATGCTCAGATTATTAAATAATAAATCAAACTCTCAAACGGCTGCTCAAATCATAAATCAAATGCTCAAATTATAAATCAAATGCTCAAACCAACATCGAAAATGGCAAATCAAATGCTCAAACGGACATCACAAATGATAAATCAAATGCTCAATCTGACGTCGCAAATAATAAATCAAATGATCAAACCGACATTGCAAAAGGCAAATCAAATGCTCAAACGGAGATCGCAAATGATAAATGAAATGCTCAAATCGACACCGCAAACGGCAAATCAAATGCTCAAACTGACACTGCAAATGATAAATCAAATTCAAATGAGGCGTGTCAATCAAGTGGCGTGTGACCCACAGATTTCAATCAGACTAGAGCAGTGTTAAGTCGCCTTTCCACTGCACACGACAAACGACAGCCGTTGGACCGGAAGTCATTCATTTCCAATGGAGAGTAGTACAGGGGCTGCGTGGAGTTCCGATCATATGCGAATGCGGAAATTTCGGATCCGATTTGAGCTTCGGATGCTTGAAATATTTGAACTTCTGCGGCTAGACCGTATGCGACCGGCCGACCGGATGTATTCTAATCAAAACTATCAGCGCTAAGTTAGAATTACCAATATTTTAACACTTTAACGTTATTCTGTAAACACTATTTCTGTAAAATGGCGGTTATTAATAATTATGTCAGAAAAAAAGATTTATAATTATAATTATTAAATCAATTTTTACGTTGATTACCTCTATAAAATATACTATGTTTTTATTTTAGATGTATTGTAGGTCATTTGCTTTGTATGGATATATTCATACATGCATTAACGTTACATTCATTAAAATCGTTCAGTTTACCATGCAATAAGCCGAGGGTAACGGTTGCTTCACGACCAATTTCAAAGTTCCGTGCGACTGCCGCTAGGGGTCGAAATACGACAGTCGGATGCGAATGTCGTGTGCAGTGGAAAGGCGGCTTTACTCATTGTGCGACTCGCCTCCTGCGGCTCGCCAAGCTTTAATTTGTGGCTCGCATGGCAGTAAATAATACGGTGATATGATCATGTAGTCAATACAGATATTTCATAAAAACATTAAAAACAAGCAGGGCTATTACTTAGCACAGTGTTTCCCAACCTGGGGGTCGCTAAAGATTTACGAGGGGTCGGCAAGCTCACTGTAGTTTGAGGGTTAGTGAGGAAACAGTTACCATTTTGACAATAAACCACGATACAATTTCCGATGGTTAGTATTACAATTTAATATTTTAATCATCATTAAAACCGTATTTGATTGCCAGGATTTGAAAAACTCAAAATAAATACTGTATAGTATTAAGCACAGTAAGCACTCATGCAGATACAGCAGAAAGGCTAGGTTTCGTTTGAAAAAAATGGCGAAAGAAGGGAGAGGTTTAACAACAGAGTTCTGAGGGAAATTATATGAATTAAAGTATGAATGAATTCTATGAATGTATCTCTGAAGGGAACTGACTGCCTTGAGAAAAGTTTTGATGGCATTTTCTTTTCATCGGCCCTCTGTGTAAGGCGTAGTGTTTATAAGCGCAGCTCTGGTTTGTTTATGGGGGTTACCGGGGAAACAGCTCTATTTCTGCTGTTACAAAAGCACCACCTACTGACAGAGAATGGATTTACATTTTCATTCAGCCTGTCTGCGGTTTTTGTTTGTGAAACTCAGACCACATTTTTATGTGCTGTTGTAAATTTAGAAGTTAAGTAAAGTTAATGGAAAATAAGCTAATGTGCATTCTAAAACAATTCGGATTCTAATTCAGATAATAAGGTATCTAGAATTATTAACTGAGGTGATTAAATAATCACTTTGACTCATCCTCTTTCTTAAAAACGGTTTAAAGGAATATTAGGTTTATCATTTTTTTAGAAAAAATTTGGTCAATACTTTATTTGAACATGTAATACAAGATAACATTATGTTGAAAGTAAAATCTGGCCGCAGTTGTTAATGCAATTATTTTAATATTTGAGATGTTGTTGCATTTATTAAAAACTTAACAGCTTTTTTTTTTTGAGGTGGGTTCGTTAAGGATTTTGAATGTTAAAATAGGGGTCTACTGGAAAAAAGGTTGGGAATCACTGGCTTATACTATACTGGGCTGCGAGTGAGCTGGATGATTACTGACAGGAGAGTTCTTGGAACATTAGAATATCGTTAGGGGAATGTTAGTATAACGTTACAGTAACGTTATAGGAATGTTAGAATAACGTTAGGGGAACGTTGGAATAATGTTGGAATAACGTTAGAATAACGTTATAATAACGTTAGGAGAACTTTAGAATAACGTTAGGAGAACGTTAGAATAACGTTAGGAGAACGTTAAAATAATGTTAGAATAACGTTAGGCAAATGTTATAAACAGTTAATAAAAACAAGATACTAATTATAATCCTCCATACATCCATTTTCCATACCGCTTATACTGGGTCACGGGTGTGCTGGATGATTACTGACGTACAGTGGAGTAATGATATCGGAGTAAAGAGGTTAGAGGTTCTGGGAACGTTATTCTTAGGTTTTCTTTTTGCAACCAAAAAATAACGTTCCCAGAACGTTGCAGTGCGGTCATCTTTTAATAAGCTAAAAATAACTTATATAGAGCGTTTATTATAACGTTGATGATAAGCCTCCATACATCCAATTTCCATATCGCTTATACTATACTGGGTTGCGGGTGAGCTGGATGAGTACTGATGTACAGCATTACTGATGTTGGAACATTAGAATATCGTTAGGGGAACGTTAGAATAACGTTATAGGAATGTTATAATAATGTTAGGGGAACGTTAGAATAACGTTAAGAGAATGTCAGAATAATGTTAAGGGAACATTAAAATAACATTAGGGGAACGTTAAAATAACGTTAGAATAATGTTAGAATAACGTTAGGGGAATGTTAGAATAATGTTAAGGGAATGTTAAAATAATGTTAGGGGAACGTTAGAGTAACGTTATAATAACATTAGGGGAACGTTAGAATAACGTTAAGGGAACGTTAAAGTAACATTAGGGGAACATTAAAATAACGTTAGAATAATGTTAGGGAAACGTTAGAATAACATTAAGGGAACGTTAAAATAACGTTAGGGGAACGTTAGAATAACGTTAGGGGAACGTTAAAATAACGTTAGGGAACGTTATAATAATGTTAGGGGAATGTTAGAATAACGTTAAGGGAACGTTAAAATAATGTTAGGAGAACGTTAAAATAACGTTAGAATAATGTTAGATTAATGTTAGGGGAACGTTAGGATAACGTTAAGGGAACGTTAAAATAACATTAGGAGAACGTTAAAATAACGTTAGAATAATGTTAGAATAATGTTAGAATAACGTTAGAGGAGCGTTAAAATAATGTTAGAATAACGTTAGGGGAATGTTAGAATAACGTTATAGGAACGTTAGAATAATGTTAGAATAACGTTAGGGGAACGTTAGAATAATGTTAGAATAACGTTAGGGGAACGTTAGAATAAAGTTATAATAATGTTATAATAACGTTAGGGGAATGGGGAACGTTAGAATAACGTTAGAATAATGTTAGAATAAAATTAGAATAATGTTCTACAAACCAAAAACTAACGTTCTATTTCCGTTTAGAAATCTTTCCTGGCTAACCAAAAACAAACCTTAAAAAAGAACATTCTGGGAACCAAAAATTGTTAGCTGGGCCCCAGCAAAAAAAGAACATTCCCCTAATGTTAGTATTTGGTTCCAATTTTTTTTTTTTTTTTTTTTTTTTTGAGAATCAAATAATAACGTTCTGGGAACGTTCTTTTTAGGTTTTCTTTTTGCAACCAAAAAATAAAGTTCCCAGAACGTTGCAGTGTGGTCATCTTTCAATAACCAAAGAATAACTTATATAGAGCATTTATTATAATGTTGATTATAAGCCTCCATACATCCAATTTCCATATCGCTTATACTATACTGGGTGCCGGATGAGCTGGATGATTACTGATGTACAGCATTACTGATGTTGGAACATTAGAATATCGTTAGGGGAACGCTAATATAATGTTACAATAACGTAATAGGAATGTTAGAATAACGTTAGGGGAATGTTAGAATAACGTTACAGGAATGTTAGAATAACGTTAGGGGAACGTTAAAATAACGTTAGGGGAACGTTAAAATAACGTTAGAATAACGTTAGAGGAACGTTAAAATAATGTTAGAATAATGTTAGGGAAATGTTAGAATAACATTAGGGGAGCGTTAAAATAACATTAGGGGAGCGTTAAAATATTGTTAAAATAATGTTAGGGGAATGTTAAAATAATGTTAAGGGAATGTTAGAATAACGTTAGGAGAATGTTAGCGTTACGTTATAGGAATGTTAAAATAATGTTAGGGGAACGTTAAAGTAATGTTAGAATAACGTTCTACAAACCAAAAACTAACGTTCTTTTTCCGTTTAGAAATCTTTCCTGGCTAATCAAAAACAAACTGTAAAAAAGAACATTCTGGGAACCAGAAACTAATGTTCTGGCAACCAAAAATTGTTAGCTGGGCCCCAGCAAAAAAAGAACATTCCCCTAATGTTAGTATTTGGTTCCTGTTTTTTTTTTTTTTTGAGAATCAAATAATAATGTTCTGGTAACGTTCTTTTTAGGTTTTCTTTTTGCAACCAAAAAACGTTCCCAAAAAAAACATTTATAATAATGTTAGAATAACATTAGGGGAATGTTAGAATAATGTTCTACAAACCAAAAACTAATGTTCTATTTATGTTAAGAAAACTTGCCTGGCTAACCAAAAACAAACCTTAAAGAAGAACATTCTGGGAACCAAAAACGTCTCGGTTACATAGGTAACCCTAGTTCCCTGAAGGAGGGAACGGAGACGTACATCGGATAGACCGACGAATAGGAATCTCGCTAGAGAGGCCAATCTACTTCGAGTGTAACTAAAACGAGCCAATGCATATTGGCATGCAATTAAATGCATCAGCTGCTTTGCCACGCAGCGCGGGTACTTAACGAGCAGCAGGTGCGTTGCATCCTCAGGTTTTCGCTGAGGAGCCGAACAGGTTAGGCGGCTAACCTATTAGTCGGCTACAGACCGACTAATAGGAATCCCTACCAAACCGCCATAGGTGCTGCCCCCTTCCAGTGCTCTGTGCAAGCCTCCTGCACCCCCTTGCCTAAAGGATGGTGGGGCAGGGCTAACACAGAGAGTGTCGATCACTGCTGTTCCCAAAAACCCATTCAATGAGACTATTGACACACACATATATATATATATATATATATATATATATATAACACTGGGAAAGCGTACCCTTTCACTGGGAAAGGAACGCTGCAGAAGCCACATTCTTCCCCGAAGGAGTTATGTGGAGAAGTACATATGGACTAACCCCGTAGGGCTGTACTACATATGGAAGTACTGGGGTGACTCCAACCTGATAAGAGGTGGGTTCTCCCAGAGGGAAAGACGTTCGTTAAGGAGCAACCGTGCAATAACACATATGGGATCCCCGTAGGGTCACACATATGGAACCCAGCCTAAACCTGGTTCTCAAGGATACAACGGAGTAAAGGCCTGGCGCCAGACGCTCCGCCATGTCCGGCTGCCGAAGGGTGATCGGAGGACTCAACAGGTTCTGCCTTGTAGGGACTCTCTGGAGCAATAAGCACATGTAAGCGCAGCAAGCCGACACTAAGCTGAGGCCTCTCCGTGCCTCTGACCTGAGGTGAGAACACGGGAGGAGACTGGCTCGACACGAAGGCTATAGAATCTAGCGAACCTGTTAGGTGTCGCCCAGCCCGCAGCTCTACAAATATCTGTCAGTGAGGTGCCACGAGCCAGCGCCCAGGAGGACGCAACACCTCTCGTAGAGTGAGCATGCAACCTGAGTGGGCAGGGCACGCCTTGTGCTTGGTAAGCCGAAAATGCCTGCAGGTCCCCTACCCTCTTGATAGAGGCCAATGCAACCAGCAGCAAAGTCTTCATAGACAGAATCTTTAAGTCTGCTGACTGCAAGGGCTCAAAGGGAGCATTCTGGAGTGCTCGAAGCACCAGAGCAAGGTCCCAAGAGGGTATGAAGGGGGGTCGAGGAGGATTTAACCGTCTCGCCCCCCTAAGGAACCTGACGACCAGGTCGTGCTTACCAACAGACTTGCCATCGATGTGGTCATGGTATGTAGATATTGCAGCAGCATGAACTTTGAGGGTGGAGGGAGACAGCCTACGCTCCAACCCTTGCTGCAACAAGGAAAGCACGACTCTGATCGAACATCTTTGGGGGGTCTTCTCGGCGAGAAGAGCACCACTCGACGAACAGGTTCCACTTCAAGGCGTAAGCACGTCTCGTAGATAGTGCACATGCCGAAGTGATGGTGTTAAGTACTTCGGGGGGTAAGTACTTAACTTCGGGGTACTTCGGGGGTTAAGTACTTAACACCATCACTCCACGTCCCGTCCAGGGACCAGACATGGAGTTTCCAGAGGTCTGGACGCGGGTGCCAAAGGGTGCCCCGTCTCTGAGAAAGAAGGTCCTTCCTCAGAGGAATATGCCAGGGAGGTGCTGTCGCGAGGAGTGTGAGTTCTGGGAACCAGGTCCGGTTGGGCCAATAGGGCGCAACTAGCAGCACCTGCTCCCCGTCCTCCCTGACTTTGCACAAGGCCTGTGCAAGTAGGCTTACTGGGGGAAACGCATATTTGCGAAGGCCCCGGGACCAGCTGTGTGCCAGTGCATCTGTACCGAGTGTTCCCTCAGACAGGGAGTAAAACAACTGGCAGTGAGAGGTTTCTGGCGAGGCAAACAGGTCTACCTGAGCCTCTCCGAACTCTCTCCAAATCAGCTGGACCACCTGGGGGTGGAGTCGCCACTCTCCCGGCAGTGCAGCTCGTGAGAGCTCGTCGGCCACGTGGTTGAGCACACCAGGAACATGAATGGCGTGAAGCGACCTCAGATGCTTCTGACTCCAAAGGAGGAGATGGTGGGCGAGTTGCGACAAGCGACGGGAACGTAGACCACCTTGACGGTTGATGTACGCAACGGTCGCAGTGTTGTCCGTGCGGACCAGCACATGCTTGCCCTGTAACGGCCCTTTCAGGCGGCTCAGGGCAAGGTGTACTGCTAGCAACTCGAGGCAGTTGTTGTGCCAATGCAGTTGGGGGCCCATCCACACCCCTGACACTGCATGCTCGTTGTACGTGGCACCCCAGCCGGTGGCAGAGGCATCCATGAACACCACAGCATGCCGGGACACCTGCTCTAGGGGCACTCCTGCCCGAAGAAACAAGGGGTCTGACCACGGGCTGAAGGCTTGGCGGCATTCCGGAGTGATTGCCACTCGGTACGTGCCACGTTGCCACGCCCATCTCGGGACTCGGCCGTGAAGCCAGTGCTGAAGCGGTCTCATATGAAGCAAACCGAGCGGGGTTACTGCTGCTGCGGCTGCCATATGCCCCAGGAGCCTCTGAAAGACTTTCAGTGGGACCGCTGTCCTGCCTTTGAATATATTCAAGCAGTTCAACACCGACTGAGCACGTTCCTCTGTGAGGCGTGCTGTCTGTTCGAACGAATCCAACTCCATACTGAGAAAGAGATCCTCTGCACAGGGGAGAGTTTGCTCTTTTCTCAGTTGACCTGAAGGCCCAACTGGCTGAGGTGACTGAGCACCAAGTCCCTGTGTTCGCATAACTGATCCCGAGACTGAGCTAGAATGAGCCAATCGTCGAGATAGTTGAGGACGCGAACGCCCTGTTCTCTCATGGGAACAAGGGCTCCCTCCACGACTTTCGTGAAGACGCGGGGAGACAGGGCCAGCCCGAAGGGCAGGACCTTGTACTGATATGCTTGACCCTCGAACGCAAAGCGCAGGAACGGCCTATGTCGAGGGAGAATCGAGATATGAAAGTATGCGTCCTTCAGGTCGATCGCTGCAAACCAATCTTGGGGACGGATGCACTCGAAAATGCGTTTCTGCGTGAGCATTTTGAACAGTAGCTTGTGGAGGCTCCGATTCAAAACTCGCAAGTCCAAGATCGGTCGTAACCCACCGCTTTTCTTGGGTACAATGAAGTAGGAACTGTAGGGACTGTAGAACCCTGACCGTGATCTCTGCACGCAAGACATGGGCATCGACAGCTTTCACTGAAGTGAAGTGGACGCCCCTGAACTTGGGGGGACACCGGGCGAATTGAATCACATAGCCGAGCCTGATGGTCCAAATGAGCCAGCGAGACAGACTGAGGAGCGCTAGCCAGGCTCGCAGAGACCGTACAAGCGGGACCAAGGGGACCGTAGGCGTACCCGCAGTGGGGCAGCGAGGTGGAACGCAGGGACGCAGCTCGAGGGGCTCTCTTTGCGAGGCAGCCCGTAGCAGGGTCTGAGTGTGCTGTGCAACACTTACCTGGTTCCTTGGTTGGGCAGGGGCCGCAGGACAGGCTTTGGTTGCCTTCTCGAACTGCGTGCTGCTACCCGCTGGCAGTAAGAGGAGGATGAGTGTGGTGAGTTTTCTGGCCTTCCACTACTCTCTGTACCGTCTTGGAACCCAGAGATAGAGGAACTGCTCTCTCTTTTTTTGAATTTGGGTACCACTGTAACTCCAGTGGCGGAACAATCTCAAAGAATTCTCTGCCCGACCCTCCTTCTCCGGGGAAGAGCAGCCTCACCCACCTCCGGGTCGCCCGACTCAGGGGTGATTTTTCACCGACTAATTATTATGAGAAACTAAGTCATTATTATGAGAAAAGGTCATAATTACGAGAAAGTTTCTCATTATTATGATTTACAGAATCATATTTTTTACTCAAGTGTGGCAGTTACCCAAACTCCATTTGAGCATTTGATTTACTGTTTGCAATGTCGGTTTGAGCATTTGATTTATGATTTGAGCATTTGATTTATGATTTGTGCATTGAATTATAGATTTAATTATGACAGGTTTATACTGGGTTGATAATGAAAATTAAAAATCAAATACAAATTAGTTTTAATTAGATTTTTGTGATACAGTTCATGCTTCCCCGAATGAGGAAATGAAATTGCATTTTAGCATTTGATTTATCATTTGAGCAGTTTGAGAGTTTGATTTATTATTTAATAATTTGAGCATTTGATTTATCATTTGAGCAGCTGTTTTAAAACTTTGATTTATTATTTGATATTTTTAAGCATTTGAATTTTCATTTTCATTTTGTTAGGAAAAATCTTATATAAAAAGCCCTATTGATTCCTTAATTTTATTTTAAATGGCACTTTTAGTCCTCCATACCATAATAGATGTGTTATTCATAACTGACAGATGTTATTTCAGTTAAACTAACAGTTATTTTTCGCCACAATCCTACAAAATAATATATATATATTTTTTTGTCCTTTTTATTTACCAATCCATCCCTCCATCCTGCTCTTCTGTCTCGCAGAGCTGGCTGAAGTCATATCTGTCAGATCTGATGGATAGTTTGCCCAGTCAGCCTGTGGTTCCTCCTTCAAAGGAATTCCACTCTTGGCTTGATCTCTCTGCGCTTCGCCGCAAACTTTTTGAGCTCAAAACGAGTAGCACATTACAAAGTCGCAGGAAGCGTGAAGGTATGTGTGCCAGAAAGTGCATATGGTAGAGAAACAACATCTATGTGAAACCAGACAGTTAATGAAATATGTTCTAATTATTCTCAGAGAATAACCAATAGTGGAAATACTAATGAACTTTCTATCTAAAAATATGCCATTGTCTTGATTTTTTCTTTCTGGCAATAGCGGTTTCTGTCACAGTGGGGTCTACTCTAGAGCCTACACTCATTTATATTGAGGACCTAAAACAGGGGAATGTATACTGGACTCCCCTCCAGTTCAGTAGAATGACCACGCTGACTTTCAAAGATGCCGTGCCAACATTAGGAGAGATAAACAACTACAGCACAGAACAACTGGCTGCACTCAGAACAAAAACTTTGGAGGTATACTCACACACACACACACACACACATACTTGTATATGTGGTTTACGGGGACTCTCCATAGATGTAATGGTTTTTATACTGTACAAACTGTATATTCTATTCCCCTACACCACCCCTACTCCTAAACCTACCCATCACAGGAAACTGTCTGCATTTTTTGAATTAAAAAAAAAACACCATTTAGTGTCCTCATAAACCATGTTTACGTTGTAATACCCATGTCATTATACACATTTGTGTCCTCATAAACCATGTATACAAGAACACACACACACCACTTTTAACCCTGGGTAAAGGAGGGTTTCACACTTGTAATTTAGATGCGGGGTTAGCACTGCTTTTTACCTAGGGTCATGGAACCCTGCTCTGGAGCAGGGTTAGCACCGCTTTTGCAGTGTTAACTCCGCATTGTGGTGCCAAACTTGTACAGTGTGAAACAATGCGGTGTTAGAATATTACAACTATATGCTTAGCAACCGACAACCAATTGCATGCCTTATATTCACGCGCTTTGGGCAGTCACGGAAACGCGATGTATAAACAGTCGTTTCTGCATATGATAGGAAAAATGTCAAACGGCGATGGAAAACACGACAATTGGAGAGAAGAAGAGACCGTCATTCTTACCTTTATAGTTCGAAAACTTGATATTACAGTCAGCAATGTGTAATATGAGAACGTGCAACGCTAGAGTCTTTGTAAACAGGTCACATGCTGCGTTTGCCCAGTCCGTGACACACACACACAAAGTCTAGAAAAAAAATAGTACATTATAATATATGCACAACAACAGAATCTAAGAAAACATTTGCATCATGACTGTAGTGTCAAAGACAATGTCTGTTTTTTTACGGCAGGCATGGGGTAATGTGTCCATGTTTAATGAGTCCCAGATTGCTCACCTGGGCTGCATCTGCCAGAGTTTCAGTGTTGAAGAGTTGGGCAACCTCAGCATTGCCTCAGTGGACACTCTGGAAACACTGTCTGCCTGCAACTTTATCCAGACACAGGTAATACAAACAAGCACACAGTCACCAAACAGCATCTAGAACTTGTATATAAAATGTGGTAAAATGCTATGAAAGAAGCATATGTATTTATTTATTTATTCACACTACCATTCAAAAGTTTGGGGTCATTAAGAAATGAATAATTTTATTCAGCGAGGACGCATTAAACTGATCAAAAGTGACAGTAAAGACATTTTTCTTTTTCAAATAAATGAACTTGCTATTCATCAAAGAATCCTTAACAAAAAATTGCATCACAGTTTTCACAAAATTGTTAAGCAGCACAAGTGTTTTCAACATTGATAATAATTAGAAATGTTTCTTGAGCAGCAAATCATCATATTAGAATGATTTCTGAATGATCATGTGATACCGAAGACTGGAGTATTGATGCTGAAAATTCAGCTTTGATCACAGAAATACATTACATTTTAAATAAGAATCCAGTTATTTGAAATTGTAATACTATTTCACAATATTACTGTTTTTGCTGTATTTTTCATTAAATAAATGCAGCCTTGAGAGACTTTTATTTATTTATTGACATTCAGCATAATTAAATATATACATTTATATACAAAAAATACAAAAACATAAATAAGCAAGGCAGAAAAACATATAAATACTGAAAGTGATGAATTCTGCAGAGGACAGCAGTCTGGCAGGCCTTTGAAAGGGTGACTGGAATCAGCGTGGCAGGACTAGGACGTCTGGAGATGGCGGGACTGGGTCAGTTTATCTGTGGTCTACAACCTGCCCAGATTGATCAGCTCAATTCCACCAGCTTCAGGTACTTGCACATTTGTGGCTATATTTTCATTTTCAAGTATGTTTATGTACACTGCAGCACAACAAAACAACTGTTAAGCAAATGCTGTATATAAACCTGGTCATTGTGATGTCCTGTGATATGTGTCTTTGCCAGGGAGGCAGTAGAGGTGGTGGGTCGTGCTTCTTGTCCTCTGAACATTAGAGATCGTCTTAAGGAAAAGGCAGTGGCTGTGTTTGGAAAGCCAGAAACCTGGACTGAAGCTCAAGTTAGTGTAATGGGCAACATCATTGGTGAGGAAAACTACTAGTTTAATATGTAACTAGTTTACGTTTAAAATGTGAGAACTGCCTTTGTCATTGAATGTCTCTATAGCTGGTCTAAGCACTGTTGAGCTGGGACGTCTAAATTCAACCATCTTGCCATTCATTCAGCCATCTGCCATCCCTCTCATACCTTCTGATCGCTTAGCTGTAAGTTTTCTCTCTCTCTCTCTCTCTTTTTTTTGCAAACTTGCAGCCAATGCGGCCTTCGAAGGATGTAGCCTCTGAATTGGGACGCAGTTAAAGGGTTAGTTCACCTAAAAATGAAAATTCTGTCATTAATTACTCACCCTCATGTTGTTCCACACCCGTAAGACCTTCGTTCATCTTCAGAACACAAATGAAGATATATTTGATAAAATCCGATGGCCTCCACTGCCAGCAAAATAAAAAAAACAGTTCATGTGACTACAGTGGTTCAACCTTAATGTTATGAAGCGATGAGAATACTTTTTGTGTGCCAGAAAAACAAAATAAGGACTTTATTCAACAATATCTAGTGATGGGCGATTTCAAAACACTGCTTCATGAAGCTTCGAAGCTTTACGAATCTTTTGTTTCGAATCAGTGGTTCGGAGCATGTATCAAACTGCCCAAGTCGCCCCCCAGTGGTGAACCATTGAAATTTCGAAACACTTTTGACATAACGAAGCCTCATTTAATAAAATCACGTGACTTTGGCATTTTGATACACGCTCTGAACAACTGATTTGAAACAAAAGATTCGTAAAGCTTCGAAGCTTCATGAAGCAGTGTTTTGAAATTGCCCATCACTAGATATTATTGAATAAAGTTGTTATTTTCTTTTTTTGGCGCACAACATAAACATTAAGGTTGACCCACTGTAGTCACATGAACTGTTTTAAATATGTTTTTACTAGCTTTCTGGGCATCTGAAAGTGTTAATTGTCTTGCTGGCAATGGAGGCCTCACTGAGCCATCGGATTTTATCAAAAATATCTTCATTTGTGTTCTGAAGACAAACGAAGGTCTTATGGGTGTGGAACGATATGAGGGTGAGTAATTAATGACAGAATTTTCATTTTTGGGTGAACTAACCCTTTAATAGTGTAGTTATTCACTTTGAGGCAGTCCATTGTTGATTCAGTTTAGTTCAATAACATTAATGTTGATGTTGCAAAATTCTTCAATTATAAAACAAAGCTGCTCTGCAGAAAACAGTGGTGTCTTCATCCACCTCAATTCAGTTGTTCTCATCCAATAATAAAGAAGTTACTGTTATAATTTGTGTTTAGGCACTGTCGGTCAGCCAGTTGAAGGCTTTGGGTCCTGATAATGCTGCCATGGTAACGGAGGCACAGCGCGCAGGACTGAGAGTTGATCAAAGGGCTGCACTGGATGAAGCCGTGGGACTGAAAACAGCCCGTGCTGAAGTGTCCACTGGATCCTCCAGTACAAGCTCCAGTGGATCAGCCCCACTGCCACTAAAAGGAGGCGAGTGACAGGAAATTGTTTGAAAAACCTGTGTTGGTGATAGCTGTCCAGAATTTACAGACTTCTTATCAATGTGACCCAGAAAAATGTTGAAAAATCTGCTAAATAACTATTAAATTTAGACCTTTTAGTTGCAATTTTATTATAAAAAACAATTGTAGTCTGAAACAGATATGTTTCTCTTCCTTTTCCAGGTGCAGCAGTCGAGAACATGACAGGATGTGTCCTCTTCATGCAGGCCATGGTGTTGATGTTACTTAGATATGTTCTCTAAGAAGAAGAAGGGTCAAAGGTCACAGGATGGCATGTTTTAGATGGCAGATTTGCATGTTGATGTATGATCATGTAAACCAGTAGATTAGTATCTGGCCATTTAAGAATTACTATATTTAAAACTTAGTCACAACTCAGTGATTAGACTAAAGCCAAAGGTAGTATGGTAAGGCTGAGGTTTGATAAGACAGGTCTATCCCATTAAATGTATTTTAGAGAGAAACTATATTTGATAATACTGCTGTTTAGATCTTTTCAAATGCTGATTTATTATTCTATGAGAGATATTAAATACTGTGCGTACTTCATTAATGTATCTAAGGTGTAGTTTTGTTATCAAATTATTTAATTCCATTTAAACGTTTGTATTAGAGGTTGTGTTCTTTGGTAACATAATTTAAATCATTTATACCCCAAAATGAGGTTAATAAAGGCATGTCTGTAAAGAGAGCAAGTGTGAAATTTGAATGCAGTCAAACCAGAGACTTTCACACCCTCATGTGGTGTAACAGACTCACCGGTTTGCTTCTGATGACCATAAGTTCATGCCAACCTTCTGTCAGGTGCACAAGCCACAAAAGTGTGTAATTTGTCTCACCTACTTTGTCTTTGTCTACTGTTGTCGGCTAAAAGAGAAGTTATGAAAATTATTCAAAATGGCTAGTACGCCTCATTAATTGTCAAAGAGTTTAGGCTGTAATGGAAACACATTTGGTCTCCCAAACTCCCAGATCCCTTGAAAAAATATCAAGAATTGCAATATACACTACCATCCAGTTTGGGGTCAGTAAGATATATATATAAATTTTTTTTTTTTATTTTTTTTTTTAAGAAATTTATATTTTTATTCAGCAAGCACACATTAAATCAATAATCACAGTAAAGCAAATAATGACTGTAAAGACATTGTTCTAAAAAACTATTTCAAATGTTGTTCTTTTGAACTTTCTATTCATGAAAGAATTCTGAAAAAGTCACATTCACACAAATATTAAGCAGCACTACTGTTTTTAACACTGATAATGTTTTTTGAGCAGCAAATCAGCATATTAGAATGATTTCTGAAGGATCATGTGACATTGAAGACTGGTGTAATGATGCTGAAAATTCAACTTTGCATCACAGGAATAAATTACATTTGAAACATTACCAAAATTTCCAGTTACAGTAGGTAAGCAAGATTTGGGCCTTTAGTGAAGATTAATGAAAAAGTAAATGAGATTTCAATAAATCCTTTTGAATATTTTAGATAATCCACAGATTTATCTCTCTGGAATCTGGACTAAAATGTATATCTGAAAAAAAAAAAAAAAATACAATAAGTAGTTTCCACTTGAAGTGATTTATAGTTTTATCAGTTGAGTATATACAGTATAACAGGGCATCGAGTAATGATTTAGCCATTACAATTTTTTATTTATCTGAACAAAATCAATATGAAACAGCCAAAAAAAAAAAAAAAAAAAAGAGAGAGAGAGAATGCAAGAGGTTACATTAAAACAAAGCTCTATTAATAATCTTAAAAAAGAAAACCAGAAGACATGTGTAAGGCATCAATAAAACATAATTCCAGCACAAACATAAAAAATAAAAATATAACTTTTTCAACTCCATCACACACACACACACACACACACACACACACACAAAATACAAATTCCTCCCAGTGAGGAAACGATCATCTGAGGCCTTTAAGTGTAATCTTGTCTTAAAGAATCTTAAGACTAAATGAAGAAGGCACTTATTTCATTCTCATTTTAAAGATCAGCAACTATTCAGCAAGTTTCCTGATTTGAATCTATGGAAACACAAATAGAAGAAATACAGACATTAAACAAAAATAATTATTCAAGCACAAAGGAGTCACCTGATTCGGGATCATTTGGCTGTGCTAAACTGTTAGTAATTACAGTATTTTATTTATAGTAAGCTGCATTTTGCATTAGAGAAAACGGACTGCATCTTTTATGTTTGCAAAATAGAATCAGTAGGCACAGAAATATAGCAGGACTGGTAAACAAGTGCATGACCCTCAGATTATGTTAAGAACTCAAAGACATGACGCTCAGTGTCTTGCCCTTCTCCTAACGCCTCAGATTAATTAAGAGCTTGTTGCGATCACTTCATAGGTTGATCAAACCTAAATCACTCCTCTACTACAGCATTACTTGATCGACATCAGGCTCTCCTTGAGTTTGCAAAACTGGTCTAGTAGAGTTACTACATGTTATTACATACATGATTTGCCCCGACGCATGTGAATGTGGAGTGATAAAAGCCTGCGACAAACCTAAATGTTAATAATCTGCAGACTCTCAGTACACTGCTCACATTTCACCCCGATCAAAATCGAAGAAAATATATATAAGAAATTATATGTTGCATAAAGAAATTTAAATCTACTTTAATTAAATACACATTTTCATAATTTTTTTTTTGCCAAAACTGTATATCTGGACATTTTACTTTTGAGATTTTGTCTAATTAGATTAGATAATAATTAGGTTATTTGTTACTGTGATGCTGTCATTTTTAATTTAAATCAGGGGTATACATTATATAAATAAACTGAAAAAAAAATTCGAAATTAAATATATCTTTTTTTTTTTTTTTTACTTTATTACAGTAGAATTAGAATCGGTGTGCTTAATAAAAAAAAGTCACAAAATAAATTAAATATAATGAAAAAAATCTTAAAATTAAAAACAGCCTAAAATTAGGTTTCATTTTCTTCAAGTAAAATATAATCTCTTATTTTTTGTTTTTGATTTTGGGGTGACATATGTTCCCGGACATGTACCTGCCAGGTTTCATCAGTTTCACTCTTATGTTAATTCTTTCCTGACTCTCTACACTGGTTTGTCTGTTTTGTATGCGGTGATAAAGGCCATGCCATGAGTTCTGAAGTGTGTATTAAGATCAGCAGGTTTGCTAAAGTAACGTCCACACACCTTACAGGTGTGCTTACCTTCCCCGTCCTCTACCTGTGTCCCCCCTACACTTGATGGTGACCCCGGAGACCATGCTGCAACTGCAGAGTCAGAGGTCACATGTCCAGAAGTTAAACCAGTGACAGGAGATGCCTCGGCGTGATCGGAGGGGGAATCACGCACGCGATGGCTAATGAAGAGATGCCTGCTGAGGGAGGAGGTGGATGCGAAACATGCCCCGCACTGCTGACACTGAAATGTGCTGCCCCCGTCACGGTGACAAACAATATGCTGGAGAAATTCCTCTCTGTCCTCTGTGGTAAAACCACACGGCATGCAGCGAAATCCTGTGGCTTCTTGCTCCTCAGCTGCAGCTCTTTTGCCATGTCTGGTCAGGCTGCTCTCAGCCAATTGGCTTTCTGCTTCAACTGAGGCCCCGCCCAAAGTAGCACCATCATGCTCAGATGAGCTATCAGCTGCATCTGTGATTTGAGGAACTGCCTAAGAGTAAGAGAAAAAGACTGTTCTGTTTATTATAAGCTCGCGCTTCAGTTATGTCATTTACAGCTGTAAATGCTCTAGCTCTTTAAAGCAAGATGGATTCTGATTGGCTGTTGATGTTATCATTCACCAGCTGGAAGAAATCATTCCAACGATATCGATTTCTGTACAGTTATCAATACAGTTGGGTGTGGACTTCCCTATTCTTTTAAATTTAAAATAATTTTTAAAAAATGAGTATCAAGTCGATACTGAAATTTAAAAAATGTGATGATACCAGCATTTCCCCCAAGCATTTTGAGTGCTGTTGAGTGGATTCTTAAACATCTCTGATTGGCCATTGTGTTGACATGCTCAACATATATGTCTGTGATTGGCTACAATGATCAACGCTTAAACATGTAAACATTGTAAATCCACATCAATGACGCACTTCACTGAGCACTTACACAGATACACACCGGAGCGTTTGAAAGCAGGCGTCTATCAGCGCATCCATAATATATCCGCTTAGAGATGGATCCGCTGATATACACCTGCTTTCAAACGCTCCCTTGTGTATTTGTGTTAGCGCTCTGTGAAGAGCATCATTGATGTCTATTTACAAGATGTTTTTGAAGCGTTGATCATTGTAGCCAATCACAGACATATCTGATGAGCATGTGAACATAATGGCCAATCAGAGATGTTTAAGAATCCGCTCAACAACACTCAAAATGTTAGAGGGAAATGCTGGTATTGTCACATTTTTAAAATTTCAGTAACATTTGACAACCCTAGTCCAGATGAATTTGTGAAAAGTTTAACTTTATGCAAATGAACACAGACACAATGAGGTGACTATCAAATATCTCATTTGTGATCAGATTTTCAAAGGCTACAGCCAGTTGTACAATTCACCAATAATATTACGGCATCTAGCAGTAGGAACACCTAATAGAGACAAATGTTACAGTGACCCTCAGCAAACAAAATCACTGTCAGGTGGTCAAGGCTTTGGACATATGTCCACCTGACAGTGTATTTGAGCTCTTACCTGTTTGGCTGCTCGTCTGTCTCCTCCATGTTGAGCCTCAATATGTTTCTCAAGAATCAGCTTACTGCTGAAACTCCTCTTGCCACCTGTACAAAGTCTTCACAACAAGAGACTACAGTAAATAACTTCTAAAGGATCTCAAAGAAATGAGTGTTAAACTTTCTGTTTATTTATGCCTAGATATAAGAGTAAAATTATTATAATAGAGCAACACTGCTGAACTTGGACAATTAAGCCACACTTTAAAATGATGGTAGAGGTAAGAAAAGGTCTAACATGATTTGTTTGCAAATGGCACTTGATATTTTGTTTTACATGTAATTCATTGACATTCATACATTTTAAGTGTCTAAATACCTCATGGGGCTACAGTACATATGTACTCACTGGCAATAAAAAGCTCTTTTGATGCCTTTGTGTTTCACACGAATGTGGCGTCTTAAACTTGAGGATGAAGAGAAGGAGCCTTCACAAAGAGTGCATGGAAACTTCTTCAGTTCCTTCAAACAAAAATGTCAACAGCACAAAAAGTCAATGTGTTTTTATACACCATTAATACAGTCGTTACAGAGTGACTATGATGTATATGAGACATTGTCGTTAGATTAGGTTTGCTGGTTCAGGACAAATCAGAAAACATTTAAATTTAACAACAAAAACAACAACAACAACTCTACAAATCATAAATGTGATTTTATGGCTTGAAAAAAAGAAGTAAATTCTGCTTACCTAATATATATATATATTGTTTTGTATTTTAATATATTTTAAAATGTCATTTATTCAGCATCATTACAGTCTTCAAAGTCACATGATCCTTCAGAAATCATTCTAATATGATGATTTGCTGCTCAAGTAACATTTCTTATTATTATCATAATGAAAAAAAAAACGTGCTGCTTAATATTTTGGTGTAAACGGTGATTCTTTTTTTCAGGATTCTTTGATGAAAAGAAAGTTAAAAAAGAACAGCATTTACTTGAAGTAGATTTCTTTTTGTAACATTATAAATGTCTTTACTGTCACTTAAACAATTTGAATACTGAATAAAAGTATCAATTTCTTTCCAAAAAATTGTAAAGATCCAACTTGAAATCAGAACTTATGTCTATACATCCGTATTGTTGCATCCTGCTTGATGACGTCCTGACCTTGCCATGCTGCTCGGACATATGGGTGATGTAGCTCTCTTTCTCTTTGTAGCGCGTCTGGCACTGTGAGCAGCTCCAGCTCTGGATATGTGGGGCAGCAGAGTTCCCATCCTCTCTTGCCACTCTTCCTCTGTCTTCATCTCGCCCCCACTCCTCCCCATCAGAGCTATCCATCTTTACCAAGTTGTTCTGTGCCGAAGTGTCATAAATGTCCTTGTGAGAGTCCTAGAGAGACATTATGGTCAAACATTTTATAATGTTTATCAATGAATGGAGCTCATTTTTGTCTCAGCTGAACAAAACCAACCTTAACATGCTCAAGGAGGGAACCTCTCTGCGTGAAGAGCTTGTTACAGTCAGGGCATTTAAACACGTGCATCTTCTGCTTAGCTAAGTGAGTGTCGAAATGGACATTGAGCAATGCCTTCTGGGTAAAAACAGTCCGACACAACACGCATTTATAGATCTCCCTGTCACAAAAAAATAATGGTTATTAGCACCTCAAAAAGAGTTATGCAAACATTTAAAGTCAACATGAAATCATAATTGACAATTCTAATTTTTTTTTACAGAATGTTGCAGTGTTTATTATTAAGGACGCATGTCTCGGCGAGACAACTGACTGCAAACTTTTTTAATCTGCAAATATTTAATCTAATATTCCATCCTAAAATTAGGCCACATTCACACAGTCATTTTTCAGGATTGACAACCGCATTTACTTAACAGGTGTGAGTCTCGAAATGTCTCGTTCACACAGTAACTTTCAGTAGCGTTTGGAACACCGTCTGTATGAACGTGCAGCGAGTGTCAAGCCCGTATTCTCTTACTAGTAACCATGACGACAGTGATCAACGTAATATTAAAGATGGCGACGTCCATAAAACTGAAAAGTATTATCACTTTTCACATGACGAGACTAACTGAACCGCGAGTTCATCCATCAAAACTTCATTAAACAACAGCAGCATGTTTAACCGCTGCACACGCGTCACGTCCTTTGCGACATCTCGCGCATGACACGGCATTTGAAAAGAAACACAAAACTGACATGAGCCGCTCCGGTGGAGAACAGTGACTGGATCTAACACCTTAAGATGACGCACAGCTCACATCTCTGTCGCAGTAAGTTACTGAAAGTGAAACCACACACAAAACACCTTAGAAGAGCGGCTCTCTCGCACTGGATGATGTGACAGACAACTAGTTGTCCAGTACGGTTCCGTTCACACAGCGCGAATATTCCAAGAATGCGGTTGTGAGTCCTGAAAATTTACAGGTGTGAGTTCGGTTATAGAATGCGGTTGTCACTCCTGTAAATAACCGCATTGTGTGTGAACGCAACTGTATTAAGGACTCAAATACAGGACTGACATCCGTATTCTGCTGCTGTGTGAATGTGGCCTTAGATCCTTTTTGTTTTTTTGCAAGATTTAGACTACGTTCACACAGCAGCAGAATACGGTTGTCAGTCCTGTATTTTTGAGTTGTGTGAGTTGTGTGTCATCTTAAGCTGTTAGATCCAGTCACTGTTCTCCACCGGAGTGGCTCCCATCAGTTTTGTGTTTCTTTTCGAAATTCAAATGCCGTGTCATGCGCAAGACGTCACAAAGGACGTGACACGTGAGTGCAATGGTTAAAGACTCCAGCTAACGCATTTACATTGATGCTGCTGTTGGTTAATGAAGTTTGAATGGATGAACTAACCGTTCAATTGGTCTCGTCATGTAAAAAATGATGAGACTTTTCAGTTTTATGGACGTCACCATCTTTAATATTACGTTGATCACTGTCGTTATGGTTACTAGTAAGAGAATACGGGCTTGACTCTCACTGCACGTTCATATAGACAGTGTTCCAAACGCTACTGAAAGTTGTTGTGTGAACGGGAAATTTCGAGACTCACACCTGTAAGTAAATGCGGTTGTCAATCCCAAAAACTGATAGTGTGAACGTGGCCTTAGAGACATATAAAAGATATTATCCACTTAAATAACTTCGATTTAATTTTTAGTGTAGTTAATAACTACTTTAAATGTCTAGTAGCTTGTGGCGTGGCTGAAGATTCAAAGTAGTTTCCCCAACACTGGCACACACACAAACTGTTCACACTTACTTAGACTGTCTTGCTGTCTCAGGGAGTTCAGGATGCTGGGAGGTGCAGTGGGCTTCAGCACCAGCGGGTGATTTGAAAGCCATGGGGCAGGAGGGGCATTTATGGAAGACCTCACAGTGAGACGTCTGCATGTGAGTCTTCACAGCGTTCAGACTATTCACTCCTCCAAACACCAAATGACAACAGGCACATCTGTAGAAAAGAGGAAATAGCTCCTTCACAAAACCAATGGATAAAACAAGGGATTTACTAGTATATAGTACTACTATGTGCGGATACCTATATCCAAGGCGACGTGAGTAATGCAGGCAGGTTTGATTCAGGTGAGTGTTGAGGTCATGAAGCTGACAGAGGACACCACATTCAGGGCAAACCAGTGGAGGAAGCTGCTGATGTAACCGGCGGTGAGCTGCAGCACTGCATGAGTTCCACAGTGGCATTTGAGGAGAACACTGCATACAACACTAGAGAGAAATCAAAATGCAATCATTTCGGAAATAATATCAATTATATTATTAATTGTTATTAATATTAAAAATGTTTAATATTTAATCAGTACTGTTATTTATTAAACAATATTAAACAACACTTTTAAATAAAAATAAATAAAATCAGATAAATACTTTTGCAGAGTACAGTACTTTTTTAGAGGAGCAATAATGTTTTTCTGAAGTATATAAGGCATATTATTAAAAGTAAATTTTTTTGTGAGTGTTAAGAGGGACTGGACCAGCAGAAAAATTGCTTATTGTCGAGTCCTAATACACACACATGCACTCACTCACCATGTCAGTGACACCAGGATCCACCTCTTGAAAGTGTGCTGCTATTTCTGCCTTCCCTTTGAATGGACTCCAACACTCTGGACAGCTGACAACATTGAACGAATCAGACAGCATCTTAATCTCTCAAGCACCCACCGTCTCTATTCATTTTATTAGAATGACTACCTTTTCTTTTATTTCTCATTAATTCAAGCATAAAAACGAAATAAACATGATCACAGTTACCTGTTATCAGAAGATTGTGTCAGTTGGCCACCACTTTCTTTAACGGCAGGCAAAGCAGGAGAGAGCATGCCTATAATAGAGACAGAATACTGTAAGCACATACTACACACATTAGCTAAATCATTCTGAAATAGACATGGGTTAATGAATTGTGTTATTATAGATTATTGTGGTCAATTATCCACAGCACTGTTAACCTAATGTCATTTATAGTTCATCTCCCTAAAGGATAAGTCAGGAATGCACTGAATCCAGAGAATGTTCTTTGAAAAGGGGTGTGGAGAGAGTAAGCCCCAGCTGAATTATTCCACTTAAACGTTTAAGTCCTTTGCAGTGCACAGATTCCCTGTGGACCAAGACAGTGATTGGTTGATTACGACGCTGCTCCCGGATCCCTGTGTGCACACTAGCTACTACTGATACTTATAGCATGACTATGAGTTGTATGTCTATTTTTACTTCTGGAATGTTTTGTTCAGACACAAAGAACATGGTAAGCTCAATTTAAGAAGCCAATTACATAATGCAGGTTTTCAAAATATTTATTTCATTTTCTTATTCCATCGATGGAAAATAGGTTTGGTGATGAGTGATGACAAAGTCATTTTTCAGGATGATAATGAATCTTGCCACAGAGCAAAAAGTGTTAAAGCTTTCCTTCAGGAAAGGCATATCAACTCAATGACATGGCCAGCAAATGGTCCGAATCTCAATCCAATTTAAAATTTATGGTGAAAACTTGTCAACCGCTATTTGAGAAAGTTGGAACCACCTTGATGGGGAATATTGTTTTTTTTTTTTTTTTTTTATTAGTGAAGTCCATGACTTAAAGAATTCAGGCTGTAATAAAAGCCAGAGGAGGAGCAACAAAGTACTAATAATTGTGTGTTTTCATTTTGCTTTGTTTTTAATGATGATTCCATACTTTTTTCCTCTACTTGATCTAGAAAAAGACATGCCATTATTAAAAAAAAAATGTAAGTGAATTTGTTTGAGGTATGTTTCATGAAGCCAGAATGTTAAGCTATTGAACAAAACATTTTTTGTATCATATCTGTGATTTGTTTATTTGCTAATAAGTAAAAAATATCTTGGTGGACATCCTCTAAGTGAGTTGATTCCATAATTTTTGCTATTGGTTGCATTTCTGAGTTTTTGAGGAAAAGTCACATAAGTACTTTTCTTTTCCGAGTGTATCTATAAATATACTGATAGAGACACTAACCTATAGGCACGGTATCCTGCTGGCCAATCATCTGCTCCACACTGACCGGACTCATGACGAGGTGTGAACACTGCATAACCAGCCCCTTCTCCTTGTGTTCTCGTGCGTGGAGCAGCAGGCTGCACTTATTGAAGAAGGCCAGGCGTTTGGAGCAGTGGTTACAGGTCACCTCGATCCTCATAGAGCGGCGATCATAGTGTCTTGCCAGGCTGCGCTCCAGGGCAAACGCATCCCCGCACTCAAGGCAACGATATCCCGTTGAGGGCAATCGAAGACCCCATTCAGGGGGAGGCATGGTGGAGAGGTCAGGCTGATAACTTGGCAGTGGATTCTTACTGTTGAGGATTTTGTTGAAGGCCTCCACGAGGCTAGACTGGCTGCGTGAGATCACAGCTCCTGGGCTGTTCACAATGGAGGCTGGTTTGGCTGTCCCAGGGTTCCCATTCATCGTTTTCTGCCCCAGAGAGGAGATGGATGGCAGGGTTGACGTTCTGGTGATGTTGACTGCAGTGGCAGAGAGAGTGGTGGCTATTTGATTCTGTGCCCTGCTGGCTGCAAATAACATAGCTGTGCTGGCATCCTGAAGGGTGGACACGGGCAACATCGTCACCTGAGGTGGTCCTTGAGAAGCAGCGCCAGATCTCTGAATCCTGTGGACTGACTTACGGGCCCCTGCTTGAACTTTGGAGCCGCCTGGACCCTTGGAGGCCCCTCCTTTGGGAGCCACTTTAGATACAGTACGTGTGATGTTTCCGGCAGACGTTTTGACAGTCTTGATTCTCACTTTGAGAGGCTTGGCGGAGGTCTTGCTGGATTTTGTGACATCTTCAGAGGCCGAATCTACCAAACTAGGCTGTGTAGATTTCCCTTCGGTCTCCTCAGCTCCATCATAATCTTTTTTTTTGTGTAGACCGCTCTTCTCCTGCACACTTACACTCATGTCAATAACTTGATCTTGAGGGGCTTCTTCTCTTCTCTCCTTCTGTTCTGGCTCATTGGCTCCAAGCTGATTTGAGGGTAGAGATGTATGAGGTTGAGGGATTTCTGGCTCAGGGCTCTCAGGAGAATCTCTCTCCTCTATTATGTGCTCAATGTCTTTTTCTTTAGCTGGCAAATCATTTTTGGAGGTCATTGATGTTGGGTTGACGTTGCTTTGTAGAAGTTTTGGGGGCTCCTCAATTTGAGTGTTACTCACTGGTAAGGAAGGGGACGAGGGAGAGGGCAGCTGAAACACACTTGAAGGGGACCGTTGTAATCGTGGTACCTTGGGAGCAGAGCACAGCTGGGAATCTGGGCTCTCCTGTATGACGAGTGCAGGGCTACCAAGGTCTGGTTCAGATTCTTCATCTTCAGATAAACGGCGGCGGACTCCTGCCCTCAAAGTGCCATTTAATGGTTGAGCTTCCTCACAATCAACTCTGGGGGGAAAGTTTGAACTAATTAAATGTGAAGATAAGATGGGGGGATCAGTCAAGGGTAAGGACTGAGGTGGGGAGAAAGTGCTAGCAGGATGTTTAGAAGAAATTCCATCCTGGTTGTCATCATTAGACACTCTAGAGGAAGAGAGAGACCAAAGTGGCCCATTGGACTGCATTTGGGTCAGAGTTGGTGATGGAGAGGGTTGTGTAGCCCCATCTGAGACAGTTTTGAGTCCATTATAGATGAATGGATCTGGAGGCATTAGGTCATCTTCTCTGGGACCCGGAGACTCATGTGATGCATCAGCACCAGGAAAGTCTCCAGTTACATCCTCTTCAGTTTTGTCATCAGAATGTACACTGTTTTTTACAATCACACTGACCACAGGAGGGTCACTGTGAGGAGCTAAAGGAACAGACTCAGGGCTTTCTGGGGGTCTTAGGCATGGACTTCCACTTCTCTCCTTTCCAACAACACCACTGCGTTCATTATGATTACCATCGGTGTCAGACTGAATTGCTTCTTTGGCATCAATGTCTGGAATGTCAAACGCTGCCAGCAGGTCATCGAAATCTGGTGTCTTCATGTCCCCCATTCCCATGTAGATGACAAGTACCTGCATTACATGACATCCCATTAGCATAGATTTGAACAGTTGTTCATAATGTAAAAAATTGTTATGTGCTCAAATGCATCACGTGGAAAAATATTAAATAAAATTGCACATAATTATCTCTCTCTCTCTATATATATATATGATGAGGTGTAATGTATATGTATAAGTGTTTGTTAAATTTAGCTCATACTTTAAATAGGAGGAAATAAAAGTCAAGGGTTAGTTACAGGAAGTAGGCTATCAAATGTATAAAAATGTATAACGTTAGTTCCTATTACACACGTTCTTCTGAACAAGACATTCTACATTAATGCAGTAGCTTTGCTCAGTTGCTATTCAATTTATGAATGTTAGTACCACCAGGTAGTGCTCTCGTGTAATCTACAAATATGAACTGTACAGTAATCTTTTCATTTACTAGGTAGACCAAAAGTATATTAGGTGCCTTTTGCACGACGGTTCCGCCACCTATTTTCAAAGAGAATGTAGTTCAATTGCAAAAAAGAAAGTCGCCATAATGAAAGTGTTGCTAAAGTGTCTAGCACAACAGCTACAGTAGCATAATTCGCAGTCTGCAGCGTCTAACGTTGATAATACAACAATGATCATAGTTATTAATATATATTCGTATATATATTTATTATATAATTATAGCGATGAATGTGTTGCTTTATAAGTTGAAGCGTAAAACTTTTGTTTACCTGGCCAAATATTCTCGGAGTGACCCCGGACGGCGCACAGCATTTGCGTCACCTCTGAAGAAAAACAAGCCTTTCCAGTGTACATATGCAAATGTCGATACTGTTAGAACAGAACTACAGAAAAGAGAGCAGTTGATTTCTTATGCGTTGTTTGATAGTGTTCAGCTATTTCACAAGCGGTCGTTGTCGTCAAACTATGACGCAGTATTTTTATTACGTACCTGTTGCGTGTGACAGTAGCGAAATGGAGTTTATGCCCATGATAACCACACACGGGCCACTTGCTGAGTTCGACAACCCATTCACTCCGGAAGAGGAAGTCAAAGCTGATTTACAGATTTATGCAGGAAATGTATGGCATTAAAGTGTGTGTGTGTTTATGACGGAGCCAAGTCACAGTTGTTCAGTAATGTACAGTAGGGTGCTGCTGTGGTATATCGACGTTCGATTGGTCAACGAATCGTTCTATAGAGAACGAGGAGTTACGTCACGATGTTTTCACTCCGCGTTGCATTTCGGGAAGGCGTTGCCATATTTGCAGAATACGCTATCCGTTGCTATGGTTACTTCGACAGTGAGACCCAGGCCCTGTCCCAAATGGCACACTTCATGCACTTTCGGTTTTGTGGACTTACAATGGCTGCCGCGTGCGCGCGTCCATTGAGTTCATGAAACCGTAGAGTGTCCCATTTGTCATTTTAGTTTTCAGAAGGGTGCTCGCGAGCGCCCCCTTTGCGCTCGATGTGCGCCCTCGATGAGCACTTTTGCTGAGCCCGCACTAGACTTCTTCCCGACAGTCAAAGCGGCGTCACGTCACGAAAGTGCGGACTCGTAGAAAGAACGCGAGTGTTTAGGGTGCCATTTGGGACGGAGCCCGAGAGAAAGAGCAACAGAGAGAGAGAGCAGCTTGCAGTTTTGCGATACGGCGCAGTTTCTTGGGAAGAAATGGAGAAGGAGGAAACGAAAGGAAAGGGGCTCTATCAGGAGAGACAAGCAGCAAGCTTCCGGTTTCTCTCTTGAATTCAACACGGAAGTGACTTAAACTACAATTCATCGACTGGCCGCTAGAGACAGGCTCCAAAAGGGAGTCAATCCCAAAGACACTCCATGTTAAAATGCCCAACTTTACAGCAGAAAAAAATATGTTTACAGCCTGGTACAAAAAGTGGTTTTGGTCTATATAGCTAATTTTGCCCTTCATGACAACTGTTAGGGAGGTGATTTTTTTTTATAACTCATCCGTTTAAATTATATTAAGCCTTAAAGTTCTGCATAATTAAGAGCGTGGTCACTTGAGTGACAGGTGGATTGCTGTTGCTGTCACTACTAGCCGTTTGTCTGCTGTCTGTTAGCCGTCACCTCACCTCAGCTAATTCCAGCCGCTGAACTTGTCATCTGTTTCATACAATTTTCAAATAATATGGCTTGCTGTGCGGTTAATTGTACTAACAGACCGTCCAAGAAGTCTGGGCTCCATTTTTTCCGGTGAGTGAAATTATAATATAATTTTATTTATTTAAAATAATTTATTTATTATTTATAATTTTATTTAAACCTTTACTACACTCCAGAATCCGACAGACTTTGATTAGCTGTAGGCTGAAACCATAGACTGTATAAAAAAGTCTGAAACATTGTCATGTTACGCCTGCATCTCATAAATAGCGTACTAACACAGACTATATTGGAAGTATTTGTTTCAATTGTTGACATGTTCTCAAAAATATGTGTAGGAAATAGGCCTGTAATTACTCAAGAATAGACAGTGCAACGGAACAGAATGAGGACTGTGATGTCCACCAACTTTTTAAAGCTAAAATACATTTATTATGACCTTTTGGACACTGTAGTAATTTAAGTTGTATTGTTTGCATGTAAAGTGAAGGAGGTAACTATCTGTTTGTCTGTGCAAAGTTTTCCTCTAGGTGATCCAGACCATCTCAGGCTGGATCAGTGGATGCTTAACATGAAACAACAGAATTGGACTCCTAACAAGGGTTCTCGTCTGTGCAGTGAACACTTTGAGAGTCATCACTTCACCACTGACTCCAGGGTACAGAGACCTTGTTTCATACCTTACAAAGAGTCAAGCAACTTATTGGTTGAAATTGGTGAAGTATTGACCATCATATATTAATTTACATTACATTACTAAATATTTGATTAGGTCACTGTTAAGGTGAATTTAGTGACACACCAGTGAATTTTAGTGTCTCACCAATGCAAAAATCCAAATGAAGATTTTACCATTCAAGCAACATGACCACTTTTTGCCAACCTTTACATTTCAGTGCATTTAATGCAAATACCCTATCACAGAGTGAGAATCGCTAAAAAAAAAAATCTCTCTGTGAAATTCATGTTGGAAAAATTATTCTCCAAGTGAGACTGCAGAACACAGCATGATTCTATAGCGACAGTTATTGAGAACAGTTACATATTCTTTTAATAGCAATAATAATTTTAATGTGTAATCTGTACATTCATACTAGTGATAGACCGATTAATGAAACATAAACACGTACATTTCTGTTATGAATAACTGTTATGCCATTTACTCTGCAGTAATGTCATATTTTTTATGTTTCTTGTCATTTTTATTAGGGAAGGACATGTCTGAAGGACACCGCCGTGCCTACTGTTTTCTCTTTCTCCAAGGGCAAAGAACAAAAGCCAAAAAGAAGAAGCTTGGTTAGTATTAATGAGGTGGTAAGTGGCATCCCTGTTTCTGCTGTAAATAATAATGAGGAGGTTGCATATGTAGACAATGGGAGTAGCGCCAACAGCTTTGCTGCCAATCAGAGCAATGTCATGATGATGGAAGACACATCTGAACAGGCCTTTGTTGCTCAAGATGTCATGCATGATGACATTGCTCTGACAGCGAATGTGTGTGAGGATGTTGGTTTGGGTAGCAGCGTTCAACACACAAATCGGAGTAGAAAATGAGCACATTCAGCATCAGGTCACTCTTACACTATGTCAGCACAGCTGCCTAGCAGCTCTTTGGGTCTTCCAGAGTCTCCAAAAACACTTAAAAGGAAAGCTTATGAGGTAAAGGACAAGCTATGTGTAGGTAAAGGCAAGAGTTTCTTATTTGAAAGGTGTAATCAAAGTGCTTCAGAAGCAACTTTTAATTTCAATTGAATGTGCCTCTCCTCTTGAAAGTCTGGATGATGATCCCCGGGAGATCTTTCAGAGAATGCAAAAGAAGAAAAGGTCAGTGTTTTCCAAAACCTTGAAGCAATTCACAACTACACTGCACTTCTACTCTCCAAAGGCCTATGACTATGTGAGAGAGAAGTTTCTCTTGGCTTTGCCTCATCCTCAGACCATAAGAAAATGGTACAGTAGCATCTCTGCAGATCCTGGATTTACTGGTGCTTCATTCACAGCTTTAAAAAGCCATGTTGCTGAGCAGATAAAAAGTCAGAAAAGACACAGTTTGCTCATTGATGATGAATGAAATGTACATTCATAAGCTAACTGAGTTTGGCGAGGACCAATGGCTATGTTGACATCGGTGATGGTGAGTTAGAAAGTGTTGTGGCAACACAAGCGCTGGTCCTCACGGTTGTTGGCAATCAATGAGTTTTGGAAGATTCCCATTGCTTACTGTCGTATCAACAGAATGACAGGATCAGAGAGAGCAAGCATCATCCGAGAGAGCCTTGTTAGGCTACATGCAATCAATCGTGTGATGAACCCTCCCAAAACTTAGCAATGATCAGGGAGCTTGGTGCCAATTTGGGCATCATGGACATGTGACCTTACTTTCTCCATCCTGAGGATCACACATTGAACCATGTCACATGCTCAAGCTTCTTCGGAATGTGTTCTCAACAGTTGAGGTTCTGATGAGAGAAGATAACCAGCAAATAAGGTGGCGGTACATTGAGGAGCTCCACAAACTTCAGGAGAAGGAAGGTGGCGAAATCAGAAAATGAAGGTCAATCTTGCAGCCCAGCTCTTCAGCAGCAGTGTGGCTGATGCCCTAGAGTATTGTGAGCAGGAGCTGATGTATCCCCAGATCAGTGGATGAGCAGCCACAGTTCAATTCCTGCGCACAATTGATGCGGCCTTTGATGTCCTAAACAGCCGCAACCCACTTGGCAAAAGAGACAAAGCACCCATCAAGCCAACTACTAGTAAGGTGGAAACATTCAAATATCAACCGCCAATGCCTCCGACTAGCAACCTCTATGCTACCAGTAGCATATAGCATTAGCTCCTTAGCCTGAGCTAGCTTGATCACATTGAGCTAGGCAGACGTGGTTTTAGCGACCAGGAACCTCAGCTCCACCCACGTCTCGCCTCTTTGCCTATTTTTGGTTATCCGGGAGTGACACGCAGTGACGCGCTGCCAAGATGGCGACGGCTGGCTCCGCCAACTTTTGCCTTTAAAAATGCTCTTCAGAAACCCACGGGTAACGTCACGGACACTACATCCATTGTTTTATACAAGGTGTGTTGCGACTGGATGTAACTGATCGGCGAGAGTAGCCGCTTGTCGGGGAGGAGCTGAAAACGGAGACGTTGTACACTTTCTGCTTCTCATAGTGGCACTCGTGCTGTTTGCATACTTTATCACAGCTATAGTGAAATAAATTCAATATTTGTCAAATACACAGATGTTTCAGAGACATTTTAACTCAATACTTTATGTACTGCTTAATACAGCATCTGTTTGTACAAGAATAAAGTTCATCATAAGCCTATACTATTTAAATACCAATGTAGTGGGGTCTACGTTTTTTATCAGTTTTATTTTGATAAACATGACACAATATAACATCGCGACTACATGAAATAAGCTTTTACTGTTATAAAAATACAGATTTGTGAGCATTAATGGAACTGAAGGTTTCAGAATAAACACAAAACACACATTATCGTTGTCATGCGGTAAATCCGCCCAATTGTGGAACAGCTGTATCGTCATCAGAGCTCGTGCAGCCACTCTTAAGAAGCTGCGCTGGCTGACTCAGCCAACTACTCTCGAATCGCTCTCGCGGTACTTTGAAGCCATACATCACAGTCACATGGCGTTGGTGCTGTCTCAAGTCGGACAAAATTTCTAACCATCATGCACTGCTTCAAGTCAGCCGCCAATCGGTCTGTGCAGCGCTGCATGAAGTCGAACAAGCCTACAGTTTATGGGAGAGATTAAAGCCCAAAGGGCGCGAGGGTCAGCGTACAGTGTGCATGACATGAATTTCGTCATCAGAAGAGTACGTGCGTACAGTTTCTCTATGTAATGCTGCTTGGCGGTGTTATTTAGTCTCTCCCGATAGAGCCCCTTTCCTTTCACTTCCTCCTTCTACATTGCTTCCCAAGAAACTGCGCCGCATTGCAAAAATGCAAACAAATATCAAGCTGCTCTCGCTCTCTCTCTCTGTTGATCTTTCTCTCAGTCTCTCTGTCGAAGTAACCATGGCAACGGATAGCGTATCCTGCTAATATGGCAACGCCTTCCCGAAATGCAATGCGGAGTAAAAAAAGCTGTGATGTCACCTTCTCATTAGGCCTGTTCGAGATGCATCGGCGCTGCGCACATCGATTCGACGTGTCAAATCCCCCATTCCAATGTGCATACTATCCACCCTATCCGCCCTAAATAGTATTGAATATTACTAATGTCACATACTATTTAGGATGGATAGTATGCGCATTGAGACACAGGCCCAGTACTGTGAGAGCGATTGAAGAGCATACGACTCCTTATGCTTTTGAATCGCTCTCGCGGTACTTTGATGTCATAGGCCGATCTAAGCAACTAATGTGGTCATTTTAAACATTTTTTCCCAATGTACTATTCATTATTTTTAAGTGTAAAACATTTTTAATGCGAGGAAAATACTTAAACATAAATGATGAAGGCATAGTAAAAATTCAAGACAGTTTTAAAGTGAGATTCATATATGACAAAAAGAATCATAAAAGTCAACAATGAATGTGTTGTTTTAGAATAACACATGCACAGTGAAGGTTCTGGCTATAGACCTACACGTCTTTTAGGTTTTGAAAAAAAAAAAGTTTTATATTTAATAATAGTGTTGCGGTGTGGCCAGTATTTTAATAAATTATTTTATTGTTTCAGTTGTACTGTTTTTATGGTGCCAAATTGTTTTTGATTCTCGCTGAGCGGTGCTTTGTAGTGCACTAGTGCATGCATTTTCACAGCGTGTTGCATTGTAGGGGGCGTGCTCTGGTTTTTGCGTGCACGCAACTGATCACTTCAACTGCCACTCACTCGTCTCGCAAAAGCCGATTGGTCAAGCATGTACAATCATCATCAACCAAGCAAACACATTCATTGGGTTCTTTGGTGTGCAGATTGTTCGATGACCGTGGAATTTATGTCAAAATAAAAATACAAATCAAAACAATTTTGCTAAAATGTCTCCGGTATAGTAAAAAGCTTTAAACGCACTACGCTTTGTCTGCCGGTCATTTAAAACACGGCGAAAAGGAGAAATTCACAAAAGAGCTGGAGGCACAGGCACGTTAGGGGAGGTAAGCTAACTCAGTTAGCATCAACACAATTCAATGAAGCTAACTTGACTGCATGTTACTGATCTGTTTTGTACATGTTCACATGTTGGTGATTTACGAAAACCAATGTACTACGGTATTTTTTTATTATTTTTATTTATTTATTTAACCAGAAATGTTCAAAGTGATCTGTTTAGCCCTCTCATCCGTGTGTTGCGCGCCGTTTAATAGGTCTTGACTTGCAGGAGTTGTGGTTGTTGAAGCACACATACTGGCATACATGCATACATTTTTTAGGTGTTGAATACTGTTTTTCCTTATTGAGTGAATATCAGTTATTATTAATAATTTGTAGTCATTATGTCTACATGATCAGACACGTTGTTTACATATTCTAAACGAGGTCATTTAAATGTTTACAGACAAGTTATTTTGTTCATGCGACGTATATATGCTACAGTTCTGTATTTCACTACAATCATGGGAAAATAGAAGACTGGTGCCAAATTATCTTTGTTGGCATTATCTTTCCTTAAATTACAACTGTATACTTTGATACAAGGGGCTGAAGTGGTTCAGAGCAGTCATAATTCAGTCTGACTTTTAAGTGGCTTTGTGTCTTTAAACTGAATTTTGAGCAGGCACAGAGCAGCCTCAACTTTGTTTCTTAAAAGAAAATTTGATCTAACCACATTCACCCTAAAAAGTTTGAACTATAGAATTGTTGGTAACACTTTACAGTAAGGTCTTAGTAGTTCATTCAGTAACTAACAATGAGCAATTTGTTTTAGCATTTATTCATCTTTGTTAAAGTTACTTAAGAAAAACACCTCCTCATCACTGTTAGTTCATATTATCTCAGGTCCATTAAAAAATATTAACAGATGCAACTTTAACATTTACTAATTGACATTAAATATATTTAACTAATGTAAACAAATGGAACCTTGTTGTAAAGTGTTAGGGTTTTCTTGATTTCTTGATTGTTTGCTGCATATTTATCTTCATTAATAACAAATAATGCATGCATCATCTTTTTTCACCCATTGACCAATATTATACTGGTCATTTTAATATAAATGTCATTGTTGGAGAACATATGTGATTGGAAACCTCTTCAACTCTCGACTGAAAGTGTATCCTGCAAAAAAAAAATGTTCTGAAAAGTTAAATTTCTGACCATAATGGGACTTTATAATAGAAAATTTCATAAAAATAAAAGTTCATAAAGAGATCGTAAAACTAATCCATATGAATTGAGTGGTTTACTCTAAATTTTCTGAAGAGACTCGATCTCTTTATATGGTGAATAGATTGAATTTAGGCATTTATTCATATATAAACATTGATCAGTGAACATAAACAGAAGCTCAACCGTACTTACTTGACGTGCGGGAACAAATCTCTAGTTCTTGCCGAAGCAAGTCATATGGATTAATTTTACGATCTCTATGAACTTTTTGAAGCGTTAAAGTGGTAGTTGCATAGCTGTCTATGGAGGGACAGAAAGCTCTCAAAAAACCTCTTCATTTGTGTTCCAAAGATGAACAAAAGTCTGGTGTGAGTAATTAATGACAGAATTTTCATTTTTGGGTGAACTAACCCTTTATTAATGGGAGCATTTATCGGTCTACCAGCTAAACTACAGAATGCACCTTTTAGATGTAACTTTAGGGTTTATGCTGTGATAGTCTTTTATAACATGTTAACCCTGTTTTCCTTTTCTTTCAAGGGTATGGAGGTGGATGCCAGTTTGAACTCGGAGATGGAGTTGGATCCAGAGTTGGAGGAGGAGTTAGGGGTCTCTTTGGATGAGCTGCGCAGGTGGATCGAGGAGCAGGTAGATGGCAGCGAGGCTGTGCGGCAGAGGAAAGCTCAGCTGGAGCAGCTGCAGGACTGGGTTGAGAAGAGGGAGAAGGAGGTCGCTGATATGGACGCTCTTTGCTCTAATGCCTCAGAGTAAGTATAAAGTGTGTGAGAGTTTATGCACTAAGATCAACACAGTATTTGTCTTCTCAACAATGAGACTTCAGTCAAACAGCCAAACTGTTTCTTATAAATTTTGTGGAACACCTGGATAAGACATCTTCCAAATATGGGAATGAAATCAGTGCTGATAAGACAAAACTGATGACAAACTATCCCAAATAATCATCCAGAACCAGTGCCTGCAATCAGTGTCCCAGTTCAAATACCTTGACACAATGATATTTGATGAGGGATCCAAACCATAAATTACACTTTTGAAAGGTTCTGAGCATCAGCTACAAAGACCATGTGACCAACAAGGAATTGCGCAACACCATTAGGCAGCATGCTGGGCCCTATGAAGAACTCCTGGCAACAGTGGAAAAAAAAGAAGGAAATTTCAGTGGTATGGACATGTCACCAGATTCTCTGGGCTGGCCAAAACCATTCTCCAGGGCCTGGTTGAAGGTACAAGAAAGAGAGGGAGACAAAGGAAAATGTGGGCAGACAATATCAAAGAATGGACTGGGGCTGACTTTGCTAAGAAAAAAGTCCTGGCCAAGAACCACCAGAAATGGAAAGAGCGGTCTAAACGTGCATCAGCTGTGGTGCCCTGATGATCCAGTGGATTAAGGGAAAAAAGTAAAGAAAGAATCTGTCCTGTCAACAATGAAACTTTAATCAAACAGACAAACTGTTTCTTATAAGTTTCTCAAGAGATATTCAATACTCACACAAAATTATCATGTGGTAAACAACTTCAGCAACTGATACGCTGATCAAAAACACAACACGAGTTCAGCAGGTGCAAGTTTCTATTCCCATCAGTTGCTGTAGGTCTCTGTTTGAGTGAAATGTAGGATTTGGAAGAAGTGCATGAATCTGCGTGTTTTTACAGGTCTGTGGTTCAGTGTGAAGCTCTGGTGAAGGAAGTGTACAGTAAGATGGGTTTAGTGTATCGTGAGAGCAGTTCGGAGGATGAGGGTGTCGGCGGGGCAAACACTTCTGAGGTCATTGAGATTGACGACGATGATGACGACGATGTCATTGCTGTGGGATGTGGTAAGTTAGATGTTTTTTTTATTTTATAGATGTAAATAAATATTGTACAGTAACAAGTGTGTTTTGCTCCACAGTGGTTCCTCCCAAGAAGGTTGTAACTCCAGCCAAGGACCCAGCGGTAAGTCAGACATGTCATTTGAATAACTTAACAAACCACTCTAAAGGTGCGGTCACATTTATAATTTTTCAATTAATTTTAATGGGTGAAATCCAGTCATTTCATGCTGGACCTTTTTGCTTGCGAAAATTTGCCAAAATTGTGACCGCACCATAATGCTATACTATTTGTACTCCATAAAGTTATTTGTCAGGTGCTTTAGTTGATGTTTCCTTTGCTGAATTATATTTATAGTTGAAGGAGGCTTCAGCTGCCCTTCAAAGAACATCTCAGCAGGTGCAGAACCTGGCCCAGACTGTCAACAGAACAACCCCATCGGGTATCACCACATCTGCTAAAGCCCCCTCCACACAAACCCATGGTGCTCTGGCTGTCCCAGCAGTGTTTATGTCCTCAGGCCCAAGAAACGCACCCACGCAACCAAACCCTAATTTAAAACAGGATAACATCAAGCTTGACATGACACTTTTGGGTAAAAAACGAACCAAAACGTGGCATCGTGGAACACTTGTTGCCATCAAACAAGTGGGTAAGTGCATACGGTTTATTGAACTGTACTGTACCTGTCACGACTGCTATGTGTGTTTTTAGAAGGCTGAAGTTTAATCTCAAAGTTTAATCCATTCTTTTGATATCAATTGTTCACAGGGAACAATTTGAAGTACAAGGTGAAGTTTGAGAATAAAGGGAAGAGTCTACTCTCTGGCAACCATGTGGCATTTGACTATCACCCAACACTGGAGAGACTGTTTGTTGGTGCCCGTGTTGTTGCCAGGTACAAGGATGGCAATCAAGTCTGGCTCTATGCAGGCGTAGTCGCTGAGATGCCCAACAGCAAGAACCGTATGAGGTAAGATGAACAGAAGATCTTGGGATTGTTGGATAGGAGACATTGCATGAGGTCAAACTAATATTCTGACTGAATGTTGTTGCAGATTCTTGATCTTTTTTGATGACGGTTATGCCTCGTACGTGGGCCTGCCTGAGCTCTACCCTATCTGCAGACCATGTAAGAAACCATTTTTCTTTTTTCAATTTCCTGCTATTTCTGTTTTTACCTTCTCTTTGATTTAAGTAATGTCAAAAACTTGTTATGCTAATGTTTTTAGTAATAATTTTAATTAATTTAAGGACAAATCAAATAATTTTAAAATAAACAATAAATAATAAATTAAATAAGTAGTAACTTAAATTTGATTTATTTGTAAAATAATAATCAATGAATAATAGTAATTGTATTAAATAATTTGTTATAATGGATCATTCTCTGTTCTCTCGCTCTCTCTCTCTCTCTTGCGACCTGTATTCAGTGAAAAAGACATGGGAGGATATTGAGGATGCATCATGTAGAGATTTCATTGAGGAGTACATCACATCGTATCCCAACAGACCCATGGTGTTGCTGAAGCCAGGGCAAATTATAAAGACGGAATGGGAGGGGACATGGTGGAAAAGCCGTGTGGAAGAAGTGGATGGCAGCCTTGTCAAAATGCTTTTCCTGGTCAGCTTGGCACCACATGCAGCTAGAAGTGTTATAGTTAAATATTTTTAAAAAATAAAAACATCATACATTTGCTGCTAGATCCCTTTGATTGTCCCTTAACAATTATGTTTATGTGCAGAGTTACTGTATATTGTTTAATGACATTTGATCATGAACAATATTGTTTTCAATGTTGCAGGATGATAAGCGGAGTGAGTGGATTTATCGTGGTTCTACACGACTAGAACCCATGTTTAATCTGAAAATGAACACAGCTAACAGTCAAGAGAAGAAAATGGCTGGTCAACAAAGACAGCGGCCTAATATGGGTAACTGATTGCTTTGTGTTTGTCCACATGTGTTTGTCTTTTACATGTGAAACTCAGCAGTCTTTTGAACGGGAATCTTAAGGCCTGTTTACACCAAGAATGATAACTAAAGACAACGATAACTATATTAGCGTCCCAGCACATTATAATGTTCTGTTTATTATAAGTACGCACTGCTGTTATGTTGCCTGCAACTTTAAATGCTCGAACCCTTTAAAGCAGGATGCATGCCATTATTATTATAGTTGTGATCTTGTTGAAATGTTATGCATAAACAGTTCTTATTGCACCTGGCATCTTTACTGGTCTGCTCCTTCTCTGCATTTTCCAGTTAGCATCTTACTAAAAACTGTTTGTGTTTTTAGGAGCATTAAGGACAAAGGGCCCTGTAGTGCAGTACACTAGTGACAACAGTACTCCTGGTGCCAGTCGGCCTATAGCCCCGCAGCTCCCACCACCTCGGCCGCTGCCTGCCGGACCCCCACAGCCTTCCCGCACAGAGTGAGTGCTTCAAGAGCTTCTGTTCTTTCATAATACTGCATTTGATGATCCAGGTCAAGTGTTAAACCATGTTTATCTCTTTCTCTTCCATTCCAGGAGTCCCAGTTTAAAGAGTCAAATGGCTAAGAAGAGCACTGGTCCAGTTGCACTGCAGCCTCGTCAGGCTGTGACCTCTGACCTCCAGCCCAAACCACTAATTGGCACTGTTCAACAAAATAATACATCCAGGTTAGTGTGATACCCAGACAATGGGTACTTGTCACTGCTGTGATCTGTATATATATTATATATATATATATACTAAACGGTGTGTGTTAAGGCCCCGATATACTCAAAGCAAAGTTCTTTTTCATTCTTTGTTTAGGGGTAAAACGAAATTCGAAATACGTGAGCAGCGGTATACTGTTATCGAACATCTGACGCCGCCCACACTGCTGAGAGCAACGGTTAGATGAATCTCAGTAACAAAATAAACACAATGTAAATGAGAAAACAGCAAGCATTTTTTTTTTTTATAGAAAGTGTAAGAAAAGCATCTGTTCATAACAACATGGTGTTAGCACGGGCTCTGCAAAATAGCACTCCAGTAAAGTCACGTCACATTTATTTATATGCCATTTTATTCAATAGATCAAACATGAAAAACAGTTTAAGTTTTTCAGTTTCAGTTTTTTTCAAATCACCGATAGTGGATTTTATTGATACCGGTAATTAGGTTGGGCCATATTTGCCTATAACCGATTAATCAACCGATTAGTTTTTAAAATGGATACTGGAATAAAAAACAAACATAACACTCCAATTAAAACAGTGCTGAACTTTATTGCAAAAAAAAAAAAAAAGTACTGAACCATGAAAATTTACTAAATGAAATAAATATACAAACATGAATGTAATAAAATGAGAAGTTCTACACAACAAATTCTACACAACAAATTCTACACAACAAATTCTACAGAAAATAATTTAAACATTAAAATATTACAGGTCAAATGTCCGTTTCTTTAGCTATAACTTAGAAACGTATGTAAATTTCTTAGGTAACACTTTGCTATTTGTTAACAAGGATGTATTAGCTAGCTTACATGAACTATATACATTTTTACAGCATGTATTAATATTTGAGCAATACAATTGTACCTTGATCATTCATGTTAGTTCATAGTGCATTAACTAAGGTTAATAGATAAAATAAAAATTAAAACTCAATTGAAATCTATTAGTAAATGTTGAAATGAACAAACTAACAATGAACAATACTTCTACAGCATTTAACCTTAGTTAATGTTACAAATGGAATCTTATTGTAAAGTGTTACCATTTCATATAAATCCAAACAGTCATGCTTAAAGATGGCCATCTTTAAATATCTACACAAAAGCCAGAGCATTAAAATTACATAAATGTATATTACATGTATAGTCTCTCACTTTATTGCTTCTATTTTAGAACACTTGATGATTATCTAATCAGAATAACAAAATATATATTGCAGTGATGATAAAAAAAAGAACTGAAATCGAATGCATTTCTGATTTGTTTGTTTCTGTCGACTGCATGAACATATCAATGTTGAGAAAGCAATCACGTCACTAGCTTTAAATTAGCAACTTCGCCAGCTAATGAATGCATAAAAGTGACTAGCTGAATATAAACTGACGCAAACAGATGGTAACAATTGCGACATTAAACATTGGGTCGGGTTTGTGTGTGTTTTTGTCAGTGTTTTAACCGCTTGAGGTACTACTAATGTTAGCTTCCTCTCAGCCTTGACGGCAAACATGCTGCTGTTCTTTCTCTGCTAATGCAGCATCTAGTCATCAAATTAATTACTTTATAATGATATGGCAACATGTACTGTATGCATACCGTTTCGCTATCGGTGTTTTAAATGCGCATCTGAATTGTCACGCTCTCTGTGCAGCGTGCAGCCTCACTTGTTAAAATTAACAATACGAGGCATCAGTGGTATTTTTTGCCTCTAGAGGCCGCAACCAGGAAAAACTATTGGTATCGATTTTTTTGCCGATAACCGATTGTTTCACCAATCAGCTGTCGGTGCAGGTTAATCGGCAAAACCAACCAATCGGTCGACCTCTAGTGTGTATGCCACATTTCCCCTTTTTTGCCTGTCTTTGTCAACATTTGCATGTGATATTAGTGTATAGTCTTGAGTGGTCTGCTCAAGTGCAAAATACTAAGTTAAACAAGGTCCAGAACGTTTTGTAATCCAATAATTTAAATCAAATTCAGAGATATTCAGTCTTTTTCATGTCTTTTTTGCAGAGTAATTAAATGTAAGAAGTATATCTGGTAAACACGATGTGCCAACATCTTGTTTTCTTACTTGCAGGCTCTTTCTTCTGCAGTCTGGACCTGTGCATACGTTGACGCCAATCACACCAATGTCCCATAATTTGCAGACAACTGTGTCAACCTACACAAGTGAGCGTATTCCTCAAGAGCCGTCATATCAGGCCCCAAATGACAGACTCTTCTACCTTACACACAACTGCACTCCAGACTGTCTAAAGCGCATCCGGCCCACTCGTCCCAACCTGCACCGAGGTCGCAACCCACTTCTTACACCATTGCTTTATGAATTCCGGCGCATGACAGGCCGTAGACGCCTTAACCGAAAGGTTTGTTGTGTCTTAAGGTGCTGTCACATTTTCCTTTGCTCCCAAAATT
Organism: Mylopharyngodon piceus; assembly: GCA_039654765.1. NCBI lineage: Eukaryota > Metazoa > Chordata > Actinopteri > Cypriniformes > Xenocyprididae > Mylopharyngodon > Mylopharyngodon piceus. The sequence continues at coordinate 32,819,149 of CM077445.1, forward strand.
TTGTTCGAATTCAGTAAGTTGCTCACTTCATCTGAAAGTGACAACTGTGTGAACTATGGTTCATTCTTCACTATACTATGTACAATAGACCGTGGGCCTTTTTTGCCTCAACCGAAAAGGGTTTTTCCATGGTTGTTGTAAATATCTAGAGCATGATGATCAATACTAATGAATATACTCATTTTTATTAACCATCTTCCTCTCTTGCTCAGATGTCATTCCACGTCATCTACAAGTCCCCATGTGGCTTGAGTCTGAGGAATATGGCAGAGATCCAGCGTTACCTCTTCCAGACACACTGTGACTTCATCTTCTTGGAGATGTTCTGTCTGGACCCCTATGTGTTGGTTGACCGCCGATTCCAACCGCAGAGGCCCTTCTACTTTATCCGGGACATAACAGGCGGCCGTGAAGACATTCCCTTGTCCTGCGTGAATGAGATCGACAACACACCTCCACCCAGTGTGGCCTACAGTAAAGAGAGGATCCCAGCAGATGGAGTCTTTATTAACACCAGCTCAGACTTCCTGGTGGGCTGTGACTGCACTGATGGCTGCAGAGACAAGTTAGTATCATTGATTAACTTTCAACATAAGAAGTAAAAAATGTCATGGTGAAGAACAAAGCCTTTTTAAAATAGTTTGGGATAATGTTTTAAAATATTATTTTCTCTAAGAAATAATAAAGTCAGGATGATAGAAAAATTCACCCAATCTAGTTCCTAAATGTATATAATTGATCTTGTTGTGACTGATTTATCTGTGCATTAGTTCCTATTTTAATTTTATTTGTCCTGTTCACCTTTATTTGTCAAGGTAACATGCAGAAAAAAACAAATTTATATCATAGAGACCTTGCAGACCCTCATGACTATGTCAAAGTCAATAAGTCCATCAAAACATTAGATAATTTGACCTTTTTATCACAGGACAAGATTAGTTAAGGCTCTAAATTGTCAAGTGGTGCAACTCCCCAAAAACATTCAAATAATTAATGGAATTCATTACATTTTTATAGTCATATAATTGAAACTTATTCTTGAAAATGAATATGAAGAGTACATTTCTAAGACCTGATTTTGTTTGTTCTGTACCTTTGCTTGTCTGTAGATCCAAGTGTTCATGTCATCAGCTGACTCTACAGGCTACAGGATGTACTCCAGGTGGACAGATCAACCCCAACGCTGGATACCATCACAAGAGACTGGAAGAATGTCTCCCCACAGGGTCTGTGATGCATAACCAACCCTCCATAGTGTCTTTCTCATGTTGATTTCAACTTACTGTCTTCTATCTCCTTTTAATTGTAATGTCTCTCTTTTCCCCTTCTCTTATCTTGTTTACATTCTCAGAATCTATGAATGTAATAAGCGGTGTCGCTGTAATGCGCAGATGTGTACTAACCGTCTGGTTCAGCACGGGTTGCAGGTCCGACTGCAGCTCTTTAAGACCCAGAATAAGGGCTGGGGCATTCGTTGCCTTGATGACATTGCCAAGGGCTCCTTTGTTTGTATCTATGCAGGTAATACACTCAAAAAAGATTTGGACTTTAGTTTATTCAAAAGAACATCACTCCAGTGTTTTAGTCTTTGCATAAGCTTTTCCCTCTTATTGTTTTACATTAATATTTGTGGTAACACTTTATTTTAAGGTGACGTAGTTACACGTTACTACATGTACTTACTATAGTAATAACAGTAAATTATGCATAATTACAAGTAACTAATCCTAAACCAAACCCTAAACATAACTCTATAGTACATACATGTAGTTAATTAATATTACTCAGTACTACTTATTTGAGTTAGCACAATGCAACTATGTCACCTTAAAATAAAGTGTAACCATATTTGTTTTTCTTTCTCAGGTAAAATCCTGACTGATGACTTTGCCGATAAAGAAGGTTTGGAAATGGGCGATGAATACTTTGCCAATCTAGACCACATTGAGAGTGTGGAGAACTTTAAAGAAGGTTACGAGAGTGAGGCCCACTGCTCCGACAGCGAGGGCAGCGGGGTGGACATGAGCAGGGTTAAACTACCTGCTTCCTCCCAACACGGTAAATCCACCACCAAGATGGAGGAGCGTAACAGCAGCACTACCGGCAAAAGTGAGAGACCTATGCACACATCTGACTATTCTGCTTATTCTACTATTCTACTACTACTAATATCCATGTTTTTGGGGATTAAAAAAAGTAATGACACCAACCAGGTCTGACGCAGTACAGTAATTGGATGTCAAAATTATGAATCCTACTACGGTGAAGGTGAAGCTCAAAGTATTTGGCCCCCAAAAGTATTTAGCCATATTGATGGATAGTCTTCAATGCATTAAAAGCAAATAAAAGTGGTCTTTTCTAACTTCACTATTCTGAGACACCTTTGCAATAATCAATTTTAACTAACTGGCCTCTAGGTGATTTAGTGTGAAGTCAGTTCTTAAGTTCACACGGGTCTCCTAGAAGGTGTAGTTCATCACATTACTTAGGAACGTGATCCAGTCACACTTTTTTAAACTATATATATATATATATATATATATATAATTATTTTTCTGAAGTATTTTGCATTAAAAGCTTGCTTATGTTTCTTTAAAGTGCCCTTATTATGGATTTTTGAAAATGACCTTTCATGTAGTGTGTAACATAGCTCTAAGTGAATGAAAACATCCTGCAAAGTTTTAAATCTGAAAGTGCACCGTATATTAAGTTATTGTCTCTCAAAAGTAAGAGTCGACTCTGAATCAATTAAACGAGTCGTTTGTAAAACGAATCTTAAGCCGTTTCGTTGTGACGCCACAACGAAACATTAGCATATTGCCCGCCCACTTATTGCGCGTGCAGACGCCAGAGCAATATTATCCGCCTGGGAAAACTTGAAACTCGAACCGTGTGCTGTGTTCCCGTCATTTTCCTGACGACTGCTTCTTCAAACTAAATGCGTTCAATGAGGGATTCGCAAGCCGGTTGTTATTGAAGGATGGGTCAGTACCCAGTTTATTTGGACCAGCTCTTTTCCTCCTCCGAATCACAACCTGTAAGTACGATTTAATAATTGTTGCCACGTTTGACAGACTGACTTTTTTTGTAGGAAAGA